>CAINUL010000005.1:0-1200000 GCA_903853725.1 Aureobasidium uvarum | reverse complement strand
GCAGACGTCGTGTCCAGCTCGACAAGGAGTTCAGATCATTCGCCGAGAAGATCGCCGACGCTGGCAAAGGCGACAACCTGCAAGTCGACATGCCTTACCGCGATCTGGGTTTCAACGGTGTCCCTGCTCGTTCAAGTGTTTACATCCAGCCTACTACTGAGTGTCTCATCCAGATTACCGAGCCTCCGTTCACGGTTATCACCCTCAACGACATCGAGATCGTCCATTTGGAACGTGTTCAGTTCGGCCTGAAGAACTTTGATATGGTCATTGTCTTCCAGGATTTCCAGCGTCCTCCGGTGCACATCAACACCATCCCTGTCGAGTCGCTTGACAGTGTCAAGGATTGGCTGGACAGCATTGATACACCCTACTCAGAGGGTCCTCTCAACCTGAACTGGGGTACCATCATGAAGACCGTTACAGCCGATCCTCATGAGTTCTTTGCTGGTGGTGGTTGGTCCTTCCTCGCTGCCGAGTCAGACGACGAGGAACAGAGCGAGGAAGAGGAGAGTGCCTTTGAGGTCAGCGAAGAGGATCTCGCCAGCGACGAGAGCAGCGAAGACGAGTCGGACTTTGACGACGACGCAAGTGCTGATGCTAGTGAGGAGGAGATGAGTGAAGACGAGAGTGGCGAGGATTGGGACGAGATGGAGGAGAAGGCCAAGAAGCGCGATCGCGAAAGCGGCCTCGACGACGAGGACAGGCGTCCTGCTCCCAAGGGTGGCAAGCCCAAGAAGCGATAGACGACACAACTTACGCTTAATGCTTGTAAGCTTTCCTATCAGGAGGGTGTTTTCTTGCTTGCTTTTCGAGGAGTTTCGGGCGTGCAAAGGGCGATGGGGAGGATTCATGATTGACACTGACAAGCACTTGGGGATTAAACAAATTCAGGCAGCGGAAACAAACCCCTTGTATCGTCCTATTAAACCCTTGAGCCCTTCAAACATATGTGTCTTGTGAGAAAGATAGGTTTCAATCAACTATATCAAAAATCGAAAAAGAAATGAGAAACCCCTGATTATAACAGCCTCCCAACCGGGGTATATAAATATCCTTGACCATGCAGAACCCCAAACACCGTCATCTATCATGCGCGGGCATGACATAGTATATATGCGAAAGAAAAGACATCATCCTCATAGATTCCATCATCACCACCATCATCAAACATCTCTCCAAAAAAAAAAAAAAAGAATCTCTTAAAACTTTTCCATCAAGTTTTTCCTCACCGTCCACATTCTCGCTCTCTTTCCATAAATGTACATGGGGATCGTAAAGAGTAGACAGCCCAACTGGATGCCGCCAAGAGCAAGGAACACCTTNTTGGTGCCATCACTTTCCAGCCAACGGTTGAAGAATAGCGAAAACACCAAGCCGTGAAAAATGTTTTTGGAAAAGTTGAGGGTGACGAGGGCTTCGCCGGCGTATTGGCGATAACTGTCTACGGCAAAAGTGATGGCGGTGGTGGAGCCCACACAGCAGCCGAAACTTATGATGCCGAAGAAGACGGTGGGTACGATCCAAGCGTCGTGTTCGGAAACACTCCAGCCGTAGCCCATGAGGCCGATGACGGTGCTGATGGTCACGGGGATGGCCATGATGAGGCGGAATTCAGGCTCGTAGACGCCGTCGTTTTTTCTGCTCATCCAGCGGACGATGACGTCGGAGAAGCGGCCGGCGACGGCGGTGCCGAGGATGCCGCCGATGAAGGGGGAGATGTACACGAGACCGACTTGTAGAGCGGTGAAGTGGTATGTCTCGCGGTTCTCGTAGATGACTGAGACGGACTCGGAAAGTACGATCAACCAGCCGACCGAGAGTGCGTAGATCAACGATGACCACAGGATGGCCGGGTATGCGAACAAGATAAACGGGCGAAGGGCCACCTTGCCCCAATGATCTTGGGATAGACGTCCGGCATACGGTTTCAAAGTTTCGACAAACGACTTTGGCGGCGCGGCGCGGTAGAAAGTTGTATATACCAAGCCGGGGTTGTTCGCGTCCACAGAGTGGCCGGGTGACGGAGGCACGCTGTCGAATTGCGCACTGTTGGATCTCATGTGGTTGTGTTCGGATGTGGATCTATATGACACGAAGGGATCATCTCCTGGCGACAAGTGTTGTGCTCCAGGAGAGAAATGCGCGGATCCTGGCGATAGTGCACTTGCTTGAGGAGAGAGTTGCGATCCTGGAGAGGCAGGCTGCACACCCGGGGAAGGAAGTTGCAACGAAGCATCCGCCTGCGGTTTCCGTGGCGTTTGAGGCTCAGGAGTCTCGGCTGTTTCGAGGGCTGGTAGGTTCAGAGCTGGCACGCTCAACTTTCTGCCGTTCTCAGGAGCGATCTCGTCATCATCAGGCTCACTGAAGTGAGCATGTCTTGACAATCGCTTCTCTCCCTTTGTCTTGGTGGGACTCTCGGTGTGAGAGAGATCGAGCTTTTCTCCTTTTTCCAATTCAGGCGCGGCCTCGTGCGCGTGGGTATCGGCATGGCCTCGGTGGAAGATGGAGGCCAAGGATATGTTGCTCATCAGTCTCGGTCTGTGGTGCTTGTGTGAGTGTCGAGAAGGCCTCGGTGTGCGGTCCCAGAAAGTCTCGGGAACGAAGAAGAATAACAAGACGGCACCGAATGATACCACCATAGCGACGATCCAAAAGACCCACCGCCAACCGAGCGATTCTATAATGGCGGCACTCACCAGCGGGATGAGATTCTTACCACCGAGAAGCAATAGAGTGTATATACCTAGTCGGTAGGCACGCTCGTGCAAGAAGAAGATTTCGGCAATGGTTGCAGAGGGAAGACATTCGACAGGGCTGACAGCGAAGCCCATGAAGATACGTGCAAGTACCAAGGAAGCATAGTTGGGAGACAATGCACACCAGACAGCAGACAGCACAAAAATGACTGATGCGACGAGGTATACAGGTCTCTTGCCATACAAAATAGCGGTAGGCGACGCTACAACGCTACCAAGACCGAGGCCCAACATATACAGACCAGTGGTCAGAGCAACCTGTGGCACAGAGACGTCGTAGGTTTCGGAGACATTGACGAAGCCTGCAGCAAGAACAGGAGTCATACCACCACCGAGCATGCAGAAGAAACCTAGAGACAGCAGAGCGCAATCTCTGCGCCATTTCGGCCAGTTCAGCGGGTCGTTCAGAGACTCATCGGGTTGTGGTTCGAGCACGATGCCGTCTCCAGTCTGTTTCTTATCCGGAGTAGGGGGCACCATAGAGCCCGTACGAGAGCGAGGCGCAAGAGATCCGTTACGAGAGTGTGACGAGTAAGGGAATGGGGAGGGCAAGGACGAGGTCGAGGTTCTGGCGGGCGTGTTGCGGAGTCCGAGCGGCTCGTTACGATTCGACACTTTGGAGAGTAGCAAGACAGAGCCTGGTNNAGGCTGTTAGTCACAGTACATGGACAGGGAAGTATGCTAGTAGAAGGACTCACCAGGAACCTCGTCCGTCTCCGTGTCATTCAGGATACCCAAGCTCCATTTGGCCGGTCGCTTCTTGAGCGAGTCCTCCGAGTCGGTCTGCGAGTTGCGATTTTGCTTATTCCGGAGCCAGGAACGGCCTTCCTGGCCTTTGTGGTCCTTCTCTGCGACCATGGCAGAGGGCTATGGAATCGTACAAATGCGATATGGGTATGACGAACGGCAGCGCAGTGCAAGGCAGGGATATATACGGTGCTACCGGGGCGGTGTAGCTCGAGCCCCGTGAAGGATGATCAGGAGGCCGCCAGATAGTGATAGCAGGTACTAGGTAGGGTCGTTGCGGGTAGGGGTAAGGCTATGGCGTGGGCGGTCTGTCTCGAGACTCGACTGTTATCAAACTAGGCACTAGGAACTGTCAGGTGGACGCTTCTGACACCCTGATAACAAGCCGGGGCTAATGCGAGCCATGGAGCGTGACTCTGCGCAGGGAGTCCGACACGTTGCGCATGCGGCGATGGATGCTGTTTTGAAACGCCTACGCTCTGGCTGGGCGCAATCGTTCCCACCACGCTGAGGACCCAAGTCTGCTACAATCTCTGGCTCGTCATGACCTCGACCCTTCGAAACTACCTTCTAGCGCCACTTGGCTCGTCCTAGTCCCGCCAATCATGGCCTGCTGCACCAGAATACCCCTAACTTTAAACCCACAAACACGCTCGCTCGACAGCTCCGCAATTAGACCAACAACAGAGATAGCTGTATACGAGCACGTTTCTCTCGCGTCAAAAACAAACAAGCCATCCTCTCTACATCTATCATGTATCTAACGTGTATGAGGTACATCAACGACTGGTGCTCGTCTACAAGGACTGCATCGAGCACTTCTCATAGACTTTGTCCAAGACTTGGTATTCGAACTAAAAATTGTGGTCCTGTCTCTTGTTCCCGGACTCTTCGCACTTGATGGCAAACCCATGCAACATCTCATGCAGCAGATGCCATCTCCAGAAATCTCAGTAACTCATTCAGCCCGAGAAGATCGGTCTGGCTACATCGAGCGCCCTTTTACCTGACTCGATGTACAAGCATCCATGAGCCCTAAAGCCATCCTGATTCAATCATCTTTGGCATCCTGGCCATCCTTGTTCTTCCGCGGCTCGAAGTTTAGCTGTGTTCCGTCAATCACCGCTGTCTTCGCACTCGGCTGCTTAAAAGTACTCACCTGGTTGCCATTGTATAGCTCAGTATTCTGTTCCGTCTCTCGTCTCTGGTCACCAAGTGTGCGGATGTTGATGCCAGCTGACCTATTGGCCATTCTGTCTCCCTCCACGTTAGAAGTCTCGCCGGCATCTGCTGTTCCGGCTACGTAGGGGCCTTGTCTCTCGGTTGTGCTTGATGCGTAGCCCATAACACCCCCNACGGCGCTTCCCAGCATGCTTGCCGCGCCTGACAAGAGTCCAAATCCGGCATTGAACCCCTTGGAGACCAGACCGCCGCTGCCGCTGGCATAAGCATCTGTATAGCCTTTGATTGGCACCAAGACCAGAGTCGCGCTAGGTGTCAAACCAAGCGACTTGAGTGACTCGCCCTCTTCGCCGACCGAAATGTTACGGCTGGGATTGGGCAGGAGTATCTGGCGGAACTCGTACGGGACATCTGTCTGCGAGTTCTGTGAAATATATGTCCTGACCGAAGTCGCAAGAGTCGCGGAAGGATCAAACTTAGTTCGTAGCGAACTACCGTCGAACAGTCTGATCTGAAGCGCGCAAACGCTGGGGTTTCTACCCGGGGCAGTATCAGTATGTACTGGTAGCTGTGCAGCTGCTGTAGATGGCTCGCCTTGAGCGGCGAGTTTTCTTTGTCGTTCCTTCTCTTTCCTTGCGGCCTTGTCAGATTCGATTGACTTGAGGATTCTCTCCCTCTCCTGACGCGCCTCTTTGTTGCGGTTTCGTTGCTGGTCGGCCCAATCTTGTTTGTTCTGAGGCAGTGACGATGATTCGGCAGCTTGCTTGTCTGCCTCCTCCTTGCGCGCCTTTGCTGTAGCCTTACGTGCCTCCTTTGCTGCCTCCTCTTGCTTCTTGCGATCAGCCTCGAGACGGGCTCCGCGCTCGGTCAGGAATTGTTGCATGGTTGCATTGTTGCCTTGACTGGTAGGTGCTGGTATGGGGACGTTGGTCTCTGCAGTCTCCCGAGGTACCGCGTCTGATTCCCGTAGCGTTGTCCCTCTTTCGCCGATGAGNGGAACGTTCGACAAAACTTGGCTGACATCTGCGGTGGCCGTGTCGGCATCTTGGGGGATAGGGTTGGCCGATTGTGGTGGCTGCTGCTGTTGCGTCGGGGGTTGTAGTAGAGCAGTTATGCGCTTCTTGAATTCTTCTTCGGTGACGCTTGCGTCGATGTTTTCGACGACGGATCCTGCTCGTATGACTAAAAGCTTCGGTAAAGAGTCGAGAGAACAAAAGGCTCCGAGAAATCCAGCTTCTACGGATCCTGCGTTGATTCGAAGCAAGACTGCCTTGTCGCCCAGTTGCTCTCCTAATGACTGCTGTCCATCTGCATCTGTGGATGCGTCAAGAGGGGCAACCAACCACTCGCTCTCCCACTTCTGGCTTGTCTCGTCGTCATCNTGACAGCTCATTAGACTGCGTAGGATGAATGTAGTGTCAGCTGGCATACCTTGTCTGACGAAGCAGGCAACCAGCTTGTGCTCCTGAATCGCCTGCGAGATACCACTCTGCAAGTCACCTTGGAAAAACATGGCGGATGAGTAGTGAGAAAATGAAAGTAGAAGGACGAAGGTGGTGCGCTTGTACTCTACAACCTCTGTCTCTACCCCAGGCGGATCACATGCAAGAGCGTCACCGACACGGTCCCTGCACCGCCAAGCATATCAGTGTTTATTGGATCAAACTCCAACATCGACTTGGATCTCTTTGTCAAAGTCATGCATACACGATAGTCTTCGGCATCTTTATTTTAGGCAATGAGTACGCCGCCTCTCGGGTACAGGCCTTCGTCCGAGGCCTTTGAGCGGCCGGATACAGAAGACAGTCCTGGGGACAAACGCCAAAATAATGCAACAACAGGTAGGATACCCATGGTCGAGATAGAAGAACGAAGAGGACTCTATGGAGGCTAAATCCGAACAGGAGCTTCCGCTGCTGGTATGCGGGCCTTGACCGCACGTATGTTCGCTTTCTATTTCAGAGTACCTGTGAAAGCATTCTTTCGAACGAGAATCGAGTAAGCGTGAACTTTGATTTTGATACGATATATGGAATCTACGCTGACTGACGAGTAGCTATCTTGTATGTATCGTCTGTGTGGTTGACACTTTCGTTTCGTCAGACTGACTTAACCAAGGNCTTTCCCGAGGGCTATCAACCCTCTGCTACAACAGGCCAGTGGGAAATGGTCTTGGAAGATGACCACTCCTGGAATTCTGGCCTATGCTGTCCAAACCCATGGATGGTCTTTCATACCTAACCAGGTCTTGCCGCCAATGCTGGCAAATGTTACTGTTGGAGCAGTTCTGTACACGTCCTATCTTGGAGCACTGGGCCTCTACTATGAGCCGGCTTCCCACTCTTCGAAGAGAATCTATCCACCAGCGCCCTTCACCTCGACATTTGCCGCTGGCTTCTCGGCAGGTGCTTTCCAGAGTATAGTTGCGGCACCCTTGGATGCACTCACAATCCGGTTTAAGACAACCGATCTTACTCAGGGCACATATAAGAACATGTGGGATTACGCGTCGAAAAAACTTCAAACCATTGGCGTTCGTGGCGCATTCGCAGGATGGGGGCTTTCCTTTGTCAAAGATTCCTTCGGATATGGACTGTTCTTTGGAGCGTTCGAGTTCATCAAGTCTCAGTGTTTCTATGAGTACGTGAGCCATTGGTACTCGCGATATGGTCTCCTCTCGATGTTCCATAAGCATCAGATTGAACTGCAGAGAGTTAGCGATCAACAAGAGCGGCCTGTGATCAAGCCGCATTATCTGATGGAACCCTCATTCATACTCCTTGCCGGTGCAACAGCAAGTGTGCTACAGCAAGCCGTCGCTCATCCCCTCACGCGGATACAGGAACTTCACTTCCAGCGATTAGCAACACTGGATGAATTGCTACAGGCTAGACCGGGACGACTCGACACTATGCAACTATATGCTCGAGCATATCAGAAAACATGGATTCAAGCCGGCAAGCGCGCGACGAAATCAGGGGGCTGGTTAAGATGGCTGTATCAGGATTTCTGGATGACAACATTGCGTCAGGTGCCATCAACCAGCGCTGGCCTGATCGTGTTCGAGATCTTCCGTCGTAAGTACGGGATTGGAGAGGACGCCGTCAAAATCCCCAAGGACGAATACGACATTTTGTTGCCCTGATCTCGGACTACTGGCTCAGTTGTGTCGCAGAGTGTGTCACTTCAGAAAGTCCTCTAGCGCAATCTGGATCTGCTCCCATCTGGATTGCAGAAGTTTGAGTTTGTTGGCAAGGTCGCCAGTTTTCTCTTTCGAGAGGGGCTGCAGAGATGCAATGGCTTCTTTGGCCTCTTCAACGTATGATTCAAGAGATGGCCTCAGCCAATCGAGCACTTCATTCTCTTTGTCGTCTGCAAGGTCCTCTCCAGACCCCATGAAGTGTTCCCACTCGTTGGCTGTCAGAAGTACAGAGCGCACGGCAACCTGCGTCTTGAAGCACAATTCACTTGAGCTTGGTAGGAGAGCATAGCCACCAAGGAAGCCCACATCTTGCAGAGCACTTTGCTGGCTCTCCGTCAAGCGGGGTAGTATTACGTGGTCCAAACGAATCTCGTCGTCGTCTAGGCTGTTGGAGAGGATGAAGCCATCTATGTCGTGTGTTAGTTGTAAATACACATACGGAACACAGTGTTCTTACAGNTGTACAAGGAGCTTGTCGTTCGAATGAGCTCCGTATGTAGCCAATATCTCTTCACCAGGCTCTGTTCATGGTCGTACTATTAGCTATGCTATCACAGATCACACAAAGCACGTACCGTAGTTTCGGTTTGCTTTCAACTCATAGCCTTCTGGTGACATGGTGACTTCACACTGCTATCTTTAGTAAGAGGCGAGACGCAAAGTTCTCATAAACTTACTCCCNTGGCCGTTCGGACAGTGGTTCATATAGTCCAGTGCAGGATTCATGATCATGGCACCTTGGCTGACACCTTGAGGCTTCCAGTGAAAACTGCGTGTATTGACAAGCATCCAGTGGTAAAGAAACTCACGCTCGAATGCTTCATCGTCGGGAGCGTGCATGTGTTTTACGGATTCAATGTCTCGCTTCAAGTCTGACAGCATGCGGTCCAGCGGCTTCTGTACACTTGGTGGGGCCCATTTGCGTAGCACATCTTCTAGTTCGTCCTTCGGAGACCAGGCAAGCATGCAAGAAGAAAAGTCCTCAGGTGTTGGCCAAGCGGGTCTCGAAGTAACGTAGGTAGAGGATTGGCTCTTCCACTCCAAGGTAAGGTATGCGGCTAGTTGAGCCTGTGAGGACAACTTCGTCAACTTGTGCTTGCGAAGCGTTGCCACATCTGGTACGATCATGGCTTTCTCCGGCACAGAGAACAGCACGGCATCCTTTTTGATTTTCTGTTTTGCAAGCAGGCCAACACCTCTACCAGGAAGCACAGCCGGTGTGACTCCATGTATTTTGATTCCTCGCGCAACTGCCCATTCGACATAGGCGGCATGAACTTCCGGTACGTCGAAGTCCAGGCTGGTCTTGGACGTCTTCCGCTTCTTTGCTGGAGGGTCCGATGGCATGATGGTTGTGCGTGCGTGTCGTGAAGGATTAAAGCACGCACCCTCGAGAGTAGAAGCAGATTATGTCAAAAAATCGCGAGGCTGACGGGATTCCAGCAGAAACGACAGCGCCACATTACACGCCAGCCGCTTGAGCCCTCAGCTACTTGAAGCCGATGTCTCAGATTTTTTGTGTTCCAGGTTTCATTCTATCTACTTTACGGGCCGTACGGCAGACTTTTTAAGAAGATGAGGCTTTGAACTATGTATTCAAAAATAGACTCTGTCAACAATTTGTACAGCGAGTAGATTAGGTATGCATGCCGGGCCAGATAGATAACTACAGCAAGAAAGATGTCAAGGTTGTGATGGGATAAGCCAAGTAATGCTCAAGCAAGGAGGGGTTTCTGATGGATAGGTGGCCTCGCATCTTTCGAGACGGTGGAATACCTAACAAAGAATAGCAGGCTAGACGTGCGAACAGTGTCACGGCAGTATGTTCAGCGGAGAGCGTGCTTCCTGTGCAGCTGGACTTTCAATTACGCCTGGGCTCCAGTTCAGGTGCGAGTCTCACTGCCAGAACGGAGTGGCCGTCGAGCACAAGGGCCAGACTCCAAGGAATCGTGATAGTTTCTGCCGGGCGGCATCGCGGGCTTGGCGGGCGAGCCGTTGGGCTTGGGCTGTGGGCGCGACTCTCTGAAGACCTTGCTTTCACACCTCCTTCAAGCCCCCCCCTCTCAGCAGCGACTCCTCCTCAGGGCTATCCAGGTCGACCGCCAACTTCTTCTTGGCCCCGTCGTCCTTCTGCCACGCCCTGTCGTCGACATTTGTCGCTTCACCCACTGCCAGCAAAGTCCAGGTGCGTGACCCACCAACCCCCGTCCAGTCAGCTGCCTGCCACGCATATCACAACCCGCATCTCTCCACCGACACCCGGCTTCATTCATCTCCTTGTTGTCGGACGCCGTGGCTGCCTATTGTTCCTTCACTCTGCTTCCCTGTTTCCTCTCGTCGACCTCGCTGTCTGCTTCTCATCCTTCCTTCCCCTCTGATTCGCTGGCTTGGACTCGTCTCCGCTTACCCCCTTCGCCTTGCTGACGTCGCCATTGTCTCTCTACAGATTCCTTCATCTCCATCACAACCTACTCTTCCGCCTCAGCGACGGCTCACCCTCACAACAACTAAAGCATGACGACAATGGTACGACATGGTTCCCTTCGCTGCTTCTCGACTTCACCGCTGACTCACAATAGGACCTCCGTGTCGGTAATAAGTACCGCATCGGTCGTAAGATTGGTAGTGGCAGTTTCGGTGACATTTACCTTGGTATGTGTGCTCACTGCCTCTCATTCACGAACTCGTTCTGACCTATTCCTACAGGCACCAACATCATCTCTGGTGAGGAGATTGCCATCAAGCTCGAAAGCGTCAAGGCCAAGCACCCCCAGCTCGAATATGAGGCTCGTGTCTACAAGTCTCTTGCCGGTGGTGTTGGTATCCCCTTCGTCCGCTGGTTCGGCACTGAGTGTGACTACAACGCCATGGTCCTCGATCTCCTGGGTCCTTCGCTCGAGGACCTCTTCAACTTCTGCAACCGCAAGTTCTCTCTGAAGACCGTGCTCCTCCTGGCCGATCAGCTCATCTCCCGTATCGAGTACATTCACGCCAAGTCCTTCATCCACCGCGATATCAAGCCCGACAACTTCCTCATGGGTATCGGCAAGCGTGGAAACCAGGTCAACGTTATCGACTTTGGTCTGGCCAAGAAGTACCGTGACCCCAAGACTCACTTCCACATTCCTTACCGTGAGAACAAGAACTTGACTGGTACTGCTCGTTATGCCAGTATCAACACCCACTTGGGTGTCGAGCAGTCCCGTCGTGACGACATGGAGTCTCTGGGTTACGTGATGCTTTACTTCTGCCGTGGCTCTCTTCCCTGGCAGGGCCTGAAAGCTGCCACCAAGAAGCAGAAGTACGACCGCATCATGGAGAAGAAGATGACCACTCCCACCGAGGTTCTCTGCCGTGGCTTCCCCAACGAGTTCGCCATCTACCTCAACTACACCCGCTCTCTTCGCTTCGACGACAAGCCCGACTACTCGTACCTCCGCAAGATCTTCCGCGACCTCTTCGTCCGTGAGGGCTTCCAGTACGACTACGTCTTCGACTGGACCGTCTACAAGTACCAGAAGAACGCTCAGGCCGTTGCCCAAGCAGCAGCCAACCAGCCCCAGGCTGAGGAAGCTGAAGAGAAGGCTGGCCGTACCCGCACTGCTGCCGCTACTGCCGGCCAGACCGCCGGTGCCGTCACTGATAAGCGCCGTGGCCCAGTCGCACCCCGTGCAGAGGGATCGGGAATGTGAGTTCAATCTCGTCATCCTGTAAGACTCCCCTGCGTTTGAGTGCTCTTGCGTGAGGCTTGCCGCGGGGGATATTTGGTACGCGTGCTGACGTGCTGGCTCCTCTCAGGCNAACTCCGCTCCTCAAAGCGTGGCGTCGAACAGCAAGGATACAACAACTACTGATCGCTTGTCTTCTGTTGCGAATTTGAGTCTGGATTGTTCTTCTGGACATACCGGCTCTGATCAGCGACATGGTTTAACTCAACTCGTGTGGAACAAATGCAATTTTGCCGTCCTGGGTCTCTTACGGACGGCGAAAGATGCAACCACACATTCTTATGTTGTCTGCAANNTTTCCGCTATAAGGGGGTTACGCCGACTGTTTCTCGGCGGCATTATACTACCCAGACAAGTATGCTCAATTCGGAGTGGCTACTAGCAACCAACCCTTATCTCGGGTTGCATATGCTTCGAGCAGAGCATAGCGGATTCGGATTTCATACCTGGCAGTGTCACTCGGCAGGCTTCTCGCTTCACGGCTGGTCGACCTGCAGTTTTCCCTGGCCACTCTCGGTACATCAGATTGCNATCCTTTGGCACCCCTAATCATCCACCATCCATTTTCTGTTTTCTTCTTTCTGCNNTTTGCTTTTGTTGCTTGGGACTTGGAGGGCGGCTTGTGGGGAGGTNTCAAGCATCAGGGGACGAAATACNACAGGAGAGGAAGAAACCGAACAATCCAGATTGATACCACAACCAACAGCATTAACTAGCGGAGGATCGAGCTAGAGGCACGGCATAGACGTCGTGTCTATCAAAGAATGGCGGTCTCTGCGAAGGATAACTCAACGATCGGTTGTCCTTTTGTTCGAGGAAAGGAAACGGATGCTTCTGGGGCAGTTTTACTCTAGTTTGTTATGTAGCCAGTCTTATGCTCTTGCTCTTGCTTTCAATCTCGCTTCTCAGCACTCTTATCCGATGCAATCATCCTTTCTGCGTGACTCGGTGTATGCAGGAATAGAGTTCGACTCCAAGTTGCGGTCGCGAAACAGCTACTCACCGCCCGGCAGACTTTGCTGACCATTAATTATTTGCCGCCGCATCGTTTGCACATGCAGACCGCGTTCTTTTGGAATCATCTCACTAGGCCAACATCAAGCTACTGTGTGTAGTTACACCACGTCGACCGATGACACTCGCTCCGATCCATCATTCGATATGCACCACCTGCCGACTACGTTCGTTAGTGGCAGCGAAGCAGTATGCCAGAGCTCGAACACCGACCTCACGAGACTGGACACGATTGAGACAACCAACATTTGCACGATACCTGCATAGTTCTGGGACCAGCTTGCAGCAACAGCCCACAAGACAAAAGAAGGATACTGCGTCGAGTTCTAGCATCAAGCAATCTACCGAACAAAACCAAGCAGTGGACAAGAAACTCCAAGCGGAACAGATAGCGCGGCACGCAGAGGAAGACTTTGAGCTGGACGATGTAGAGACGGTTGTCACCGAAGATTCAAATCCTCTCCATGCATCCGCAGCTTCAAATGCCTCCNCCGAAGATGTCGCTCGAGCAGCTCGTCAGCGATTTGGAGATGCGCTACCGGAGGATCTTCTGAGCGACGAGCAATACACAGCCTATGAGCGTCTATACGGACCACCAGTTGGAAACACCAGAGATGAGATGGTCGACTTTGAGGAGAATGAGCTGGAAGGAGAACTGGATGAAACAGACAATGTTGGCACGGGTATCTTGAAAGAGAACGAAGATGGTGTTCTTGAGGAGGTTGAATACATTGAAGAAGAGGAAGAACTTGATGATGAGGAGGAAGGACAAGAGTTGGTAGAGGAAGATGCTGATAACGCGGAACTGGATACGGACACCGCTACAGCAGGTCTCGATGCTCAGACTATCAACGACTTGGCCGCCCTGCGCTTGAACCCAGAGCAAGAGCTACTTGAGGACTCGGAGGAACAGCCTGCCGCACCTTACGATCACACACGAGCACATCCCTTGACTGTGGCCAACCGATTTGGCACGCCTTCATCTACTGTACAACTATCGGCATCTTCATTCGTCGATCCTGTTACTCGCCTGGTGTCGGGTGTTCCAAACAAACACATCTCTGAAGTTGCCCATCGTATTTTCGGTGGTGTTGGTCTACCCTACTCGACATCGACTCCACAGCGCGCGGTGACCATGCAGCAGAAACCCATTCCCTTGAATCCTGGTCAAAGCAGAATGAGCGACATGGATGCCGACATCTTCACAACCACTCTTATGCCCGGTATCTACGCGAGCGTCTTCAGCGTTCTGGTGGAAACACGCAAACGTCTGGGCAGCTCATGGTTGGAGGGACTACTGACTAAGGAGGGTGGACCCCGAATCTTGGACGCTGGTGGTGCAGGTGTGGGTGTCATGGCTGCAAGAGATGTCCTCCAAGCAGAGTGGGAGCGCATGCACGACACAAGTGAAGATGAGGATCCGTTCTTGGCCATCGCAGAGGCCGGCGGCAAGACTGGTGGCGAGTCCATTCCTGCACCCGTGGGAAAAGCCACTGTCTTGACCAGCAACGAGGCATTGCGCTACCGCTCCAGCAAGCTTCTGGAAAACACCACTTTTCTCCCTCGTCTGCCTGATTACATGCATGCTAGTGATGAGTCTGCCCGAGAGCGCGGCAAGTACGACATCATCATTGCACCACACACTTTGTGGCCACTAAAGGAAGACCATATTCGCAAACAGCACGTCAAGAACTTGTGGAGCTTGCTCAGTACGGATGGCGGTGTCTTGGTCCTGCTAGAAAAGGGCGTTCCTCGCGGCTTCGAGATGGTTGCCGCAGCACGCGAACTACTTCTCAACTCTCGCATCTCTTCTCCTGGCAACGAGGCCGTCTCTGAGGACGTCGAAGACCCAGGAGAAGGAACAGTTTGGGGAAAGCAGCCAAAGGACAAGGGCATGATTGTGGCTCCTTGTACCAATCACCTCGGTTGCCCGATGTACGTCAACCGTGGCATCAGCAAAGGCCGCAAAGACTTCTGCCATTTCAAGCAGCGCTACATTCGACCTCCGTTCTTGCAAAAGATCCTCGGAGCAAAACACAGAAACCACGAGGACGTAGAGTTTTCGTACATCAGTGTCATGAGAGGCCGGGATCTCCGTGACAAGGATGAGGAAAACATCATTCAGGGCGAGGTTGCGACAGATCGGGCATTTGTTGGATTCGAGACCCCTCAAGCGGCGACCGAGCAGGTTGAAGACGAGTTCGATCCTACAGCGCCTGCAGTACCCGACTTTGAGGACGCGCCTGTGAGTGAAGATCCTCATTCCCTGAGTCTGCCGCGTGTCGTGCTGCCTCCGTTGAAGCGTCAAGGTCATGTAATCATCGACATGTGCACACCAGCCGGCACACTCGAGCGTTGGACAGTACCTCGCAGTTTCTCCAAGCAAGCCTACCGCGATGCACGCAAGAGCTCATGGGGCGACATATGGGCTCTAGGAGCCAAGACCAGAACTCCTCGCAACGTGCGGGTCGGCAGAGGCAAGGAGGAGCTCGGAGGAGTGGAGAAGANNAAAAAGAAGAGCAAGGCCAAGAACACAATCGAGGTGGGCTATGACTCGGCGGGTAACATCAAGGAGGAGGACATCAAGGTCAAGACGGGTGGACGCATGAGACAGGGTAAGATCAAGGGCATCAGAGACAAGCGTGACAAGAAGGCGGACGGACGCGGGAGAAGGAAGAACCTGGACAAGGAGTAATCGGCGAACAATGCTGTAAGATATACGAGTTTGAACATCTCAGCTCTTTGTTAACGACCAATAATGAATACTGTAACCATATCCAAATCAAGCTACAATCATAAACTTGGTGGATTCGAAGCTTTGCGCAATTGGACTAGAGAGAGATTGGGACCCGGAGAATAAATGTGGTATTTTTTTTCACAAGGCTTGGTGCGGATCTATAGAACCACGTTCAACCCTTTCTCGCATTCTGCTCTTTCTTCGAACCGCATATTTAGTGGGCGGGCTTGAGGTTCTTGTTGGGGTTGCGGGGGTCGTTTCTGTACTCGTCGNNGCTGTGGATGGTATAGCTTGTCAGCTGTCTGGATCTCTCGTTTGCGCAAGTGAGGGTGTTCAATGTGCCATTATCGGAGAGAGCGAAGGATGCAGGGCCAGAGGGAGGTGGATAGAACTGACTGTTGGCGAGAGTAGTGGCGAGCGAGTTGATGCCGTAGAAGATGATGGCGCCTGTGAAGAGACAGAAATATCAATATCCAGCTATTCCTCGAAGAAGCGCATATGTCTATGATGGGAACGAACCGGCAATGTAGAAGGGTGCCATGGGGCGGGCTATANNGCAAAAGAGTCAGCAATTGGGCTTGGTTCAAAGGCAGCAGTGAGGGCTCAAGAGCGCATTGAACATACCGATAGGGGTGGGGAACTTCTTTCCGAGGAGACCGGCCATTTTGAGAGATGTGATGTGGTTGACGGAGGTGGACAAAGAGGTGGAATCGACTGGTTAGACGTTGCTGTCGACTGCGCGCGCGGGCTTCTTTCGCAATCCTCAATGCTCGACCGACCGCCGTCCCCCGACTCGGAACTTCTTGGCATCACGGGACAGACTCTCCCGCATTTCACATGCGACTGACTGCTTCCATCGTCAACAATAAACATTGAATTCCTCCCAAACTATCGCATTCGACACCATGAGCACAGCCAACACTCTGGAGAGCTGTGTCTCGTCGCTGCGCTCGAGCATGCAGCTGCTCGACTCATCCATTAGCATTCTCGATTCTGGCACCAGCGACTTTCCGCGTTTGGCTAGGGTTCTGCAGGCCACTAGGGTAGGAACATCCTTGTCCTTCTTTACACTTCTGACGCTAACACTACCTAGCNACTTTGAACTTGTCTCCGAGCCCGAACTACAGAATGCCCAATCTGCCCTCCTCTCCGAGATCCAACCAGAAGTCGAATCCATGCTCGATCGTGTTGCCGTCTACCTCGACAAGCTTCAACGTCGCGAAGAGTCTCTGATTGCAAAGTGCGAACTGCAAGAAGGCCGCCTATCTTCGCGTCATCCCCAGCAACAATACCACCCTAGGACAGCTGCTCCTTCGTCATCACACACTGCCGCCAACCCGCTGGAGGAGCTCAAGATGCAGCAGCTCAGACAGAAGAAAGACCGCTTGAGCTATGCTGTCGGCCGCCTCGAATTGCAGGCAAACCAAAGAGAGAGACAGTTGAGAAAGAGCATGGCTGGCTTTTGATTCATTCCTCTGCACTCTTCACGACCCCCTCGCAAGGCTACGTCCCGTTCGATCCTCCTAATGCTACTTGGCCTTCCCCGGACCATCCTCGATCTGCAGTGTCACGTTCTGGATGCCGAATCCATGCAGACATCTCCCGAGACGTGCAAGTCGCCCGTTATGCGTCTCTTTTGCTTCTTCAGGTCGGGTAGCCTCCTCTATCTCCAAGCTGCTTCTCGACAGCACTTCTTGGCTGGACATGGGCGACATGACGATATGCGCCGACCCTATCGATTTCTCTTGGCTCAGTTGCCAGACATAGAGGTCATGCACTGACACGACTCCCGGTATCTTGCTCAGCTCCCGGATGATTGCTTCGTTTCGGGCGCTGGGTGGTGTACTCCCCAGCAGAATGTGTCCACTTCGGAAANNGCTTCATCCGTCAGCCACTAGCTACTCATGTGAATGTCGCTACTCACTGAGAGGAAGAGCGCTGCTCGCAATCATAAGCGCTATGCCCATGCTGACAGCGGGATCGGCATAGAATCTGGTCGGTGATTGTACCAACATCATGACAAGAGCAGCAGCAATGACTCCGAGGTTGTTCAGAACATCTCCAAGGATATGAATGACGACAGCACTAACTCCCAAGTCGCCATGTGTGTGTTGCTCTGGTGGATTGCCCTGTTTGAGTCAGTCTAGTGTCATATGCTTGCGAGTTTAGAGATGGCTTACGAGATCCGACACCTCGAGGACTGGACTGCCCGCCTTGGACTTTCTGTTACTATCAAGATGGTGGTGGCCATGATCTNNGGTTCTGTGAGCATTCGGCCGTTTGCCAACACAAAGCACGGTCATACCATGAACCACCAAGATGCATACGACATTGAGCAAAAGCCCTATACAGCCCATGATGAGAACGTTGCGTGGTTGATCGACAACNTGGTTTGGTCAGCATCTAGCAACACAATGTCGATGGAGGCGTGTACCTTCAATGTTGATGAACCTCTCAATGGCTTGAAGAAGGATGCTCAGACCAAGAGCGATGAGAAAGGATCCGTTGAAGAAGGCACCAAGGACTTTGGCTCTTTCCCAACCAAAAGCGAGGCTTGCAGGTGCATCTTTGCGGTCGGATAGCTAAGGAGTTCTTCAGTATGTGATTGGTATCCTGATATCAAGTATGTTCACCTTTGCAGCGACTAGAGCAACGCAGAAAGCGACCAAGTCATTGAGNCTATCAGCCAGTCAGCAATGGCACGGGCCATAAGAATCACGCATAACATAATGTACATAATGGAAAGCATCAGCAATCAAAGCAAGCGATTTGGTGCGGAAGCCGACTACCAAGACGGTCAAACGAGGAACATCTCGAGGCTTCAGAGTCAGGTCTGTCTCACCAACAAGCTCTGCAACGAAGAAGGCAGATGACAGGACAATGGCCACAATCAATCTCGTCGAAGTGGATGAGTTGGTACGAGGCATATTGTAGGTTGCATAGGTACTGGAGAAGAATAACTAGGGAGAAAGAAGATGGAAAGAGTCTGCATGAGGTCTGGCGTGGTCCTGGTACATGGCAGAAGAAGAAGGAGCACGTTGTAGCACAAGCGTGTTAAATCATGGCGGTTGCCATGTAGAAGTCGGACAGGACCATCAGGGTTGAGGGACAAGGAGCGGCTAGCAACATTGATTTATGTTTTCTACAAGCAGTGCTACGTGCTCTCATGTCAAACGCAGGAAGAATAGACTAGTCTCGTGTATGCCAACAAGGCCGTGTTCTCAAGGTGAACAAGAGGGAAACAGCGAATCATGGGGCGGTGTCGACGTCAAGCAACATGACTCTTGCCAGCAGTGATTCATCCCACATTTCGACCCAAAGCACAAAAGACCCCGCTCTGCTTGTCGCAAGAAATATTGTCAGACAAAGACACACTCAACATGGCCGACGGAAACGCATTGGAAAGCAAGCCCGCACAGTCGATCCCCGAGAGACCCAAGGACGCTCCTNGCCGACGAGGTTGGCGCAGCTCCTGCCGACGGCGAGAAGGGCCCTTCGAAGAGCGCCTTGAAGAAGGCCGCCAAGGAGAAGGAGAAGGTGCGATTGGCCTTTGACTATGTGACAACACGACGTATCTGACAACTGGACAGGCCGAGAAGGCAGCCAAGCGCAAGGCCGCCGAGGAGGCACAGAAGAAGCAGCAAGATGCCAACGATGTTTCGGCCGAGGACTACGGCGAGCTGCCCATGATCGGCTCCCAGGAATACAAGCCCTCCGGTGTCTCGCGTGTCACCCTCGCCCAGATCGCCGACAAGTACAACGAGACCACTCCCATCGACGAGGCCGGCGGTGCCGAGGTCTGCTTCCGCGCCGTCGTCGAGAATGCCCGCAACCAGTCGGCCAAGCTCTCTTTCCTGGTCTTCCGTGAGACTCTCAACACCATCCAGGCCGTTGTCGCCGCCAGCGACTCTCTCAGCAGACAGATGGTCAAGTTTGCCGGCAGCGTGCCCTCCGAGTCCATCGTCCTGGTCCACGGTCTGGTCAAGAAGACCCCCGAGCCCGTCAAGAGTGCCACCATCAGCCACCTCGAGATCCACGTCAAGAAGCTCTATGTTGTCGCAAAGGCCGACACCCAGCTGCCCATGCAGGTCTCGGATGCCGAGAGACCTTTGCCCCTTGAGGGTGAGGNNGAGGCCAAGGAGGACGAGAGCGGCCGCCCTATCGTTACCTTGAACACTCGTCTCAACAACCGTGTCATTGATCTCCGTGGCAAGCACAACCGCGCCATCTTTGCCATCAAGGACGGTGTCACTGCTCTCTTCCAGGAGTTCTTGCGCAACCAGGGCTTCATCGGCATCCAGACCCCCAAGCTGCTCGGTGCTCCCTCTGAGGGCGGTGCCAACGTCTTCGAGGTCGGCTACTTTGCTACCAAGGCTTTCCTCGCTCAGTCGCCCCAGCTGTACAAGCAGATGCTGATTGCTGCCCGTTTCGAGCGTGTCATGGAGGTCGGTCCCGTCTTCCGTGCCGAAAACTCCAACACCGCTCGTCACTTGACCGAGTTCACTGGTCTGGATCTGGAAATGGCATTTGAGGAGAACTACCACGAGGTCGTCGAGGTCCTCGAGAACCTCATGCTGTACATTTTCAACGGCCTCAGGACAAAGTACAAGCGCGAGACCGACCTGGTCCGCAGCATCTACCACGTCGAGGAGTTCAAGCTCCCCGAGGCCGGCAAGGTGCCCCGCATCCCCTTCAGCGAGGGTATCCAGATGCTGCGCGACGACGGCCTCGAGATTGGCGACTTTGACGACCTCAGCACACCCGACGAGAAGCGTCTCGGCGCCCTCGTGCTCAAGAAGTACGGCTCCGACTTTTACGTCCTCGACCAGTTCCCTCTCAACATCCGTCCCTTCTATACCATGCCCTCGCACACTGCCCCCGCCCACCAGGCCGGCGCAAGCGACCCCAATGCCGGATACAGCAACTCGTACGACTTCTTCATGCGCGGCCAGGAGATTCTGTCCGGTGCCCAGCGTATCCACGATGCAGAATTTTTGTGCAAGCGTATGAAGGAGCACGTCAGCCCTGTCGACCCCAACTCTGATGGTCTCCGCGACTACGTCAATGCCTTCCGCTATGGATGCCCGCCTCACGCTGGTGGTGGTATTGGTTTGGAGCGTATTGTCATGTTGTGGCTGGGTCTGCCCAACGTCCGTCTTGCGTCGCTGTTCCCCAGAGACCCCAACCGTGTCATGCCTTGAACGGCTCACAAAAAGTGTTATGGTTCATGTAGACATGCCAAAAAAATTTACATCTCGTTGTTCTCGTTATTCTCATCTGTTACATTTTAGAGCTTTTGACTCAAGCCGCGGTTTCTTTCACAGTAACTTGTTCAACCGCGGGCTCGTCTGATGCGGCTTCGGTAGTAAGAGCCTTCAGCTCCTCGACCGCGTTGGCAGCCACGTCTCTCATCTCCTTCTTCGTATCATCGGTGTCTTTGCTCTGCTTGATCAGGTCTCTCCATTCCTCCAACTTCGCACCAGCCTCTGCATCACCTTCCTTGACCATCTTGATCATCCTACTCGTATCCTTACCCGAACTCATGTAAAGCCCCTCTTTCCTTCTCGCCAACAAGATCCAAATGACATTTTGCAAGAGATCAGACGCACGCTTCATCTTTCTCATGCCCGCCACTTTTTGCGTCAATATTTCGTGTTTGCGTATCTTCAAAGCAGTCGCCGAAGGTTGCTCAATCTTTTGCTTTCGGGCCAGTTTTGCAGTTGCCGTCAACATGTCGTCTAGCGTTCTTGCTGTGCTTATTGCATCGGAGAACTTTTCCAGGTCGCGGGAGACGGCTTTTGTGGTGACGAGGTTTTGGTCTTTGATGGTGCGGAGGGTTTCCGGTGCCAGATCTTTGCGAGACCAGTCGTAGATGAACTCTTGGACGCGGGGTTGGAGTGTGGTGTCTGTGATTGTATCTGCGCCTTGAGCGTATAGTCTTAGTGGTGTGAGGAGGTCTGTTTGGATGGTTGTTGCAAAAGTCGACGTTGTGGATTCTTGGAGGGAGAGAATTTTGGCTTCAAAGGTTGATTGGACTTTGTTTTCTGGATCGCCGGATTCGAGGATTGCTTGATCGAGAGATGTTTCTGTGTCGTCGGGGATGGATAGCTTGGTGGGATCGAAGGTGACTTCTTCGCCTGGGCGTCTGGAGGTCCATTGTTCAGTGGCTGTATCGGCAGCTTTGGCCGCGAGGGTAGATATGCTGGCAGCAAGAATATCCTGTGTTACAAGAAAAGTAGACTTTCCGTTGCTCAACTCAACAACACTCGAGCGGCTGTGTTTCTGTACGAATGCTTCTCGAATCTCCCGTGCAAGATCGATATCTGCAGCGTTCCGCAAGACTTGTGGTCTGGAGTTGGCGTTCACCTCGTAAGATCCACTTCCATCCAGTTCTTCCACCGCTTTCTGGATGTATGCGTCTTGGGCTTGCTTGACTTCGCCTTGACGCTGTTCGAGTAAGGATCTTGGTGTGTAGAGTAGAAGCCCATTCACTAGATCGACCAGTCCTTGAGCACCTCTCTCGTCATGGGGTATCAGATTGTTGGCTGCCGACTCCAACCAGGGAACAGGAACTTGGGGGAAAGTATCACTAAGCACGACCGATCCTTGCTTGCCTTTGATGACGACTTTTCCAATACTATCTTCCAGCCGTCTAAGAAATCTAGAATCGTACGCCTTTCCGTTCTCGAGGTCCTGGAGAGATAGATCGGCATCTTGTGCGGCGAGTATGCGTCGCAGTGTGGCAGTAGTGACATCCTTTTCTGTAGCAATCTTGTCGAGATTAAGACCTCGGTTGGCCAAATCGTTCTTGAGGCTCTGATATATGGCCTTCTGAGTGGTCTCTGGTAAAAGACTTCGGCGGTCTACACTGTGATAGATGCGTTCCTCTTCTTGAGTCAACAGCCACTGGACATCATGAACACCCAACTCGTTGTGCAAACTGTTCAGGAAGATGGGACCAGTGGCATTCTGAAGTAGAGAATGGAACCGCTTGGTGACTGCATCCGAACGAACAAGGCTACGGCCAGAGAGACTGCGAACAAGACATTCTTTTCCAGGTCGTGGTTCAGGATGTGGAAATGACAGAACCAGTTTCCGGATATCGTCTTCGGTGAAGACAGGAGATCTGTCCACTTCCTTGGTCCCAAATATAGAAGGTATCATCTTTGTGAGTTTGTGTAGAGAAGAAAAAAGGAAGTAGCGATGATGTAGAGCATTGAAGTTTCCTAATCGGGAATTTGTAGGTCGGGATTTGCCGCTTGGACTTGTTCCATCAGCGCGGCCGTCACCACCGTGAATAGCAGCGACGGGCAGATACAGGCACTTTTTACTGGATATCCACGACTTGTACGCACATACCGCAATCATGTCCATGTTCCGTTCGAAGAAGCTCGACCTTGGTGGTTTCGTCAACATCAAGGTCATCCGCGACCACACCAAACGCAAAGTCTTTGAGCAGAACGAGACCGAGAGGTTGGTGGAACATATGTTGCCGTCGTCTCTGCTACACAGTAAACTAATTGAATGTGATTACAGACAAGCACTCCGCTACATCATCCGCAACACACTCCTTCCGCAACGCGCTCGCGCCCAGGCTCAATTGCAGTTGTCGCAAATGCACTGCTACACCCGCCCCACCCAAATCAAGAACAGATGTATCGCTGGAGGCAAGGGAAGAGGTGTTTTCCGTGACTTCCGAATGGCAAGAGTACGTTTGATCCTGGATGATAAGAGAGCGCACGAGAGCACAATACTAACGTCTCTTCTACAGTACCAATTCCGTATGCACGCTCTGGCTGGACAATTGCCTGGTGTGAAGAAGGCCAGCTGGTAGATCACGCGACACATCCATGTTACTATACTGTACAATATTCAAGAAATGGGCATTGGGAAAGGCGTTGGTTGGAAATCAAGGATTTGGGTGGCTTCGAAATTCAGAACATGTTATCTGCCTTCCTGCTTCATTGCACGCAGACCGCTCTTCTTTCCTTCTATCGGTTGTTTATTCTTTGCAACATGGCCAGTCTGGCAGGATGTATGCCCTCTTGAGCTCCTGCATCGACTTCGGGCTCGGGTGCTTCCTCTCCCTTGTCTGCTCCCTGAGCACCTCCCTTCTTGGCCTCCTTCGCTGCCTTGCGCTTCTCCTGCTTGGCCTCGGCCTCTGCTCTCCTCTGTCTCTGCTCGTTCAGTCTGACGTTCTTCTCCTTGAGCTTCTCCTTTCTGCCTTCGGACTTGCTGCCACCGCCTCCAGCCGTGAGCTCGACATTGATTCTACGCTTGCCTCTCTCGCCGCCAACGCCGCTGTCAAACATGCTGTGGTGGTACAGCTTCAGACACGTCTTCATGCGATCGTAGTTGGCAAACTCGAGGAACGCAAATCCTTTGCTCTTGTTCGTGCCCTTTTCGGTCGAGTGACGCACGGATTGCGGTTGGATGGATGCAAAGTGCTCGGTGATTTGCTCGGTCGTGGCTGTGAAGGGCAAGTTGCCGATGAAGACGATGAAGCGCTGGTTCTTTGCTGCGGCTGCCTCGTCGCCCTCTGCCGCTGTCGTGGCGTCTCCTGCCTTTTTGGCCAGCGGCTCCTTGTTGGCTGAGGGCTCCTTCTTGCGCTTCTTTTGCTGTTTGGCTTCTACGGGGGCTGCGTCTTCTGTCGGTGCTTGTTCCTTGTCTTCTTGCGATCGCTTGCGCTTCTTGGTTGAAGTCTTGTCTGATGCCGCATTCTGGTCGTCTGCTTCTGCGGCGGGCTCGTCGTTGTTTGGCGCATCGTCGGTGGTTGTCTCGTCGACCTTTCTCTTCTTGTTCTTCTTGTATCTCTCCTCGGAACGCTTGGCCTTCTTTGCCTTGCCCGTCAGGGCTTGCGCATCTGTTTCTTGTGACATTCTGGGTTGTGTGGTAAGGTAATGTTTGTGGTTGTTGTGACTATCCAAAAAGTCTCTGTCTTGACTCGGGTCCGTCTCCGCACGTTTTTTATGTCCGTGCTTTCGCCGGCGCTGCTCTTTCACATGCTCGACTGCGTCTGGATAAGAGTGAACTTGTTGCAACTTGTAAATTAAAAAAGTTCATGCAGACCATATGTACAGAACGCTCAGAAACCACCAGTAAAGAGAAAGAAAAAAAAAAGAGGGCCGTCAATGCAACCATGTCAAAAGACACACGCGACAATATTCTTTTGCCCGGCCGCCTATCTGCCGTCACTCCGCTATTGTCCTCCTCTTGAGTCCAGTCTGCACTAAAGAAGTAACTATTCCATCCAGAGGTGGCTTCCTGAGCATGAGGCCTGAGCGTAAACCATGACTGTGTGCCTGTGTCCTGTGCTAGCCTGTGTGTATTGCTTGCGTCAAGTGGGTATCTGCGCCGAACACTGCCGCTGCTCCCCCAAACTGAAAAGGATCCAACGCCAGCGACTCCCAGAAACTAGACTTGGCAACGAGATTAAAGAGATCTATCATGCCGTGAAAATGCGAGTGTTGTGTGAAGTAAGGGAATGTCGGTATGAGTACTGCCTGCCAGCTCAGAGGATGATGCATTTTTGCTTCTTGGGCTTCGAGGTAGGGCGAGGGCTCAGCACGGCTCTGTCATGGCATATTAGTGGTCTGCATCATCTTCATCTCTGAACCCTTTTCACGCACCTGATGGCCTCGTCAAAGACACTCTTGAGGTTGCGCTGTGTGAGGGCAGAGCACTCCATGTACTTGACTGCCTTGATCTCCTTGGCAACGCTGATGGCCTGCTCGTACTGAATGGGCGCCATCTTCTTCTGTCTCAAACTCTCCTTGGTGCCCTCGTCGTCGCGAAGATCGAGCTTGGTTCCGACCAGGATGATGGGAACACCGGGTGCATGGTGCTCAATCTCGGGGTGCCACNNTGTTCGCCTTGTCAGACACCATTCTGCATCAACCCTTGTGTTTGCTTTTGCATTGCGTACCTTTGCCTTTACGTTGTCGAAAGAAGGAGGGCTGACAATGGAGAAGCAAATGAGGAAGACATCTGTCTGGGGGTACGAGAGAGGACGAAGACGGTCGTAATCCTCCTGACCAGCAGTATCCCAGAGACCGAGACTGATGGGCTTGCCATCAACCATGACACTCGCAGAGTAGTTGTCAAAGNNCTGTCGAGCATCAGCATATTATCCGACAAGGTGTGCGCATGGCGGACGATCTTGTGTAACGTACACGGTAGGGATGTACTCGCCAGGGAAGGCATTAGTTGTGTACGAGATCAAGAGACAGGTCNNTAATGCATTGTTTAGTTGCTTGTCGCACAAAGGCAAGAGGGAAGCACAAACCTTGCCGACGGCACCATCTCCTGTAACGACACACTACAATAGTATTTAGCGACTTGTATCTTCCAGAGGCTCGGGCGTAAGGCGTACTTTGAGTGACTGTGTTTGAGGGTTGGAAGCCATTGTGTAGACGATCTTTTGGTTGTGGTGTTCTAGGAGGAGAACAGGTGATACAGAGGGTGATGATGTCGTGCGAGAGAGGGGGCAGACGGGGCTTTGAAGCTTTCCCAGATGCTTTCGTTTTCAGAGCGTCACTTGGAGAGTCAAGTGAAGGTAGATCGGTCCTTTGAGGCAGTAGACGAGACGACAGAAGGTTGCTGCAGTGAAGGTTAGCAAGATGCGGCTCTGGGCTCCGAGAAGGCGGTAAACATGCCTTCTTTCACCGTCTCCACGTCGGGGCTAGTGTCTTACGGGTTGGAGCACAAGGCAAGACGTCAAGAAATTTGCCAGGTGAAGCAGCAATGGCAGAAAAAACCGTCGGGCTCCTGATATGGCGGTATGGACAATGGCTCTGAAGTTCACTCGGGGGGCTCGACTCTGCGATTGGTTGAGTTAAGCTCCTAATCCTATTATGCCGCCGGGACGAACCGAATCGCTACTGCTCTTCCTGCTTTTGCTTCTGCGGGGCGCTACGAGGAAGAAAGTCCTTCTCGACGTGATTCAAGCCTCGAAAGGTCTGCGGCCGCGTTGGTTTTTTTTCTTGCCTAGCCAGCCGTGCCCACTCGCTGTCCGCCGTGCCTTTGCAGAACTTTCCAACGTTATGCGCGCGAGTCACGCCGCCCAGGTTACTTGAGCCGACCAATTATCAATAACTTGCGACCAAACGCGCCGTCTGCCCCTGGGGCCCTATGAATGACGTCTAGTATGCCAATAATACTTTTCTCGACCGTCTTCTCACAACTCAATCTGTGTCTGCTCCGTGTTTGGTCCTCAAGACTGCAACCATCAATTCACTCGTACCTTGATGCACTCCGAGGCGGCCACGTTCTGGTTCATTCCCGTTTCATCATGTGGAGAAGGGGCAGATAGACTTTGGATCTTCTCCGTAATCTCGTTTTGCTCAAGAAGCCCGTCTGAGGTCACTTCTTGTGCTTTTCATGTCTGAGCTCCAGATATCGTCTTGCAAAAGGGACATGAGGTTGGTCAAATCTCTATCGAGTTTTCACATGGTCTGAAGACGTCAAAATCAGAGAATGGCTGTCAGAAGCTTGTCTGGTGGAGTGGGGCGCCACGGGGCACAGCCAATCCGTCTCGGCTCTCTTTCATACGAGCCAGCTTAGGAGCTATGCTTTTTAGATAGGTGGGGCTCGCAAATTCACCTGTCCTCTTTCTTCAGCTTTCCTCCTCCCAGCATATACGTATGTGCACTCGAAGTCCTGTGTTGTCAAGTTCGTGTCACTGACTTGGCCAGTACTCCTCCAGTATGCCTGTCCAACGCATCGGCCAATCTATCCGTCTGCGCAGAGAGTACGTCGATGAATACATCAAAATCCATTCCGAAGTCTGGCCTGGCGTTTTGAAGAGGATTGCAGGCAGCAACATCCATGATTACAGCATCTTCTACGACAAACAGTCCAGCATCCTGTTCGCAACCTTCAAGTATACCGGAAGTGACTTCGATGCCGACATGAAGGCTATGGCAGAAGATGAAGAAACGCAGAGATGGTGGAAGGTTACGGATAAGATGCAAGAGAGCCTGAACGAGGGTGCTACTAGCAGCGTCGACGGTGGTTGGTGGCGCGCACTTGATGAGGTGTTCCATGTCGAGTAGAGTAGTAATGGTCTGAAGCGATGTCCATCAATCAAAAGCGTCGTCCTTAAGTGTCCTTGCCTCCCTTGCTCTTTTCTCTTCTTCTTTTTCTTCGGTTCCTCNNCTCGGTTGGTATGGGACCTTGCAGCAAGGCTTGGAAGGCTGCCTTGTGTCCACGAGGAGCCTTGTCGGATTTTTGTTTCTTGGGAGCGGCCGTCTTGGCCTTCTTCTTGGAGTCGGACTCGCTGACTTCAACGTCTTTGGCACTGCTCTCGGCCTCGTCGTCATTCATCTTGCGGCTCATGGCCTCAAAGCGCGAATGACTGCCGACTCTCTCGGTCATGTCTTCGAACTTTCTCTTGGCACCGTTCTTCTCCTTCTCTTGTTGCTCTGCGCGTTTCCTGTCGTATTCTTCGTTTCCAGCTAGACCGTGCTTGATGAAGCGACCGGCGGCGGCCTTGTCGAGAGTGGCATTGCGCTTGACGTGCGAAGTCTCGGCGAGCTTGATCTTTTCAAAGTATTGCTTGACGCGAGTGAGTTCGGCAAAGACGGGATGCGTCTTCGCATCGAGGCCGTTAAGGCGTAGATATGAGAATAGCAGAGACTCGATGGCGTATGTGACGAGAGTGTAGAGTTTTGCCTTGTCGAGCAGAGGGAGTTTGCTTGTGCTGGCAGATAGGGCGGTGTTGATTAGTGGCGCAAGAGATTCCTCGACTTGGTCGATGTTGCTCGCGAGGCTCTCGACCAGCGGGCGTAGATCCGTGTCCATGGTGTGTGGTTGTGATGTTGATTTGCGATGATGGAATTTTCTGGAGACGAATGCGACTTCTAGAAGCGGACGGAGAAGGAGCGGCGGCGGCTCTCGCAAAGCCGAGGCTGACGAGCCAATCACAACCTTCGACACGAGCATTAGTTTTGTCACATATACCATCTTGACTTCCATCCCACCTCTGCCACTTGAACACCTACGACTCTCAGTCCAAACAACCCCTCTTCTCATACCAGCTACCAACATGCCTCGCAACAACCGTGGATCCGCTGCCCCTCCCAGGCGCCCTACCGCCGCTCCTGCCCGTCCTGCGCCACCCACTCCCCAGCAGGCTCGCTCCGCTTCTACTGCTGCCCACCCTCCTCAGCACCGCGCTCCTCCCCCACCTGCCGCTGCTCCCGCTGCTCCTCAGCAGAGCGCTGGTCCCGGACTCTTCGGCCAGATGGCTAGCACTGCTGCGTAGGTCTTCGTCTGCTTACTCGGGCTGCCTGAAAAGCTTCGGAACCCAACAAGCTAACAATCCAACTACAGTGGTGTCGCCGTCGGCTCTTCCATCGGTCACGCAATCGGCGGCTTCTTTGGTGGCGGTTCCTCTTCAGCTCCTGTCGAGCAGCAGCCCCAGGCCGTCGCCAACCCTGCCGACAACAGCACCTACACCTCGTCCAGCTACCAGGCTCCCAGAGCTTGCGAGACTGATGTCACAAACTTCCGTCGCTGCATGGACGAGAACCAGGGCAGTCTGACCATTTGCGGCTGGTACCTCGACCAGCTCAAGGCCTGCCAGTCTGCTGCCTCGCAGTACTAAACCCTCATTTCCTATCCTGTTCTGTACAATACCACATGAATCACGTTAGCTTGTCATTGCATCTCTCTCATCTCTTGTTTCCATAGCAAGATTGTATCATTCTTTGTTAGACATCTACATTTCTTTCCAGAAGATACATGCAGAGTCAGTCACCTTTCAGCCGCATTGTCTACGCCAGCATATATCTCCTGAGGCCACGCTCGGCTAGAACACCGATCGCTCCGATTCCGACCAAAGCCAGCGACCAAGGGTTGGTTGCCTCCCTCAGGGCAGGCCAGAAGCTGTTCTTGTTCGCGCGCCACTCCTCCAACTGCATGTATTTCTTGGGTGCATCTGCCTTGTAGCGTTGCTCCTGGGACTCCTCATTCTGCTTGTCACCACCGATGAAGCGCAGGAAGGCGTAGTTGGCCAAGGGTCCTACGAGACTGAGTGGGTGGAACATGCCGTTGGCAGCAAGGAGTAGTGGGAATGAGAAGTGGACCAGAGCATCGCCAAGGTAGTTGGGGTGGCGCACGATCGAAAAGACACCACTACGGTTGAGATCGTCGCTCTTCTTCTTGTGCTCTTCGAGCTGCTGGTCAGCCAGGGCTTCCATGTTGAGGCCAGTAGTGTAGAGTCCAATTGCGAGTCCATGTAGTAAGGCACCATACTGAGGGGGCGTGGCTTCAATGCTTCCGATCGTGCCCTGCTGGAGCACTATGGACCATGAGAGTGAAATCAGGGCCTGGAAGACAGCCTCGGGCAAGAAGACGGTGAAGAAGGCTTTGTTCCAGAAACTAGTGTCCTGGTTCATGTCGTCGTATCTAGGATCGTCCCTTCCACGCTTAACGCTACGGGTCGCGATACGGCCAAACAATCGAACACCCCAGAGTGTGACACCACCGAGAAGAAGCTTTTGTGTCCAGCCAAGGGTAGATAGTGATTCACCGAGACCGAGACCGGTTTCCGAGCTACGTGCCCAGACGCCGTGATACCAGGCATTGAGCACCATTCCCGAAGGCCATAACCAGTCCTTGAGTTCGACGCGGCGAGTTACACGGCTGGCAGTGTAGGCGACAAGTGCGAGAGATGAGTGTAGGTTCAGAGATGGCAGCAGGTTGTCGTGTAGAAGTCCTAGCATGTTGGTCGTTGACGAAGCCAATGCTTGAGGCTTTAGGTTAGGCATGCGTATCTGTGAGCTTCCAGCGCCAGCCGAGTCCACTGGGATTTTCGAACCGTATGCCATTGATGTTGGATGTGATCTGGTAGAGAGTGGGTGAAACCTGGCAGCTCGTGGTTATAAAGCACGTCGGATGTGGAGTAGGTGTGACGTTATGGGCTATCAAGGTGTGATCGAGCTGCTTCATATTGTTTGCTCTATTCGTATTATCGCCATATACGATATGGGTCTGGGACACCACAGATGTTTATACCACAGGTATAAACCAAAGGAACTCGCTCTGACATGATTATGGTTGTGAGTGTTTGAAAAGGAAGTCTTAGTGCAGCAGAAAACTTGTTTCTTGAACCGATCTACTCCCATATTATTGTATTCGATATATCACTACAAACACGCCAGTACACCAGCTGAAACAATGCTGCGGATGTTCTGAACATACATAACCCATACTCAGTCCGAGAACCAAGGCCTACCACTCGTTTTACGTGATGCAGAGACATGCCAGTTTGGAGTCAGGGTGGCCCCCGAAGCATATATTCTGAAGTGTTGACCATGAATAGAACATGCGATTCGAGATAATCAACAGCAAACAGACTTCCGATATAAGGTCTGGCGATGATGAAAAGGATAGATGGCTTGCATTGTTGCTGGCGTGAGTACAGTAGCCCACACCACGAACATGCAGTCTGCGCACGCGGAAAGCTTCCAATTAGGGCCCTTTGCTCTGCTCGCTCCAGCACAGTGGCACACACAGGCTTTTGAACAGTCAAGCAAGGCTAGACACCCGCAAAGCAACCACAAAAATCCAAACACCTGCACGCTGGTGTACGGCCCGCACAGTTGAAATGCAGCGGGTTTGCTGGTTGGTTTCTGGTTCACTGACTTGCAGGCACGCGGCGCCAGGGACAAAGTACAAAGGCAGGGCTTCACAAGTGCACAACGAAGGTCAAACTTGCGGTGTGTTGAGTGTACCTCCTGTTATGGTCCCTCGCGAAAAATAGTGATGAGTACCTATCACGCAACGGTGCATCAACGAGAAGCTCAAGGTCCATCTCCCCTGAAAACGGCAGCGAAGCTTTGCAGGAGGCATAACACCAGGTTTGCTGGTGGAGCAGGACGAGAGTCGCGCCGACGACGTGTAAAGGCTGGCAGTTGTTGTCAAATGTCAGCCCGAACCAGTTCACGCATCGACCTTCGTTGAGCAATTTTGCTCTGCTGGCAGACCGACCCTGCTTTCTTCCCCCTTTCAACGGTCTCGCTCCCTTCTTACCTTTTAACGGCTTCGACGTTTTGTCGACAATGCAGAAGCGTCACCCCTGTTCACAACATGTGCAAAGGAAACAGAAAGCTTGCGCGAGGAAAACCATCCGATGGATGTACTGAGTTGATGTATATCGATGGAAAAGCTGATCATTGGTTATAGGTGGCACCCCTTGCAACCAGAGCCGACCTCTCGTCACTGCTGCGAAGCCTTGCAGCTATAGATTCAGTTCAGAGGTAATCCACAGGTAATCCACAGTAAACAACATGCACGATCGCTATGAAAAATCCACGATCAACCCGCATGCCGTTATGGGCCCTGGCTTCATGGCTTCAACATTCCATCCCCTTTCCTAGTACTCAGGTGGGGAATGCTCTGGTCTTTATAGGAGGTATAACCCATGAGAATCAAAACAAAAGTCTACATTCCCGCGACTGTTTGTTGTTTTGATACCTCATTTCCACCTCATCCTTGGGTATCGCAACGCAGTTCGCTCCTCCTGGCATATCTTATGCAACGAACCCCTACCCCCAATAGTTCATCCGAATAATCGATAGGACGGACACAACCATGCAGAGCGTTAGACATTATCCCATGGATATGAGTACCGCGCATGCGAGACCAGAGCCTAGAGAAGAGAGGCTGAGGATACCGGGGCAACCACAACAGCGTCAGATGAGGACAAAGTCTCAGCCAAACCTTAGGTCCATGGCACGTCGACAATTACCTGGTACAGGTTCCCAAGCAGAGAGCCACAACGCATACAGGACCCCCAGAGTGGTACATCCTCCTCTTCCAACCAACACTCATCGTCGCAAGCATGAAGCCATGTTCATCGAAGAGCCTCCATTCGAGCGACCATTCTCTCCCGAGTCTGACTCGGAAGAACACATGATCTTGGATTACTATCTCCAAGCATCATACCACACTCCTCTTTCTAGGGTTGTGTCAGCCGAGGAGCCCTGCAACCAGGGTGGAGCCATGGCCGCGTTTGACTTCGGCCTTGAGCACACGCCTGAGCCACCCTACAGACGTCCTCAGCCTTCGATACAACGACCAAGGACAGCACATGAGTCGTCGTCGTCGTCACGAAGACAATCTCTCTCATCGCCTCAAAGACATGCTCCTTCTTCACCTCAAAGACATACTCCTTCTTCACCTCAAAGGCATACTCCTTCTTCACCTCAGAGACAACCTCCTTCGTCACCTCACAGACAACATCCTTCGTCGCCTCAAAGACAGTCTTACACTCTCTTCCCCAAGGAGCAACAGCAACCATCAACCCCACGCATCAGCGTGATCAGCGACAATGGCAGCATCTTGTCTCATCACAGCCACTCCAGCCAACATCGCCCTCGCACCTCCTCACTAGCATCATCGGAGCGTTCGCGCTCAGACTCATGCATGTCTGTCCGCCTCCAACCCTCTGCAACCCTCTCCTCTTCCCCGTCTTCATCCCCCAAGCGTCCCCAAACCTCTCCTCGCATGCGCACAACCAGCGCGTCTTCCCAACAGCAAACCAGTCTCTCCGACCAACCTCCCTCGCGCTGGTCGGGCGAGACGGTAGACATGGTCTTGGAGTCGCCCAGATCCGGCAGAAACGCTGTAGATAGAACCAGAGATTCTTCGTCGTCGACCTTGGTGGCTACCAGCCCTGCATGGCCCACTGGCAGCTTCTTCGAGGATGACGAGGATGAGAAGTTGCCTTTGAGACGCAAGGTGGCGCAGAAGCTGAGGAGTTCGCGTTCGAGCAATGCATTGAGATCGGCTAGCAACCCTACTAGCAGTGTGGAGCAGCAGCCCAAGAAGTCTTCATGGACTCGTCGGTTGGTTACCTGGCACCGCGCCTAAACAGTATACATAGAGTTACGATTCTACGATATCTGATGAAAATTACGTTGGCCATTCAAAAACACGTTCCAGTCTCATGCCATGTAAACCAAAACAAATCTATCATCAATATTGTCATGCTTGAATAAGGGTATTGTTATGTACTGAGAAGCCCCCAAAAACGCCAACTTGTCTTTTATGTGACTAAAGACCTATGCCGGTATCCCAAAAACGCCATCATGATGCATTCGTTATCGTGTAAACATTAAGAGAGCATGCTCTCTATCGAAGCCCTGATATTCATCCAGGTACTTNNCCGTCTTTTTTTCAACTCGGCTTCGCTCATGCTGCGAACCGTCTCGACAGGCTTTTGACCGAGTATGTCTTCTTCAGGAAACCAAGTACCATGTAGCCCGTACGGAACGCGCTGTGGAAGAGCCACCCTACCAATTACTGTACGCATATCTTTGGCGTCAATGATCCAAAGTTCACTCTTCGCTCTGCTTGTAGCATCCGAATCCGAGGGCACTTCACCGTCGGGGCCCAGCTGGGACTCATCGAAGGCATATGCGATAAGGTAGCCGTCATCCTCCGTCAAAGTCTGTCCCGGATTGGCCTTGCGCGGGATGAATCTGGGTTCTTGGGCGAACCAACCAGCAGGCATACGGAAAATTTGAATCGAGTCGTTCTCGAGAGGATCTTCCACAATCTCGTGAACGGTGCGGGTATCGACGCAGCCAGTGACGGTTTCGAGCTTTCCCAAGTCGGTCAACCGATCACCCTTCTCGATCAGTGTTCTAGTGTCAATCTTGGCCAGAGCATCGATCTTGACAGAGCGGCCCAACGCCGCATTGAAAGAGGAGATTGATGTAGTGCATCCGTAGACATAGCGAGCTTCCTGCATGTCGAAATCGGGATGAACGGAGGGGAACTCGAAAGAGATGGCAGACAGTGCGTACTGGGCAGTGATCTGAGAAGATTTGAGAGAAAAAGCGTAGTGGTATAGCCGGCACTGATCATCCTCTTCGAGAATATCGTCGGTATCATCTCCTTGCTTGTCGAAGTAGGATGCGGTGGCCTGGCTGTTGTTTGTTATTTGGATTAAAGGCTCGCGCTCCAGGCCAGGTGATTCTAGAGTAGGCGCTCCTTCGTACAAGCATGTTTCATCTGCATTGTACTTGGAGAAGAAAGGCATGTTCTTTTTGACGGCCTTCACGGCGTGTTTGGTAGGTTGCGGCGCAGCAATATTGCCAGCACTGAAGACCAGAGAAGCAGATGTCAATCTACAGGTTAGCAGGTGGACGGTCTTGACCTGGCCTGAGGGATCATAGTCGTCCCAAGCGTTTGCAGTATGGAAGATGCAACAAGCAGTAGTTTCAAAGTATTTGACTTGCTCTGGATGGTGACGAGGGAACACACCAAAGCGGGCAGGCTTCTTAGGATCGTACTCGATAACAGCTTTGTTCTTGGCCAGGTTGAAAGGGTCGAGAGAAAGAGGAAGATCCATTATGATAGTGTGCTTGAGAGAGACGCCAAAGTCGTGCATCATTTTGGCGCCAGTGATTCCTGGAACTGGGCGCTGAACAATGCCCTTGTTGGTCTGAGAGCGAGCAGAGGTCGGCGGGATGATTGAGTACTGAACATATGGAGGGAGGAAGGTGGAGTGGAAAAGCATCATTTCTTTGGTGATCGGATCGACCTTTGGATGAGCAGTAGTCCACTCACGCAGGAAGCCGAGCAGGCCTTTGCCCGAGAACGAAGGGTCGTTGTTGTTCAGCTCGGGCTCGCCCTCTGCACGGTTGCCATCGTACCAGCCAACAGTTTCCAGAGCAGGGAGTGCGATGCGCATTGGTGGACCACTCTCGCATGTTGCCAGTGCTCTGCCATCATGGTAGAGGATGGCTGTGTTGGCGACGCTAATCCTCTTGATTGCACGAGTGGAACCTGGCAAGAAGGACAGAATGACAAGCACGATGGTACGGAGGATACGTAGGACGATGGTGACGAGGGACGAGAGAGGGTTGACCAGAGTTGCGATGCTGGGCAGGATGGGCGAGCGAAGGCGTGGAGAGGCGGCAGTCGAAAGAAAGATGTCGGTCAAGATATACTGGTTGACAAACTCGGGCTGGACATTGCCGTCTGCTTGCCTGGTGAACGAGACGCCACTCAGCATGCCATCGCCGTCGAACCAATGGGCATCACGACCCAAGTCCTCGTTGGACACAGGGTTGCCGCCATTGCGGACATATTCACCACCAGCAAGCTCGGATGGAATGGATCCTGAATAAGTACATTTGGTGAGAGGCAGCGTCTGGTTGATGGGGGCGAAGTTGCCCGAGAGATAGCTGTGGATGGTCAGTGTCGTGTCGAGACAAGTGTCGGATGGACAAGCATACGCGTGTTTGTGCTGTGGCGGACTCTTCTTCTTCAGCGCAAAGAGAGCCATGTCCTGTAGCAGGTCGACGTTATAGGTGAGTGCGACTCTGTTCAGGCATCGGAGTAGGCACTTTGAACATCAAAAGGCTTGTAGGACGACAATATCCGGGCTAGCAATGGCATGGCATGATTCGGAAACGCATAGCGTGACTGACACGATCAAGCGCCAAAAGCATGTCTGTCGCATAAAGTGCCGTGTAACCATGACATCAGGGCAGGTGCTGCATCATCGCTTGACTCTTGATTGACATGTGCGGCAGGTGCGACCCGTGCTTCAAAAATCGCCGATCAGGGCAGGCGGTGCCGAGGAAGCCGACGCTGCCGGTGTTGGTCTTGACTCTTCTGCCCAAGTCGAGCCTCTGTCTTGGACGCTTGCTGGCAGAGTTGCGCAACTCGACTCCGACACTCCTTTCTGTGTGCTATGGCTTTGTGACAGCCTTGGATCTAGCAATTGTCTCGNACACCATGGGCTACGACTATGCGCTTGTGTGAGAAGGCCCCCTTTCTGCTCATGCCCCCTCTTCCTCTCGCAGACTAATGACCTCTGTATACAGACACGTCAAGTACACGATCCCCCCCGCAATCGCCTTGACTCTGCTCTACCGACCTCTGTTGACCCGTCTCGATGTCTACAAGATCCTCTTCCTCGTCACCGTATGATTTGTCTCCGCCTATACATTTCCTCTTCGCCAGTCTCACTTTTTTTCAGNNATTGCTCTCGTGTCCACCACGCCATGGGACTCGTATTTGATCCGCACCCGTATCTGGTCATATCCTGAGGACGCTGTCATTGGTCCTAAGCTCTTCAATATCCCATTGGAGGAGGTCTTCTTCTTCATCATCCAGACCTACAACACTTCGCTCCTGTACCTGCTTTTCAGCAAGCCCACTTTCCACCCCGTCTATCTGCGCCGTCAGGACAAGAATGATCGCTGGAAGTACATGAAGTTGNGGGGACAGCTTCTTCTGGGTCTGCTACTCAAGAAGGCTGTGAACCTGATCAGGGCTGAGGGTGCTGGCACATATATGGGTCTGATCCTCGTCTGGGCGGTCCCATTCTTGCTTTTGCTATGGTCGCTGGCATATCAGTTCATCCTCGGTCTGCCTGTCACCAACACTCTGCTACCAATCGCTCTTCCAACGCTATACCTCTGGGTCGTTGATACACTGGCTCTCCGGAGAGGCACTTGGGTCATCGAATCTGGTACTAAGCTTGGAACACATCTTTGGCCTGGCTTGGAAATCGAGGAGGCTGTCTTCTTCCTCCTTACAAACACACTGATTGTTTTTGGTCTTGTGGCCTTCGACAACGCCGTCGCCATTCTCAACGCCTTCCCCTCCCACTTCCCTTCCGTACCCGCCCTTCCCTCACCTGTGCTCCTGGTCCGGGCTCTGCTACTTCCAGCCGCTGCATACGACGAGGACCGTATTGAGGGCTTGTCCGAAGCTGTTGAGCGACTTCATCAGAAGAGTCGAAGTTTCTATCTGGCTAGTGCAGCTTTCTCTAGCCGCCTGAGAGTGGACTTGATCGTTCTGTACTCTTTCTGCCGCGTGGCTGACGATCTGATCGACAATGCCGCCTCGCCCTTGGAGGCTCGCAAATGGATCAAACGCCTCCGTACCTTCCTTGATCTCTCTTACAAAGCTAAAGACCCGATGGCACACGACCAGAATATTGGAAGTATCGTCCGACATGTTGTCACTGAATTTCCTCGAAGCACTCATACTGCATTGCTACAGCTACCTACCTCGCGCCTCTCTTCCAAGCATCTTTACGACCTTCTCAAAGGGTTCGAGATGGACCTCGGATTCCAAACAAGCAAGGGAGCTCAGCCTTCTACTTTCCCTATAAAATCAGAGTACGACTTGGATGTGTACTCATCACGGGTTGCTGGCACGGTAGCTGCTATGTGTATTGAGCTCGTTTTCTCTCACTACCCAGGAGAAGTGTCACCCAAGCAACAGGAGCAAATACTGGATGCTGGAAACACGATGGGGATAGCTCTTCAATACACCAACATTGCTCGTGACATCAGCACGGATGCTCTGTTACAGCGTGTCTACTTGCCGACAAATTGGCTAAAGGAGGAACACTTGACGCCTGAACAAGCGATTCAGGTTTTCACGATCATGGATGCCAAACCTACCCTTGGCGCCGAAGACCAAATATTCGTGTCCAAGTTAGAACGACTGAGACATCGTCTGTTGGACCGATCGTTTGCATTGTACGAGGACTCGCGTGGTGCGATTGACAAGCTACCCTCAGAAGTACGTGGACCTATGCGTGTTGCTACGGAGAGCTACATGGAGATTGGACGGACACTGAGGCAGCCGGGCTACAGGGTCAGAAAGGGCAAGGCAACAGTAGACGGCTGGCGAAGGCTGGCAGTGGCTTGGAAAGCGCTGCAGTGATACATAAAGTAGAGATACCCTGTTCATATGCATCATAATGTAATTCCCTGCTCGATCACGTTATGGTGGTCTGACCAAGATGGAGTCTGAGTCGTGAAGCGTGATACAGTTTTGATATGCATGGGTGGAGCGCTCGGGCCGTAGCGTGACGGTGGGGTTGGATGCGAACCACGCGATTGTCGATGGTCGATGGGGGCGTGTTCGGAGCTGCACGGCAAAACGCCATGTTGAATGCTTGGACATTATCTGCTTTACATCATGTAGCCGCTTACTGTTACCTGCCAGTTCCTTTGCGGTAGGCATATTGATACTCGAATCCAACCATGAGCGGCACCACCCACCAAAAGACGGCCATTGTCGTAGGTGTGTACCGGAGACATCGCCGCCGATAGACACAAGACGCTGACAGATGGTGCTACANNGGCGCTGGAGCTGGAGGAGTCTCGACGGCCGCGCGACTGGCCAAGGCGGGTTTCAAGGTCACTGTGCTCGAGAAGAACGACTTTACCGGAGGCCGCTGCTCCCTCCTACATCATGAGGGCTGGGTGTGTATCACTGCATCCGAGGTCCTATATGTGTCTGCACGAGACTGACGACAATAATCCAGCNGTTTTGACCAAGGCCCGTCCCTACTTCTCCTCCCGCGCATGTTCCACAAGACGTTCGCCGACCTCGATACAAGTCTGGAAGCCGAAGGAGTACACATAGTCAAATGTGAGCCAAACTACAACATGTGGTTCGGCGATGGCGAGAAGTTCCAGCTCTCGACCGACCTGGTTCTGATGAAGGAACAGGTTGAAAAGTGGGAAGGCAAGGACGGATACTCAAGATACCTCTCGTTTCTCCGAGAAGCCCACAACCACTACGAACTCAGTGTCGAGCATGTGCTATCACGCAACTTCACCAGCATTACCTCCATGCTGCGACCTAGTTTCCTCAGCCGGGTCTTCGAACTACATCCCTTCGAAAGCATTTACAGTCGTGCATCAAAGTACTTTTGGACCGAGAGACTACGCCGCGTTTTCACCTTTGCGAGCATGTATATGGGCATGAGTCCCTTCGACGCTCCCGGAACATACAGTCTCTTGCAGTATACCGAACTGACTGAAGGCATCTGGTATCCAGTTGGAGGCTTTCACAAGGTGAGCGCAGTAGATCAAGTCGAGTAGCGTCCCCAATGCTAACATGCTTGCGCAGNNGTCATCGAGGCACTGGTCAAGGTTGGTGAGCGACTGGGCGTAACCTACAGACTTTCGACCCCAATATCCAAGATCACTCTCTCCCCTGATGGTCGACGAGCTACCGGAGTTGTTCTTGCTAATGGCGAGACTCTGACCGCCGATGTTGTGGTTAACAATACTGATCTAGTTTATGCCTACAACAACTTCTTGCCTCCTACGCCTTACGCAGAGTCATTGGCCAATCGCGAAACATCCTGCAGCAGTATATCCTTCTACTGGGCATTGGACCGCAAGTTGCCAGAACTCAACGCCCACAACATCTTCTTGGCGGATGAATATAAGGAGAGTTTTGATTCCATTTTCAAAAAGAATCTGATTCCGAACGAACCCAGCTTCTATGTCAATATTCCTAGCCGACCGGACCCCACAGCTGCTCCTGAGGGCAAGGAAGCCGTCGTCGTGTTGGTGCCGGTTGGACATCTCCTTGGCGACCACGAGAACCCTACAAAAGCTGTCACAAGCTCGGACAAGGATATCCAACAGAGTAGTGCCAACGGAAAGATGACGAACTCGAAATCTGCAGATGGCATCAAACCAGCCGAAACTCAAGACTGGCCCAAGATGATTGAACTCGCACGCAAGACAATTCTCACCACCATCGCCAAACGGACCGGTGTTGACATTGAGCCACTGATTGTCCATGAGATTACAAACGACCCCATAACATGGCGTGAGTCTTTCAATCTTGATCGCGGAGCTATTCTGGGATTGTCGCACTCGTTCTTCAACGTGTTGTCATTCAGACCAGCCACGCGTGCAAGACGAGGTGGCTGGCTAGATGGTCGCTTTGGTGGCGGCATCGTTGGCAGAATCGGCGAGCTTCTCTTCAGTGGAGGCAGCATTGAGCGTCTGTACATGGTTGGCGCCAGCGCTCATCCTGGCACAGGCGTACCAATCGTGCTAGCAGGTGGCCGCTTGGTTGCGGAACAGGTATGTCAGGACCTCGGTGTAGAGATTCCATGGCAAACCGGATCCACCAAGACTGAGCGGACTGGCGTGTTGGATCAAGTCCAGACTTCCCTCACGCTCGAGTGGATTGTCTACATGCTCCTTGCACTGCTTGTGCTTGCTATTGGTATCTTCCTTGGTAAGCAAACATAAGCCTTCTAGCACGGAGGACCCTAGATTTCTCTAATGAATAGACTTTGTAATATCCACCTGTCCAAGCCATGGTTTCTTGTTCCTTGATCCCTGAGATGACCGTTGTCAGTCATGCATCGATTTACCTAATTACTTGAGCCCAACCAAAATCAGGTGAGCTGGCGCTGTTCCCGCAGGATGCCGGTCCCAAAAGCTCACAGATCCTGAAGCACGTCCTGTCACCCTGTGGTGAACCTGCAGTTCTGCGGTGAAGCCTTTACGTGGGTGACACATGTGAAAAAAATAGCAACTGCTAGCGAATTCGGTGCACACCCTTATCGGCATCTTCGGCCCATGGCGGAATGCCACGATCGCATGTTGTTGTTTGGAAAGTCAAATTTCCTGCTTAATGCGCCATCTATCTAGTTGGTCGTAGATAGATGAGATATGAATAATAGAAGACGCATCACTTCGAAATGCATAGTCATTAAAATCTATTGCTGCGCGATACGTACAGCATGTGACCAGGTTCGAACACATGCCACGAAGATGTCACGCAACCATGGCCGCTAAATTGAACCCTCTTTTCACATGCGTCTGCATACAGGTACGGTCGGCACGACATCAGACGACATATGAAAGGGAGGGTACGTCATGGACGATTACCAGGGAACATGGCAACGTCTGCCAAAGTCAAAAGGTCAAAAATCAGCTCAATGGCAGTTGTTTTTCGATGCCGAAGGGATCATGATGGATGAGATTTAAGTTTGGTCTCCGAAGTTCAGTCAAGCTTTCTGAGATCGGAATGCGGAAAGGGCTTGGACTGCTTGGTGGCTTGATGGCGTCGCAACTGAGAGCCGGATCCCAAGGCCGCTGATGTCGATGATGTCAGGGATGTTCTACTTGACTTACGATAAGCAGACTTGATAGCGGATATTTTGCACGTTTGGTGACGGTAGTGGTGAGGTTGCTCATGGAGCCTTCGGACGCTATGCTGATTTAGTGAGCTGGTGTAAGAGGCCCTGCAGTACGATCGTGAATACTCGATGGCGCGTTGGGCCTGTGCGACTACCCGTAGATCACTCTGGCGAGGGGGGTTTGCGTTGTAAAGTGAGTAGTGACGGGAAACGAGGAAGAGTCCTCGATCGAAGAGTAAAGCGATGTTTCACTCGCATCTCGTCATAGTGTGATGCGAAAACAGATTGGCTTGACCGCATCGTTCCGCGCATTCCTTCCACCGCGTTTATAAACTACAACTCCCCTCGCCTGCTCGCCATCATCCATCCACACTCTTCTCATCGAGCATTGCTTTCTTCATCTCATCCACACCACTCAAGATGGCTGGAAACAACGCCCTCAACGTCAATGGTAAGCCTATCACTTCTTTGCACCACTATACACAGCGCGCTGACCATGCTTGCGCGCAGGCAACACTGTCAACGGCAGAACTGTCGACATTGCCATCACCGTTCGCGGTTCTGACTGGTACTGGGCCGTCTGCGCCGTCATGACTGCTTGCACCTTTGTCTTCCTTGGTCTGGGCATGACCAAGCCTCGCCAGCACCGTGTCTTCCACTACATCACTGCTTCCATCACCATGGTCGCTGCTATCGCCTACTTCTCCATGGCCTCCAACCTCGGCTGGACCCCTATCGACGTCGAGTTCCTTAGACCTGGCGACCCTGAGGTTCGCGGCATCAACCGCGAGATCTTCTATGTCCGCTACATCGACTGGTTCATCACTACTCCTCTTCTTCTCATGGACTTGATGTTGACCGCCGCCATGCCCTGGCCTACCATTCTCTTCATCGTCCTGGTTGATGAAATCATGATTGTCACTGGTCTCGTTGGTGCTCTCGTCCGCAGCTCCTACAAGTGGGGTTACTTCGCCTTCGGTTGTGCTGCCCTCGCCTACATTGTTTGGATCCTTGTCTGGGAGGGCCGCCGTCACGCCAACGCTCTCGGTAACGACGTCGGCAGATGCTTCACCTGGTGTGGCTCGCTCACAACCATGCTCTGGATCTTGTACCCCATCGCATGGGGTGTCTGTGAGGGTGGCAATGTCATCTCTCCCGATTCCGAGGCTGTCTTCTACGGTATTCTCGACTTGCTCGCCAAGCCCGTCTTTGGTGCTCTTCTCATTTGGGGCCACAAGGGCATTGACCCTGCCCGTCTCGGTCTCTACATCCACGACTATGACGAGAAGGACCCCTCTGTTAAGGACAAGGTTGGCGCTCCTGGCCCCAATGTCCACCCCAACACCACCAGCGGTGTTGCCACCAATGGCCAGACTACTGAGACCGTCTAAATTTGCAATGCATAGTCATTAGCATTTGGCGTTGTCTGGACGTTCGCCTCGAACGCCTCAAAGTGTCTCCTACGATTCTCTTTGACTAAATTAATAGCAGTTACCCTGCTGCGATACCCACGAGCATGCTTGCATGTTCAACCTTGCTTTCCACATTTCTTCCTTCACGATCACGACCAGGGGATGACGACGAAGACTTTATTCTGTACAATAATACACTAATTCATGCCAAACGCATGCATACCCATACACATCCTTGACTCTACATTCTTGACTCCATACATATATGTGCCGATTATGAGTTTGTCTGTCTAGAAAGACTTTATAAGTATCTTATTTGTGCGACCAATTTGTATGCATCTCGCAAGCGAACTTCCAAGGCGCTTGCAATCCTTCACCGCCTCCCCGCACCACCCACGTCGCTCAACAGTTCTTGTATGAGTATGACAAACAAGCAATGTAGCAACAGTAGACTAATGCCGGTTTCTTGCTTGTTTGAACCTGGACCTTACATACATCATATGAACAGATCTGACCACTACGCCTCGAGTTGTGAACTTCTTCTGGAGATAGCATGTCTTTACGACCCGAGGACCATCGCTCATCGCGCTCAAGGTCCAAATCGCACTCGCGACGTGACCGATCGCGTTCACATAGCAATGTGCGAAAAACACACAATGTTACTCCGGACAGGCCTGCAGAGTATGTCTATGCCAACACCCCTGCCTCGGTACCACGTCACATTTCACCGGTAGTAACCATGCCCACGATGCCCGCCATGCCGGGTGATTATGACGACGAGTATACCGTCAATCCTGGAAGCAATTTGCGTAGCGATGGGCAGCATTTACCATACCCTGTTGTGGGACAGCTGCCTTACCCGACTGTACCACAGGAGATTGATATGGGCGACTACAAGGATTTCCCGCCGCACGAACGGCCTGGGTATGTTGCGTCTAGGGATGCACATGATGATGACTCTGATCTGGCGTATGGGACTCTGCCTTTGCCCGAGACCAGAAGGGGACGCGGTAGCAGTGTGAGTAGCCTGCGTGCTCCCTCTCCATCAGGCTATGCGTCTACCTCTTATCGGTATCCTGCATCTGGCGGCCCTCAGGAATCGCAGTATACCACATCCAAGCCTCCATCTGGACAGTCTCAGCAGTATCAGTATTCTCAGCCTAGACCTGATCAGCCATCAGCACGCCATGACTACAATACTCAAACATATGGCCCAGTTGCTGGAAAGCAACCTCAGACCTCTCTCAAAGCTCAAACAATCGATGTGACGCCTGGTATCTCCAAGCAGACCAATCTTGGTCTGACAGTGCGTATGGATCGTTTGTCGGTCAGTGGCAATCGGCCAGACATAGCTGGAATATTGCCTCCACCTAGTCCATTGCTAGAAGCATATCGTGGAACCTATCAATCCGTATCTCCAATGATAGCACCGATGAAGTTATCTTCGGACAGTGATCTCGACAGACTGTCCTCGCTTTCACCCGGCCCATCGTCCGACAGCAAGCATCACAGACGATCCAGGAGCAGTACCAGCAAGATCGACTTTGTCGGCTCTGGCTCAGAGGCCAACGCCAAAGAGCCCAAAAAGCGAGCCAGACTCTACGATGCCGAAAAAGACGCACTGGCTCTCAACGAAGCAATCTCGCACCACAGAATTGACATCGACACAATCTGCAAGATCCTTCCTAACCTAACACACGACCAAGTTCTTGAGCTTCGCAAAGAGTACAAAAAGCACATCAAGGTCCAAGGTCGAGGCATCAACATCGCCAAACACATGAAGATGAAGCTCTCGGGCAACTTTGGCAAAGCGGTATACGTGTGCGCGCTCAGCAGATACGAGAGCGAAGGCTACTGGGCAAACTTCTGGTATCAGTCGCACAGCAGCCGGCGCGAGCTACTGATCGAAAGCCTGATGGGTCGCAGCAATGCCGAGATCAGACAGATCAAAGAGTCGTTCAAGGATAAACGCTACAACGACGACTTGGTCAGGTGTATGGAGAAGGAGCTCAAGCCAGACAAGTTCCGTGTTGCTGTGCTGACCGCACTCGAGGCCAGAAGACAGGAGGAGAATGAAGTGTATCCGAGACAATATGTCGACAAGGATGTTGATGTCTTGAACAGATGTCTGACAGCCAAGGAAGGCGGAGAAAGCACAATGCTGGAGGTTGTGGTTAAGAGGAGTGATGCACATTTGCGAGAGGTGTTGAAGACATATGAGCGTAGACATGGTGTCAATTTTGCAAGGGAAGCACTGAGGAAAAGCAATAATCTGGTGGTGGGTCAAACACTGTTTCCTTTTACTGTGAGGTTATACTGACCAATCTGACAGGGAGAGGTAATCTGCCACATCCTCAACGGGGCAATCAATCGACCAGCACGAGACGCTCTCCTCCTCCGCCACGCTATCGACGACATCAGTTCCCACAACCGAGACGAAGAGTTACGCTACGAGCTGCTCATCTCAAGACTAATGAGAGTGCATTGGGACCATGCACATCTAAGTCGTGTAAAGCGCGAGTACGCGGAAAAGTACCGCAAGAACCTCGAGCATGATATCGAGGACGCGACCAAAGGTGATTTCAGAGAGTTCATGTATGAGATCTGCAAGATGTGAGTAGTTGAGAAGGGAAAGGGGATGAATGCATGAGATGATGGTTTACGAAGCTATGAAGTTCTTGTCATGTCAGGTCTGCTCAGACATATAGCACATATCATTAAAAGTTGTGTCCTTCAGTCTATCATGAGGCCTTGTTTACAGCAGATTGAAAAGTGTTGACATGGAGGTATGCCTGGACTCGAACCATGCATATGTGAAAGTCGGTGTGCAGGTGGTCCGGGTTATGGTGGTAGTCGGACCCAAAGTGTTCACAAAGGTAGCTGCGAATGAGCAAGGGAACGGAGGCAAGTCATTTTCGGAACAGTTCATACGACTTTGTCTGGTAGAGGGCCCCGTAGAGGAAGCCACTCTCCATCTTCTCTCTTTTGTCTTTTCGTTTGTGGACAGCCAGATGAAGTTTTGTCATTGTCTTCATATTGTTTTCCCCCTTTCCACGGCGGGCAGCCACAGGTTAGGCCATGACCAGTTGGGAAATCCACATTTGTTGCAAAAATAATCTCATTGCCCTAATGCCGAAAAGAAGAAACTCCCCTGAATCAATGCCCTGACCTAGCAACAACGCGCGTTTTTGTGTCATTCAGATGTTTGATCAACCTCATCCTTTGTCTTTAAGGAGAAGTCATCGTTTAGGCGGAGGCGTTGGTAGGGCCACGGGCGCCCTTGGGGGTGCCGGTGCGGAAGCCGTTGCTGAACTTGCGGGAGACGAGCTTCAATGAGCGCATGCGGCCGGTACCGGTGGTCTTTNNTCTTCTCTTGGCCTTCTCGCCCCAGTTGACTGTTTGGCTCTATGTCAGATGTGTGTTCTCATGTATCAATGAAGGATGTGTGGTGGTGCTCGGGTGCGGGATGTTCATGTGTCGGAGAATGTCGATCGGCTGTTCGTAGACCACAATGGCAGTGTCGGAGAGGTGGTGCTCGGAGGTAGGAGAGGTATAGGATCAGAACGTACACTTTCTGATGCTAGCGCTGGGGTAGCCGCAGTTGGAGCAAGTGTGCTTCTGGACGTGGAGAGAGCGGGAGCCTNNGTGTTCGGTCGTCCGTCAGCATTTCGAGTCCGGGAGATTGATCGAGGGCCGTCGTTGTCGTCGGTGGAGGGAGTGCATACCGCAGCGTCTGCACAGAACGTGCGTCTTGTTGTGGCGCTTGCCGAAAGATCCAGTACCCTTGGCTGCGCGCAGATGTTAGTTATCCAGAATCCATCGCTCTGACAAGAGTATACGGGCGGCGACTAACTCATTTTGAAGTATCGACTGTGCGGCTGGCTGTGAGAGGGTCGGTCGTGTCGCTGTCTGCTCGAGAAATCTTGTGGGCTTTGCGAATTCTGTCTGGTGCGTCGCGGACCGCTTCAAGCCTTGGCGGTCAGGTGCGACCGGGGATTTGCCGCGTGGCTGGCTGGACGATCGCTCCTTCCTCGACCATTCACTTTTAGAACATCACTTGCTGCGCTTGATGTTTACAGACAAAACACAGGTAACTGACAGCCTGGAACTGCGATGCGTACTTGGGTTTGTCGGAGTGAGATTCTAGTCTTGCTGAACTCTTGGCTCCATTCTTCTTATTGCTCAACCGGTAGCTGAGTGCACTGTGCAAGTACGCAGTATGCTCCTCCAAGAAACTCCACTCTTCGTCAAGCTCATTCCTGACGTTCGCCTCGAGCATCTGCGCAGTCATTCACACTTTCGTCGGTCATGCTTGAATCTCGGAAAGTAGTGTGTCTGGATTCGTTGACATCTATATATCATTCAGTCGTCCCATCGGTCACTGATACATCGTACTTTTGTGTCATGAGCGAACCGACACGCTGTGCTATTAAAAAAAATCAGGCTGGCTCGTTTTCAAATGCCTTCTCGTCGCCAATTCACCAAACACCAAGCAAAAGAAAAGGGGTGTACGTCTAGAATCGAAATAAAGGCCAGCCCACCAATCAGAAAGGTAATAGTACATAAGACATTATTTGGCAACAGTGGCCTTACATGGCACTTGGGTAACGGCCAGGAGGTGTCAGCCCGGTGGGATTAGGACGTGGCATTCCTCTACCACGACCGCCTCGAGATGCACCGCGCATGCCAGGCAACATGAAGTCTGGGTTTTGGCCGAGAATCATATCATTTTGCTCGTTCCTGCGTTGCTGTGGTGGGCCTGCCGCTGATCCAGGGCCGTAGCCTGGTGGTGGACGCCAGTTAGGGTTGACGCCACGCTGACTAACTGACGTGAAGTTGCTGGTGTCGGACATAGCAGGTGACAGAGCACCCTCTAGGTTCTCATAAGAGCTGTCCCTGTCCAAAGGTGGCCCTTCGTGATCCTGACCAGCATGTAGACGATCGGGTGTAGGGTGACGCACGGTAGGGATTGGAGGACCAGGGGTCAAAGTAGTCGGAATCGGGGCACCCACCATGGACGATTCATCAGCAGCAGCGAAGCGAGGGTCAACGTCTTCATAGTATGACTCAGAGCCAGCGCGTCTATGACGGGATGTCGGGGATGCCTGAATGGGCGAGAGGGGAGGTACAGAGTTCATCTGGGTCGCGGGTGCAGGGGCGTGTCTGGGAACAGGAGGTGCATCCCAACCGACTCGTGGTTGCACATATGTTCTGTATGTGTTAGAATAAACTTTTATTTCACGGGCGTGATTGGTGTTAACTTACGATTCTGAGTAGATGCTTGACGGAGTAACTGGCTCACCGCCGCTTGGCTGTCTTTGATTGACGGGTGTGATGTCTCTTCGAGGACGGGGTAAGGGCTGACCTGCGCCAGCCATTCCGGGCATTTCGTGTTCGTAACGAGTGGGTGATTGGATAGCAGGGCTCCCAGTTCTCTCGTCCATTTCGATAGCTTGGCCGATGATCTCGCCATTAACAGGGTCCTCAGGAGAGCCGTTTCTGCGAGGGAATGGACCAACACCGGGAGGAGGAAGGGGATCGTTGCTGTATCCTGGAGGGGGACCACGCTGGCCGCGACCCATCATCATCGGGCCAGGACCGGGACCGGGGCCCATTCCCCTGCCTTGTGGACCGTTCCAACCAGGAGGAGGTGGTCCTCTCATACCTTGAGGACCACCTCTGCCGGGACCGTAACCACCTCTCGGGCCTGGACCAAAAGAGCCACGAGGTGCAAACCCACCTCTGGGAGGACCGTAGCCTCCGCGAGGAGGATAACCGCCTCTGCCACGTCCATAGCCAGGAGGAGGAGGCCCCATGCGGTTAGGGTTTTGAGGCTCATGGGCGCCATCAGAAGTCTGGCGCATCAACATGACCGGAGGGTTGGCGTTTTGCTGCATGTTGTAAGGGTCTGCGGGCTGAACAGGCATAGGCGGGAGTTCGTCGTCCATTGGGCGTGTGCTAGGAGCTGTACCATTGCTTCTGAGGGATGGCGCTCTAGGGTTGAGCGGAGCACGGTCATCACTTCTCCTTTCGTTGCTCTTGGTTTCGAACGACGCGAATTGAGGTTCTTTGGAGTTGTCGAAAGTGCCGTTCATTGGCGGAGGGCTGTCTGCTCTGGGCAGTTCATCGGCCATCAGACGCTCATTCTGCAGGTTGTTGTAGTAGTTTGCGCCGTTCATCTCGGCGTTCTCAGCGATGCGCTTCTTGCGAGCTTTTCTTGATACCAGAGTCCTTCTCATGGCGCAAGTGACAACACCCGAAGCGATGATGAGAATGGTGGCCGCCAGGACAATCCATCCTCCCCACTGCATGTGTGGAACGAACAAAAGGATGTCGACCAAGAAAGCCAAGAGAGCAACCAGCAAGGTAGGGAATGTCAGGATGAGCAGAGCCAGAAGATAGCGAGGAGAGTGGGCAGGCGAGTGGAAATGAGCGGCCACGGCCAGTGCGAAGCAAATGAGCGTCAAGAGGGCTGCGATAGGGTGGACGATGAGAATGGACGAGAGCGAGGCTCGAGTGCTGGATGGCAGAGAGAACTCATTGTTGTCGGCGGCGGAAAATAGTTTATCNTAGAGGACGCAGTCAGAGGAAGAGTGATCGGCGTAGCTTGATAGATGCAGCGTACCTGTGTCGTATCCAACTCTCATACCACTGCATTTTCCGTTTTGGCAATAGCCAAAGACTCCAAAGTCGACACCATCGAACTGGGCCAAAGGAATGGCCTGGATAATGGGCGTCGAAAGGGTGCTTAGCAACAGCAAGACAAAGGCGATGAAGAACAGGATAGAAAGCGGAGTCGCTGGCCGCAACATGGTGGGCAGCGTGGGGTGCGACCTGGTATGGCGTGGGCGAAGACGACAGCGACAGCGGTATTATAGTGATTAACTTGAATGTGCCCCTGCTCCAGAGCGAGTGTGGTCTCTTGCGCTTATGCGCTCCGAGGCAAGAATGAAGGAGAATGGAGGCGCAGCAGGATGGACACGCGGATGGGAAGAAGAAGAGAGTTTGGAGAGCAGCAGAGAGTGGAAGGAGAAGAGGCAGCAGATGTCGTCGCAAGACACGGCGCAACCAGCACGTCGTTGGTGGGATCGAACTGGACAACGATGGAGAGGGGGCTAAGTTGTGGCGCGCAATCGAGGCAGGCCTAACCACCGTAGCTTTCCCATCTTCTACTGCTTGTCCCCTCTCCACACCAACGACCAACTCGTGGCAGCCCGGCCAACGCCAGTAGACCCGTTGTCTCGCGAGCTGTTGCTGTGCCTTTTCCCTTCTTCGCTCCTGTATCTCCTGCGCAACTGGCCAACGTTTCTTTTCTTCCATCTGTTCTCCAACACTCGCAGCCATCAATGACATCTGCAAGATGTGAGATTCATGCCGTCTCGAGTCCGAGACGAGCACGCGGCACCCCCAGAAGACGCGAGGGCACTAACTTTTCTTAGTCCAGCCTCATTAAACTTGATTCGATGTGTTGCGCCGATGCCTCATCTCTTATCCATGTCGCATCTAATCTCAGCTTCGCATGACTTGCTCTCCTACTTGACTCTTGCTCGAGCTGTGTTGACTTAGACGTGCGTCACTTGGATTGACAGCAACTCTCGTCTCTGGTGTCCTTCTATCTTGCTTCTGCACTTCCCTCGAACCCCTCGCCTGTACTAGCTCCAACTTTATATCCCCGCAATATCAGCCTTTTGACAACCCCCCTGACACGAAAGGGAAGGACGGGCTTGGCCTATCAAGCCCAACAATAAGCCGATGCATATTTCCTTTGATGAAGTCGAAAAGATAGGCGACTACCTGCCGCTTCTCACCCCGCTGTCGCGCGACACGGACTGACCTCTGCAACTCGAAGGAAAAATTCATAAAGGTACATGAGGATCATCACGAAGCTGAAACTAACATCCTGCGGGTGTGCTGTCGTGATGAAACTAAGGCAGGTACCCCCTTTCTTAATTCATATAACACATCCTAGTAACAACTCTCACGACCTTCTTTCTTCACTACTCTGCTGGCCAGTAAGAGCCCATGCTATCGGACTGTATCGATACTGACGAAGTCTATAAGAAGACCCGTCCTCGGTAGGGATATCGGCTCTTTGTTCTTCGCATGGAGGACCAAGCTTAACAGTCTCGAAACGCATGAAACGAAAACAAGATGCAACTGTCAGTTGTTTTGGCAATCGACTTCACGTCATGCGCGTCTGCAGTCTGATATGACAACATCGAACAGGCCTTGAAGGATGTCGCTATATCCTCCGCGAGTACAATACTTTCACAGTGTAGCTATAGAGATGCACAATACTTTTCGTGAGAGAGCAAGATCCACAGAGAGATGGCCGTCATTGGGCATCTCCGTGGCATACTTCTATGTAGAAGGAGACTGTAGTGCTCTTTTATAGTATGCCATGTTAACATGTGTCTGTACAGGAGAGAGAGGGTCGGTTGTAATGTTTGCCTGGTTCAATTCTCGATCACTCGCCTAGTGTGTGATCTTGCATATTTGGATTTGATTTATCAAACATACATGTATATGTATTTGATCTTCAGATATCACTGCTTGACCTTTTCACAAGAAGAAGAATAAATACAAGTCAGGGTGTCACTGTCAACTTGGGGTCATGTTCAAATGCTCGACTTCGGGAAGCCCGGAGTGTGATGTCACTGATGGTCGTCTCACTTGACAAAACATCTCTCGATACTCAACAAAACACCTCTGCATCCAAGCAAGAATAATCAAAATGGCCAAAGTCATTCTCTCAATCAACGCTGGCTCATCCTCCGTCAAGGTGTCCGTCTTCAGAGGAAGCTCCAAAGATGCTGAGCCCTCCCAGCTTGCCGAAGTGTCAGTTGCTGGATTGACTGCACCTCCCTCGACCCTGACATACAAACGCGGAGATCACAAGATCAAGGACGAGGAGATTGAAGGGGTAAGCACGCAGGAAGATGCATTCAAGTACATTCTTGAGCACCTCCTGAATGATAAAGATCTGCCCGAGCTCAAGAACAAGGAGGACATTGAGTTCGCATGCCACAGAGTTGTCCACGGAGGAGACTTTGACAAGCCTACACGAATTGACAAGGAGACTTATCACCACATCGAAGAGCTTTCTGATCTTGCACCTCTGTAAGCTATTCAATTCTAATCTCTGATCACGGCTAACCAGCATCGTAGCCATAACGCAGGTGCCTTGACCATCGTCAAAGCTGTTCATGAGCAACTACCTAAGGCAACCAACATTGCTTTCTTCGATTCAGCGTTCCACTCTTCGGTGAGTTTGAATCACAAGAGGAAACAAGAATTCGGTCTGATGTTTCATGTCATAGNNATCCCAGAGCACGTCCGGACATACCCCATCGACCAAGAGCGAGCAAAGCACAACAAGCTTCGCAAGTATGGCTTCCACGGTCTCTCATATGCATTCATTACCAGATCAGTGGCCGAGTCGCTTAACAAGCCTGTCGACTCTCTCAACATAATCGCTCTCCATCTTGGAAGTGGTGCCTCTGCATGCTCCATCGTCAACGGAAAATCCTTCGACACTACCATGGGCTTGACACCCTTGGCTGGTCTTCCCGGTGCAACCAGATCAGGCTCTGTCGATCCCAGTCTGATATTCCATTTCACGCACACTGCTGGAAAGCCCAGTCGCAGCAGCACTAAGGATCTGCACATCACCGAGGCCGAGGAGATTCTCAACAAGAAGAGTGGATGGAATGCTATCGCCGGCACCACTGACTTTGGCGTGATCAGCTCAAAGGCAGAGCAAGGTGACAAGGCATGCCAGCTCGCTTTCGACCTGTTTGTCGACAGAATCCTGGGTTTCGTTGGTGGCTACTACGTCAAGATGGGCGGTAAGCTCGATGCTCTGGTGTTTGCTGGTGGTATTGGAGAGAAAGGCAGTCAACTTCGTGCTCGTGTGGTCGAGCACTTGAACTGCCTTGGTCTCGAGCTTGACGAAGCAAAGAACAAGAAACCCGATGACAAGGAAGTGGTGGACATTTCGAAATCTGGATCCAAGCACAAGGTCCTCATCTGTCAGACGGACGAACAGACCGAGATGGCAAGGCAATGTGTGCAGAACGCGGACGACTTCCGCAAGCAAGCCTAAGAGGGCTTGAGAAGCATAATAGCCTTGTATGACCAAGTTACAGTAATGACCAGATCGCGATCAAAGGTATAGCATTATTAATTATGATAAACTCACAGACTCGTTGGGTACTCGCTTCCGCCTTCGCCAGTCTTTTCTCGTGCCTATAAGCTCGTCCAAGACCACACTCCGTCGCAGTCGTTCAGGAGGCCGAACAGGTGGTTCTGCCGGCGTGACAGGTGCAGGCGCAGGAGTTACAGCTGGAGCACTGCGACTCTTGGGCTTGATCATCAACAAGATGAACATACCAGCGACTATGAGGACTAGCAGCAAGATAATTTTCCGCTTTGTCGACTTCTTCTGGTATCCTGTAGCGACCTTCAACTCCTTCTCGGCCTGTTTGACTTCTGTTGTCATGTTCTCGACGTTGTAGTCGATGCGATCCAGCATGCTACCTTGGTCGATGACCATGGTCTGCAACTCCTGGAAAATGTTGGACAAGTCGATGATGCCTTGTGCAATGTCCTCAATTTCACGCTCTCGCTGGGCAATGGTCGAATCGTGCAAGCCGGCAGAGCGTTGCTTTTGCTTGGTTTGTAAGAGAGTAGTTTGCGCCGAGCTGCGATCGATCTCGGAGTCCATGAGGGAAGGATCGGTGTAGGGATTCTGAACAGGGGACGTGGCTCGATCGAGGGGTGAACTCATGCCACCGAGGGCGCGTAATTCTGCAGTTGTTGTCAGTCATGATGGGAGAGTTGTTTGAGGACAAGGAACAAGCATACTCTTGAGATAAGCAGACTGCTTCTTGCGGAACAAAGCACTGCTGTCTCCCACCTTCGTAGCCAGTGAAACTTTGAGGTTCTGTGCCATGGTCTCCTCTCCTCTGCTCAGGCTTCCGGTTTGCTGCGACTCCTTGACCATGTTGTCGATTCGACGGATAGCTCGTTGACAGGTCTGGAAGCCTCTGGTAATCTCTTGAGTCATGGCCTCGATCTCGCGCTCTTCCCTCCTCTTGACCTGCTCATCGTCGAAGCCTGGCAGCACGTGCTTCTGACACAATTGATCCAACTTCTTGATCTGTTTGGTGATGTTTTCCAGCCATTCGTTGACTTGGTCCTGCACGTCGAGCCAACGCGGCGGTAGACGGTCCATTTCAATCACAGCATCTCCATCGTCGAAAGCACCAGCGGACATGAGCCCTCTGGTTTCCTCTGATTCGGCGGCATTGTCGGCGAAGCCTCCTGCGATTCGGGACTTTTTGGTTGTGGGATGATGTGAATAGGACTGGCGGTATGAAATAAAGNNCTGCAAAGGGAGACATGGTCAGTTTGGTCTAGTAATGCATGGTTGCTTTGGGTTCAAGTACAGATTGGTTCTATCGCGCCACATGATGCGCAGTTATGGGGAGAGTTCGAATTAACATGGAACAGAAGACGGCGGCATGGGAAACAGTCTGTATTGTGTTACTTGGGCATCTGAGACGAATGATGGACCAGGACAGGTCAAGGTGGTGCTGACGTGGGCAAACACGGAGACGTGAAGCTCCCGCCGAGCAAGCACAAGCACAAGCACAAGCACAAGCGCAAGCACCCTGAATCAGGCATTCTGGACTCTGCTCCTCTTCCAACACAACAACCCGTTTCTTGTCTTCTGGTCTAGTCGCATAACCACCCGAAACGACAGCTTCCCTTCTATTCACCTTTCGACACACCCTCGTCCACGACTCGCATCGCAAAAATGGTAGCTTACCCCTTGTCGCCCATCCAGCCCCGCCATACTCAGGAGGCGCCTGCTGTTGCTCCTCACCACCATTGCATTTGCTGACACTGTCAACAGGCCGACTCGCTTACCGAAGAGCAAGTCTCCGAGTTCAAGGAGGCCTTCTCTCTCTTTGTAAGTTTCGTTCCGCCTTCCTGTCGCTATGCGCGTCCAGGCCCCCACCCGTCGCAGTCGTGCTAACCCAATCATAGGACAAGGACGGCGATGGTACGTCTCGAGCCCCTCTTCACCTCTCTTCCGATCTCTTTCTATCGCCTCAGATATCCGTCGCACCAGAACACGCCGTATTGACATTGTCGCGCAGGTCAGATCACCACCAAGGAGTTGGGCACTGTCATGCGCTCTCTCGGCCAGAACCCCAGCGAGTCGGAGCTCCAGGACATGATCAACGAGGTGGATGCTGACAACAACGGAACCATCGACTTTCCTGGTTAGTCGTAGCTCGAACCGCTATCGCACGATCGAGGAAGCTGACGCTCACTTCCCAACANNGAGTTCTTGACCATGATGGCCCGCAAGATGAAGGACACCGATTCCGAGGAGGAGATCAGAGAGGCCTTCAAGGTCTTTGATCGCGACAACAACGGTTTTATCTCGGCCGCTGAGCTTCGCCATGTCATGACCTCGATCGGTGAGAAGTTGACCGACGACGAGGTCGACGAGATGATCAGAGAAGCCGACCAGGACGGCGATGGCAGAATCGACNTGTGAGTCTATTCAACTGTGTTGACCACAAAAGAACTGTGCTGACCCGAATCGACAGACAACGAGTTCGTTCAGCTCATGATGCAGAAGTAGAGAGAGAGCACGACGTAGGAGTGCAAATGGAGAAAAGCACTTGAATTACAATCATGCGGTTCTCTACAACCGTCACGACCTGAGAGATACCTGAGAGCTTATGCTTATTACTGCTGCTGGACTTGACTTTTGAACAAGCTCTTTCAATCAACTTTCATCAATGCCACACTGGCCCTTTCAAATTCTCAGGCCTTTGCACCATAACAATCTTGTGTAGGCTGTGGCCATGGCTAGACTAAATCCAAGCATTTGTTTCAGGTTGACCTTATATTGTATCGTCCGTCAGGAGGGACCAGAAGCCTCCCGCAAATCAAACGCTCCATGTGCAGCATGGCCAGAAGCGGCTTCGGGCCTGAATGTGGGGGAGAAATGACGGGATGACTGGCCGGGTCAAAGGGAAGTTCACGGAGTGGAGATGGTCATTCTACCGAGCAGACAGACAAATACCAAGTGATAGAGGTTACATACTTGTTCAAAGGCGCAGACAGGTCTACAACAATACATATTAAGTCGAGCAAACAAGATAATCGAACATGGCTGCCTCTAGAAGACTCGGTATCTACGACTCATTTCCAACCATCAGCATCTATTCAGACTAACAGGCATACAGTGAAACCAGCTCTTTTGTAAGACCATCAATTCGCATTAAGCTGCGACGTAGACTCCAGTGCTCTATCGCTTACTTTGTCGACAGCATATGTGATCTCCAAGAAAAGTTTCGCTCGGCCATCTATGAGTATGGACGTGTGATCAGCACGACACAGAAGCTGCTCAAGGCTTGCCAGATACTGGACATTCCTGTGTTCGCAACAACTCAACTCCGCGCCAAATTAGGAGAGACATGCAGCGAACTCGGTCTTGACAGTCCAGAAGGGATCAAGACTCATGCTCACGTTGACAAGAGCGCCTTTTCGATGTTTGTGCCAGAGATTCATGACGCTTTCAAGAAGCTTGGTGGTGAGAAGAGAGAGGTCATCATTGTTGGTATTGAGAGCCATATTTGCGTGACGCAGACAACACTCGATCTGCTCAGAGAAGGGCACAAGGTTTACATTATCGCCGACGCTGTCAGCAGCTGCAACAAGGAGGAGGTTCCCATCGCACTGGCAAGACTGAGAGCTGAAGGCGCTGTTGTCACCACTAGCGAGTCGTGGCTCTACGAGTGCATGGGTGACGCTTCGCTTCCAGAGTTCAAGCAGATCGCAGGTCTGGTCAAGGAGTACAACTCCAAGACAAAGGAAGGCCTCCAGGCTTTGTGTAGAATCTAGATATTAGCACAGACAAATGGATATGTATCGGCAGGCGCGTGAGCTATGCGCCAAATGGAGCATCCTCTATTTTGTGCAGACGGGTGTGATGACGAACGTGATAGGCCAGACTGGTCAGCAATAATATCAAGTCTCGCGTACTTCGGTGCTTTCGGTTGGTATATTGGCTTCTATTTTCTTTGTCTTACACGAGTGCTCGGTCATTCAGCCTTGCTTTCTAACCCGACAGCTGCTAAGCGACGGGAGATGCATGACAAGACGGCATGGGCATAAGACGTCCGGCAGAGAAGATGAGAATGGCTCGGAAAAGATTGCCGTTCGTTGGAAAAAAGAAATCGGGTCAAGGTCACAAATACTGGATATTCGATCATTTGTTTTATGCGCGTCGAGTCGGTGGTCCGTGAGCGCGGCTCTCTCTGATGATGATGTTTCAGGGACCGTGAATGAAGACAGCAAGAGGAAAGAGTGAATAGGAGCACCTTCCCATTCTAAAGAAGCGGAAGAAAGCGTCATATCAATCGTTGCAACACGCGGTCGATTGCTGTCAGGAACCGCGCAGTGCAAAGCAGGGGGTCGCATAAGAGACGAATCCGACGTCTTCTCCATCATTCCCTCGTCTAGAAGCACACAAAGCAAAGACAAGGAATCACTTTACCCATCTCTGCCTTCCCCATTCACAACGCCCACCTCGGCCGCCACTTCCTGGTTTGCTCTGCCCGTCCATCGACCCTCTGGCGTCCGTCCTCGTTTGCTCTTGTTTCTTCATTTCTCAAAACCCGCGCCTGCAGAAGCCCGTGTTTGAAAGAGACAAAGGGAATCCAAGGACATTGGACCGGGTGTGCCACAAGCGCCGCTGTCGACCAAACCACTGACGCAGCTACAACCCTTCCGAATACCCTCGCATACAGCCTGGCCATCTCCTCCCGCCTCGTCTGGTCTGTCGATATTTCGATCCCTGCTCGCTGTCGCCGTACCACCAACACCCCGCGGCACAGTGATCAAGTCTCCCGAAGTTTGAGCATGAGGATTACCTGCAAGACCAACCCCGTTGGAATATCTACATGACGTCTAGTCATACCCCAAACATGGCAGCCGCTTCGTTCGCCCAGAGACGCTCGACGAATTCTCAGCAATCAAATTCCGTCCCTTCCACGCCGCACCAACATCCGCGAGACCTTCGTTTCCGTTCGCGATCGCCGTCCCCCAGCAAGACGCTAGGCCACAACACTCCTCACCATGCTGCCCCTGGAGCCACCGGTACTCCGACCGCAGCGAAGCCGACTCAAGAGTTTTGTAAATTCGAGACTGGCCCTGAGTTCAGAACACGACGAATCCCCTACCTCGATGGTGGCGATCTTCCGTTAGCGCCGCCAACAGAAGAGCCCAAGGTGGCTCTCGAACCAGAGCAGGACCAAAAGCTCAGTGGCGATATGAGAGAACTATACGACCGATTACTACCGACAGAAGAGAGCGAAGAAAGAAGACGGAAACTCGTCCAGAAACTAGAGGACATTTTGAATGGAGAATGGCCCGGCAATGAGATCAGAGTCAATGTGTTTGGATCTTCGGGCAACCTGCTCAGCTCGAACGACTCTGACGGTGCGTACTCTCATGCTCGGCTCTCCCCAGCCTCCCCTTTGCATGCGCTGATCGTTTCCCGCANNGTTGATGTTTGTGTAACGACACCCCTGAAAGCGCTCGAGTCCATGCACACCTTGGCTACCGTTCTTCACCGACGTATGTAATCCCAGGCGTCTCTCCTGTACCGTCAAGCTTACCCATTGGTAGATGGCATGCAAAATGTTATCTGCAGAGCAGGAGCGAAGGTCCCGATCGTCAAAGTGTGGGACCCGGAATTGCAACTGGCGTGCGATCTGAACGTCAACAATCCACTGGCTCTCGAGAACACGCGCATGATTAAGACATATGTCCAGATCGACGAGCGAGTACGGCCGCTTGCCAAGATAATAAAGTACTGGACGAAAAGGAGAATATTGAACGATGCTGGTGCGCGCCCTTACCCTGGCTGGCCCAAAATCCGTACGCTAATATCTTCTCNNGCAGCCTTTGGAGGCACTATCAGTTCCTACACATGGATATGCATGGTCCTCAATTTCTTGCAGACCCGTAATCCGCCCATCCTCCCGTCTCTCCAGAAGATGTCCAATTCCCGCTCCACCCAAGTCAACGGCCAGACTGCAGCATTCGCCGATGATCTAGAAGAGTTGCGCGGTTTCGGAAAAGATAACCATGAAAGCTTGGGACAGCTCATCTTCCACTTCTTTCGATATTATGGCTATGCCTTCGACTACGCAGAGCATGTGGTGTCAGTGAAAGAAGGAAAGCCGATACCGCGCAAAGAGAAGGGATGGGACCCCAGCAATCATCAAGAGAAGGAGGCGCACAACCGGCTGTGCGTCGAGGAACCCTTCAACACCCAAAGAAACCTCGGAAATTCTGCCGACAACTACGCCTTCACTGGTATACACAAGGAGATCCGAAGAGCTTTTGAATTGATCAAGGACGGCTCTGGTCTGGAAGACTGTTGCGCTCAATTCGAATGGCCTGTCGTCGAGAAGAACATATTCCAACGGCCGACACCGAAGCCTAAACCTATACTCACACGAAGCGCTTCCCAGTCTGGTCGGCCCAACAATGGGAACAACCAAGGGCGAGGAAATGGAAATGGCGCAAGGAACAACCGTAATTCGTCTAATCAGCGGACTAACGGCCGTAGATCCTCGAGTGGAACAGCCTACGGCAACCAAAGGATGCCATATGTCATGAGCCCGCCGGTCGGGATCAACCCTGCTGATTACTTCTCAGCCACGGCCATATCGACTGACCAGCTGCACAATCAGCTCTACAAGCAATATCGTTTCTTGCAGGCCCAACAAGAAGCACTGAGAAACCAGCTCTTGCAACAACAACAAACACAGGTTCAATTGCAACAGGTTCAAGCCCAGGCGCAAGCTCGTGGTGTCGATCTGGGTACTTCACCTCGTTCGCGACAATTTGTCAATAATGCTCCAAGCCCGCATAGTCCAAGGACCTTCGAGCACTCTCCCACAGCACCACCACTTTTGCCTGGCTACCTCTATCATTATCCGGCAAGATACCCTCCGCCGTCACCTTTGTCTCAGTCAAGGAACACTGAGGACACCATTGTTGGTCCTTCTTCCCCCTCGTTGCAGAACGCAGCCCCTAATCTGCGGAGGGGCGCACATCGCGGTTCTATCACCGAAGGCACACCTAATGCTTCAGCTCGTTCGCAATCTCAGCCCGGGCGTTCATTCCCTAACCCTTTGACTCTTCAGGGTCTTGCTCATCCAGGCTACGATGTGTCTGGGGCCATTGCCACTTCGTACATGCTGCCGCGGTCAGTGCAGCAATTTGCTCAGATGCAGCCAAATGGCTCAGTAAGACAAACCAACGGTGCCTTCTCTACTGAGACCGCCATGCCTAAGGAATATGTCGGGTACTACGTCGGGCAGTCTCCTCAACTTGTTCCCCAATTCCAGACTGGCAACTTGGTACAGGTTCCACAACTAAGAGACATTGCCCCACCATCAGACAGACGCATATCTCCTGAGCTTGGAATTCATATTCCTGACGGCATGCGACATCAGTCTCGTTCACCTTCGCCATTTGACGGCGGTCGTCGGCACTCAAGCTCGGCATCTGCTCATCCTATCACAGGTTCTCAGCTCTTCTCCCAACAGCCTCTACAGTCTGTGCCGATCCAGCCCAGGCCTAATGACAACCAGGGACCTGTTATCGTCAACGGGTCTAACATGGCAAGTACGAGACAACGACAACCTTCTGTGACAATAGCCTCGACTCCGTTAGCCCAGAAGGACAGCGACCCGACTCCCGATCTTGTTCCTATTGAGCAGATACAGCAAATGTCTTTGGATGCATCTATGTTCCATACCAACGGCCAGCAGCATGACATGGGCGAGGCCGCTCCTAGGCACTTCATTCATCGCACGAATGGGCACACAGTTGAGCCTTCACTGCCGGCTCATGTAGCCCAGAATGTCCCGACACCTGTCTGGAGGCAAAACGCCCCTGACCCCCAGGGTGTTTCGAGTCAAGCTGCACCCGTCTCACGAGTTCAAGACACGAATCATGCCCCTTCGTCGAACCTAAACGACTCTATGCAAGCTGTTTCTTTGCACGCCGCTATGGGACCGCTTCTCTCTCCTGTCGCCGAGATTCGTACGCCGTCGCCTGCAACTGGCCGAGCAGCCGAGCCTTCCAGACTCGGACCCCACCACAAGCTTGCGCAAAACGTGCAGATTGTCAATGGCAAGCATGCAGAGGCGACCTCAAAGTCTCAGAATGGATATTTGAACCGCAATGAGGATGGCAAACATCAAGCTCCCGCAAACAATGCCAACAATTCTTGGNCAGCAGGCTCCAGCAAGAAAGGGCCACAAGAAGAGCAAGTCAAACACAGCGTCCAAGGGCTCGCATGCCCCAAAGNNACCGGTGGTGGGGAGCCTCTGCCTGCTAACGAGGCCGATCGAAAGGGAGGATGATCGAGTTTGCAATGAACCCGGATAATTGGATACCTGGTCCGAATTTCTGCTTGCCATTCTCTCTTCGACTGTTTGCTTGAGGCAGACAATGATCAACATCTGCATGATCGAAGAGAGCACTGTTTCACATATCTGGATTTTACTTCATGTTTTGAAAGGCCACAAAAACAATGAATATACACGAAAAGGGGGCGCACCATATGGACTGTGCAACACATCGGAGCAAAAAAAAGGGGGAGCACAGGAACATCTTCATGTTTTTCACAAGATACCATCGAGCGTTTTCCTTGTNNTTCTTCATGTTGATTTCATTTCATTTTCTTTCAACCATTCTTCCATCTCGGCATGGTGTGGACATGGNNGCACAAATGAGTTTGCATGTGGCGCTTTGGCAGGNNGAACTGCATATGGCATCAGGGGATTAACAACATGGGTTTCTTCTTGCGATGTATAGAAAGGCAACCGAGATGAAGGAAGATACAGATAAAAGGACAAAAATGATCACAAAAAAGTTGAAATTACCCATCGGACACTACATAAGGTTCTTACTGCCCTAATGATGGTCTTAACTTGAACAGCGACAGTAGGCAGATGAAGAGGGTCACCTTCCGCGCCTTCCTTGTCCATCTGGGGCAAGTGTGGGGAGGATATGCAGCTCCGTCGATCAATTCGATCGTGATATCCCGAACCAACTTCTTCTTCCACCAATCGTCTGCCAATGCTGATTGCAATATACTTTGCATCCATGCAGCAGACAACTCGAGTCTGCCGCAATGGGCAAGAGACACGTCGACCCCTCAGTACGGTAGCCATTGAAGGGACATGTCTACCAGATCACCAATACGTGACCGACAAATATAAGAATCGAGCATTCGCTGATCTTTCGCAGCTCATCGTCAGCGATGTCTAGCTTCAAGAATCTCATTCTCGCATATCTGGTACTGTCTGTCGGCGTGTCTGCTGCTCCGAAGAAGACAAAGTTCAATTGGCATGACACCAAGTACATGTAAGGCCCTGGGACCTGGGAACAGGAACCAACGCTGACTTGTATCAGGCTAGCATTTGGCGATTCATACACATACGTGCAAGGCACTGCTGGTCACGTAAACTCGACTTTCACCGGCGACTACTTTGACTTTTCGTTCACCGAAAATGAACTGTTGAACAACAAGATAGTCCAGAACCAGGTCAGAAGTGATTTGGTAGACCTGGAGTGACAAGAGCTGATGTATTCACATAGANCCGGTACTGCCGAGGGTGGACCAAATTGGGCTGAGTACCTCACAGGCTGTGGTGTTAAGCCAGACCTTACCTCACCACTCTCATGCAAGACGCAGCTCTGGGATTTTGCCTTCGGAGGTGCAGATATCTCGATCAAATAGTATGTAATTCTCTCTTGGTTAATGTTCAATATTGAAGACTCGCAACAGTNNACTCCCCGCCACCACAATTACACAGTCATGCTGGAAGAACAAGTGCAGCAATTCCTGACTTATGCTCAACCAGCACTTTCCAAGTTCGTTGATCCGTCAAGGACGTTGGTCGCCTTCTGGATTGGTATCAACGATATCAACGACAGTGCCAAGTATGCTGTCGACTTTCCGGACTTGTACGACAAGCTTATCACCACACTCTTTGAATCTGTACAGAGTGTCTATGATGCCGGATACCGCAACTTCCTCTTCATGAACCTGCCTCCTTTGGATCGCACACCAGGCAACGTCCTCAAATCTGCCCCTCTTCCCAACACCACAATGATAAACTGGTGGGACGACTCACTCACTTCACATATCCAAGTCTTCAATAAACAAAATCCATCAGCCAATGCTCTTGGCTTCGACGTCAACAGTTTCCTAAATGGTGTTTTGGACCATCCTGACAAATACGGGATCCAGAACGTCACAGGCTATTGTGCGAGTTATGATCAACCCTATATCGATACCGACCCCGAGAGCTATGGTTGTCTGCCTTTGGACGAGTATGCGTGGTTTAACAATGGGCATATGACTTATCATGTTCATGAGATCTTGGCCGAGGAGGTGAAGCAGTTTCTCAAGAAGCAGTAGTACAGGCATAGAGGATGAGGAACCAGGCTTATTGTCATGTCTTTGATACACTGATGTCTGGTTATTGCAAACAGACATAGGTGCATTTCGAGACTGGCCATTAGTAACCATGATCGAAACCATGAAATCAAACAACGATTGAGACAAAGGCCAGCGAGTCGCCGAAGCAAAAAAAGCGAAGCATATCCCACCCCTGATTCGAACCTTGGTCACTCCCAACAAAGACCTTGTATACCACTCAGTATGGCTTTTATCCCTGTGATCAGTCGAGTGGTTTAACAGCTTATACACTCGTGATTCGTGATTAAGCAATCCCTTGCCTTGTACGTCTTAATTCATGCACCCCCAGATGACCGACATCTGGTGACTATGATCGAGCAAGTGAAGGGGTTGGTTTTCCCACAAGAGCTCGGCTCTGGTTTTTCTTGTTTTTTTGTTCTCACTTACTTCCTTGCTTTTGGTCCATTCCCCAGTGGGCTTGATAGCGATGAGAGTAAGAAGAAGTGCCTATGTCACTGTTAGTGATTATATTGTTTGGTAAGAGAACCACAGCGTGACGAAGAGTCACAAGTTTGACCTTCCCGAGAGCATCTGAGCAATGCATACTCACTGTGACTCTCGATATATACAAGACTGACCAAGGTGAAGACAGTACCATGTGTAAGTATCTGTGTTAGGTATAGGCTATGTCATGCTCATCTACAAAAATAAGGCGAATCGCTCAAACGCCATCCCAATGCTATCTATGTATGAATTAATCCTTGAGGTATGCTTTCCCCGAACGCCACTCATCAAAAGAAATCTGTGCAGTAGCACTCACTTGCGGTGCTTGCAGTCTACACTGACAATCTCCGCATGGCCCCAAGCATTCAAAACCATAGCGGAGAGTTTGTCGCCATTCACACAGCCACTGTCAAGACCCTTGCTCCATCTCTTGAGATTGAGGCCGCGAGGACTGTCGTGACCGTAAACGACAACGGATGGCTTCGAGTGTTTGATAAGTGGTTGAGCCTCACCGCCATGGTCTTCGCTGTACAAGCTATTCAGCGATTTCCACCATTCACTGGCTTCTGAAGACTCGGCAGCAGAACCGAACAGCCAGGACAGAAAAGACGAGTGAGTTCGTGAGATGCGGTCGTTGTACCAGCCCCAGACGCGTTCCCAGGCTATGCCTTTNTTACGGTTCTCGCTAGGCACATGATTGGTTGGAGACATGGATCTCATGTTCATGACAGAGAAGGGATCTTGTCGTAGGAGAGGGACAGAAGGTACAAGGCCCGCATGAACGACATTGATGTCGTCTAGAATCTTGAAGGTCTTCTTTTTCTTCTTCTTGCTTAGAGTATCCAGAGAAGAAGCCGCTGGAGCTGAATGCTTAGGTGGAGCAATGGCAGGAATATGAATGATCAGGGGGNNAAGCGAACGTAGCCACTTGAGGTGGCGTGGCTTGAGATAATCGAGCAGAGCTTCTCCTTTGAGTCCGGCACCTCTTGATGCGGCTGAAACGTCGGTAGAAGGCTCGTCGTTGGTTTCGACAGAAGCGCCCTTGGAGACTCGTGAATTGGCGGCCAGCAGAATACGGTCTTCATGATTACCACGCACAGACAGAGCTTCGAGAGATATCAGTGTGTCTATCACGCCAGGAGAATCAGGTCCCTTCGCGAGAACATCGCCCGTGGCAATGATCTTGTCGGTGTCCTTGTTGAATCCGACGGCCTTCAGTAGTCTCAGGAGCTCGTTCTTGCAGCCGTGTATATCGCCAATGAAGATCAGGCGTCTCTTGCCATCCGGATCGGATGCGCTACCGGGTATGTAGTCGGACCGTAGTTGCTGTAATTGTATAATACCGCTGAGCTTGTCGGGCATCTGATGGCCAAACGATTCCGGGTTGTCGAGACCTTCTTCTAGAGCCTGTCGCTCCCGCCATGCCGGGAAGAGGAAGCCACTGCACAGGAAGAACAGAAAGGAGCAGGCGACTATGAGGAGGAACATTGCGCGGCGGACTTTGCGGTTTATGCAAAAAGCATGACAGAGGTTGACAAACGAGGTGTCGGAATCGAGGTCGCAGCAATGTGTCAGTTCGTGATCGTCGTCGTCGTCCGAGTCGGAGTCGTAATGCGACCTCTCTGAGCGCTTCTCTTCTTGGTGATGCCAATTGTTCACGACGCGATCAATCAGAGGTCGGTTGTCGTATTGATACTGGGCAGGAAAGTAGCGATCGGAAGGATGGGTCCTGGAACTCATAGCGTCATACGCGTAGGAGGGAACATGAAGTTTAAATGCCGTAAGACGATACAAAACAAGCACAAAATTGGAATATCGAATAACTTGTAGGGGACAAAGGGGATTGATGAAAGCCCCCTCAGGCTGCAGCGTGCAGAGTAGGAATCGATCAGATCACGGATAAATTATTCTTGTCGCCATCAACGTGAAAGGAGGATTGATTGCCAAGACGCGCGCGCGGCCTCGGCGACGTGCTCACCTTAGTGGCCCGGAGGCGAGGAGAGGATCCCATCGAGCAAGCACAAGCGACTCGTCAGCTCAACATGTGAGGCGGTACCTCGTAGGCAATCACATCAGGCAGGAGAGAGTGGATGAGATGCAGTTGCAGCCTCTTCGACCCCTGGTCGTCTCAAATTAGTGAAGTGTCCAAACTTGGCCGATGAGACGATGACGTTCGGTAGATGCTGTCGCGCTCCTTCCAAGTACGATTGTGTTTCATTGCTATGAACATGACAGAGATGGCGCTGGCGAGGTCCTTTGTGCTTGCCTTCGACAGCTGACCGAGAGAGTATTGTCAGACAATTGGCTTCGAGGTCGACACTGACGTCTTCTCCTACCATTTACCATCAACTCATCCATTAATCACCTAAACCGTCTTGATATTTATCTATATTCTACGAACGTTGTCTGTTATATCCACAAGACTCATCCCACCATGGCCGCCACAACTCTCGACCCTTTGCCATTACCTATCGGAGTCCTCCCTTCCTGCATTGCAACTTCATCAACGATACTGGTTCTCACCTTGACGAACAACAAACTCGATGGCGGTGCTTAGGATGCAGGTGTCGTGACTCCAGGCTCCTATACTTCTACCGAATCTGTAACCAAGATGTTCACACTACGATCACAATCCAGATGGCGAGCAACCAACCTCATCGTCAGGGATATCAACGACCTCGTTCTCTTCCGCCTGAATCACAACACAACAGTGCAAGGGGTGGGATGCAAATGGACAGTACAGCTACCTAACGGGGCTGATGAAAAGTCGATTGTATCCTCCAACTCCTCGAAGTCGCTCAAAAGAGTGATTACAAGTCGATCGGGTCTTCCGACTCTTCGAAAAGCTGGTCATGGAAAACAGGAATCGACTTGAGCATTGAGAATCTAGCTGGGGATGGCAAGCCAATCATTCTGGAAATCCGTCAGCCGAAGAGCCATTTGGACCTCAGCTATCATGTCCTGGCAGATGAAAAACTTGTTGCGAGAATCACAAAAGAAAAGGCCGGAGCGCGGTCCATACATCCGAGTTGGGAGATTGAGGTTGCTCAGGGATTCGACATGGCTCTAGTATGTCATGTCCCTCTTTAGCGAAAGACCTTCATGCTGACCTTCGACAGGCGTTTGTCATTGGCAGGATACTGGTCTGGCATCCGTTGATCAGGGCTCCCTCTGGAGGCGGCGGGGCTGACACTGCAGCAGCATCACTACAAGCAACCTCACTAGTGCTCTTAACAACAGCAAACATGATGCTGCTTGTTTGAGTGTTGTTACTATCAAATCTTTACCTCATAGTCACCTGATACGAATGCAATTACCCCAGATGGATCGAGAGCACCGTCATGCAATCCTGCACTACAATCCTACCATCGTTTACTCTCCCGACAAAAGTGAGTGCTGTAGTATGTTGTGTAAACGCACATTTGTTGATTAGACCAGACGTGTGACCATGGATAGTCTCAGGATGTTATCTCTCCTTAGACAGTGCCTTGAATCAAGAAGTATTCTGTATTTCTGAAGCTACGCTATCACTGTCTCTGGACACGGGGAGAGAAAGACAGGTAGTGAGAACCGAAACTAGAGTTGACCACATGTGGTCTATCATATCCTCCAAAAGCTCCCCTAAACAAATATAGAGATGGTATACAAACTCTTTTATTGGTTGAGGCACTGTTATGAGTGCAAGCATCAACATTCTTTGGACTGGAAACTCATCATACGTGAAGCGCAGGCAGTTGTGGGAAAAATTGTATCGTCTAATCATAAAGGTCTAGTAATCTAGTACAACTCTGTCAAAACATCTAGTGGTATCTTGGGAATATCAGAACGTCTAAGGGTATATTTAAAGCTTGGCTTCCTTCTTGAATTCCTCGCTGAAGGGGTAGTCGGTGTAACCCTTCTCGCTCTTGGCAGCGTAGAAGGTGTCACGGTCGTAATCGGCAAGAGGGATATTCTTCTCGATACGGTAGACCAGGTCGGGGGTGGAGATGAAGTATCTGCCAAAGACGATGACAACGTCCTTGTCGGCGTACTCCTCCTCAGCGGCACGACGGGCACTGTCGGCGCGGAATCCACCAGCAATGAGAACGGGAGAAGTTTTGCCCCAGGCCTCGACAGCGAAGTCGACCAACTCGGTGGACTCGACATCGGCATTGCCCTGAATTCTGGACTCAACCAAGTGGAGGTATGCGAGCTTGAGCTCCTTGAGGCCGTTGATGAGGTAGGTGAAAGTGGGAACAGGGTCGTCCATCTTCATGCCCTGGAAAGGAGACCAGGGAGACAGTCTAATACCGGTCTTGTCGGCACCAACAGCATCAACGACAGCCTTGGTGACCTCGAGGGCGAAGCGAGTGCGGTTCTCGATGCTGCCACCCCACTTGTCGGTGCGCTTGTTGCAGACGTCCTGGGTGAACTGGTCGATCAGGTAGCCGTTTGCGCCGTGAATCTCAACTCCGTCGAAACCGGCACCCTCAACAGCGTTCTTGGCGGCGTTGGCGTAGTCCTTGATGAAGATCTGGATCTCCTCCTCGGTGAGAGGGCGGGGCTTGGGCGAGTTGTCGCTCATGGCAATGTCAGAGGAAGAACAGAAGTCATAGCCATCCTTCTTGAGAACGGTAGGGTCAGCAGCACGGCCAAGGGCCCACAGCTGCATGTAGATAACACCACCCTTGGCGTGGACAGCGTCAACAATCTCCTTCCAGGCCTTGATTTGCGCATCGGCATAAACTCCAGGGACGTTGTTGTAGCCACCCGCGCGAGCGGAGATGGGAGTGGCCTCAGTGATCAAGAGAGTTCCAGGAACGCAAGCACGCTGAGCGTAGTACTCCTTGACGAAGGAAAGTTGGACGTGATCATCATCGGCGCGGAAACGGGTCAAAGGAGCCATAGCCAGGCGGTTCGACAACTTGGCCTTGCCAATTTGAAGAGGTTGGAAGAGCTTGGATGCCATTGCGTGTGATTTGATCTGATGTATCGAAAAAAGATAAGACGCTCGCTGAAAATGCTGCAATTGGATTGTAGAAACGAGGGAACTCGGTATGATCTTGGAACAGCACCTACTTATATGTCTATTCTAGTCAAGCACTGCTTTATTAAGCAAGCTGTGGAAGTCGAGAGAAACGGGTGAGGCCGATGAACGAATGTCATTGCCGAGTGCCCGGGGCGTGCACGATCGCTTACCAATCTCTTCTTTGTTTCAACACAGCAAATGCTTGAAAGGGCTCAGTGTTGATTGCGCAATCGGCATGCTGATATGGCGATTATCGTTGCTTGAGATTTGTGAGCATCTGCGAAATAGAGCAGTAAGTCGCTTAAGGAAGACGAGTTGATAATCTTCGAAGAGATGCTGTGCATAGAAGCCAAAGGGGAAGGTGGTATTTTGCAACGTCATTCGCGCCGTTGCGGCTAAAGTTTCATGCACTACGGGCGCCTCGCACCGACGCCGGGACGCGCACCTAACGTGCCATCGCCACTCTCTCGCTGCTTGACATATGAGAATACAGCGGCACTACAGTGAAGCGAAACATGTAATGGCGGCAAGAACAACGCCGTTGTCGGGAGAGGTTTGTTTCTGAAAGTCAGGCACGACCCTCACCGTGGGTGTTTCTGCTCGCTACGCAGTACTCCAGGATGAAGATGGAATACGAATCTAATGCTAAAGAGATCAAAACTGGATGTAATTTGGACAGAGTCTTTCGAGTTCTACGGTCCCAATGATGGCAATGTCTAATTCTATAAGCATATCTCATCTATGCAACAGCATAAGAAACTCTGCTTGTACCCTTACTCCTGCTAATCTTCCTGACTGTCGTTTTCCCACAAGCCGATGTACTATCAACATGAGTACCACCGCATGGATATGTGTCCGCTCCAACGATTTTGACCACTCTGAATTTCTCTCCCGCTGCAACGTTAGGGTTTTCGGTGATTAGTCTCTCAAGTCCATTCTTCTTGAAATCATCTTCGCTCCACCATTCAATCTCGACTGGCATATCGCCATCAACGTACTCGTCAACCTTCTTCTGGATGGCATCTTTCCACTTGCCCTCGATTGATCCCTGAAATTCACAAGATGCGGCATCGGGGAAGTGCGACGCCTTGAGTTCGTCAAAGCCTTCAATTTCTTTTTCGAGCAGTTTTCTGGTCGCGGCCCCGAGTACATGACCTGCTGTGTGCAGCCTCGAGTAGAGCAGACGCTTCTCGGTGTCGATCTCCTGAGTGACGGTCTCTCCTTCTGTAAACGCGCCGTGTCCAGACTCGAAACGTCCGAAATGTAGAACCTGTCCATTGGAAACGGCATCCATGCGGACAGCACTGACATTGAAGATGCTGTTTTGTGTCTTCATGATGCCCACGTCGGAAGGTTGGCCACCACCTTGGGGGTGAAAAATGGTTTGTTCGGTGATAACGACATGGTCATCATCACTGGCCTGTTTGAACAGAGATTGGTTGGCCTCTTCTAGCGAAGTTGCTGAGCGTATTGATCTAACAGCTGTTGCCAGAGAATACAACTTTGCATTGTGCTGGAAAGCAAGATAAGTTCTTGTGGAAGCAGCCTACAGTAATAATTAGCATGGATTGACACTTTCATTGAAACACATCATCTCCAAACCAAGTGTAAGTCGATTCAAATGCCGGATGACTAGCACAATCGTCCCAAATATCGACTTTGTCCTTCAAGAACACGTTGTCGTGGTACACTTGCGTTTCTGTCTGGGTTTGGAAGATGAAGATAGACGACCGTTCAACCTACCATTGTTTCGGGATACTCCGTAATACCTCTTCTCTTCTCTGACAACAGAAATATACAAAAGAACAGAATCGCTCGGTCGGAGAGAGACGAAGATGCCACGCCCTGTCGTTGACGGCCGGCGGATCGGCAATTCTTGCCGTCAACGTGCGGGCCGCTCTTTACGCGATACGAGGGCTCCATGACATTGATCGTGCAACTTCTTCCTAGAAAGTCACAACCACTCGACAGACTTGGATGTTTCCAGGCGCATATAATCCAAAGATGTGCTGAGATCTCCAATATACAGATATGTGTCGGAGTTCTTCTAGCACTGACGAATATCTCAATCCCATCGAACCCTACCAGCTCGCACAGATCTGAACACCCTTTACAATTCTCTCAAAACAGCAAATGTTTTTCGAATAGAGTTCTAATTACCATCACAACTTTGAGTTGGGTGTACTCACACCACATGAGTACTATAGACGGTAATCTGGAACATGAGCTCCAACTTACCAGGGTCTGATTCGCTCATGATGATATCGCGAGAGTTTCTATGTGGAACTGTGACCTCAGTATACGTCCGGAAGCTTGACTACGTCCCCACAAGAACCATTGGAGAACGCAACCACATTGAGGTTGTATGAGGACTACATAAGGTTCACATTCAAAGCTACGATGGGCAACTTGGTCGATGAGCTGACCTGACCTGACCTGACGGGACGGGGCCATTTCTCAACTTAAGAATCAGAAGACGTCTGCCATTGCGCTGGCTGCCACCATTTTCGAGGACCAACCATGTCTTCCAAGGAGCAGAATGATGTGCTTCTTGCACCCAAGCCGCAGCTCACGTCATACAAGGTCAACCTCTTGATGTTCGATACCATCAAGGTTGACAAATATGGCATCCCGACCTTCCACAAGACGCTCTGTTGTGAAGATGCTGCCATATCTCTCTCCTCTGACTCAAAATGGCAAGACATCCTTCCTTCAATTTGGGACATGATCTGTTACGAATTCAAATATCTCCAAGGCGAAAAGCTCGAAGATTACTCCGTGGCTCCGAGTATCCGATACACAGTTGGCAATTCCAGACACTTGGTCAACAAAAGAGCAGACGATACTCCGTTCTTCGGCCTACTTGCTCGAGAGGACATCGTCGACATTTGCTTCAATATCTGCTTCACCTACAGATACAAGAAACTCTCTAAACATTACAAGCAGCTCAAGCAGTCCGGACCGCGGAAACCAATCCAGATACCTACCAATGAAACCTCCAAGCAAGCAGAGGGCTCAGGATCGAAAGAAATGCAATCTCTCAAGGACTCGGAATCACTGGACTCGATCGAAGAGCTCAAAGAAGAGCCTAAGAAAGAGAAGAAGAACAAGAAGAGACATTCTTGCATCGTCCAATGAAGGCCGGCTGACCTTGCCGACCCCACTTATGGCTCCGAAACTACCAGCAGGGTTGTATCTGATGTGAGTGCCGCTTCGAAATATGGTATTGATCCCATGGTGCTAACTCTCCACCAAAGCCTACAAAAACTCGATCTTTACCTTTGAGCGTTCGAAGGCATCTCTGATCTCAACATCCAATCACCTTGCGGCAGGTATTGTTCATCAGGCTGCACCTGCCAGAATTTTTCTCTACGAAATGATCAAATACACAAAGAGTCAAAATTCACACTTTGACCATCCATCAAAGATCACATTCTCGTTTATTATCTCGTGCATGCGTAATATTTCCGAACCGTCTATATGAAAACTGCTCTAGAAAGAGCGAGTCGCTCTGATTTGAACGTCATGTGGCCACCTGGTCTTCGGCAGACAGAAGCGCTACCTCAGCCAGCGTTGGCAGTGAGAAAATGTACGCCAGTATAGATTGGAACAAAAAGAGTCAATGTCAAGAGAGATTTTGTCTACCCGCTGCGTTTGCACATTCCGTTACTTGCTTCACCTCCTCTAGCGTCTAAATCTATGGTTTTATCGAACACTCCACAAAAGTCCCCCGATACCTATATTGACGATCAGATGCCACCCAACAGCCCAGGCCATAGCGTAAAGGTACTTCGGACTGAACACTGTCCAGATAAACAGATGCGTTCTCAACATAGTACAAGCCACCATTACAGCTAGCAAGCTTGCAGAGATGAAGATCGTCATTATACTGATGTGCTCATGCCAGATATGTTGATCCTTGTCTTTCTGAACAGATGTGGGCGCAGAGGTCGCGGCCAAAGCTTGTTGGTGCAACAGATCTCTCTCCTCGAGAACCCACTTCTTGTTGCCTAGAGTTCGCTGCCTTTCGGCGGCTTTCTCAAGACAGTCAAGAGCTGCTTCCTCTTGCTCGGCGGAAGGTAAGGTGAAGAGCACAGCCGCGCACGTACTCCAGTATATTGGGCCTGCCCAATTCGATGCGAAGAGAAGAACACCAACGGCAACGATATTATAGCCACTGACACCGTTGTATGCATTGCTGAGATCAATGCTGGAGATGGCATTGGAATTGCCAAGCGCAAAGAAAGACGTATGCGCCATGAGGAGGATTGTAACAGTGGTAGGAAGTATCGGCAGAGGGTTTGTGTATACATGAGAGTTGATGGCGACAGGCCTGGTTGGACGTGCGAGCAAGTAGAAGAGAATCTGAGACTGCAGATCGAAGAACAAGAAGAGCGGGATGTTCTGGGCACGTGTCTGAGTTATAAGGAAAAGCGTCAAGAGATCGTGTAGACGAGACGGAAGACGAGACGCCGTGAATCCACTAGCACCCTTCTTCGCTGCTTCGTCATCGCGTCCATATCCCAACACGACCATGATGAGAACAACCAGCGTGGCAATGCTCATACCTACGAAGGCGGTCCTGGCTTGGGTTACAAGATCCAATTCTGAAGTCCATTCTCTGATGGTCTCGGCGAGACCACCGACCAACTCTGGCGCATCGGCTTGTGTGAAGTTGAGCTTAAACACAAAGGAAGGCAAAACTAGGGAGATGGCAGAAATGGTTGCGAACTCGGGTGCCAGGATGTCAGCGAATGTACGACGACCGATGCGGAAGGCTAGTTGAATATACGCCGTGATAATGAGCATCCAAAGGATAATATAGTGGTCGGGGAAGAAGGTATGGACGACATCAGGATCACCTGCATGTTTCTGTCCAGTCTGGTTCCAGCGTGTTGAGAGGCGGTGAAGCGCGAGAAGGACGAAACTCGAGAAGACTAAAGATGTTTGAAGTCCAATACTCTTAGTTNNCTAGACAGAAACTGTTAGTTGATGAACTTGTGACCTGAAGATGCGTACGTACTTTGCGGCATATAGATAAGCCATCCAAGCTGCAGTGGCCCAGTACCAGAAGTGCTGCTCTTCTTCGACATAGCTGGTGGCAAACATCATGATGCCGTAAAAAGCAGCAATCAAGAAGAAGCCTACACCAGCTGGAGTCGGTGGCCAGTTACCCTGTCTAGAATTGATGGCCAAGACAAGAGAGACGGCAGAGAGAGCGGCACTCTTGAGCAGGCGATCTACCTTGTAACTGCTCGCAGTAGTACTAAGTACATCTTGAGCGTCATGTAGAAACTAAGCAGGGTTAGTGCAAGTTATGGGATGTAATGGATCGGCTGTACAAACCTCATTCAGATGGACGACCGAAGCGACAAGCTCTCCTGGTTGCAGACTACGAGATAGGGCGTCTCTGACCAAAAACCATCGGCACTTCAGTCTCTCCTCGTCTCCAAAATCTTGACAATCCATCTGAATCGAGCCCTGAGATTTTGGATCGTACTTCCAAGCTTCGGAGTCGCCGAACTTGGCCTTGATGATGCCAAGCATTTGTAGAGCGTTCCTGTAGAGCAACTCAGCGGCAACGTTCAAGCCGGTACTGCTAGCAGTTGTCTTCCAGAAGCCTAGCATCTCGGGGATGATGATACCAAGGTTGTTGCGAGGAACGGGGATGCCCAAAAGAGCGGAGAGCGTAGGTACAACATCGTTTTGAGCAACCTTGCGGTAGAACTCAAACTCGGTACCTTTTTTAGGATCGGTGGGAGCTTGATAGACTGGCTTGTCTAGATCGATGAACTTGGGCGAGATGAAGACCAGAGCGGGCTCGGTCTCACCAGGGGCAGAACCTCCGTGGTTGCCTCCAGAGTTCATGCCGTGGTCACCAGCCACAACGAGCAGGGTATCGTCGAGGTGGTCGTTGATCTCGATAGCTTCGTATATCTGCTTGACAATCTCATCCATCTCTTTCTGCTTTGGTAGCATGTTGGGGCTCAGGGGNCCAGCTTTGTGACCAATGTGATCCAGACCAAGATAATGCATAATCATGACATCCCAGTCAGGTTGTTCCAGCTCTCTTGGTACATGTCGCGTGACGTTGTTGTCGACTTCGGTGAAGTCAGAGACGAAGAAGGAGCTAGTGCCGTCGTGTCGAGAAAAGCAGTCGGGAAAGAGCTTCAGCCAGGTATCGTCGCCGTAGAAGACGAGGTTGCTGTTGTCGAGATTTGCCTTTGCTTGAGCGAGCCACGTATCCTGAGTGGCCAGCGACGAAGTGGTGTCGCTCTCGGCGAAGTTGAGAATGACATCGAGGAACGAAGGTACCGAGCCCGTAGTCAAGGCCTTGACTCTGGGCATGGTGATGGTGGGTGGAGAAGCATGTGCTGTGAAGGGCAGGGCGGCGCCAGAGCGTATGAGATGTTGAGTAAAGGTAAAGCCCGATCCATGGCCGTATACGAAATCACTAGCTGGCCATCAACAAAGTCTTCTCGGTCATGCGTCCTTCGAAGAACGTACCCACCTCCTCAACGCATCCACGGTCATGAAAACGACCTTGTCGAAGATCCTCTGTGGCCGATCATTGCCTTTGAGCAAGCCCAGTCCCAGCTCTTCATTCTCGACCTCTTCAAAGGTGGTCAATCCGGAGAGGAAGGGTTTGTAGGGAAAGAAGCCGAATGCGAAGTTGAGTACCGCGAGGGGTATGATGATGTTGGAAAGGGCAAGAGCGATGCGCTTGGACGTCGTCGTCATTGTTGTCGTTGCACTGTATTGTCGTATTATACTCGGCCGTCCATGTCTTTATACCGTCAACCTGTCGCGTTTACAACAAACTTGTCCCAATTGATGCGGTCGACTCCTCTCTCCTTTCCATCTTCCTTGTCCAGCCGGTGACGCGCTTCTGTGGGGAAAGCTCGACCAACTTTTGCCCTCACCCTGGCCTTGACTTCATTTCCTCGAGTACGCCCCATACCGTTGTCCTTCCACTCCATCGGACTGAAATCCATCCGTCAACATCATTTGGCATGTGAAAAGGCTCGTACCATAGTTTTGCGCCTCTGTGGATACCGCACGCTCTTGTTGGGCCTCTTGTCGCAAAATGCAACCCAATCAGATCGATTGCGTGCTGCAGGATGCGAGCACGACATGCTTTGCAGCTTTCCTTGTCCGAGTATGGTTATTTCTTTAGAACTGGTTGAGTATACACAAGCATAAGTAGGTTTGAGTGCGCAAAGAGATGGATACTGAATCTGCAGAACTCTCAATCATCTACAACCATGTCAAGCGATCTAGAGAAACACCCGGAACAGATCCAGAACTCTGTCGAAGAGCACGCCCGTCGGGACCATATTGATGCAGCACTTCAGTTGATACAGAACCATGGTTCGCAACCCGAAAGACTGGATCCAGAGAGGAACAAAAGGCTTCTGCGGCGCATAGATCTTCATATCATGCCCATGATCTGCATAGTTTATTGTAAGTTTGTTCTGGCTCGGCGGTACAAGCAGGTAGCTGATCAGTTCGTCTCCANNGTCTTGCAATATCTCGACAAGATAGCCATCTCATATGCTAGTGTCACTGGGATCAAGACTTCGGCCAACCTGCACGGCACCCAATTCAACTGGATCGCAAGCATCTTCTTCTTCGGTCAACTCGCCTTTGAGTTCCCTACTATCCGCCTGCTCCAACTCTTTCCTCTTGCCAAATATGTCGCCGTCAACGTGATACTTTGGGGCGGCGTCTTGGCCAGTCTCGCTGCATGCAAGTCCTTCGCCAGTCTCATGGTCTGCCGTGCCTTACTTGGAGTCGCCGAAGCTGCCATCGTTCCTGCTTGGGTCGTCTTCACCAGTCAGTATTATCGAAAGGAAGAGCAAGCCTTTCGTGTTGGCATCTGGTTCTCCATGTGCGGGTTCGCTCAAATGCTAGGCGGCTNNTTTTTCTCTTATGGTGTTGCCCACCACGTTGGAGGTGATGTTCATGCCGCTCTCAAAGGCTGGCAAATCATCTTCCTCTTCCTCGGTCTGCTCACCTCCGTCGTTGGTATTGTCTTCTGGTTTGTGTTGCCTGACTCTCCCCTGACAGCCAACTTCCTTTCCACAGAGGAGAAGGCTTTGCATGCAGAGCGCATGCGTGAAAACGAGCAAGGCATTGGCAATCGTATTTTCAAGTGGAACCAGTTTTGGGAGGCTCTTCGAGACATCAACACCTGGCTATATGCTTTCTGGATCTTCGCTGCTAATATTCCCAATTCGACCGCCACTAGTTTTGGTAACATTTTGGTCACTGGAATGGGCTACACAAAGAAAGAGAGCTTGCTGCTCGTAACTCCACTCGGTGCTTACGAGGTTGTTGTTCTGATCGGTCTCACTTATCTGGCTGGCAGAACGAACCAGAGACTTTGGTGCTGTATCGCAGGCCACATACCCTCGATCATTGGCGCTATCCTCATGGCCACCACGAACAAGGTGCCTGCACTCATAGGATTCTACCTTACCGGGGGCATTCCGATAGGGTGGACAACGATTCTTGCACTGCAAAGCACTAACGTTGCCGGATCAACGAAGAAGATAACCGTGACCAGTATTGGTGTCATCGCTTATACTGTGGGTAACATCATCTCACCGCAGACTTTCCAGACTAAGGATGCACCAAGATATCTGCCTGCCAAGATCAGTATCTGCATTCTCTATTTCCTGATTACGGTCGATCTGTATCTGGTTCGATGGTTTGCTGTAAGAGAAAACAGACGCAGAGACCAAGAACGACAAGAGCTGGGAGACAAGTACATCGTGGAAGAGAACCACGAATTCTTGGATCTTACCGATCGCGAGAACAAGGAGTTCAGATATGCTGTATGATTACCTCGAAATATCCAATCTGCATTATCATGCTTTCTGTCTCTTTATCCACCCAGCATAACATCTTGTGTCTCGTCGAAGTCATTGCTTAAAGTGGTCATTTTCTTTCACACCCCTGGAAGCTGTAGTCGGGCACTTGAAACTTCTTGTCTCCACCACCAAAGCTAGGCAAAGATGGGAGAGACTCGAAAAACTTCTGGAATCCTGGTCGCGCGATTGTCCCGAAAATGGACCTGAGCACCCAGATACCCAAGTCTGACTGGGGAGAGGCGAGCTTAGGCGCCCTTCCTCCCAGCGGAATAGAGCCGTTTTCCTGTACAAAGCCTTCAAACCTCTTCTTGTAGTTGGTGAATGCAGTCGCCGGATCTTCTGGATTGGCTGTTAGTTCTCCAGCGAGAATGTAACTTCCGATGAGCGCCATGGTGGTTCCTTGTCCTGTCAGAGGGGAAGGGCAGTACCCTGCATCGCCGACCAGAGCACAGCGACCTTTGTGCCAAGTGTCGAGTTTTACTTGCACGACTCTGGTAAAGTAGAAGTCCTCGGAGTCTTTCATGCCTTGTAGCACTCTGTCCTTTATGCCACCAATGCCCTCGAATCGCTTTTCCAAGAGTGCTTTTTGTTGCTCTACTGTCCCGTGTCTAGCTGCTTGTTGTAAATCTGCTGCATCGGTTGTGGTGACCATCATATAGCCAGAAGCTCGAGTCCCAGTTCTGTCGATCGGCCGCACCCAAAGTATGCGTCCTTTGTTGGCGTGCTGTAAGACTGAGTAGGTGATTTGGTGTTTTGGGTCGACTTGCATGGAAAAGTATGCCACATAGGTATCGGTTTGCTTGAAGCAGTTCTCTGTTGCTGCCTTGTCGAAAGTGAGATTTCGTACTCGAGAGGCGACACCATCTGCGCCGATGATTGCGGTGTACTCTTCAGGCTGGTTGGTGTCCGAGAGGGTTGCTGTCACGGAAGATTTTCCTTCTTGAATGTTGGTTACTGTGCATCTATCTGATGGTCAGAACAAGCACCTCAGTAATAAAAGTTCAACCGGCTCACCCNNGTATCTATACTTGACCCCTTTCTCTTTCGCAGCATCCATAAAGATATTCGTCAGAGTCCCGCGCATAATCTACATCGCACACATCAAATCAGCATCAAATCCCTTTCGGATGTGTTGCCTCTCACAAACCTCAATCTCGTTGGTCGGCGAAAACGCCGTCTTGCTCTGATCAGCCGGATTGGCCCCTACACTCCCAATCTTATTTCCCGCATCATCCAGCATAGCAAATCCACTTTCTCCAGTAGTGTTTTCTTTGATCTTTTCCCACAGCCCCATGCGTTTGACTATATCGACTGCTTCGTCTGTGATGTCGATGCCTTGGCCGTAAGGGGGTATGGTGGAGCGTTCGGCGATTGTGACTTTGAAGCCTGCTTTTGCGAGCCAGAAGGCTGTGCTGGAGCCTGCGGGACCACCGCCGACGATGAGGATATGATACATATCTAAGTCTTTTCTTGCTGAAGTGTTGGTTTGTGAAGAGAAGGTCCTGGGATCGCTTGCTGCTCTTGTATATGATATCGTCGATGAAGGTGTAAAGACAACAACTCTTGTACTTAGACAGTGGAAGTGCTTCTGTAGTATTGATCGCTGCCGTAAAACATACATAGTGGAGTTTGAAAAGACAGAGAAACACACTGGTACTTATAGATGTCTAAAGCGATCGTTTCTCAATGATGTAAAGAATATTTAGGTAGCGACTTTGGTGCTCGGTCGAGTCTCCGGTACCTAGTAAGTCCCATTGGGTAAAGATCGGCGGTATAGCTCGGGGCTGTTCCCCGAGCTCTGTCGCTCTTGTTGCGACAAACTCAATGATTTGCTCAGATGAGCAGATGGTCGAGATCGATTGCTAGTTGTCCTAGATGGATGCCATGCGTTTAATTCTCGGGTATGTTTAACCAGATCTTTCCGTAATTCTTCCGTTGCCGAGTTATGAAGGACATTATGATGTAAAACAGAGCCGGTACTGGATCTGGCGGACAAGTCTACCACAACCTTGAACGTCGTGGATTGAACATTCTGGTAGGATGTGTAAGGCACACCTCATACCAAGTTTCATGAACCACAATCGAGAAGTCATCAGAAGCCAATAGTCCTGGTGTTTACGCAGGGGTCAATTAAGGCCAGGGTGTCCCTGCCAACACACAAAGGCCAAGCGAATTTATGCCAGGTTTCACACCAGAAAAAAGGGTCTACAAATTTCATATCGAGGTCAAAAAAGTTCGGATTCTCAGCCCATTCCACCATCTTCTCCTAACAGCGATGATTTACAGGCAACGGGCAAAAGGATATTGACGAGAGTGGGATTTGAACCCACGCCCTTTCGGACCAGCGTATTGGATGAACCTTAAGCTGGCGCCTTAGACCGCTCGGCCATCTCGCCCTTGGTGGAGAGGCACTCTCCGTGCGGGTACATAATAGAACAAGCGAGGCGTGCGCATTGACCATGTTTCGTGTCAGTCAATCGGCTGGTCTGACGTTCCTTCATGGATGTTCCTTCATGTAAAGATTGTAGTCGAGTGCGGGCACTGGCAATGGATGGTGGTGAGGTGGTGTGGCTGTTCGAGTGTGGTGATAGGGGAGATCCGTTCGAGCCCTCGCCTCTTCCGTCACAGCTCCTGCAGAGACAAAGGCAATGTCGTTGTTGCAGTATGTGCGCTGTCTTGACGGTCCAGATCCAGAGTAGTGTTGGAAGATCCGGTACTTGAATGAGCTCGCCGATGCTTCTACCGATGTCAAGGAACAATGCTTTGACAGTCTCCTTGTAAGGTCTGGACATAGTTGTAAAAGTGCGCCAGAACTAGGCTCTTGAGTTGCGTTAACTGGAGATGGACAGGCTGTGATCCAGGAGGGCACGAGAGTCTTTGAGTGTCTTCTAGAAGATACCCATACGCTGGCCCCAGCCGTCATTCTTGGGGTTGACTAGGACGTGGTATGGGAAAGTGTTGGTGTCTTGGGTGGTGATGGGCGGGACGTGGTCTTTGTTCTGTAGTACGATATCGGTGATCTTCATGACGGCATTGTTGAGTGACTTCTCTATCGCTTTTCGGGAGGTGGTCGCTTCNTACAGGCAGATGTCAGTCTTGCATAAGTCGTCCAAGCGAGGCAGCCAACCTTGATGAGTGCGTGGAGAAGCCAGAGCAATGTTCAGCGTCCAGGTTTCCCAGACCAGGTCTTCATCCTTTGCTCCAAACCAGCCCTTCTTTCGTCTGCGTTCTCGCTCGCTGAACTGCACGACAATCTGACCACGAGTGTTCTGGTTCTGGTCGTTGGAGTCGGCGTCGACCTGGCGGACGAACTGATCAACACGCTGTTCGATCAGCGTTTGCAAGTCGACGTCTTGGATCCAAGGTATGGAAACGTCGAGCACATCGTGAGTGGTGGGCTCGAGGTTGGCGAAGATGCGATACCAAAAGATGGTATGAAGAATGCCGGTGACGACGTCTTTGGCGTTGGCCTTGTCAGCGAAGACGTCGATGTTGAAGGAAGCCACTCGTCGTTCTTCCATGATGTTGGTGTTGGATGATGACTATCTCATGTTGCGAGGAAGAGTGCGGAGCTGGACTTGTCCATGCCTCTGTCGAGAACACACGTCGCTTCTTTATGGCAGTGACTGCTTGCTCATGAGAGCTCCTTCTCGATAAACACCCGCAATCTGATGCAGACCGTGGGGAAGACCGGTCCGAGCTCCAGATACGTCAGCGACCCGAGCTCCGACAACGGCTTGTCATAGAGAACAGCAGCATCAGCAGCTTCGTCTCCTGCTCTCATCGACCCTCCATGAAGCATTGCACTGGAAACCAAGAGGGTGTCGGATGAGCCTTGCGCGTGTCTTCATCGCCACCATGTGCCTCTCTGTATCTCCAGATGCCTTCGCCTCGCCAGGCACATGCCCCACTGATCTACGAGCCTAGAGAGCGTGCGCCTGGGTCGGGGCTTCCCGCTTCAACATCAAGCACGCGCTGCCCGTTGGACCTTCGACCGGCGACAGCGATGCTACAGGTGCCACCACATCGCTTCACGTAAATAATCCAAACCTTGCGCCAGTATGCCGTCCATGCTGCAGCTCCATCTCCTGTCGAGCGTCGTTTCTAGCAGAAGCTCTCGTGCGTAAGTGCTTGTCTCCTTCCTTATCAGTTCCTGGCCAAGACTTGAGATAGGACTATGCTTCTTCAATCTCAACAAGTACCCTCCTGATCTACACTCCATCAATTGTTTGCTGCCGCCCTCGCACTCAGTTTTGTGACCTCTTCTCATGCCATTTGCTGCCTGCTCGTCGGACTTCCGCGTGCCAAGTCGCTTTCAACAAGCCAGTCACGCTAGGAGATGCACCTCAATCTACCATTACCTTAGAGAAAGTGTGCGACATTGCCTCCAGACCCCCTGCACTGGCAAGGTAGGCTCATTAGGCCATGCCCTCACAAGATATCATCATCATCCTAGGTTATACTGCATTCAGGATACGATTGGCGTCTCTTGGCCCTCGTCTCCTGCAACGTGCAGCTTTAATGGTTACCTCGTTGAACACAAACCCCTCCTGGTGAACTCCCGCTTTTGGAAGGAGACTTGGAGATAAGAATTGCCATCATGTGGCATATAAAGGTTGCTCGTTCTGTGAAAACGTGTGCTGGTTCAAGGTTCAGGTTCTCTCATTCAGCACAAGATGTTGTTCAACATCGCCACTCTTTTAGCTCTTGCCCCTTCTATTCTTGCGGCAGTCACGGACAATGGTGACAAGAAGAAGCGCGATGTCGTCCCTGGTGGATACATCGTCGAATTTGAGGATGTCATGTCTATCGCTTCTGATGTATGTGTTGAGCTCTTGATCGAAAGACTTACCATTGACATGTTGGATAGANCCAAATCCAATTTCTACTCCGAGCTTTCAGACAAGAAGATGAATCCTACTCACCGCATGGATCTCTCGTCTTCTCTCTTCAAAGGCCTTTCGTTCCATGTTGATACTGGCCTTGACCAGGCAGTTGTCGCTTCAGACATTCAAGCCATGCCTATTGTTCGCAAAGTCTGGCCTATATCACTGTACGATACTCAAGACTATGCAACCGCTCCCTATGCCAATGGCTCAAACTCTACAACTTCTTCTGACACCTTCTCTACTCACCTTATGGGCCATGTCGACAGACTGCACGCCGAAGGCTTGACCGGAAATGGAACGTTTGTTGCAATTATCGATACTGGTATTGATTACCTCCATCCTGCCCTCGGTGGCTGTTTCGGCCCTGGTTGCAAGGTTGCATATGTAAGTGCCTTGGCACAAGCTTTGGAAATGCTTGCTAACGTTCACAACAGGNGTTATGATTTGGTTGGTGATGACTACGACGGTACCAACGCTCCTGTACCAGATCCTGATCCATACTCTGCCTGCAATGAGCACGGCACCCATGTTGCAGGTATTGTGGCGGCTGGCACGAACCCCTACAATTTCACCGGTGTCGCACCCGATGCAACTCTAGGTGCTTACAGAGTTTTTGGATGCTCTGGAAGCGCTGGTGATGATGTTCTTATTGATGCTTTTACCCGTGCCTACGAGGATGGAGCAGACATCATCACTGCCAGTATCGGTGGCCCCAATGGCTGGACTGGTAAGTCGTCTTGACAGACATGAAGCGTGGGATACTGATGCTTCGCAGAGGAGCCGTGGACTGTCGTAGTCTCTCGTATCGTCGCAGCTGGAACTCCCTGCACTCTTGCTGCTGGTAATGATGGCTCCGAAGGCCTGTTCTACGGTTCGTCGGCTGCTGATGGTATTGATGTCATTGCCGTTGGATCTATCGACAACATCGAATCCCCCGTATTCACCACTTATGGCAGATACACTGTCGACAACTCGACAAGTGGCCAATTTGGTTACTTGGCCGCTGCTATCGGCATGCCCAATGTCAGCCTACCCCTATGGGCTGTCAGTGAAGACAGCACCATCGTTGACGATGCTTGCAAACCTCTTCCTGCCGACACCCCTGATCTTTCCGGCAAGCTTGTCCTCATCCGCCGTGGCACTTGCACTTTCGATACCAAGGCCGCGAACGTTGCTGCCTTCGGAGCTCAGTACATTCTGTTCTACAACAACGCTCCCAGTCTCACCTCTCCCAGTGTGACTGACCCTGACATCCTGGGAGCAGCCATGGTCTCCGCCGACCAAGGTGCTTCCTGGGCTGCTAGCCTTGCTGCTGGCTCTGCTATTCAGGTCAGCATCGATGGTAAGTTGACTGTCTTCTCCAGTCCTGCCAACAATGTCACTGGTGGACACATGTCAACATTCTCGATGTGGAATCCCACCAACGAGGCCTACGTTAAGCCTGAGATCTCTGCCCCTGGTGGTAACATCTTGTCCACGCTCCCTCTTGAGCAGGGCGGCTACGGAGTCTTATCCGGTACTTCAATGGCTACTCCCTTCGTCGCTGGTGTTGTTGCACTCATGAAGCAGGCTCGTCCCGATCTTGAGCCTCACACCATTCGAGCCATTCTTGGCACTACTGGCCATCCTGTCACTTTCAACGACGGCAAGACTACCTACGAATATCTTGCTCCTGTGGTTCAGCAGGGAGGTGGTGAGGTTGACGCTTTTGCTGCCGTTCATACGTCCACTATCCTCGATGTTGCAAATCTAGCTTTCAACGACACGGCCCACTTTGTCCAAGAAGCAAACTTCACCATTACCAATCGCGGTAGCAGCGATATCACCTACAATCTCGACTACATCAATGCTGCCACAGCTTATACTCTTCCTGATGATGGCAGCACCCAACCCCAGACTTTCCCTCCAGATCTCGTCACTTCCGGAGCAAGCGTACACTTGAGCTCTAGCAGCGTGAGCGTCGCAGCTGGCAAGTCTGAAGCTGTCATTGTCACTCTGTCACTTCCCAAGGACCTCACAACCGCTCGTATTCCCGTGTACTCAGGCTTCATTACCATCAATGGAACCAATGGCGATTCTCTGAATCTCCCTTACGCCGGCGTTGCGTCTTCGCTCAAGGACGCCACTGTCCTTGATGCCAGCACTGGATATCCCTACATCACTAGCACCTCTGACAACACCTTTGTCCCCCTGAACTCTAGCACTGTCTTCACCATTTCAGTTGCTAACACTACCATCAACGGTACTACCGACAACTCAACTGGTCTTCTGATACCCAATTTGAGAATCGGTCTCGTCATGCCTTCGTCCCTCATCCGAGCCGATCTCCTCCCCTCAAATGGTACATATGGCACTTACACCAACACCACCACGATTCTTGGTGTCAAGACTTTAGGTGCTATTGCCGGCAGCCCCAGTGTCTACCAGCCTAGAGCCAACGCCTGGAGCACCGCGTTCTACGGTGTCCTTGACGACGGCAGAAGAGTTCCCGCTGGCACTTACTCTATCCTCGTTCGCGCTTTGAGAATCTTTGGAGATGCGACAAATCCTGAGGACTATGACAGTGCTGAGACTCAGCCTTTCACAATTAGATATGTGCATTAAGCGTATTTGAGTGATGGATGTACCCCTTAATCTTTGTTGTTCATAGATGGTGGTTATGGTTTAGAATATAACACTTCTTCTTCCAACCCTTGTTTTTGCTGAGGTCTCTATAAACATTTCAAGTCTATCATGCATGTGACTATGAAAGGTGTCCGTCGTCTGTGAGAGAAGGAAAGTTCATCGTGAATGTGAAGAATGGGTTGTATGTTTTCTTTGATGCTTGAACTAATATAAAACGAACCCCAAAGTCCAAAGAACGCCTTATCTAGTTTAGTAATATTTACGATTCCTTGCTTAACAAGTTCACTCGTAAACGCAAAAGTCCTCTCCGTCAAAGAATCGAACACACGACTCCCAAAGCCCAGTCACACCCCTTGTAAACTCACGAAACCGAATTTTAGCAACAGAAAGCAGCGGGTTTGAGTCCTACTCGCTGCGATTGATCCTTTTCGTGATCAGTTGATGGTGCAAGTTCCTGACCAGCCAGTCGGTGAAGTTTGGTTCTGGGTATCATCATCGGTCGTCGTTCTTTCAGCCTCCTGAGCCCTCATTCTGTCTGCGTCCTCAGTTCTCAGGCTCTCGGCCATTGTTCTTAGGAGGTCTTCGAGTTCGTCCAGCTCAAAGGCAAGCTCTCGCTCAGGCATGATGGATCGAGTCTCGCATGTGTCGTCTTCGGTGCCAGGCATCGCATCTTGTTCCTCATCGTCATAATTCAGTATGTTAGCAAGAGCTTGGGTCCGATGCCTTGCAGCGTGATTGCTTCGGTGAAAGTCAAATGGTGAAGCAAGTCCAGTTGTGACGGCAAGAGCAGCACGTTCAGCCTGTGTTCTCGCCGCCTTTGCAATTTCCTCTTCTCGTCTTTTCTGTTCAGCCTTTGCAGCTTCCTCTTTCCTCTTTCTTGCGTCTTCAGCTCGTTTCTTGGTCAACGCCTCTTCAGCTGCCTTTTTCATCTTTAATCTTTTCTCTTCGATCTGTTTCTCTCTTTTCCTTTCTTCCTGCTCTTTCTTTTCCTTTTCCTTCTTGGCGGCTTCCTTTTTGTTCTTTTCTGTCTTCTCTTTTCTTCTCTCTGGGCTTCCTTGTACTCCCAATCTGGCTCGGCGTCTTCGCAGACCGAGTTCCACATTTCAAAGTCTTCGTAGTTTGGGTTTGAGTGCTTGTAGCCTCCGTATCTGGGGATCGAGTCGTCGCTATCGCTGTCGCTTGAGTAAGAGGAGCCCATATTGATCGATTGAGGGGAAGAGGGCGTTGGTGTTGCGTGATGGGTGTTGGGTGTTTGTTTTTGGTGGAGGCTGTCGATGGTTCGAGGGTTCGGTTTGGTAAGTGGACTTTGAAGAACAAGCTTCGAAGACTTATATATCTGGATGATGAGAAGTGGAAACGGTATATACAATCAATTATAGAACACAGCCTGAGACAGGTCGAGAGAAAGCAAGACATGTTATCAATTTCGAGACTCGCACTTTCAAGGCTGAGATGAACACTGTACATTTTCGAAACAGTTGTCTCTATAATATCTTATCTCTAGAACTTGGTGGACTTGGAGGTGTAATCTCAGATCCGGACCGCAAGATAAACGCTGTCTCAATAGTTTGATCTAGCCAAAGATGTTGCTCTTCGCGCGACGGACAAAGACAACGATCTCAGACAAGGCGACGAACCAATCTCTTCATGTGCTTAGAGTCTACTGCACGCAATTTAGCCTACGAATGTAGTCTGATAAGAAAATGTCGTTGTTCCAATTGCATCACACCAACTCTTGCAACATGTCTTCTAAATCCTCTCTTCCAAATGGCACAGCCAGTCTCTCAACACCCAATCCGTCTTTTTTGCTCTCTACCATATCGTGATCATGAAACTCTTTGAGCAAGGTTCTGAAACTCATCTCAGACGAACAAACAAACTCTTCGACAGCCTTGTGATACAGTGTCCTATATTCGACACCCACGAATGACGAAGTCTTGTGAACCTTGGCTTTTGGTGGTGCTGCTTTCTTCGGCGGGCGACCCCGGCCACGGGTAGGCTTTGTGACATTGCCGTGATCCATATCCTCATCACCCGAGTGACCGAGAATACTATCCGAGTCAGGAGATCCGGGTTGTGCTTCGAACGTAGAGTCGGCGAGGGCCAATTGCTCAGCGACCAAGATGCGGAACAGGTTTCTCGCATTCTCGGGTAATGAGCGCAACACATATGCTACGCCATCTTTTCCACCTATGCGACGACCACTGCGGTTCAGGAGTATGTTGACCTCTTCTACCGGATCGAGTTCTGCAGTATAAGGTGCAAAAGTTGTGGTATCGTGGAAAAGGAAACGAAGAGAGGAGCGCTGGGATATGTCCCAGAGTAGTGGAAAGGTTGGCGTATCTGCTGACGCAACTAGGCAGACGTTGGGATGGGCGGCCAGAGCCGAGATGGTAGACTGAAACAGGGGCTTGCGGAAGAAAGGACTGTCGATCGAGTGGGCAATTATATAGATAGGTGTGGACGATGGGTTCGTCGTCAAGGCGGAGAGTAGAGCATCCAAGAGAGCCTGAGGCTGGAGAGGAAGCTTGTTGGCTATTGAGGAAGGGAGAGAGTGTTTTGCGATGGTGGTGAGAACATCTCTGACCGAGATGTTGGGCGAGTAGCCGTTCACGATGACCAATTTAGGCTTCTCGTCCAAGGCTTGGTATGTGTGGTCTGCAAAGTCGAGAAGAAGTTCACGCTTGGAGCCATAGCCGTAGATGCAGATGTTGAAGCCTTGGTCGAGTTCGAACAGCCACTGATCGAAGCCATTCTCATGAAGACCAGCCAGGAAGTTTGTGTCGGCAGCGTGTGGATCTTGGTATGGATTGATCTTGGCAAAGTAGTCGTCGTGGTTGAGAAGAGCATTGCTCGGCAGGGTATTGGTCGAAGTCTTGACAGCTCCTGGCCTGTTCTGGAAGAAGTACAGCTCATGCGGTGGCATGTCTTGTGGCGTGNNGGGGACGGCTGCCTCTTCTTGCCCTTTGGTCTTCCTCGCGGCCTGGGAGTCTTTNGACGGAGTGCCTGGAGCGACGGTGATGTTATCCTCATCTGCCATGTCTTGATCTGACTCGACAGCGTCGTCCAGGATCTCGCGAGCCAGAGCATCTTCCAGACCGGTATCGTCAATGGCAGACTCATCGTCACCTTGCGGATCAAACAATATCTTGTGGCTCTTGCGCCTGGCAGAACGGTCTGCATTGAGGGCAGCGGTCAAGGGAGAATCCTTAGTCGGCGCATCCTGAATGTCAAGGTCGCCGGGTTTGGCTGGAGTGGAGAAGAGCACCTTCCGTAGCGAGCGTGGAGTTCCTTCTTGTTTGAGCGTCGACTTGAGGATTGAGCGCTGTTTCGAAGGCGTGTCTGCATTCGTGTGTCGTGACGGTGTTTCGGCATCGATTATCCGCCTCTTGGACGGTGTCATTTCCACGTCCGCCTCTTGAGCGTGCTCGGCAGTGTCTTCTCCATCCTGGCTCCTTCTTCGTTTGGGCATCGGTAGTCGTTTGTCTGGAGTCTTGGTCGACGATTGTTTACCTGATGCCGCACCAAGTCCGACAAACGAAGCAACACTAGCCGGTGCTAGCTTCCCCACAGATTGATAAGATTAGCCGAGATAGGCAGCCTCTATCGTGCAGCTTTGACTCACCCGCAGTTTCTATAACACCATTTGTCTTTTGCGATCAATTGCTGATTCATATCAGGAATCCGACAGTCGCCAGTAACATGGCCACCTCCCGATCAGTAACCGCTCGCCGGTTAATATCACTATCAGTACAGCATACACGATGCTACTCAGCTCCCACCGACGGCGCAATCCCACCCAACAAGGCCAAATATGTCCCCACCGAAGGAACCTATCCCAAGGGCTTCGTCGTCGGTAGCGCCCATGCACAAGTCAAGCCTTCTAACACAAGGTTCGATGACCTCGCTCTGATCGCCTCCGAGAAGCCCTGCTCGGCCGCCCTGGTCACCACCCAGAACCATTTCCAGGCCGCTCCCGTGAGCATTAGCAAGAAGATCATGTTCCAACACCAGAGCAAGAGCATCAGAGGCGTCGTCATCAACTCTGGATGTGCCAATGCTGTCACAGGCAAGGGCGGACGTGAAGATGCCATCCGCATGGCCAAGCTCACCCACGACCTCTTGAACAAGCGCAACCCGAGTGAACACGACAAGACCGCCGAAGCCGAAGCCAAAGAGAAGATCAGAGAAGGCGCTGTCAAGATAGCCGAAGACGATCAAGACGTCTCCAGCATCCGTACCCTGGTCATGAGTACTGGTGTCATTGGACAGCGCCTCCCTATCGACCGTATCGAAGCCAAGATTCCCACCCTCGTCGAGTCCCTGGGCAACACCCACGACCACTGGCTCCGTTCGGCCCGTGCCATCTGCACTACCGACACCTTTCCCAAGCTTCTCTCTCGCCAGTTCACCCTCCCCTCATACCCCGGCATCACTTTCTCCATCGCTGGCATGACCAAGGGAGCTGGCATGATCCACCCCAACATGGCCACACTTCTCGGAGTCATCTGCACCGACGCTCCTATCCAAAAGACCGCCTTGAGGGTGCTGCTCTCTACTGCCACAAACTCGTCTTTCAACCGCATTACTGTCGATGGTGATACCAGCACAAACGACAGTGTCGCTCTGTTCGCAAACGGCATGGCCGCTCCTGAAAGCGAGCCAGTCCGTCTCAACCATCTCAACCCGAAAGAGCTCCCTACCAAAGGCAATTCCTTGATTGGACAAAGACTCGAGAGGCAGTCAGAAGATTACAAAGAGATGAACAAGGTCTTGACATCCTTTATGGAAGATCTGGCCAAGCTCATTGTCCGTGACGGCGAAGGAGCTACCAAGTTCGTCACTGTAAAGGTGACCAAGGCCGACAACGACACTGCTGCCCACACTGTCGCCAACTCCATAGCTACCTCCGCTCTCGTCAAGACAGCGCTTTACGGAAAGGACGCCAACTGGGGTCGCATCCTTTGTGCGATTGGATACGCCCCAGGAAACACCTGCGTTCGTCCCCAACAGACTTCTGTCTCCTTCATCCCTGCCGACGGCTCAGAAGAGCTCAAGTTGCTGGTCAACGGCGAGCCACAGGCTGTCGACGAGGCCCGCGCTGCTGCCATTCTCGAGATGGAGGACCTGGAGATCCTCGTCACATTGAGCAACAAGGAAAAGGATGTTGGTGCGGCCACTGTCTACACCTGCGACTTCAGCCACGAGTACGTCACTATCAATGGCGACTACAGGACCTAGGGTGTCTTGAACCTGTCAATGCTTTGTTTGTACATATTTTTATGCTGCCTGAACAACGGAGTGGCATAGTTGGACACGATGAAATGAATAGAATACCGTGCCGTGTCAGGGAAACAACTCTATGATGTTCTTCAATGTCTTGTGCTCTGAGCTGTGTTAATGTACATTCTGAGTGAGGCATCATTACAATTGAGCAAATCCAGTCAACGCAAATGTAGCGCCAAAGGCCAGCTTAAAGGCTACGTTGTCCTGCATGGCCGAACGCAAGTCAATGCTGGTGAAGTAGCGTTGCATGCGACCATAAGGGATGAGACTGATACCCAGTTGAGACTCTGCAAACTGNTTTCGACGTCAATATCAGCAATTGCGAAAGGAGTGTAAGAAGAGATGGGAGGGGAAAGGGTGCATGAAGTGAGTTCAAAAGCATACCTGGACACCAACAATCAAGAGACCAATGAGCAGAGTCAATGGCTTAGAGAAGAGTGATACTGCCATGCCACCGATCACACCTNNATATATCTACATGAGTACTTCCATCCCCATAATCACGGGGTAGAAGTCAAACATACCTGCAATACTTCCACTCGAAATCTGACGCACGGCATTGGGGTTGAGTCCGCCTCTGCGGTTCACCACCGGCACCTTGGCATTGTTCGTGTATGAGTTGAATGCAGTGCTGGAATCACACAGAGCGTATAGATTTCTTCGGGGCGCGAGAAGAGAGTAGGACGTAAATGCTGCGCCGAGACCGAGACCGATGCCTAATGGACGCGAGTGTAGCAGGAAAGACATTTTCGTTTGGTGTTGTGTTTCGAACTGATGAAAGTTTAAGTGGTGTGATTTGTTGGTGAGTCACTGGATGCGAACGGTATGGATGGTTGGTAGACTCAGGAGGTGTTTCTTTGCTGTGTGTTTGGTCTGATTGTCGTCGAATGTCAATGACGCTGACCGCAGGAGCTTGGACCCTTATCAGATCGCAATTGCGGAGAGCGGTGCGCTAGAAGGACGGATTTTGTAGACTTCTTCTCTTTGGTTTCAAGAAGTTACGACCAACTGGAAGGGCTGGCAACTGTTGGTATGATATGATGAAAGCCACTGACGACCTAGTGGATATAATCACCTTCTATGTGTGCAGTCGCATCAAAAGGACAAGACACGATACCCCTCAGATAGACGGTTTTCGTACTTGCAGCTCTCAATTCCGAGCCAATCGGTGTCGTTCGGTGGTTCGGCGTTCTTCCAATGGCAGGGTCCGCGCCTTCCGACAGCGGGGCAGCAGGCGGGATTTGGATTGTTCTCGACGATGAAGTGCACCCTTGGCAGTTCGCCGCCCTACGCCCGCGTGTTTTTCTTGAGTAATAATGCCTTCAATAGGCAGGTGAGTCACTCGAAAGAAGGGCGAAGTTCCCTGGCGAACAGATATACTTTTATAAATCTTGGAGACCACAAGACCCCTTCTCTTTTTCTCCCACGCACATATTCCACTTCGCTCGACCTTTGTTTCCTCTGCATCTGTCCAGTTCATACACACATCCCTCACAATGGCCACCACACTACCCACCACCAACGGCAAGCACGACGGTGCCAATGGCACTGACGGAGTTGCCTCGTTCGCTGTCAAGGCTGGTCTTGCCCGCATGTTGAAGGGCGGTGTCATTATGGACGTCGTCAATGCTGAGCAGGTGCGCTCATCTTCTGTGTCTTTCCAATGACATTGTCACTAACACTTGCCTCAGGCCCGCATTGCTGAAGAGGCCGGTGCCTGCGCCGTCATGGCTCTCGAGCGTGTCCCCGCCGACATTCGCAAGGACGGTGGTGTTGCCCGTATGTCCGACCCCAGCATGATCAAGGAGATCATGGACACCGTCACCATCCCCGTCATGGCCAAGGCCCGTATCGGCCACATTGTCGAGTGCCAGATCCTCCAAGCTATTGGTGTCGACTACATCGACGAGTCCGAAGTCCTTACCCCCGCCGACCCCATTTACCACGTCGAGAAGCACGAATTCAAGACTCCCTTTGTTTGCGGCTGCCGCGACCTCGGTGAGGCCCTGCGTCGTATCGCTGAGGGTGCTGCCATGATCCGCACAAAGGGCGAGGCCGGTACTGGCGATGTCATTGAGGCTGTCCGCCACATGCAGACCGTCAACCAGCAGATCGCTCGCGCTGCTGCCATGTCTGAGCCCGAGCTCCGTGCTTTCGGTCGCGAGATTGGTGTCCAGTACGAGCTTCTCAAGGAGACCTGCCAGCTCAAGCGTCTGCCCGTGGTCAACTTCGCCGCCGGTGGCATCGCTACTCCCGCTGACGCTGCTCTGATGATGCAGATGGGTTGCGACGGTGTCTTTGTCGGCTCCGGTATCTTCAAGAGTGGTGACGCTGCAAAGCGCGCCAAGGCCATCGTTCAGGCCGTCACCCACTACAACGACCCCAAGGTTTTGGCCGAGGTCAGCATTGGACTTGGTGAGGCCATGGTCGGCATCAACTGTGGTTCCATGGACCCCAAAGACAAGCTCCAGGGTCGTGGCTGGTAAAGGACTACAGTCCGTCTATCAACGATACGACACTTGGGACAGCGAATCATTTTTGACTAAAGAGCAAAGGCGTTCAACAAACGGAAGGGTAGAGTCGGGTATCGCGCAGATGCAAACAGGCTCTGAAGACATGATGACTGCAAAAGCAAGGCGTATTAGCGTTCTTGGAGAAGACTCGTTTCAACAGGGTTGAGATTTATGAGGAGTTATGTACGATAGTAGCGAGCAGTAAAAACTGCGCATGACGGACACGACACTTTTATAGAATACATACCTATTTTTCTCATGACTGTTTCCCATGGCTACAAACTGGATCGACATGGAGAACGTACAAAAGGCCATCCGTTTCTCAACAAAGCTGCCTCGGCTGCAAGCGGCAGGGTTGAGTAATCAGTATTGTGGAAGCGAGGACCAAGCGCCGCGGCAGTTTTTGTATCTTATCCGTAAACTTGAGTTCTCCCAATATGCATCATCATTGAGGGTTGAACTTGTTAGCAGGGAAGCGGCGAGGTCGCCGGCGGCCGGAAAAGACGGCGAATGTACGGGGGCGGTCGCGGGCAATGCGGAAGTGTTGTGTACAGGAGAGTTGTTGCGCATAAGCGGTCCAAGGATAAAGACGATCCAAATCCGGACCAATCGTCGATGTGAGGCAAGGTTCAGCATGCATAACTGGCCTAGACCATTTTGGAGCCGTGTCGGGCTGTGAGAGGGACTACTGGACTTGGGAACGGCAAATCTACCAGAGACAAGTCTTCTGTCCTCCTATCCTCCTCTATGTCTCGTCGTCCAGGGGTGCGAACGTGAAAGTGCCAATGTCGAGTTCCACGCACCCGCAGCCTTCGACCAGCGAGACGTCGCGGACGCGCGAAGTCTTCAAGTGAGTTCGGTCGCCAGTCCGACCACCATCGGACTGCATGATGGTCGTACAAGCAGGCCAGGCTAACATGTTGGGTCGTGTAGATGTTTGGAGCCCTTCGAAACGTCCATCCAGCCTCTGCAGTTCAACAATGGTGAACTCAAGGACAGACTCGCTGTCGGCAGTGACGACACGGCTTTGGCTGCGTTTGCCCAGCTGGGTGCGCTGCGACTCAAGGCCCAGCGCTGCCTCATCTCGCTTCTGTCAAAAGATGAAGAATGGATCCTAGCCGAGAGTACCAGGACGCTAAGTTTACAGTAGGCATCTCTACGTCTACACGATAGCCACCTTCTATTAACAATCATCTTATAGANNTCTGATCTTGTACACAACTCCCGCGACGCTTTGTTCCTCGGAACCACACGCTTCCCTCGCCACGAAGGCTTTTCAATCACCGGCCTCAAGCAATGGATCACTACCAAGGAACGTCGCGACGACCCAAAAGAGGACGCATTCTACTACACTGATGGCGTTAGCCCGCACTGGCACATCATCAGCGACGTGCGACAGGATGCCGACATGCAGAAGCTCATCTTGGTCAAGGCTGTCAGCACCCTGAGATTCTACGCTGCTGTACCCATCCGAACAAGCAATGGCTTGGTCGTCGGTACCTACGCCATCCTGGACGACCGTCCTCGCTTTGGAATCAGTGCCGACGAGATGGTCTTCATGGAAGACATAGCTGACACCATCATGGGTCATCTCCAAGCCAAACATACCGCCTTGCAGAGACAACGTGGTGACCGCCTGATCAAGGGTTTGGCTCTTTTCAGTGAAGGCAAGGACAGTCTGCGCGACTGGTGGCTGGATACACACTCTCGTAAGGAAAGGGGCGAGGGTGCAAGACGTCGCCGCGGCTCAATTGAGGAAGAAAAGACCCGAAACGATCGTGCCGATGAGGAATTGGGCATGAACTATCATGCCTCTGACATTCCACATGGTCGGACCCATGCCCTCAACGACACGAAGCAGATCCTGCCAGCCGGCCAAGTTCCGAAACCCACGTTGAAATCTGGCCATCTGGCCCAGGACAAGCATGAAGGCTTCGACCTCGGCCGCGAAATCAACACAGCATTCGCTCGAAGCAGCAACCTCATGCGTGAGGCTATCAGCGCCGAAGGTGTTGCCTTTATCGATGCCGATTTCCACCGTTCCAAAGAGGCGACCAAGAACCAAGAATCTTCTTCTACCGACCTCGAAAGCGACACTGCGACTGGCTCTTCCGGCCCGGAGTCAACTTCGCCCAAACTGCAGACACCCATTTCTCCCGATGCTCAATGCGCCCTGCTTGGCTTTTCTACAAAGGTCAAGTCTACCATCCGTGGCTTCGATGCTTCTGCAAGACACTCTAGTCTCCCAAAGACTTTCATTCGCAGCCTTATCCGTCGCTACCCTATGGGCAAAGTTTTCAACTACCATGATGGCAAAGCTCTCTCAAGTTCTTCTGGCACCGATATCTCCTCGGACGATGTTAGTGAGGGATCCAAGAACAGCAGGTCACGCAAACGTCGCAGTCGCGAATTCGTCGACGCTATGACTCTGGGCGAAGTCTTCTCCGGCCCCCGTAGTATCGCTTTCCTGCCCTTGTGGGACAGTAGACGGGAGAGATGGCGATCTGCCGTTTTCGTCTGGAACGCCGCACCCAACAGATTCTTGGACAAGGCCGAGGACATTACATATCTCGCAGCTTTCAGCAACAACCTGATGGCTGAGCTGTCACGTCTCGACGCCATAGCCGCCGATCAAGCCAAAGCCACTTTCATCAGCTCTGTTTCTCACGAGTTGAGATCTCCACTACATGGAGTGTTGGCGGGAGTGGAGCTCTTGCAGGAAAGTCACCTCAACAACTACCAACAGGAGATGACGACTACCATTAGCATGGCTGGCAAGACATTACTCGACACAATCAACAACATTCTTGACTTTACGAAGATCAACAGTTTCACAGACCTAGAACGCAAGGACAGGAAAGAAAAGGACGCTGGTAGGAACTCCGGGTTCAAGACTGCGGACATGGGTGAAGTCGGAGTCACGAGTGCAGTTGATCTTGCTGTTTTGACCGAGAATGTGGTCGACACAACCGTCACGGCTAAGAGCTTCCAAGCAAGCAAAGCAAAACAGGATGACGAAGATGAACTCGTCTCAAAAGCACCAAAGCAAGTCGCGGTAGTATTGAACATCGCTAAACGACCGAACTGGAACTTGGACATATCGCCTGGTAGCTGGACCAGAGTCATCACCAACCTTTTGGGTAATGCACTTAAGTACACCAAACAAGGTACAATTACTGTGAGTCTGCAGTACAAGAAATCGGAGCATCCGGACAAGGCTCAGGTATCATTGACGATCGAGGATACTGGCCAAGGCATTGGCAGCGAATATCTTCGAAACCACTTGTACACACCGTTTATGCAGGAAAACACGCACGCCGTTGGTACTGGACTTGGACTCTCGATTGTGAAGCAGATCATCAAGGACTTTGGTGGTCACATCACTTTTGAGAGTGAGCTTGGAAGGGGAACCAAAGTGGTTGTCTTCTTCAACGCTACCTTTGAAGAGGACGCAGAGTCTGAAATTCACGTACCGAAATGTGCTGATGGCGGCAACCTGAAAGTTGCACTGTCCAAGTCGTTGGGCACGACTGATGGGGATCGCACACGCGACAAGATCATCAAGACGAACACTTCCAAGACTTGCAAGGAATGGCTAGATTGCCAGACTGAGTCGGTGTCCGCTTCTGACGGTGCTGACGCCTTCGATGTTTGTATTCTGGCTGAAGCAGATTATGATCAATGGCAAGAGAAGAGGAGAAACTCGACAAGTCAGACGCCAACACCGATGATTGTGCTCGGTTCGATCTCTGCCTCATCAGTCGTGAGACAGAGTGCATCAAAGAATGCGATTTTCATCAACCAACCATTCGGTAGGTAGCCCGTTTCTTATCGTCGTCAGTCCAAAGACTGAATATTTGCATGAACCGAGTCTGGGTTTCACAAGTATGCTGACTGTGTTGTGAATCAGNGTCCGAGAAAAATGTCAAGAGCACTGGCGGCAGCTCTGCAGAGTCGTGTCCAGTCGAACCCAACTTCTGGAAACCGAACGCTAGGCGCCATTGCCACCTCACCGTCCGCCTTGCAAATACTCACAAAACCGGCGAATAGCGATCCCCCGCCAACCTACACGGAGTCAAGACCTGGCCTGAAATTAAATACATCCATTCCCTCAACACCTACGTCATCCGAGAAGAACGCGACTCCACGGACAATCGAAATTACCGCTGACGAGGATACGAACCGCCGTAAAGTGCTGCTAGTTGAGGACAACTCGATCAATATGAAACTCCTCGTCGCGACCATGCGCAAGTTGAAACGACCCTACACCTCCTCAGGCAACGGCCTAGAGGCGGTGACCGCCTATGCGTCTGCGCCATCCTCCTATGCCTTGATCCTCATGGACATCTCTATGCCAGTGATGGACGGCTTTACAGCCACCGAGTTGATTCGCAACCTCGAGGAAAAGAACAAATGGAATCGTTGCACTATCATGGCACTGACTGGCGTTGGCGACGCGGAAGCAAAGAAACGCGCCTTCCTCGCTGGAGTCGACGACTTTATGACGAAACCAGTCAGCATGGGCAAACTAGGCGGCATCATCAAGAACCTCGAAGGCGGAGGAGGTAACGTCGACACCGATGCCAACACTCGCAAGCAAAACGCGTGCCACGAAAAAGCACAACAGAATGGACACAATCAACAGCAGCAACATGCAGTGGAACAGCCCGCCTGACATGATTGCCGGGAGGAAGATCAACACATCGACGTCAACGAACACATCGAGGTTAAGGACTTTGCTTCCGGCATACCTTCGGGCAGTGCTCAACAGGGAACCAAGAGAATGAGATCACCTGCAAGTGGTGACGGATATGACGATGAAGAGGACAAGAGGAAAAGATCTATTGTCGAAGAGCAAGCTACTGCGGGATTTTGAAGAAGAGCAGGATGTTATATTTTATGGGATCAACGGTCAAACGAAGGAGTAAGGGAATTGGAAGGAGAGAATCCTTTTCTTTTGATGGAGTTTTATGATGCAAATGTTTTTGCGTGTTCGAGTACATATATCCGATTCTTTTCTCTTTTTTGGAAGGAGGCAAAGGGGTGTCTTTATTCTTTCTAATCCAGTCGCTTCCGACTCAACTACAGTATTGGGTTCTTCTCTCTCTGTGGATACTTTTGTAAACTGGAACTAGTTCTTGCATTTCCATGCTCATGCCCTTTACCTACGAGACAGAAGAGAGATATATTTGTTCACCGCTATGCGACTCCAGATATAGCGTGATAGAAGAGCTGTCAAAATTGCACAGTATACCTGAAACAGGCAATATTTCGTATCACATATGATTGTAGAAAGATAGCTGTAGGGATTGCCCAACAGTATTTCATGGTCTTGAAAGCAGCAAAAGAGACCTATCTATATACTTTCACCTCACGCCCTACTCGAACGAGGTCACTGTACCCTTGCATAATGCCCAAAATTCCTTGACCACCACCACCGTCTGCCTACCTCCTCTCAACCCCAGCACCTTGGCCACAAAGACCCGCTTCTCCTTCTCTCCCACATTGATAGATGGGAAGCCCGCATCGAGAAGTGCTTCCTCGAGGTGCTGCTTGGCCAGCCCAGGCTGGGAGAAGACGAGTGCGCGAAGGGGTTTGCACAGCGACTCGATCTCTGAGCGCTGGGCCAGCCCACCAATGTTAAAGATGAGGGCGCGGGAGAGAGGAGCGGCAAAAGCGCCAAGGACGGAGAGAGGGGGTACGCGACAGGTAGGGAGGGCGTGAGCGGTGCGTGGGTTAGCGAGACCCAGCAACGTTTCCTAGGTTCGTGCGCGTTAGTATCACGGTACGGAGAGGAACGATAATCGGGCGAACACCGAGACGAAAGGGAGGCTTACAAAGAAGTTGCAGGCATTGCGCTTCAGCATGGGCGCATTGCCTACCATGCAGTTGATGACGAACTGCAGAGCTGCAGCGATCTCGTCGTCCGAGGGCGAGAGGAGAACGTCTATGTAGCTGACTAGCAGCCTTTGCAGGAAATCGATGCAGAGCTGGGCCAGTTGGGGATCGTTGGCCGGGTCACCGAGCTGCTGCATGACCAGAGCTACTCTCTGGTACACCGCTGACATTTCGTCAAACATGTGCGGTGACGACTTGCGCGAACAATTAGAGACAAAACTGCACGCTGTACCGATGATGGCCTCGATACGGGGCGTGCTGATTTGTGCCTTGCTGATGAAGGCGACAGTAGCCTGAGGCGCGAACACGAAGGGACCCGGCTTTGTCTCCTTGAGACCAGCGCGCAGAATCGCACAGGCGGCATCCATTGCATCGCCTGGGTTGTGGAGATACTCGACAATGTTGATACATTGCACGATGCGATTCTGAATCTCGACGCCAGCCTGCGAAGTCCAGAAGTTGCTCGTTGCGGCTGAGTCGTCGTTTCCTTCCTCATCATCGCTGTCCACGTCAATCACATCATTGGTGAGCGCTTGGATACCTTTGCCAATGCTGGCCAAACACTGCAAGGCAGACGTTCCTAGCACTTCGCTATCCTCAAGATTGCCCTTGTTCAGAGTTGCGATAGCCGTATTGAGATCATTCTCGATTACCTCAACGAGTGATATCAAGGGCGCGGCCTTGGCTTCTTCGGTGGGTAGGGCTTGTATGATCGAGGCAAGAGCTGCCATGATCTTCTCTTTCTGATAGCTGTTCGCTGATGGGCCGGAAAGTGCTTGCGGAAATTGTTGAAGCAATTCGTCAAGATGTGGTGTCAAAGACTTGCGGCATGAGGAACAAAGCTGTTCAAGAGATTTTGCAGAAGCGTCGGCGAGCTTGATACGGTCTGCAGGTGTGGACCCCAGTATTGTGAAGAGGAAGGTAAGGACTGGGGGCAAGAACTGCGGATTCTTCTTGATGAACGAAGAGTATCGGTCAACGAGCGTCATTGCAGCACGCTTGAGCTTGTTCGGGACTTCGGCGCTGTTGGACGAAATATCGTTGAACATTGAAGATCCAATGAGTGCAGAGAGCGCCTGGATATTTTCGTCTGACAGTGCGATCGAGTCTGAGATGCAGTTGATTGAGAAGACTATGGCTTCGAGATGTAGCCATTGGTGAGTAGGCAAGACACTGGTTGCGAGAACGACCATATTACTGAGGAGGTGCGTCTCTGGAACGTTGCTGACCTGTTCAAANAAGTCGCTGATGTTATCGCGAAAGAATTGCCAGTGATCAATGTTGTCTTCGTCCCACTCGGACATAACAGTTGGAGGTGCCGCCTGGAGTTTTGGGATGTATGTTTGGACGGCTTGCATGAGGTCGTTTCTCACAGCTGCGAGGAAAGAAACCTCGTCCTCTGCTGCGTCCATGATCGTGTCGGCAATTTGTTCGGCATAGTCAATCCAGAACTCTGTCACATTGATAATGACTTGATCATCTTCAGCAGGATAGCCAGGAGCACACAGAAGCTGTTGGAAGAGGCCTNNAAGACTTGGTTAGTTCACGGTCTGGATCTGGCGTGTGACCCTCATTGACTGACCGACGATTTCTTGGGACGATTCTTGGTTTCTTGCCGAGATCAGGTCCTTGACGACCAATTTGCCATAGGCAGTGATCAACTTGCTGAACGCCACAATGGTTGGGTCCAAGAAGTTTTGACTTTGTAGTAAACATTGCGGACCAATGGTTCTGCGTACTAGCAGAGATAAAGATTCCAGGTGGGCCTTCTGAAGGAATTTCGAGCGATACTCCAGTGTATTGACGAAGAACTCTACGGTCGGGTCTCTGACGCTTTCCTCGTGATGCAACAGATGCGTGATGGCCAGTGGTGTGAGGCTCTGTAGAAGCTGTAGAGCAACGGGATCAGTAGTCCAATGGGCGAAGCTGTAGGTAACCCAAGCAGATAAGCAGTTTATAGCTTCGACTCGAATTTCTGTGGAGAGAGGCGTTGAGGTGTCGAACAGGTAAGTCATGAGTATGGCCGAATCAGTAGTATTGCTCTTGAAGATGTTGTCGAGATGATAGTATTGTGGGCCCAAGGTAGAGCTGTTCTGTACATCTTCGGCCAACACTCTGCAGAAGCGTACAGCCATAAACAACCTCAATCCGGATAACTCCCTGATGATTTGGCTGGTATCTGGATATGTGGACAGCATGTCCAGGGGCACAATATCGCTAGCGTGCAGCGAGCAAATAATCTGACGAACAGTCTGAGTCCAAGGAACAGGAGTCTGGACAAAGTATGTAGCCATTGTAGAACAAAGCTTGTCAATGATGAGTTTGGGAGGCATGTCGCCTAGCGCAAGGCGGATCTGTAGAGGGAAAAATGAGAGATCGAATCGAGCAAAGAGTGAAAACAGACTCACAAATGATAGGATCAGCCGTGACCTCAGTTCAGCAGCCGCTTGTTCATTGAGTGTGCTTCTTNNCATAACGTCGTTAGTCATCATAACCGTGCAGTCGTGATGCAAAACCACCAACCTGTCTTTGTTGAGTTTGATTTGCAAAGTCAGAGCGCCATAGAACTTGATGTTGGTATCTGCATGGTCGAGCATAGCATCTGCAGCAGCCCATCCTTGATCAGACAACTGGATTTCCTGCAGCTCTCGCGATATCTGTGAGGCGCCGGCCGTGTATCTGGGATCATTGAGTCGGCGTACGAGCTCGATCGCTTGGTTAGCGACGCTCATATCTGGGTCTAGAAGGATCATTTGAATCAGCCTTCCTGGCTCAATGGCTTGTTGAATTGGCCCGCGAGGCCATTCGCTGCGAGTTGCTGCCCGCCACAATGGAGAGTAGGGCATCTGTGGATGGTGATAGAATTGAGATGTTCTCGGTGGCAGTGGGTTCTTCGTTACGCAAGATTCATCGCCGAAGGATCAGGTGAGGGAACAGAATCTCGTCGAACGCATGTCTCGTCGAACACTCGTCTTGTCGAATGCCCCGTTGCGTCGAACACTCGTCTCGTCGACCACCCACCCAAGACTGCCCTGGCAGTGCGTACGGAAGCAATGACATGGCCTACCTGCTGAGATTGGAATTCGGGGGAGCCTTGACAGCGTTGCTATAGTTGTCGACTCAGCCGAGGATCCAAGGCAGAGTACTTTTGCTGAAGTCACTCACGAAGAAACAGACAAGGAAATCAACAGCCAAGAGAGGCGTGAGGGTAGTGCGAGAGATGTTGAGATCTCACGACGGGAAGGTAGCTGTACACCTACTGATGTCCTAGAGTAGCCTTCTATGATTTGATGGTTGTGTTTGATAGTTGATTGAGGTCGGAGACGATCTTTGCACGCAGACGCCGAGACGCCGATGGCTCGCTAGGCGGAGGTTGCCGGTCGGGAAACTCGTTTCGGCGTCTGTTAGGCCGTGACTCCCGTCATAGCGTGTCCAATCGACGGCGAGGCATCAACTGGACACGCGACTTGCAGATGCTACGTGGACTTGCTAGGCTCAGTACACTTTCAAGAGGCATCACTGCCGGAAGACTGTTCCACGCTTCGGCAATCAGAAGATATCCTATCGACATGGAGAAAGTAAACACAACCGAGCGGCTCGCGCAGTTGCGAGAGCTCATGAAGCGCAACAAGGTAGATATCTACAGTAAGCCGTCAGGATGCATTTCGACAGACAACTGACTGACTCTCGCAGTTGTGCCTTCGGAAGACAGCCATCAGAGCGAATATATAGCCCCTGCCGATGCTCGTAGAGAATACATCTCTGGCTTTTCCGGCTCCGCTGGAACTGCTGTTATTACTCAAGAGAAGGCCGCCCTGGCTACCGATGGGAGGTACTTCAACCAAGCCGAGAAGCAACTCGACGACAACTGGACTCTGCTCAAACAAGGTCTTCAAGATGTGCCCACCTGGCAGGAGTGGTCCGCCGAGCAATCCGAAGGCGGCAAGATCGTTGGTGTTGACCCTACCACCGTTACAGCTNCGTACGTATCTCACGCATACCTAATCGACACCACTGACTTCGTGCCAGCCGATGCGCGTAAACTGTCCGAGAAGATCAAGAAGAAGGGCGGCAAGGACCTCATCGCCGTCAAAGAGAACCTCGTAGACTCGGTCTGGGGTTCAGCAAGACCTGCTAGACCAAACGAAAAGGCCGATGTCCTGACGCTCGATTTCGCCGGCAAGAAGTTCCAGGACAAGATTGAGGACTTGCGTAAAGATCTGGACAAGAAAAAGAGCGCCGGCTTCGTCGTCTCGATGCTCGATGAGGTCGCTTGGCTATACAATCTGCGTGGAAGCGATATACCGTACAACCCCGTCTTCTTTTCCTACGCCGTTGTCACTCCAACTACCAGTACCCTATACATCGACGAGTCGAAGCTCACTGCTGCCGCAAAGACGCATCTCTCGGGTGTTGAAATCCGACCCTACGATTCTATCTTTACCGACATGGAAGCCTTTTCCTCGTCCTCTACCGGAGACAACAAGTACCTTGTTTCCAACAAGGCTTCTTGGGCGCTGTACCAGGCACTCGGTGGAGAGGACAAGGTCGATTTGGTGCGCAGCTTGATCGGCGACGCCAAAGCCATCAAGAACGAAACCGAGATGAAAGGTATGCGCGAATGCCATATTCGTGATGGCGCTGCACTGAGCGAATACTTCGCATGGCTTGAAGGCCAGCTTGTCAACGAAAAGGCCAAGATTGATGAAGTCGAGGCTGCCGACAAGCTGGAGTCTATCCGGGCTAAGCACAAGCACTTTGTCGGTCTTTCCTTCGACACGATATCTTCCACTGGCGCGAATGCTGCTGTCATCCACTACAAGCCAGAGCCCGGCGCATGCAGTGTGATCGATCCCAAGGCGGTGTATCTGTGCGATTCAGGCGCTCAGTACCTTGATGGTACGACAGATACCACTCGCACCATGCACTTTGGCGAGCCGACGGACATGGAGCGCAAAGCGTACACTCTTGTATTGAAGGGCCACATCGCTCTGGACAACGTCAAGTTCCCCAAAGGCACCACTGGATATGCTATTGATGTTCTAGCCAGGCAATTCCTTTGGGCTGAGGGACTCGATTATCGTCATGGCACTGGGCATGGTGTTGGATCATTCCTCAACGTTCACGAGNGGCCTATCGGCATTGGCACCAGAGTTGCTTACAGTGAGGTGCCGCTGGCCGTCGGCAATGTCATATCAAATGAGCCTGGATACTACGAGGACGGTGCATTCGGCATCAGAATAGAGAGTAAGTTCTTGAGTCAAGGGAATTGCACGAAAGACAGCGTTGGCTAACATGATCTAGATATGTTCATGGTAACGGAAAAGAAGACGACACACCAGTTTGGCGACAAGCCTTACCTGGGCTTCGAGCATGTTACAATGACCCCAATGTGCAAGAAGCTCACGGACGCATCGCTTCTCAGCTCGGAGGAGAAGCAGTGGTTGAACGACTACCACTCAAAGGTCTACGAGAAGACCAAGGGATACTTCACTCACGACCAGAGAACGATGAAGTGGCTCGAAAGAGAGTGCGCAGCATACTAGGACAGCCGGTATGCGACGATAGAATAGCGTATAATGCAAAGACGTTCTTGACATAGCGATAAGATACAAGTGATGCCCTAATCAGGGAAAGTGTGGCGAGAGAAGCCGAGGTCCAACCCCCACGTCGGGTTCTCCAGACTGGTTGGAGCTCTCTTTGGCTCCCGTCTCCAGACAGTCGTGACGATATCGACCGAGAAACGAGACTAGACCATCGTGGGTGTATAGCGCAATTGAGCAGCAGAGTGATAGACCAATGCTGCCATGTTAGAAGGGACGCGCCGGTGGTTCAGGCGCAATCGCACCAGGTTCGCTGTTGGGGCAGGCACGCTAGGACTGGTCTACCTGGCCGGTCAATATGCCTGGAGCAAATGGCTCGAGGCACGCCAGCGCATGGCCGACGAGAGGATCTCCAAAGAGAAGTAGTTGCTGCCTTGCATACCGCCGCACACACTAGACAGCCGGCTGACCGCGTGACNNAGCCTCCGCCGCCGCTTCGAACAGAACCAGGAGGACTGCACCTACACCGTGCTAGCCTTGCTCCCTACCATCCGTGAAGAGATTATCGGTGCTCTACCCGTCGAAGACATTACCAATGAACTGCAACGCCAGCGATCAGAGAAGCTGGCAAAGAGTGCTGGCCCGTCAGAAGCAGCCTCGTCCGACTTCCCCTCGGCACCGCCCAGCACAATCGATGACTCTGCCAGCATGTCTAGCTTCCAGACTGGCAGCTACATCCATGCCAGTCAGATGGGCGACAGTCAGGACGCCAGGTCGCTCTTGAGGAAAAAGTCAAAGGCACAGCTCTGGAACGACATGAAGATCAGCTGTGAGTCTTGGTTCAAAAAAGTCTCAATGGCGAAGAAGGTTCNNACTGACAAGTTGACTGTAGCTATTACAAGAGCCCTGACTCTACTCTATACCCTCTCGCTCCTCACGCTCCTCACCCGTATCCAGCTGAACCTCCTTGGCCGTCGCACGTACCTCTCATCAGTCGTCTCACTCGCCAATCCCCCAAACCCCTCGGATCCTACCCATATTTCTATGGAGAACAACGACGACGACAACTACGATGATGTCTACGGCAACGACTTTGAGACAAACCGCAAATACTTGACCTTCAGCTGGTGGTTGTTGCACAAGGGCACCAAAGACATTGTCGAAAAGGTCAGCGCCGCTGTCAAGGATGTTTTCGGTCCCGTCAACCCGCGCGAGGATATGACACTGGAACGTCTGAGCGAGCTCATCCTCGAAGTCCGTAAGAAGGTCGAGGGTGCCACTGAGGCCGAACGTCGCGAACATAGGTGGCTGTCGTACATGCTTCCTCCTCGCGACCAAGAGGACCATGTCTTGTCCGAATCTGGTATTGACGCCATGTCCGCATCGCCCGCACCGCAAGAAACGTCGCAAGACCCCATGCACGCAGCCAACTCGGCGTCCTCGAATGCCTCCCTCCGCAGGTTACTCGATGAGACGTCAGATCTCATCGACTCGCCAACATTCACCCACGTCTTCACACAAGTCCTCAACGCCACCTTCTCCCACCTTGTTGACTACCGTGTCGCAACGGAAGCCTTTAAGATCAGCCCTCCGGCCCCCGACTCTCTATCACGCATCACCGAGATCAGCGACAAGAAATGCAAGTTTGCTCAGACTCTTGCTGTCTTTTGTCGCCAAGCCCACGTCATCGCCGCTGGTAGCAGTGAGCCTGATGATCTTGTAGTTGCCGAGTCCGTCGGCTCTCAAGTCAACGAGTACCTTGGTGCTATCGACCAAGTCAAGGATCTCGAGGCTTTCGCTGCTGTCATTTACTCTAGCAACTTTGAGTTCGAGGCCGCCGAACAACAGCAAAACGATGCCAAACACACGGCTTCTGCTGGATCAGTCGATGCACCTGCTGTATCAACACCAACTCAAGCCGCAGATACACCTGCACAAGCATCCGCAGGTGCATTGTCCATCGAGGAAATGGATCACGTGTGGAGTCGAAGCCAGGCTGAAGGCCCGTCGGCACCCAATGCCCCGACCTATAGTGAAGTGGTCCAAGCTCCCGCACCCGAATCGTCATCCTCACAACATCCCGAAACACAAGAGTCACAGACAGGCCATAAAGAAACTCAAACTTCAGAACAACAACCAGCAGAACAACCGAAAACCTACGCAATGGCGGCGGCAGCAGCGACAACAATCCCTCCGCTCACCCTCATCGTCGCCACCACAGCCAAAAATGGTATCGGCAAGAATGGAACTCTGCCTTGGCCGATGCTAAAGAAGGAAATGGCCTACTTTGCCCGCATCACCAAGCGCGTTCCCGGAGCAGCATCCATGTCCGACACCTCAATGCTCGCCGAAACCTCGTCTCAACTTTCCGACTTATCAGAAGTAGCAGCAACAGCAAACATCCAACCACCCCAAAATGTTGTCGTCATGGGCCGCAAAACCTGGGAAAGCATACCTCCCAAATTTCGCCCCTTGCCGCAGAGAACCAATGTAGTCATTTCCCGGTCAGAGACTCTTGAGGGTGTGGGCGAGGATGTTGTTGTGNGGGATAGCATTTCATCTGCTCTTTCTTCCCTCACCACAAAGGTCAAGGAGGGAAAAGCAGCACCTCTGGGTCGCGTGTTTGTCATTGGCGGCGCTGCCATCTACAAGCAAGCGTTAGAGATGGACCAAGCAAAGAGTATCTTGCTCACCAGAGTCGAGGGAGAGTGGGACTGCGACACAGATTTCCCGGTTGATGTCGAAGCCGAGCAAAGCTGGACGAGACAACAGAAGGGAGATTTGGATACATTCGCTGGCGAAGATGTGCAAGAGGTGCAGGAGGAGGAAGTCAAGGGTGACAAGGTCAGCTATGAGTTTAGACTTTATGAGAGGGTGTGATTGGGCATGATGTGTACTCTTTGAGGAGTTTGCTGTCATTTGGTTTAGCTGTATGAGATGATGAGATTGTCTTTTTTCTGATGGTTGCATGACATATATAGCTTCATACACTTCTTGCTTTCTTCTTTTCTCTCAATTCTAGATTTATGAGAACTGTGGCATGCCCTATTCTTCTGTGCGGTCACAGCATGTGCAGTCTGAGATGGGGTGTTCATATTTGGCCGATAAGGGTTATATTGCTGTCAAGAAAGGTCTGTCCACACGTGACGCAACTTTGTATGACAGCTGGCTACATGACAAGCATTTCAGACATCTATAGTCGTTTGCGTTGTTCGCGCATAGCATGCCTGTGTGAGCCCGAGCCCGGGTTCATCCACCTTCTCACTGACCGGAACAGTCTTTGTCGTNNCTGTCGAGTGTTAGCTTTTTGTTTTACTCACGCCCGATGTCGAGATCAGAAGACTTACAGTAGGATCACCACCATGCCAAAGGTAATCGGCAAAGCCAACCACCAGAAGAACCTGAAATCGAAGTTAGTAATTCGTATCTAAAAGGCAGATGGGATCAGGAGACGAAAAACGTACATGTGCGTATTCTTCAGGGGTGGGAACTCCTCAAAGTTCATTCCAAAGTAGCCAGACAAGAAGGTCAAGGGTAAGAACAGAATAGTGACAAAGGTCAGTTGTTGCATACTCTCATTCTGATAGGCTCCCATGGTGTTGAAGATTAGGCTGATCATATTGTCGCTCTGTGTACGCATCTGGTCAAGAGATGCGATAATCATGATACAATGATCTTCTACGTCGCCTAAATATGTGTGAGCGGCAGGAGAGATGTTGACCGAGGACTGGGTCTGTGTCTTGATCATCGCAGGACCAGAACTGCGTCGAGCGAGGTCAGAGATGGGGTTGGCGGAAGAAGTACCGCGGTTGAGGAATTGTGCTGTGCTGTGGTGGTCGCGCAGACTGTTGATCAGTGAGGCTATTGGTTGCATCTGCTGTCTTAGCATCGACAGCTCCGATGTCAAGATGTAAAGTGCTTTCGAGTGTCCAATTGCAGGCTGTGTTAGGACGTCCATCTCCAGCTCGGCGATAGCCTTCTCGTATGTTGCGACGATTGGGATGGCCAAATCAGTGATAGCATCAATGACGGAATGTACGAGAAGAGAAGCATCGCCACTTCGGCGCAGAATTGTTTCGGGTGAGTTCAAGCGTTTGAGGATAGGTTCTTCAATCACATCGCCAGAGTGTTCAAAGAATGATACGACCGTGTTGTCGCTACAGAGGAACACACTGACTTGCTCAATAGATACACCCAGGCTTTTGCGTGTCAGAATTGAGTTCTTCTCCATATATGCCACTCTTTCGGGAGATCGATCTCCACGATAGGATTGCAGGCTGCGCAGGTGTGTCTGGTTGTCCGGTGGTTGGAAGGTCTTTTCAGTTTCCCAGGTGATGCCACTACGACTGCGCGTAGAATGACGAGATTCCGAGCTTGACAGAGCCTTTTGAATGTCGGCATCGCTGCGACCATTTTGCGACGAGAGTTTGGTCAGTCGTTGAAGAGTCATGATGATGAAAGCGTGCTCCGGGTACCAGTCTGCTTTCGTCCGGTTTCCAGTGTGCATTAAATCTTCAATGGCCAGAGGGTGAAGTTTCTTGTGATTGCCTAGCAGCTTGATTACATCCCAACTTAGTCCATTAACGTTGATCCAACGACAAGTGGCCCATTCTGGCCTTGGCTTGTTGAGAAAGCCGGCCAGAGAGTTGTTGTCAAGCTCAGTCTGTTCGATTTGCTCCTCGCAGAAGTCTACCGCTGTTATTTGCGANCTGTGGGCTGTAGTTAGTCCTAAGGTCGGAGCGTTTGGCGAGTTTTTGTTTACGGGAAAGGTTTTGCCATGCGACACGACGCCATCAGTAGAAGTGTCGATTCCTGGCTCACTGCCTGGCTGCCATTGGAAAGCTGAATTCGAATCGTAGAATCCAGAGGTTGTAGAAGTGCCCTGGTTACGTTTGGGAGGGGATGTATGACGAGATGGTGAGATTGGTTTGTTCGTGGACTTCAATGTTGACGGGCTCTCTGTGGTCGATGTGTGAAGCAGACGTCCGTATCTGCTTCTGATTATGGGGGCTTCCCACAATGACCGCCTGCAGAAGAAGAGCGAGCGCCGCATCTTGTGCTTTTCGAAAATTGTGTGTGTATCTACAAGAACATCATCGGTATAAACATTACTGTGTCAATATGACGTTGATGTGGTCGGGCTTGTACGGGATAATTGGTGGAGCGGTTGGACATGCGCGTCGGTATGAACACCCCCAATAGAATCGTCGTGCTCGAGTTGCGATCTATCCCCACTCTCTAAAAACAAATTATCAAGCACATTTCGGAGACATTATTCTTATAAATCAGTAATGCCATAACTGTCCATGGCACTGGCGCCACTTGTGATGTGGAACTATCGCTTGCTCGTGCTCTGCTAGAACCACGTGTAGGGGTCTCTTGGGCCAGGACTGTGCCTACCGTTTCCATCCAAGCAACAACCTCTTGGCTTTTCGCATCTGCTGTCTGTCTTCCTCTTTACACTCCGCTCTCAATTCACAACCCACGCACCCCACGATGCGACCGTAACACTGCATTCCCAGAAGAGTCGCTCAGAGACTTGACAGGCACTTTGTTCAGCCGATGATACCCGATGTCGTTATATCGACAATCTGGCCATGTGCTTCTGAAGGAGTGACTCGCTTGATGAGAAAGAAAAAGTGGGTCCTCTACCAGCGCTTTGAACAAAGAACCACACAAGCGTTGAAGGACAAGAGCTTTGTGCTATACAGGCGAGTCATGGCATTTTCTACGAATTCTCTTTCACAAAGCCGTTATCCATAAGCAAGCAGGGGCTGTCAGCAGAACAACAGGCAGCTGCATCACGTCTTCGACGCCCAGCAATGCGCAATACGCAAATACGCCCAAGCATTTATCCGTGGTATTGTAGGGCGTGCTGGGCGCCAATAGGCAGGTAGGTAGAGAAAAATTAGCAGCGAAGTCACGCCGCGACCCCGAACTCCAGACCCCAAGGCTTTCAACATGTGGTTTGTATTACTTAACGAGTTACTGCTTGCATACTAGTGACAATGACGCCTTCTCGACAAAGATTCGCGCAAGAGCGTGGCCATTTTACAAAAGCACAGGAGGCATCGACTTGGTGGATCTCAAGAACTATTGTACAGCTCCCTCGACAAAAGTTCCAATATCTCCAACTCGGATCACTGAGCAATGGTCTTCTCATCATTGAAGAAGAACCAAGAGGCCGAGGTGAAGGATTCCTCGGCCTTTGCGGACAACGAGACAGCAAGCGACGACGGCCACGATGTCTACCAAACCAGTGAAGGCCGCCGACAGATTGGTCTCGTCAGTGCCATCTTCCTAATCTTCAACCGCATGATTGGAACTGGTATCTTTGCTACACCGAGTAGCATTCTGGCTAGCAGTGGAAGTGTTGGTCTTGCGTTATTCATCTGGGTGGCTGGATTGATCATTGCCGCTGCTGGTATGGCAGTATATCTCGAATTTGGCACTGCACTTCCCAGAAACGGCGGAGAGAAGAACTATCTTGAGCACGTGTTCAAGAAGCCAAAATTCCTGGTCACTGGCCTTTATGTATGTTCAGCTACATGTACGGCGATATCCACACATGACTAATCTTGAGATAGANCCGGTTATGTCGTTCTCCTCGGATGGGCTGGTTCTAACAGTGTCGTCTTTGGCGAATATATCCTCAACGCCGCCCAAGTCCCTGTCAACCGCTGGAACCAGAGAGGAATCGGTCTCGCTTGTATCACTTCGGCCTTCCTAATTCACGGTTTGGCATTGAAGTGGGGTCTCCGTCTGCAAAATGTTCTGGGTGTCATCAAGCTCATCATTCTGCTCATCATCGTCTTCGCTGGTTTTGCCGCCCTTGGAGGTGTATTGCGCATCGAGAAACCTCACAACTTCGACAACGCTTTCGAAGGCACTACAGGTTCTGCGTACGGAGTGGTCACCGCGCTATACAACGTCATCTGGTCATTTATTGGCTACAGCAATGCCAACTACTCCATGAGCGAGATGAAGAACCCCGTCCGTACTCTCAAGATCGCAGCTCCCACCGCTATCATGATTGTTGGTGTCCTCTATCTTCTCGCAAACGTTGCATACTTCGCTGCGGTTCCTAAGGCAGACATTGTCAGCAGCGGACGTATTCTGGCCGCCGAATTCTTCCGCAATGTTTTCGGCCCCAGAGCTGAACGCGCCTTGAGTGTGTTTGTCGCTCTTTCGGCTTACGGAAACGTACTTTCGGTCATCTTCTCCCAAGGCAGACTTGTGCAGGAACTCGGCCGCGAAGGTATCCTGCCTTTCTCCAGGCTTTGGGCAAGCAACAAGCCATTCAATGCACCTTTCATGGGTCTATTCGAGCACTGGGCTGTTTCAGTCATCATCATGTTGGCCCCTCCTCCTGGTGACGCCTACAACTTCATCCTGAATGTCATTTCCTACCCGCTCTCGGTCGTCAACGTCTTCGTCTCGATTGCACTCATCTGGATATATCTTCACCGCGAACAATTCAACTGGAACCCTCCGGTCAAGGCTACTCTTCCGGTCACCATCTTCTTCTTCCTCAGCAACGTCTATCTGGTCATTGCACCATTCGTTCCCCCTCCAACTCCTGAGTTGAACCAGTACAAGTCGCTCCCTTACTACCTCCACTGTGTCGTCGGTCTGGCTATCATCGCAGCTGGTGGTATTTACTGGGTCTTCTGGGCCGTTCTCCTACCGAAGATCGGTGGCTACCGCCTTGAAAAGGAGGTACACAAGGATGCTGAGGGCTGGACCAGGAACGTGTTCATCAAGGTTCCCAAGCACCAACCTCTTGCCGAGAACAGCAGCTTCTGAGCACGACACCATGACTTTAACAGTTTTATTAATGACGGGTTACGAAAAGCATTCATTTTTATTTATTAGAGATACCCCCACGATTTCAACCATCGTACCTGTATAGAATACTGAAATTCTATCTACTTCCAACACACCCCTTGACCACTCGAAGAACGGCTTCGACTCCTCCATTCATTGCTGAGACTTTGCTTTTACTCTACACTACTCGGTGATCGGACAGTCCTGAGCATGTTCCTACGCTTGACTTACTATAATTGGCCTTTACATAGGCTAGACTAATTGCGTACTTGTCAGGAGCATACTGCCTCAGCGTCATGGTCAAGATGCTTAGATGTTCTGCCGAAGGGCGAAAGTTTTGGCTCCGAGTGGTTGGGCATGGAAAAAGGAAAAGCAAAAGATCTACAGCCATGTATTGAGACACATTCCGAGTGGCCGGCTCAAGTTCCTGCCCAATGTTGCATCTCACGTTTGTTGTGGCTTGGCAAAGGGACCAAAGTATAAACTGACCGACATCAACTGGCTAATTATGCATTCAGTAACTCTACCTACATATTTACCGACTTGCCTTTACAAACCTCCTATTACTACTCCCATCGCACGAAGAAAATTAAACGGTTGTTTCTACTAAGTGGTACACCATCTCGTTAGACACCACCCATTACGTCACCACGAACTCACGACATCTCCTGAATTTGCTGTCAGCATCAGGATCTATATACACTATTCGGCATATACGATACGAACAATACTGGAGGTGATAATCAATATAATCATCTCAGAATTCAGTCATTCGAATCCCGTCGTTCCGAGGAACGATTACTTGTCACAAGATGGGCGTCGCACTGCTCAGTCTACCGAACGAGGTTTTGATCGTAATCATAGAGCACGCAGACAGTGCTTGCAAGAAAACATTCCTCGATCTACGACTTGTCAGCAAGACTCTGGAGCAACTTTGTCATGAACGGTTTCTCCGCTACCTGGAACTGCTCCGGATAGATCCATCGCAACACCATAACCTGACGCGATTGATGGAGATCTTGTCAAGTCCCGCACATGCCCGTGCAGTCAGAGGCGTGGCATTTGATTTTGTACGAGACTGGCGTAATGTGTGGGCCGTCACGCCACTTGTTCAGCAGCTTTTCGACAAATTAAGCTCCCTCAATGTCAACCTCGAGCTAAAATTCAGTCCTTACGGCAGCAACGAATGGATCTCAGAGCCGTGCATTGTCCATTACATTGTTGGAATTGTGAAACAGGTCTTGACATCTCACATGTCGGTCGGTCGTCTCATTGTAAGAGCGAAGGATTGGGACCCAGATCTCCAACTCGACAACATGCTGTGCAGACTTGAGAAGTTGCTCATAGATCAGGAAAAGGAGGCACAAGCATCTTCGGTAAAATCTCTGGTTGTGGAATTCACTCATGGCGAGGTTGTCTATGATAGACAACGTCGTTATCTACACTTCACGCAAGTGACGGCCCATGATCTACATGCGATCGGTCAATGGATCCAGGAGAACTATCCCGTCGAGCTCGTATTGACAGGCTGCCAATTCTTTGTTGAACAGCTGGACGGTGTCCTGTTGCGTACTGCGCCGTCTAGTCCGTTGTCCCGTATCACAATCAACAATGCCCGTTTGATGCATCTCACCTCCTTCTTCGGAGGAAGCCAAGCAACAACACCACTTCACAAGCTATTGTCACACATTCTGCGGCACTCGAAAAACCTCAACTACCTACATCTAGAGAACATTCGAGTTGAAACACCACATCCACGAACACTTAACTTCGTGGGTGAGAACAGGGTTCACGTGACAGACGAGGTGAATATCCGCGAGACACTTACACATCTGATGTCACAGCTAGCGGAAGAAGATCATCCTGAGGTTGAAAGCGAGGACGTCGAAGACGACGAGGAAGACGATGAAGATGGGAGCGCGTGGGGTTATTCTACTATCGCTCACGATTCCTACGAATAGTTCTTTCCTGATATCATCGAAGCCAGTTGGAGTTGCTCTTTCGCGCCGTAGTTTGTATGGCTTGGCATTGTATACGCTTTCCTTCTTATTCGCCTTCTTTTGAGATCGGCGTATCAAAATAATCATGGTGTGCCCCTGATGTGTTGTTTCGCTTCACATCATCAATGAAGTGCATGTGAAGACCACAACTGAGTTGTCTCTATCATCCAACCCAATTTCATACAAGCGCAATCACGTCCTCAATGGTGTGGTGGCTAGCAAAGTACCTCACCGTCGCCATCAAGCTAACCCAATTCGGCAGTCACTTCTATGAACAACAACCAACCAATCAAACACTCACCAACGCCAACAATCACAACGTGCATAAGTTCGAGCCCCTCCATCAGCTAAACCTTTCACCAGCATTTCGACAGATTGGGCTTCTTGGTCAAGCGTCCTTGTGGAAAGGGGTCGGGTCAAAATCAAGAGGCTGGAGGAGAAGAAAGGGGAGAGATGGAGAGGAGGAACGGAGTGAGGAAGTAAGTGAATTCCTCAGCCAGCAGACCTGTGATTTCTTTTTGTGCTTATGGTGTTCGTATTGTGATGATTTCTTTGCGTGGCTGCTCAATTGCTCTTGATAGGTCGATAAGGAACTACCGTATCGCTATGCGGAAAGCTATCAACTGAAGTTGAACTCGCTGCACACGTTTTGCTCGAATATGTGATCCCTCATGATTCGGATATGTACAGCACTTCTCTATTTATGTATACCAAGAGTAAAGCGCATCTCGTGAGTCCTTGCCTCCGAAGTGAGTCCTATTACGAGAGCAAGACCCTCAAGGCATGCCTATGATTGGGCATGCTAAAGCTTTTGTGATGTGCCGTGTCAAAGTTTGAGCATCGCAATGTCTGTATACTGCTTCCCTCCGCACAGATTCGCATAGTTCTGTCTGACAGAGACTACGAAACGTGGATTGCACGTTCCAGATGGCCCTGAAGTAGAAGGTACATGTTGAGGGTTCATACCAAACATTTGCTTCCCAACGCTACGCCTTTATTGTCGAACTCTTCGCAAGCCGCCTCGAAGGCGTTGCACAGCTGTCTTGGTAGATCTTTGGCTATGATTTCGAACGATGCCTTGACTGCGGGATGGACAGATTTGCCAATCCCGAAAAAGCCATTGATTCTGACACCGACTCAAACCAAGTCTAGCTCTCCTTGTAGGAGTTTGCAAACTTCATCATGGCAGAAAAGTCCCATTCAGTGATTTTCTTGTCGACTTGTGACAACGTTTTGTCAATGGCTTGTAGCAAGATTGAGTCCCAATTTGCAGTCCACCATCGAGAGTTAGGTGCACCTAGTACAACAGAATAGTGCGCAAGTACGAGAAGAGAGTCAACTTCGTGGTTCTGCACACGTATCCAGAACGCATCGCTGACCATAGTGGGCCAACGACCTATGTTTGTGACTCCACCCGCGGACGTTGCAAGCTCTCTGTGTATGAAGTCTAGCAGCTGATCGGTCGCAAGAATATCTGCTGGGTCTTTTAGACGTGCTCGCAGTATTTGGAAGCGACGATCGACTTCAGGTTTCATTTCGATTGGCTGACCGGCGAAGGTTGCCTTGACCCATTGCCCTAATGACGTGCCGGCAAGCGACTCTGGGTTCAGGAGCCACACAGTCTTGCAACCACGTACGAGACTGAACAGATCAAGAATGCCATCAAAATCTGGCGGGTCGTCGCACGCGTGTGGGAACGCAAAGGCCAGAATGGCTAGCATCATGCTGAAGATCATGAGAACATGATGGGTGTCGGATGTACGACCTTGTTCGAGCATTGTTCGGAACAACCTGGTACCGGCATTCTGATGAGCCAATGCTCTGGTCGCATAGATTTGTCGTTCGTTGGGTCGTGTCCGAGCAAGATCCATTGAAGCCAAGGCAAGAACTCCATGCATGAGGAGGGGATTTGACTGAGCTTCGTTGGGAACCAGCTCTTGCCAGATTTCTCTCGAGCCTTGGCCAGCAAAAATCCCAAGAGAAGTGGATACAGTGTAGTAGTGCATCAGAGACAGATCGAGCATATCAAAAGTCGGAGAATGGTCAAAGACCAGAGTTGATGCTGTAGATCCATTCGGACTTTGGCTAGCACTTTGTGCTGGACTACTCGGGACCTTGAGCTGATCGTAGGTACATACTACACTTGCTCTCTGGCAGTTGGCACAATTGGGACGACCCTCATCGCACTTNTGATAAATTGCTTATCAGCAACCGAGCCCTCACGTTAGACAGGGCCAGCTTACTTTGATGTGTCTCTTCTTGCAATGGGTGCATCCACTACGAGACTTCCTGTGGAAACGGCGAGAGGACATCGGAGCCTCGCGTGGGGTTGAAGATTTCGCGGATCTTTTGGCAGGAACGCCAACGTCGATGCCCTCGGGTCAATTTTTTTGCTCGAGTGCAGAAGAACATGGCGATACGGTATGCGCATCATCGGACAAATCGATCCCCCGTGCTCACTCTCTCGGCATTAATGGCCCGTTGCAAGAGCCGCGCATCCCGTCAGTCCAGATTTGTCGCAGTTCTCCAAGGGTTCGGCTGTCATCCGTGCATCGAAGGAAGCGCGGCGCACCTTCCTGCGCTAAGTGACAGCCTCTGACGAGCCCTCTCTGGCTATGCGGCACCTCTCTTTCCGCGCAGCCTCACACAAAACCCGAGCTTGGCTCCGGTTGTACGAGGAACGCCCTACGAGAAACGTTCGTAGCTCGTTTACAGCGCGCTATCTTCAACGAAACGGCAAAGGATGGGCAAGCGCGAGATGAATGTCGCAATTAATGATGCCCTTCCAGGCCAACACATCGCTTATATCCCACCTCAATCACCCCCGCCGTGTGCTTGTTTTCGTTCTCAAGTCCTCTTTTCTTCAGCTGACCCTTGAACCTTCATTCTTCAGCCCAGTCGTCATAGAATAACGACGCTGCATCGTCGTCGCGACTCTCAATATGGCACGCGGTTACTGCACAGAGGTCTCTGCACAATGCCCGGTAGAAGCAACCACCTATGGATATCGACCTAATTTGGGAGGAGACATCTTCTTCTGCGTCGTGTTCGGAATCCTGTTCCTCGCTCAACTCTTCCTCGGAATCAAGGCTCGTCTGAAGGGCTTCACATTTGCTGTTGTTATTGGATGCTTTGGAGAATGTGTTGGCTACATCGGCAGACTGATCATGCACAACAACCCATGGAGTCAGACCGGTTTCAAGATTCAGATTGTCTGCCTTATTCTGTCGCCTTCCTTCCTCGCCGCTGGAATTTACCTCACCATTAAGCATCTGGTTATCCACTTCGGGCCTCAATACTCTAGACTGAAGCCAAGTCTCTACACCTGGATTTTCATTACCGCCGATGCAGCCAGTATTCTTGTTCAAGCCGCCGGTGGTGGCATCGCTGCCGGCGAGCAGCCCGACCTGATCAAGATCGGAAACTCAATCATGGTCGCCGGTATCTGCGTCCAGGTCGCTACTATGGCCCTGTGCGGTCTCGTCGCCGCCGACTTCTTCTTCCGCCGCTACAGATCCCGCGAGGCACAAAACAACCTTGACGACCCCATGACTCGCTCGACTCCCGGCTTCAAGTACTATGTTGGCGCCTCGGGCCTTGCCTTCGTTACCGTCTTCATTCGTTCCGTATACCGTATCCCTGAGATGGTTGGTGGTTGGGGCAACCCCTTGATGCAAAACGAGACCGAGTTCCTAGTTCTCGACGGAATGTAAGTTGTCACTGCTCAGACGAATGGACAGAAGCACGTTACTAACATTAAAACTAGGATGGTCTGTATCGCCGCCATCGCCCTGACAGTCGCCCACCCCGGAATTTNNTTCTTCCCCGAGTTCAGGGAGCACAAGGCTCTCAAGACAGAAAAGAAGAAGAGCAAGAAGAACAAGAAGGCCGAGGAGGCCGGGCTAGAGCTGTCAAGCAGTGGTGACAGCGTGTAAAGAGATGGTTCATGATGCATAATTTTCCTATACCCCCTAATGCGTGTTACGATCGATACCTTTGGTAGAGCTGGATATAGTCTACGAGTCTGCGATACTACATAATACGACTCATCGCAAGATCACTCTTCTATGCTAAGCTCAACCCCAAATTACAACACCATGAGCCGTGGAACCTGAACAACAGTCACTGAGTAAGGCCAAAGCAAACGTCCACACCAATTCCAAATAACTTCTCCGAGAGAGTCGAACAGCAGGCCAAGCTTCTCCTGGAACCAGAGAGCTGCAATGATAAGCCAGAGAATAGGATAGACCCGCTTGTCAGGAGCTGATCCCTGCGACACATAGTCAGGAGCCTCGTGTTCGGGCAACAAGTCGACGTCAACCACGTTTGACTGATCGACTCCGATGATGCAGGCACGACAGTAGGGTTTGCCGCTGCGGTTTGTCTGTCCAACAACCTTTACAAGTTGCAGTTGCTTGGGGATGCGCAGAGTTNNGTATGCGTGAGCTGAGGGTAGCAGGATGTGAGTCACTGAACCTCCAATGTAGCCACGAAGGTATGCTTCGAACTTTGCCTGATCGTTGAAGAGACGAACGTAGTGGAGCATACGGCCCTCCTTGCCCTCTTCCCAGAACTCGTCACTCCAGTCTGCAGTACCGTACGCAAAGAAGCTGGCGTGCCAATCGGAGGATGGGTGAAACACGATGTATTGGGCTTTGGTTGGTTCTTATTGGTCCGGATACATGTGTGGTTCGGCGTCTTTGAGTAAAATCAAGTTGTGAACTGCTTCAGAAAACTGGCGTTGATGATTGAGGTTTGCTTGGACCATGGTCTCGTTGCTCAGAGCTTCCAAGTTGGCGGATATCTTGTCTGTGTGTTTGTCCAGGTTTCTCATGGTACGAAGCATGGTCCAGGTGGCTAGAGTTGTCACCAACACAGTGAAGAGCAAGACATACTTGAACGTATCGACAATCTTCGGCAGAGCTTGTGTGACCAGTACAATGTTATCGGCGATCTGCAGAAAGGCTCTGAGTGTGTTCTGAAGGCCGTTGATATCGAGTTTTGTCAATTCCTCTGCCGCGAGATTGCTTGTATGCTGGACTGCTTTGGAGGCCTTATGGAACAGACTGACATCAAGTTGCTGAAAGTTTTTGGCCATTGCTGCGGTCATATGTTGGACATTCTCGAGGATACGACCAAGCTGCTCATTGTTCAGATGCTTGACGACGAACGCAACACTTGCGGCTGCTTTTGCGAGGTTGAAACGTAACTCTTCGAGGCCGCGTGGACCGAAAGAATCCAGATGCTGTCTGATTGCGACGAAGAACTCATCTGCTTTCCAGCCCAACATGGATTGTCCCATGATGGAAGACGATCAGATTGGTACTGGTCTTGGAGACTGACGACTGACTGATGAGTAGGTTGATAAATGCTCTCATCAGCAGATTGGGGATAGATATATGCATCGGTCGCATGCTAGTCGTAATGTATGCGACAATACAGCGTTAAGCGAACGAGACAGCTCAGATGCAAACATAAGACTGCCAAATTCTTACAAGCAGGCAAACTGATACTGTACAGGCAATGTTTCAGCAAACAAATCAACTGAGTCTGTTCAAACAAAGCTAGTTCATGGTTTAGTTATATACAGTGAAAGACACCAATCAGAATGGCGCAGGGCTGTCCAGGTTGTGAAACTACCCCAATTAGGTCTCTATGTACTCTGAGGTAGCGATTGATGCCATGAGCACCACTACCAAGCCGAAGAATGGCCAAAGAAATGGCCAATATGGTGCCGGTTTCTTTGGCGGGGTGTCAACGTCTTTGAGATCCACACCCAGCGGCATGCCTCTGATTTGACCACGGCATAGTGCTTTGCCGCTATAGTCTCTCTGTCCTCGAATTTTGAGAGGCAAGAGGGCCGTATCAGAGCGGAAATCAACGGTCAAGTCGTAGCGATGGGCTGATGGAAGTAAGATGTAGATGACAGCACTGAACTCGGGATCCTGGCGAAGAGTGCGTAGATGCTCAACAAGCGCTGGCAGGTCGTCGTACACCCCTCCAAACCCTTTGACAGAGACGTCTTCAGCATGGAAAGAAGCGTGCCAGTCGTTGCCAGGGTGATAAACAAAGTAGACAGCATCCTGCGAGTCATTCAAATATTCTTTGTCGTGCAAGACATGTTGATATTCGATGAATCGGTGGACGGCGCCAGCAAACTGAGTCTGGTAGTGGATGTTTTTCTGCACCTCGGTCACGTCGCTGAGGTTTCTCAAGCTCTTGCGAACATGGTGAATGAATGCTCCCAGCCTCCTGATCAGCAAGGCGCCAACCACAATAGCCAGCACAATGTAGATCTGCGTGAAAAGCAGGGTCGCCTTGGCATTGTAGATGAGATGGGCAAGGTCCTGTCCTTTGAGGTCTCCAGACAGGTCAACAAAGGTTGTAGCAGCTTGTTGGAAGGCGTCGAGGCTGCTGTCCAATCGACCAGGTTTGATGTTGTCCAGATGGTGCTTGACGGCGACAAAGAAGTCGTCTGCTTTCTTGCCAAGAATCATTGTCTCGATGAGTGACCCACCAGGGCTAGCGACCAGATCAAGTCGTGCGCTGTTGGTGCGGTCTGAATGGAAGTCGGCAAGGTCTCCAGTTGAGAACTCTGAGTTCGTGTAAGGTTCCGCACAGAGTTCTCTCGTCCGTAGCTATTTTCAGCGCCGACCACGTTCTCAACATGCTGGGCACTAAAAGCTTATAGGCAGCGCTATACATGCTAGAGTCTAGCTAGCGCCACTTCGGGAATAGACGACAAGGGTTTGTGGCTGGGAAAGCCTGGAACAGCGGACTTGGCAGGCACAGTGACGTCCAAACGTTCGGCCGTGCCTTCCTCACCGACCTCCCTGGTCAAGACATATAACTCTGCTCAATCCTTCCTTCTGCAATCCTCTCTGATACACAACACAACAGCATTACCAAGACACAAGTTATATCATCCATCACATCACAATCAACACCAAAACATCATCACAATGTACACCTCTATCAAGACTCTTGCCGCAGCCATTGTTCTGCCCCTGGTGGCAGCCCTCCCTCTGAGCCAGCGCGATGAGGCCGCCGTTTTCGACAGCAGCAAGCCTTTCACCCTCCACACTGAAGTCCCTCCTGGCGGTGCGGGGCCATTCAACCCTCACCCGTTCAACTCTCAATACCTCACTGCTTTCCATGTCGGTGCCGGTCAATCAACCATTGTTGCAACCAAGAACGATAGCGTCGTCATCGGATGGAGTAAGTCTGGCCGACGCCAGTGTGAGATGATACACGGTCACTAACAACACCCTTTAGCCCTTTCGGACTCAATCCTCCAGCAACCGATTGCACTTAACGGCGCTCCTGCCGGCTTCGCATACAACCTCAGTCTCGTTGAGCAAGGACCCTTCCGCTCCGATGCTCCTTCTGGCTACGACTATGTCTCCCTTGGAGCAACTGGTGAAGCGACCACTGGCTTTCACTTCAAGGGGCGCAAGCTTGTCTGGTCTGGCTCGAATTCGACGACCGCTCCTGAATCTTTCGATGGTCGCTTCGCCCTGTGCCGTGTCAACGGAACTGCTCCTTACTTCAGCCTCGGACCTCAGTTTCAACTGCTTTGGAGAACCGACGACGTTCCCAGCAACAGCTCCAGGTGTGCTGACGTCCACTTGATCGGAGACAATGTCGCCTAGATTACTTGAGCCAGGAGGAGAGAAGATCATGATAGACGACTGCAGAGTCAAGCATTTTGAGATACCGACGCATCAAGCATGGAGCCCTAATGGTGGAAGTATACGCATTCCAGAAACGGAGTTATGACTCCTCCGTCTTACGAACATCCCTAGATAAAGATTAATGATAACGACCCTTCTCACTACTCACTGCTTGCTCTCATAAAAAGAATTGTGGGAACGTACCAAGTGCAAAGCGTAGGTCTCGACGCTCGCAGCATGCGGCATACAAAGTTCTCTTGATCTTCCCAGGTCCACACTCAACCCTTGGAGTCTCCTTCCGAATCCCTTGCTAGAGGAGATTCGCACAGAGCGTACTCGATCCCAGGACTGCGCCGCACTATGGAGGCACTTGTGACGTGCAGCGATCTGCAAGCCATGGCGGCTGCAGTTGTCTGACAACCATGCTACAAAAAGCAGAGTGCAGGTTGGTTACGGAGAGTCACTCATAAGTTACAGGTCTCGACGACGGTCGGTCAGTGCGTCCACTGCGCGTATATTCACTAATTCGCTGATTTGAAGATTTGAGGATTTGCAACTTCGCAACTTTGTAGATTCGTTGATTTGTAGATTCGTTGATTTCTGATTTCTGATTTCTGATATCTTGATTTCTGGATTTCCGGATTTCTTGTTTACTAGCTGGTGCTATGCACATGAGCATGGCTTTGTTTACCTTTTGTTATGGTCGTCCTTACGCGCATACCTTCTTTCTTCCACCTCGTCACCATCCACCTCGTCGTCGCCAAACCCCTTCCATACCCTCTTACCGCCCTGCTCCCTGACCATATCGCTGCAATGACTGGTCCAGTCAGTGAGCCTAGAAACGAGGCCACCTGTGCCTCCGATTGTCCTGCCGCATACCGTGGTCTGGAGAGACCTACCATCGAGTCTGAGTGGTGGTCTATCACCACCAACCGTTGGAACGCCCTTGTCGCCGAAGCCGACAGTCAGAACAAGACTAAAGCCACCACCGCCCTCGCCACCCTTCGCAAATACCACGACGCAAACGCCATCATGCTCTCCGATGTTGGTAAGCCTGCTCCTGTTGGTTGCTGCAAAAATTGCTGGGACAACAAAAAGAACAAGCCGAAGAGAAAGTGTCGTGTATTCTCGACTCCCATGGAAAGTCAGAGTCTCGCTTGTGCCTATTGCAGACTAAAGGGCCAAAGCAAATGCAACGCCAACATCCTTCCTGAGGAGAAAGAAGTAAGTTCCTTGTAGACTTATCTGCATTATGTTACTTATCTTCTGCCAGGATGTTTAAGAGGTCGACGCTACTTCCGAAGAGCGTATCGCAACAGTAGAAGGTCAATTCTACGACCTTGACCATACCGTCACTCGCCTCTACCAGACGCTCGAACATGAGCGTACGCTCAACGTCGAGCTGACTCGAAACCTTGAACATGCACATGGGCGCATTGATGAGCTACAGATACGCAACGATGGGATGGAAAATCGTCTGTTTGCACTAGAGATCGCTGCTGCTGCTTTTGCTGCTATCTCTGCTGGCACCACAACTCTCCCTTCTTGCGCTTCTAGCTCTTAGATGACATCTGGTACAAGGTTCATATCTCTGATAGATTGTTCGTCGTCAAATGCAAAATCCATCGGTTCTTCTTGGAAATCATTGATGTTGATGTTGACGGTTGGAAATGGATGAGATTGAAGCGTAAAGTCCACTCGGGTTGCTTTCTCCCGAGATTCAATGACTGAGTCGCGACTGCCCCGCCACGCCCCAAACACCCCATCGAAGCTTCCTAAGGTTTGGTCAACAGACAGATTAGGCTGAATGGCAAGGTAGACTATCTCCCTGTGTCATGTGTATCGTCATGTTTCTGCTTCATCTCTTCTGTGGCTCTCATAACACTCACAACATCCCAAACACCTAGACACACCTCAAGAGGCAGCAGACACCGCACCAGAGCGCCAATATACTACAACACACGATGTCGATGACCCTTGAAGAAGCACAAGTGCCCCGCGAGCCTAAGCCCGTACCCTCAGGCCCGGACAATGTTCTCGAGCAATTCAACCTCAAAGACCGTGTTGTCGTCGTCACAGGTGCCGCCGAAGGCATCGGCGGTGCCGTCGTAGACTCGATGGCCGAAGCCGGCGCCAATGTAGCACTCTGGTACCGCTCCAACGACAAGGCCATCACGAAAGCCGAAGAGTTGGCAAAGAAGCATGGAAACAAGTTCAAGGCATACCAGATTGAGATTTCAGATCCCGAGAAGGTTAAAGAGTTGGTCGCTAAGGTTGTTGAGGATTTTGGACGGCTGGATGTCATGGTTGCAAATGCTGGTATGGCCATCTCGAAGCCCATCTTGGAGACTAGTGTGGAAGAGTACAAGAAGCAGTTTGCTGTCAACGGTGAGTGCAAAACCTCATTCGTAACTCCATCGTGCTGACGTGGTGTAGTTGACGGTGTCTTTTACTGTGCAAAATATGCTGGAGAGCAATTCAAGAAGCAGGGCAAGGGCAATCTGATCATCACATCGAGCATCTCGGCACATATTGTCAACGTGCCTGTGGACCAGCCTGTAAGTCTTTACCCTCTTCCCACAATCTCCTGCTCTTTCTCATACAGATACTCTAGGNTCTACAACTCTACAAAGGCAGCTATCACCCACCTAGGCAAGTCTCTAGCCAGGGAATGGCGCGAGTTTGCTCGTGTGAATATCGTCTCACCCGGCTTCTTCAACACCAAGATGGGCGCAGGCGAAAGCGTCATCAACGAGGCATATCGTATGACTCCCATGGGTAGACAGGTTCGTATTTTCCAAAGACATGGGACGAAGAATGTGACTGACACAATCCACCAGGGCGACGTCCGTGAGATCAAGGCTCTCTATCTGTACCTTGCCAGCGACGCTAGCAGCTACCAGACCGGTAGTGATACTGTGATCGATGGAGGCTACATCTTGCCTTGAAAAGGGGCAAAGACTGCGTGATGAGATATGTAACTACCAATGATACGATTGTACGAAGCACAATAGAAAGAAGACGTACCTATTCGCCAATCCTGACCAACCTCCACGAGTGTTGGTTACTAAAACCATCATCAGGCAGCAAGCATACGCATGACCGTGTCTGTGATAGAGTGATCGTCACATAGCGACGTTCGCAATCCACTCCTCGTCCTTCCACCGCTCTTCTATTATCAGACTCCCAACTTTCACATGACTCCAATCCACTTTCCTCTGCAGCCCAAACGCGGAGTCTCGGTTTGCTCACGTTGCAACCAAAGTTCCACATGCCATCATATCCGAGTTCCTCCACTCCGATCGATTGACTCTTTGACCGTTAACCAGCTGAACGATATGAACAGGGATCAACCACCGGTCAAGGTATATATTTATAAAGTCTTTACGCCTCTTGGTGGGCGGTGCAGGTGATGTGTGATCAAAGATAAGCACGTCCCGTTGTGCCAATCTCATTTCCCACCGGGTCAGATGTCAAGTCGTGAGCGTTGGAGATGATGTCGTGTTCGCCCAAGTTTCAGCTCGTCGTTTCTGTGTCGTTGAGGATGGTGAGCGGCGTGTGAACGATGTGACGTGTTGGAAGTGGTGTGGTGGACGTTTGGGTAGAGGGGTGGGAATAGTGATGTCGGTGACAGGGTTGTACCCTCGACAACTCTTTTCTGAGATGATGATGGTATAACTGTGGCTATGAGAGGGTCATGATTCTGCACGGTCTTTGAGACGATAGTGTCGCTATCTAGAGATGATCAAACGTGTCCATGGATGTATAGCTGGTGCTGCGAGATGGAAGGATCGAATTTCAAGTTTGGTGCTCGGCTTTCGAACTTGCTTACGTCCAAACCACACAACTAACACTTCTTCCTGACCAAGTAACAGCAGGGTTGGTCGACCCAACGCATAGCACGAAGCAGCAGAACATGAGAGTGAGATAGTCATCATAAGAAAATTATATTTTAGATCTACACTGGTCGTACACTCATGTTTCGACGGTCGTAGTCGCTGGGAGATGGCATCAATACCAGTCATTCTACGGCGGTACATCCAACTCCTTCGCCAGCCGACTCTGCCGTGGTCTTTGTCTGACCGATTCATCATTNGTTCTTGTTGTGTCTTTCCCTGCTCCTACGCTCTCTCGACCACTCTCTCTGCTCAGCAGCTCTGAGCTCTTCACCAGCGGCTGCCAATCTCTCTCCTTCGGTCATGAGCTCTTCCGGCTTGGTCTGCCGTGAAGCCTGTCGTGATGACTTTGGTCTTGCGGCAGTAGCAGGTGATCGGTCAGCTCGTGTATCGCGTTTGGTGGTAGAAGGTTCCCTGCTGCGCTCACGGTTGCGNNTGGCTTGGACGATGAAGCTGCGGCATCCATCTCTGCATCCGATAGGATGGCATCCTCGGGGACTTCATCGGTACCCCCACGGACGTTCTTCTTACGCGGCCAGAGGGAAGGAAGGACGATTTGCTGGAAACGAGGCTCCACACAGCGTTCGTCGAACCAGGCGTGGATGCGCTGCTCTACCAATTGGGCGATCTTGGGAACGTCCTGCAGGCGAGCGCGTGAGCCAATCAAAGAGTGTACAGAGAGATCCAGACGGTAGTCATCGAGGAAGGTGAAGGTAAGAGTTGTAGGCGAGGACGAGGGATTTGCCGAGGACGACTCAGACTCATTTGTGGGAGCGTCTGGTTGTTGGGAGGGGGTAAAGGAGAGGGATAGAGTGCCAGAGAAGCGAACGACCGAGACGGCCAGAGCGACGGGCAGAACGGCCGAGAAGGGCTTGGGATAGTTTAGGACGAGTTTTGTCTCAATGCCCAAGGTGACGACGTCTGAAAGATCGACATCCATGCGTGCTTGCAATCTGCTCTCTCCTAGCCCTCCTCTATTTGCACCCTTCTTGGTGGGCATTTGTTTGACAGGTTGACCATTCTCGTCGACAGGGATGACCCTACAATTGCTGAAGATGGGGAACTCTTCTCCCAACGAGATCTCAGTCACCTTGATCTCGTCGATGAATTGTGGGCGTTGTCCGCCATTGAGGGCGTTTGTGAGCGAAGTCAGTACGGCATCCCCTTCGAGGGCATCTGCACGCAGCTGAGAGATTGTCTGCGCGATCAGGACGTTGAACCAGTCCAAGCTCTCTGGCTGGTGTCCGTCAACATTGTAGTACGTCTTTTCCAAAATCTTGTCCGTTGTGAGGACTGCACCGCCGGACGAGATGTTGCGTGGAGCGAGTACGGCAGCAGAACTGCGTTTGCGTAGACGGAGGTCGGAGAAGGAGCGATGGCGCAGAGACGAGGCGTGCGAGAGGGTACGTTGGCGACGGAGGGCTGCTCGTGTTGCTGCACGACTGTCGGCCGATGGAGGTTCGCCGAAGATGAAGAACTTGATCAGGAATATCAGGATCAGAGCCAGAGTCAATTGACCCAGCACGAAGCCCTGGGCGAAGGACGCACTGCTTCCCGACTGAGCAGCAGGCGATGCAGCTATACCAGAGTCAGCGACGCGTTGCGGGATGCCGCTGAGGAAGGTTACCGTATGCCGCCTGTTTTGCCTTGGACATGTTCCACCAGCTTCCTCCCTTTTGTTCAACCAAGGACAAGTTTCTGGTGCATGTTCAGAGAGTCGCGAGAAAGATATAGTGCATGACGCACTTCGTCTTGTCGATAAGCCAAAAAGACGTCGGCTGCAGCAGCCGCCAACTCACGCGGGGTTGCAGGGACAAATGCTTGTTCTACTTATATAGCACCATACATTGTTGTTGGTATCCAGGCTTCTGCTGCCATCTCCTATATCTCTCGTTCCAGATCGCATGGCTGCTTCGAGAGACTACCCGTCTCCGTCAACCACGATCTCTGGTCTGACCTTACCTTCAACATGTGATCCTCCCGGAGAAGAGAACNCCCCAACGCAGAAAACATGGATTGTCAGTCTCGCTTCTGTTCCTTGCTTGGGTACTGCATGCTGATGCGCTGTTACAGNNGTCTTCGGTGCTACTGGCCACATGGGACGTTCAATTGTCAAGACGTGTCTTTCTCATGGCGACAAGGTCACTGCTGTTGGCCGTGTTGGCGAGCACACGCTTGATCAGATGCAAGGCTGGCACGACTCTTGTCTCGGCCTCTTGTGCGACGTGAGAGTTTCTAAAACAGTCGAGTCTGTCATCGAGAATACAATTCGACATTTCGGTGCTGTGGACGTCATTGTCAAGTCAGTATACCTCCTCGAATTTCCCAATATCCCCGATTTCATCATTGACTTTACCACANGTTGCACTGGATACGGCGTCATTGGAGCTTGTGAAGACCAAGATGTTTGCGATCTTCGTGCACAATTCGAAACCAACTTCTTCGGCTGTCTCAACATTGTCCAGCAGTCGCTCCCCTACTTTCGCAAACGCAACGCTGGCCGATATCTGATTTTTTCTTCAACCTCCGGTGCACTCGGTGTCCCCGGCCTCGGTCCCTATTGCGCAACCAAATATGCAGTCGAAGGTTTGATTGAAAGCTTGCTCTACGAGGTCGATGCTTTCAACATCAAGGCCACCCTCGTCGCCCCAGGCCATCTCCGTCTCGACGAACCCACGGGACTGGATGACAAGGGTTCAGATTCAGCTGACAAGAGCCGCCTACCAACCTATGGTCATTTTCTGGTCAAGTCACCGTCTCAGCCTTATGAAAGCCAGAATGCTCCTGCCGCTCACGCGAAGCGGGNNGTGGTGCAATGGCTTAGCAACCAGCAGCCCACCAGTGCTGTCAAGAGCGCCGAACTTACCTGGCAATTAGGTCATTGTTCATTTCCACCGTTGCGTCTCCTCTTGGGTAGTTTCGCCGTAGAGAGCATACGTGACCGCTTGCGGTGCATCATAGAGGAGGTGAGTGATCCGGTAAATGCACCATTTAACATCTATTGATAGTCTTGTACAGNNATCGAAGATTGGAAACATCTAAGCTTTCTTCGCGCCGATGAGAGAGACCAGCAGACACCGCAGCCTGCAGGGGAAGATTCGACGTCACAGCACCAACTGACACCGGGCGATGAAATTGCTGAAGTCGCAGATGGGGACATGGACATCGACGAAGGCTGAATGCCATGTCGATAGAATTTTTCTTTGCTTTTTCCTTCTCGAAGGACGTCCGAGATGTCAAGATCCATGGATCATCGACTACCCCAAGTTTGAGAACTTATGGATGCCTAACGCCGGTAGTTTCAGCGCGGACTCGGCATGATTCAAGCGACTACTACGTAGGCGGTAAAGGATCACAGAATTACAGTAAGCATGAACAATTCGTTGAGCACACTTTGAGAATGGAGAGGTCACGCCGGCCGACGCAAGCGAAGGAGTACAACGCCCTGGTCCGAGATGACCGGGTGGCAAGAGAAGGGAATGATGGTCAAAAATGGTCTGGGTCAGGGTCGAGGAAGTTGAGATAAAACGGCGACACGTAGGGGATGAGGCTGTCAAGCGCGCGCGTTGCCGACGAAGGAAAAATGGTCTTTTACCCTCTTGACCAGCCGACCTCCTTAACTACATATCTTTGGCTTTGGTGGAAGATCGAGGCCGGCTTGGTGTGGGAAGAAATGTTGTAGCGGTCAATAGTCGTGCACGCGGAATGTACGCCAAACTCGAGTTCACCAGAGGTAGCATACGGCTCCGGCGCTTAACGTCTTCCCCTGATTCAACTCAGTATCTCTCACACACAACTCTTTTCCGCAATCGTCTCGGCAGACGAAGTAGGTTGGGTAGTAGGAAAGATGGAACAAGGGAGCAGGTTTTGGATGTTGGCATCGAGCCGATGTTCGCGCATGGGACGGACAGGGGAAAGCGTGATCTCGATGCCGGTTCACGAGGCTCGCACAAGCAAGGCGGAGCAAGGACACGGTTAGGGAATTGTTCAAGGGCAATGCATAATTAAAGTGTCTGGCCTGTGCTGCCGCAATCTTGTCAGTCTGCGAGCCAATCGATAGGAACAAGAGGGACGGGCTCCGACAAGAGGCAGCAGACGAGCGGCTAGCGTTGCAAGCACATGCAAGGCATTCCAGAGGATGACATCAATGGCTACGCTCGGGAAGGAGCGGGACCTTGACATGCCCCGCCGGTTGACGAGTCGGATTGCATGTCGTGCAGATTGTGCAAGAGAGGACACGAGACGGCTGAGGTTGTGGAAGAGATGGGCAGAAGTGGAGGAAGCAGGATGCGCTGAGCAAGCTGCAGGTGAGAGCGGCAGACGAAAGCTTGCCGTGTCAACAAAGCGAGCATAAGCATAAACAAAAGACCCTCTCCCCCAGCTGGGGACTGCAGGTTTCTTCTTCGCACCTCGCACAGTGTACCACCAGCGCGGTCAGTCCCATTGTTCACCGCTTGCACTTCTGGCGTGACGCGGATTGACAATCGGCGTGGTCGATCGCTGTCCGACTCTCAGATCTCGTCCTGATCGCTGGCCCGAGCGCGTGATTGGAGCAAGGCAGGGCGGTTTTCTTTAACGCCCAAGCGTGAGGCACCCCTTCTGCCCTTAACGGGTGCAATCTTAGTCGCAAGCCTGTAAGGGCCTACTGGCGGTCTTCGTGCTAACCAAGCTCCTTTTCCTGCAGAAAGGCTTGCAGAAAGATTAAAAAGGCTGTACCCCAAGACAGGAGCGGCCTGTTCAACTCGAAGCGCACAAGACCGACTAGCACAAAGCACGCCAAGCCCGACCACTTTCTCCATCTTTTGGCTTGTCTGAACTCGAAACACGCAGCACAGCTCAGCTCAGCTCCGTCCCTCTCGCCGGACGCACTTCAGCAGTCCCTCCACCTAGATCCTCACCTGCACACCTGGTCCATGGCGTCGACGCGTCGGACGAATTACCACCACCAGCTCAACATCTACCACGACCCCGTGCCGGTGCTGCCGTCCACGACCTTCCACGATCTCCCACAGAATTCGGTCGAGGCAGCTCTTCTAAGCGCCCTTGGCCAGCAACCCTTCAGACAGCCGGGCTTCTTGCTCAGTCCCTCGCACACCCCGCTCACCACCGGACTGCCGAGAAAGCACTCGAGCTCGCCCGACGGTCCTCTTGGCCGACGCTCGCTCCACAACATCACCATTCCCTCTCCGCTGCAAGCAGCCTTCCCGTCCGACTCACCCGTCAAGCGCGGCTTCTTCTCCGCCATGAACCTGAACAAGGAAAACATGTTCCCCTACGACCACCACCTCTACAACGCACAAAAGGCCGTACCCATCAAGCGGGCACTGGCCGACAAGACCAGTAAGAAGCCAGTGAAGCCCGCAGAGCAATACGACTTTGTGCTACCCGAGCCCGAAGAGATGCCGTCCGTACACGACGACGGCAATAAGCCTACCTTCAGCTATGCAACCCTCATCGGCATGGCCATTCTGCGTGCACCCAACCGCCGCCTCACGCTTGCCCAGATCTACAAGTGGATCTCGGACAACTTCAAGTACTATGGCGCATCCGAGACTGGTTGGCAAAACAGCATTCGTCACAACCTGAGTCTGAACAAGGCTTTCATCAAGCAGGAGCGTCCCAAGGACGACCCTGGCAAGGGCAACTACTGGGCAATTGAACCTGGTATGGAGCGCCAGTTCTGCAAGGACCGCCCTTTGAAGAAGGTGCAGATTCCTTCCGAGATGATGCCTCTGCAGACTCTTCCCAGCAACGCTCCTCGCCCTGTCACCACTCCTGCAATTGGCCGCTTTGCCCTGGGCCCTAACCCTGTCAAGAAGACCGACACCAAAGCCGTCGACTCTGCCTCTTTCCCTCAGGACCACTTCTCCTCAGACGGCACTATTCCCGCCAGCGATCCCGCCCTCCAAGATGACGAGCTTGCCATGCCCCCTCCCGCCGTGCGTGCTTCTATGCGTTCTTCTCCTCCTCCTGCCTTCGGCTCGTCTCCTCCACCCATGCAAGACACCCCTCCTCGCGCCTCCCGCCTACGTTTCCCTACCGAGACACATTCTGGAGGCGCTCGCAAGCGCAAGTTCACCGCTCCCCAGGACAGTGGTTACTACTCTTCAATCGAGTCATCAGCAGTCAGAAACCCTACCATCTCGCACGTCGCCCTTACCTCCGATGCCGACCCAGACCACCGCCGTATCAAGCGTGGCCGCGCAGAGGAGGAGATTGCACGTATTCGCAGCTCGTCGTACGACAGTCCTACAAAGAAGACTGCTCCCCACAAGCGCAAGCCCTCCGTGCACTTCGAATACACCTCTCCTCAGCGCCCTACTTCTTCTGCCGCCGCTGTGGCTCCTCTGACCCCTGCTGTTGTCTTCAAGCGTCCAGCCAAGCCTCCGCAGTCCTGCTCTCCCAACACCAGTCTGCGCAACCATCGCAACAACATCAAGGCATTCCTCGGCGAATCTCCTGCAAAGAGCTGGACTCCTCTGGTTCCCTTCTCCCCTGCTTTCAACCTCGATGAGTTCACTCCCGCCAAGGACCTTACTCCCTGGCGCCCATCCAATGATACTAACGACATCTTCGACGAGAACGCTGCTCTGGAAGACTTCAGCGCTCGTGGCAGCCCTGGAAAGAAGCGTCCTCGCATTGAACGCGCCGTCACCTCGACTGGTGTCCTGGCCGACATCACCTCTGGCAAGGGCAATGCTATGGCTTTCGACAGCCCCTTCAACTTCCACTTTACTCCTCTGAAGGCCACTCATCCCGCTCAACTGCGCTCTCCCGTCATGCTCGGCTCGCCTCTGAAGCGTGTCATCATGGCCCCTCCTTCCACCGGTGTATCCGAGAGCACTGTCAACGCCCCTGATTGGCTGGACCTGTCTCTTGACAACTACTTCCCTCAACAAAACGGACATGAGCTGTTTGGATTGGGCATCCAGGATGATGTCTTTGACGAGCAGGGTGTCGACATTCTACAGGAGTTTGGCAAGATCGGCTCCAAGCAACCCCAACTCCAGCCTACCAACCCCGGAAGCAGCATGGGCAGCCCCGCCAAGCGCTCCCAGCGCCCTAGCATCAGCAGAAGCATCACCTCGAGATTCTAAACACAACACGACAAGGCCCGGAGCCTCTACGAATCCCAACGTATAGATTGCGCAGGATACTGATCATGAACATCAAACTATGATACCCACGACTACGAGCTGTATCAGCAGCACGACCGGTCAACAAATTTGCATACGAAACGAACAAATGGTGGAAAGAAGAACATTCCTGACGAGACGATACAAAAAGTGTTTCTAAGGTGTGGATTTTGTGCTTTTTTTCTTGTACTTTCTGTTTGAAGTCTTGGTTTTTCTGTTTTTCTGGATGTTCTGCTTTTTCAGGAGTTTATTCACGACGACCCTCGGCGAAGGGATTGGGAACGAGATGGGAATGGTACGAAACCAATGGAATGGGGATGGGGTGGAATTCTGCATTGCGCTCGGAGTTCCTTGCCTCTTTGGCAGTATGCATATTGGGCGGTCGTTTTTTCGTTTGCACATTCTCTATGGACAACATGCATTAATGAGTTGTATGAACCCTTTTTCTTGCATTGACTACTTTTCATTCCAGACTTGTTCGCGTGACTATGCTGTGATATCCGGACGCATGATGAAGCTAGGATTGTTATCAGCAACTGCTTCGAACTTTGACGATCAGATGAGAAAGAAAATCAAGGTCCTCAGATCAAGTGTATTCGAGTTCCCATGTCCCTGCGGTGGTCTGAACAGAGCTTGCGCAAAGTCGACCCAAGTCCCCGCCCAGGGTGTCAATAGTCTCTTGAGTGATCATCACTGGAAATGTACTTCTCCTCGTAGCTTCGTGAAGAACGAATGAGAGAGAGAGAGAGAGCAAAGGACATAAGACTTACCGAGGCTTCGAGGATTGCTGCATGAACGCGACGATCCCGTGTCAATGGGCTTGGTACCAAAGCAACAAAGGAATGAGGGCAGCTGTCAGCCTGTCACAAAGTTTCGAGCTTCCTCTCGCTGTGAAGTCGATGGCCGTACATGACTCTGGAGCACACGCCCTAAGCTGAACGGCCGGAGAAGAACAACTACAAGAGACAGCTACAAGAGCAGAAGCAGGTACAGTAAGATGAGGACCAAGCCTTTGGTAAGCTTATCCCAGACATGCGTGTCCAGAGCGTTGGACGAACGGTTTCCTGATTAGGAGCGAGGGGTAAAAAGGCAACTTGCAAGACCGCACATGCTCGCAGCGTGCGCTGCTCGTTTTGTGAAGCAGTTGTGCTGATCAAAAGGCTAAAAACGCCCTTGTACTTGTGGAAAAGTAGTAAAGGGTCTACTACTCTGCGAGAGGCAGAGAGGTAGAAGGCGACCCCCAATCATGGTACGATGAGAGACTCATGACGGGATATGACAGACGCCGCAGGAGATTTCCAGCGTAAGCATCGGGGTTTGTACGGCTTCGCAGACGGCGGAATACGGTGCGAAATAGGAGATGAAGACGCGGGCAAGCAGCGCCGAGGCTCGAGGTCCTCTTTGTCTTCAGCGTCACCAGCGAGGGATCGCCGAGAAAACGACCAATTTGGACCAATGAGAGGTGGCGAATATAGTCTTATGGCGCATCGGGGGCGTTTGCCGTGACCGGTGGACGTCAAGGGGTCTCGAATCGACAAGGTGAGCGGTTCATTCCCAGTGTTTCGACGGTCTGCCGGCGATTCTGATCAAAATTACACATCACTACGACTGCATCCGCGCTCCGACGTCCTCCCTTCTTCCTCTCCTTCACACCTCCCCCTCTCGCCCCTCCAACAACCAGACAAGGAAAAAACAAAAACAAATAATCCCACCATGGAGGCTCTTCTCCGTCAATCGCGCGGCATGTGCCCATTCTTGCACAAGACTTCGCCCGCCACGCTTCGTTCGCTCAGCACCAGCACCAATGCTATTCAGGCCAACATGTCCAACCTGCAGGTGACTGCCGGCCAATGCCCCGTCATGGGCAAGGCAATGGCTGTCCAGAGCACTCGCCTCAACACCGTGCTCTCCGGCGCCTTCGGTGGCTCCAGAGCCTACAGCTCCCGCGCTATCCGTGCTCCTCGTGCCTACCTGCACACCACTCGTGCCGAAAAGGCTCAGGCAGTGGACAGCAGCCCGCTGAGACGTGATGATGGTAACCATGACCGCGAACAGGCTTTAATTGTACCTTACTGACCTGCGATTANNGTACGCTACCCTGCTCCCGCGTCGCACCAGCAGCAACAGACGCAGAAGCAGTCCTCCAAGGAAATGCACGGCGCTCCTCCGGCACCTCCGAACACTTCTCGCTTCGACTACGACGCTTTCTATCAGACCGAGTTGGACAAGAAGCACAAGGACAAGTCGTACCGCTACTTCAATAACATCAATCGTCTGGCCAAGGAGTTCCCTCGCGCCCACAAGGACACCCCTGAGGAGAAAGTCACTGTCTGGTGCTCCAATGACTACCTTGGTATGGGCAGAAACCCTCAGGTTTTGAAGAAGATGCACGAGACGCTCGACATGTACGGCGCTGGCGCTGGTGGCACTCGCAACATTTCTGGCCACAACCAGCACGCCGTGGGCCTCGAGGCGACCATCGCCAAGCTGCACGCAAAGGACGCTGCGCTCGTTTTCTCTTCATGCTACGTCGCCAACGATGCCACTCTGGCTACTCTGGGCTCAAAGTTCCCCGGCTGTGTTATTTTGTCTGACAGCAGCAACCACGCTTCCATGATCCAAGGCATCCGTCACTCTGGAGCCAAGAAGATGGTCTTCAAGCACAACGACATGGCCGATCTCGAGCAGAAGCTGGCCTCGCTTCCTGCAGAGACCCCCAAGATCATTGCTTTTGAGAGTGTTTACAGCATGTGTGGATCTATCGGTCCCATCGAGCAGATTTGCGATCTTGCAGACAAGTACGGTGCCATTACTTTCCTCGATGAAGTCCATGCTGTTGGCATGTACGGCCCGAACGGTGCCGGTGTCGCTGAGCACCTCGACTACGAAGCATACGTGAACGGTGGACAGCCCAAGGGCACCGTCCAGGACCGTATTGACATTATCACTGGTACTCTTGGAAAGGCTTATGGATGTGTTGGTGGTTACATTGCTGGCTCCAGCAAGCTTGTCGACACCATCCGCTCTCTCGCTCCCGGCTTCATCTTCACTACCTCGCTTCCTCCAGCCACCATGTCTGGTGCCCAAGCTGCCATCGAGTATCAGATGGCATACAAGGGCGACCGTCGTCTGCAGCAGCTACACACTCGTGCTGCCAAGGATGCTCTTGCCGCCAAGGACATTCCTGTCATCCCCAACCCCAGTCACATCATCCCTGTTCTGGTCGGTGATGCCGAGGTTGCAAAGAAGGCCTCCGACCTTCTCCTCGAGGACCACGGTATTTACGTCCAGGCCATCAACTACCCCACCGTCCCCGTTGGTCAAGAGCGTCTTCGTATCACTCCCACCCCCGGTCACATCCGCGAGTACCGTGACCACCTGGTCGAGGCTCTCGACAAGGTCTGGAACCAGCTCGGAATCAAGCGCACCTCCGACTGGGCTGCCCAAGGCGGTTTCCTCGGTGTCGGCCAGGAGACTTCCGGTAACGAGCCTCTCTGGACTGATGAGCAACTTGGTCTTTCCAAGGTCAATGCCGAGTTGAACAAGGTTGGCAATGATGCCGTCAATGTCCTCGAGAGCGTCCTTGAGGCCGAGAGAAAGGAGGTTGCTCAGGCTGTTGCTTCTGCTTAAGCTTCTGAGGTCAATATGTCAGGATAGATATCCGAGTCGTTGGATGTTTAGTTGAGCAAGAAGAGGACGGGAAACAAGCCATCTGTGGCTCTCGATAATATCAAAACCATTTTCTCCACCTCTGAATCACTCTGTGCCTGCCTCTTGTTAATAGTTGTGACATGCGTATTGAGCTGTTTCCTGCCTCGAGAAGCAGAGAAAAGAAAAGAAAAGACTCGAAATGAAAAAGGGCCGAGGACAAGCTTTTTATATGACCAGTGAAAGGACATAGGATCTTTTCATTGCCGGATTGGGTATGTGGTTCCCAATGCTTTGTTCTCTCCTTCGACAACTGTTTCTCTCATTCGAAGCAAGAATATTCTTTTTTTTTATGGCACCGTCAACAGAACAGCACAATGCACAAAACTACTTTTTATCGAGTTGTAGCAATGAACTCATAGGCAGCGAAGTGATGAGCGGCAAAAAATTGTTGATACAAAAAAGCTTCCACGAAGCAAATAAACTCAACTCTAAGCTCTATGAAAAGACACAGAGATAAGGGTAGCACAAAAGCCATGCGAAACAACACAAGAGCAAGCATGCTGGCAAAAGAACAAGGGTATGCCCACACGAAACCTCCTTCCCCCCCCCCCGCAGACTCCAGTATTTACACCACCGCATCCCATTGTTTAGTATGATAGTCTAATCTTGCTGGGTCATGTGAGAAGGCAAGTTCCAACTAGCGTAATCTTGATGCACAAAGGCACGATCAACAGTAGGCACAGACTCCAAGACGTACTGCAGACTCTCTCCCAGATCGTGGCTGTCTCTCAATGACATGTGCTCATCGAGCACAATATCGACCTCTACATTCAGCTTGTCGCCAGAGTGATAAGCTTGCAATCCTTGGATCTGCTTGATGGTCTTTGCGAAGCGCATGGTCAGGTAGAGAAGCACATTACGCTCGTCTGCAGAAGCGGCTGCACCAGTGAGATTGCGGATATGAGAGAGGGATGTGGCTGACCAGCCGCCAATGACGTAAAAGGAGAGGAGAATACCACCGAGAGGGTCGAGCCACCAGATACTGAAATAGTAGCCCAACAAGGGAAAGATGATGGAAAAGATGTTGAAGACGACATCGGTCATTGCATCTTGGGCCAGAGCCTGGACGCTGCTGTTGGGAATCAGTCTACACCACAGCCAGCATCCGAACTTGATGATGACGGTGGTAGACATGATAGCAATAGCAGCGTAGCTGAGTTGCACAATGGTATGATCCTTTGAGGTGAGGTGGTTCAAACCTTCAATGGCGACTTGAACAAAGGAGGTGACCATGATGACGGAGAAGACCAGAACGCCAATGGGCTCCAGACGTCTGCGACCAACAGGATATTTGTACATGTCGTTGTGGCTGATCAGTCTAGTGGTAGTCCACACGATAGCGGTCGAGAGGAAGTCCAAGGCCGCATCGACCAGAGAAGCCAGAACGGAAACGGAAGAGGTGAGGACGGTGACGACAATCTTCAAGCCGAGGAGTATAGTGTTGGCGACCAGGTTCAGATAGATGGCTACAGTGACGACGCGGCTCTGGCTGTCGGGCTCATCATCGGGCTCAAAAGCAGGGATACCGGTATTAAAGAGCGAATTGCTGTCGTCCTCGGCCAACAAGGGCGTCTCTTCGTCAGCACCGACGCGGTACAAGGCTTTGGGTGTTCGCTTGAGCCTATAACTCTGGTTTGCTGAGGTGGTGCCGTTGCCATTGGCATCGATAGGAGTGAGGGCAGGAGAAGGTCTGGCAGAGGCTTCAGCACTTGGACTGCCGTTCTCCTCGCTGATGGTAGGCGGCACAGTAGCAGCTCCCGAAGTGCTGTGAACGTTGTACTGATACTCTTGAATGAGATCATGGGGCAGACTCGAGTCGAGCAGTCTGTCGATGTACAGATACTGCTGAATCAGGAAGTTGTTCCTCTCGTAGTATTGCCGGATGGGCTTCTTCATCTTCTTAAGGTCTTCATCGGGTGTGAAGTACTTCTCCCAGCGGTAGCGCGGATTGCTGTTGCCGATCAAGCGCATACTGCGCATCTGGGTAGTCATGAGGGCAGCAGCGCCCGAACTCAGACGACGCGAGGCATCCAAGTTCTGGTCGTTGGCGGTAGCTCTGAAGCGAGCTTGCTGAGGTGTTGGTGGCTCATTGTCGCTCACGGCGGCGCCATCTTCAAGCGAGGTGCCTGGAGCAAAGTTGCCGTCGAGCGACGAGCGGCGGCGGCGTCCTGTGACGACAGGAGCATGAGTTGTTGAGCGCTCGCGTATCAGCTGCGGAAGGTGCTGGCCGCGGGTCGATAGAGCCGACTCTTCTGATAATGGCAGGAAGCTCTTAGCTCCCGAGCCCGAGACGCGCTTGCTGGATGAAGGTGTCGACATGGTCGCGCGAGTGTCGTCGAGGTAGGCGAGATGGCCGACGCCTTTCACTTGTCCATGGTCAGAGAAGATGGGTCGATGCTGAACATGTTTATCCTTCAAGCCTCAACCAATGCCTGCCACCGACACATTGTGCTTCGTACCGGCCTGCGCCCCGTCCACTCGCCCGATGGATGCCAAACTCAATCTTCCATCAGGGTCACAGCTGGAAGAGCTCCACCTTTTGCTGCATCGTCATCTCCGAATCAATCCTTATCAGATTCTTCTAGTCAGGCCAACTTCTTCAACATGTCCCTCTCGTATGCTAAAGGTACAGCTATACAACTGCACAATGCCTTTTCGTGAATGACCGTGACTCGGACACTTTAAAGGGTCTGTAAGCCAGTCACACCTTTCAGCACATGGGGAGTCTCCAGCAAAATTTAAGCAAAATTCAACTCTCGTCTTCGATGCTTTTGGGTATAATTCTACTCTATTGTACAAATGTTTTAAACCACTCTTGAGGTAGCAAATGAGCAATGTCCTCCACCGAAAAATAAAACAGTGCAATACAAATCGTTATGCCGTATAATCATGCTGCAGATGATGCTTTGCCACCACACCACCAACATGTCTGCGAGCCATCTTCTAGAGAGACACGAGACTGTAAGAGAAAAGAGAAAGGAAAGATAAGACGCAATCGCTTGGCGCGCTGAGGAAAGAAATCAAAGCAACGTGTCTACTCGATGACACTCTAATTGCCACGGAACAAGAATTGCATGTCTTCGGGCGTAAGCTTTTCCATGGCCACCCTGTCATTGTTGATGGTGCCGTTGATCATGTTGGCTTTCTTCTCCTGCAACATGACGATACGCGATTCGACTGAGTCTTCGATACACAGTCGAGTAATGACACAAGGACGTCTCTGTCCGATGCGGTGGCAGCGGTCTGCGCTTTGCCACTCGGCTGCTGGGTTCCACCAAGGGTCCACGATGAAGACACGCGAAGCTTCCGTCAGATTGAGAGCAACACCTCCAGCTTTGAGAGACACGAGGAACACCTCGACATCAGGGTCCGTCATGAAATGCTCGATCGACTTCTGGCGCTGCTGAGGAGTCATGCTGCCATCAAGCATAACAGTGTTGAAGCCTGCGCGACGAAGACGCCATTCAATGAGCTGCAACATCGACGTGAACTGAGAGAAGACGATCGACTTGAGAGTCTGCTTCTTGCTGCGGAGCTTGTAAAGGTCGTAGACGAGCATCTCAATCTTGGTCGACGAAGTCCAGTTCTCCATCTTGATGCGGTTGATGATCGAGTTCTTCTTTACAGCCTCCTCGTTCTGCTCAAGCTCAGGCATATCGAAGTCAATCGAGAGCGGGATGTGACAACGAGGACATTCGACATCGCCAGCATCATCCTCTACTGATTGAGCGTAGTTCTTGACACAAGTTCTGCAGAAGTCGTGCTTGCACTTGGAACGAATAGGTTCTTCGGCAGGCTCGTCGCAGATGTTGCAGACCAAGACATTCATGCCTTCGGCAGCCTTTCTCTTGAGGATCAAATCTGGGTGGTTGGACACTTGGCGCATCTGCATGATGAGACCGAAGATGTTGGCGTAATTGTTCAGCATGACACCACGCGAGACATACGTGTCGAACTGGCGGGCAGTGTTGGACATGATACTCTGCGAGAAGTCGCGCTCGATGTCTCCGAAGAACTCATTGTGGACGATGACCTCTTTCGGTGGAAGCTCCATGGAACTGACATAGTCGCGCTTCATGCGACGGAGCATGATGCGAGATGTGATGAGGAACAACTTGTCCATGGCTTCCGAGCGCATCTGCGAGTCCTCAGACTGGGTAATCGGGTTGAGCAGCTCTTGATTGAAGACCGAGACGTGCTCCATGCCGGTGTGCTTGCACTCGGTACACATGTGCTGAGAATCCAGAGACCAGTGCAGAAGGGAGCAGGGACACTTCTTGCAGAAATAGTCTGCGAAAGGTCTGACCTCCAGGAAGCGAAGCAAAGAGAAGAACTCGCCGATACGATTCTGGACAGGTGTTCCCGACAAGCACCACTTGTACTTACCTTTAAGTGCAAAGCAGGCTTTGGCGACTTGAGTGGTTCTGGTCTTGATGCTGTGTGCTTCGTCCAGGATCAGGCGATGATAGGTCAGAGCATGAATGGGCGACGCCTCCTTGACAAGATCTCCATTGCGGGTCCAGCCCTTGACCTCCTTGCGATGCAACGACTCAAGACTGTTGTACGAGATCATGATAACATCGTACTTCTTGAGCTCACTGACCTTCATATTCTTGGACTTCGCATTGGTGCCGTGGTAGACGAGGACCTTGAGTTTTCCATCGGTGTACTCGCCAATCTCCTGAGACCATTGCATCAGAGCAACTGGAGGGACCAAGACCAGAGTCGGCTGTTTCTGAGGGTAGTCGGACATGACGAGAGACACAGCCTGGATCGTCTTGCCCATTCCCATCTCGTCTCCGAGCAGACCTCCCTTGTAGTTCGACTGCTCTTGCTTGATCATCCAGTCGACACCTTCGAGCTGGTACGACTTGAGTTTGCGGTTGATCGAGGGTGGCTGAGTGCCAGCGACGCCCTTGATAATCGGGATGGCCTCGAGGTCCTGCCACATTGTTTTGATCTGAGGATGTGCCTTCTCTAGCTTCAGTCTCTCGCGGTCCTTCCTGGACAGGCCCCTCTTCTTGGTTTCAGTGCCAAGATCACGGCCTTGGAGGTTAGCCTGGCCTCTTCTGCGGCGGATATTCGTCAATGCCAATGGTTGGTCGTCGTCGCTGTCATCCGAAGTCTCAGCGGCGCCTGAGTGAGCGTCTTCAGAACGAAACTCGTCCTCGGTCGTCATCGAGAAAGTTGATAATTCGCTGTCACTATCAGGAATGACAACCGAATTTCTGTGCTTGGACACAGCCGGTTTCTTGCCAGCACGAGCTTCGGAAAGGCGCGACCTGTACTTGGAAACCTCGTCTGAGAAGGGTGTGTGTAAAATGTTCTTGCGTGGTGCCTTTCCTTTGGGTTTCTTAAAGGTGGACTCTTCCTCAGAATCACCTTCAGACTTGAAAGAAATGGCTGATGAGAGATCACTCAATTCGTCACCATCCGAGTCGTCGATGACAGTAACCTCATATGATCTCCTCGACCTCGACATGGGTGCAGAGTCCAGAGGCTCTGTCTTGATGTTCGAAGACTCTGGCTTGACCTTTTTGAGTGGCTGTCCGACCTCTGCCCATTCCTCCTCTTGCAGCTGTCTGGCCAAAGCAGCATCATCATCCGTGTCTCTCTTTCTCTTGTTCCCTAGGCGTCCGCGTACCGTGGGCTCCGGAGTGGCACTAGCACTGGTGGCAGGGGTATCGATTGGTCGAGCGTCAGGGCTGTCGGCGGATGACAGTGAGGATGGGCTGTTGGAGCGGAGAGCCGCCTTTGCACGAGACGACATGACTGGAATGACGACTTGAACTTGAGGTTTTGATCTGGTCCTGGTGGTGGCAATTGGTTGTACCTGGTCTTGATCACTGGAGTCCTGGTCCGAGTCTGGAATTGTTGTAGACCTTTTCGAAAGGGATGTGCCTCTTGTAGAAGACATGGAGGGGTGCTGTCCGATGCGAGGGCTGGCACGTATTAGTCAGATGTACTTTCACACGAGAGTGACATTTGCGAGTTTGCATACATTGCGGGCCACGGAGAGAGGAGCGGGTGTGACGGGCCATTGTGGAAGTTTGTAGTGATGGAAAGAAAAGGAGAGTGGAACAACAGAACTGGATAGAGGCAAAGCTCAGGACAAGGCAAAGGCACGCTTGGAATGAAGGGACAACAAGATGGAAGAAAGAAAGGACCTGCTTTCTCACTCACTTGACAGAAACCTTCCGTTGCCACCAGGGATATGCTGGAGAGGGCCTCGACGGAGTTAAGCAGTCCAAGGATTTCAATGCGAGTCAGAGCCGAGATCCGAGAGAGACAATGCAGATCTCCGCCTGTTCCTGTGGATCTGGACTCTGCGATTCCTTGTTGACGAGTGTCACACTGTGCAACAAAGAAAAGTCGATTGGAGAAGGGCTGATGGGGATTGGGGTTGGAGATGGAAGGTGTGGAACTTCCGCGTGGTCTACAGAAGGAGTCTCTATTTACCTGCTCTTTCCAGCAACACTCGGGAAGCCGCCAGCCCGACCCGAAGGCAGCGAGCGCGAAAACACGACGCGTTGGCTTAATCGGGTGTTGATCATGGGCCAATTGGCATTCCATCTTGTAGCCTGTGTTCGCAGAACGACAGCAATGAAACATAGAAAGCTCTCAATTATCTTCCATCAAGGATCTCAATTGATATGTTTCGACCCCATACATCTCCACATGGCACTCGACTGTTTTGAGGCTCTCTGAGAGTCCAAGCGTCGTTCGGACCAACGTCATTGACTTTTGTGCCATCTGTTCACACGTCAATCATGTTTCGCTCTTTGTTTCCTCTACATGAACCTTACAGGCATTGCTGTGTCTAACCAGCTTCCCATCATGGCCGGCCAAAAGTACGCCTACTGTACTCTGATCACACGGTCGTCGTATCTCGCTGGTGTGCTGATTCTAGCTCATACTTTGGCTAAATACAAGTGCGCATATCCTCTCATCGTTCTCTACACGGACACACTACCAGCTTCTTCTGTACGCGCCCTGGAGCTAGAAGCTCCGCACAGTAATCTTGTTCTCCACCGTGTCGACGCCCTGCTGCCTCGCGAGAACGTCCACGTACACCTTATCGCTGAGCGCTTTGCCGATACTTGGACAAAGTTGCGTGTCTTCGAGCTGTATAAGCTTGACAACTATGACAAGATATGCTACCTCGATGCCGACATGATCCTGCGCAGAAACATGGACCACGTCTTTGACAAGCATCTGCCTGCTGACGACTGGATCGCTGCCAACCACGCTTGCGTCTGCAACCTCGATAAAGACCCTTGGGCTCCTGAGGACTGGACAAAAGAGAATTGTGCTTACACTGCTGTATCACACCCGAGGGCCCTCCAACACCCTACTCCAATTACGCCAGACTCGCGAGGCACATACCACCTGCTCAACAGCGGCATGTTCCTGTTCGTCGCCTCAGAGCAACTTTGGGACCGCATGATTGACTTCTTCAACACCACTCCTCTGCTAGGCGAGTTCAAGTTCCCCGATCAAGACTTCCTGGCCGAGTTCTTCAAGAACAAATGGGTGAGCTTGGGCTGGCAGTTCAATGCTCTAAAGACCATGCGCTACTGGCACGAGAACATTTGGAGGGATGAAGAGGTCGTCTGCCTACACTACATTGTCGACAAGCCTTGGGCTAAGCGTGTGACCGAAGACGGTGTGGCTGGATACCTTGGACGCGATGGCGAGACCCACACCTGGTGGTGGCAAGAATACGAGGACTGGCACCAACAACGCAAGTCTCAGAACGAGACGGAAGAACTGGAAATCGCAGTGAATCATGTTGCTAGACCTATTGGACAGGAAGACCAAGAGTCGGACGAAATGCGTGCCATTGGCAGCGGCGTCCAATCTNTTGCCAAAAACAAGAAGCCTGGTCAAAGCGAAGAGGAGGAGAAAACACAAAACGCCAACGAAGGAGACAAGGACCTCCCTCAGCCACAGATTCCTGCTCCCCATGAACTCAAAGGCAAGGCTTTGGGTGAAAGAGGACATGGCCCCAGAGTCCGTGGATGAACTCTTGCATCTGTCCTGCCGTGCAAATGATATGGACCTACTCTTCTTGTCGAACCTTTGTACGAAACAGCTGTACATAACCATACCCTCCTGTTGCTGGGAGCTCATACAGTGAATCAGACACACCTAAACACAACGACTACTTATTGCCTCTGAGCACACCGCTCATCATCAAACAAGCACTGGTTGCGTGGCCCAATGGCAAGGCGCTTGACTACGAATCAAGAGATTCCAGGTTCGACCCCTGGCGTGATCATCCTTTTGTCGGTGCAACAACCTTTTTGTTCTGTCTTTTCGGTTGTCAAGAAATTTCTTTCTTCTCTGCAACAGTCGTCGTTGAGGGAAGGTTTGCCGAAGCCGGTCCGGGACACGTAGTTTGACATCTGACGGAACGGGCCGAGGTCTGCGAACTTGGTCGACGGGAGCACCCTGTTTGATATATCTTCTTTTCAACATCCATGCATGTCTTGATATGTAATTCCATCTCCTTGCTTCGATACAAAGGTGCAGTCGATGCTTTGAGTCTCGTGATGTTTTCCCTTTGGAGAGGTAACCTATGACACGTCCAGAGCAGCGTGTTCATGAGCAAGTTCAATACTCACACCACCATCGTATGTGTGTATTGACTATGTCGATTAGGGACCATCGGCTTTGACTTTCTCACAATGATATTGGTACTTTAGCGAGAGGTTGTTCATATATGAGTCTGTTTCGTTTTCCCTTGTTGATCTCCTCCTCTTCACATATACACTGCAGGAATAGTAATTGGCACCTAAGTTGTCCGAGCATTGGGTCAAGGTCTTTCTGTATTATGCACGCTGTGAGCAATGTTTTCAAAGCCTATAGAGTGGTTTCTTTGTACAATTCTACCTCTACAGCCCAGCAAACAGATCGTCGATGGCGTTCTTCTTTTTCTTCTTCTTGACAGCCTTTGCAGCACTGGCGGGGTTTCATCTTCCTCTTGCTTCGGTCTCTTCTTTTTGAGCTTCGAGCTCGCCGACGACACCGAAATATCTGGCTTCGAAGAGTTTGATGTGGCTTTTGACGAGGTTTTAGGTAGTGGAGCTGTTGAGTTGTCGTCCCAGTTGACAGCAGGCAGGACCTTGGCGGCCTTTGATTTGCTGTCGGTTTCTGTGGGTTTGAGTTTCTTGCTAGCCTTTGTCTTTGTTGGTAGAGGCATGCTGGACTCTCGAGAAGATGTGATGGGTGTGCTGCCAGTAGCCATGGCTTTCAGTGCCTTGCGACTCTGTTCCAGCATATCGCGTTCAGGAGCCAGGCAACCACTCTCATTCTTCCTCAGCTCTTTCTCCATGGCTTTGGCCTTTGTAGCCGTCATGTCTTCCTCGTCTTCGCTGTCATCTCTTGTCAAGACTTCACCGAGATCTTCTCTCTTCTCTCCTTCTCGCGGCACAAGGACACCCAGACCTTCGTCTTCGGCCCATCCCTCTGCAGCAAACACTTCGATGGCTTTTATTGTTTCTTCCTCCCCTAGCTCCTCGTAGACAGAGATTAGACCAAATACCCTGCATACGTGACCTAGGATTGCCATCAACACCACGCCCAACACTGCAAAACGCCCATCGGCGATAAGTTGCCCAAAAGCATGTTGTGCTTTCGGTACCAGCACATCTCGCCAGAAAGACACGGTTTGCTGTATCCTTAGTCGCAACGCCTCATCTTCTGCCTTCTTCTTGTGTCGCGCAAGGTTGGTGGTGGGTACATGAGCGAGTGTTTTCAAGTGTTCGAGCACAGTGCCTACATGTCGGCGAAAGATGTTGAAGTGGCGATACCAAGTACTCCGGCGATGTTGGTTGTGATTTCGATGATGCAGAAGGTGCATTAACGTATGCAAATGTTGGAGATCAGCGGTTTGCGAGGCAGAGGGGAGTTTGAGAGGCGCGAGGTTGGGTATCGTTGTTATCGGGTTGGTCTCCATGATTTGTGCTTGTGAGGTCTGTTTGTTCCTGCGATTTCTCCAGCTCCAGAGGCCTGTTCCTGCCTCTCCAAGGAAACAGCCAAGAATCCGGTAGTTGTTAGACGGCTCAGTAGTGGAGTCAAACACCAGCCTCGTTGGCGTTATTCGACGAGATCTCGCTCAAAGGAGGGTCTCTTGACGAAGACTATGCAATGTCGGAGGGTTTGCAGATTTTGATGTTGATCCTCGTGGTATGAGTAAATTATTTGAGCAGCGTCTTTCACCGCGACTCGTGATGGAAAGTAGATTCTTGCTCGATTATAACTCCTCCTGAGATGTGTTTCTGATGGTTTCGATGGGTTTGGTCTTGAGCCTTTTAAGATCGACTGTCCTGACTGTACTGGAAGTCCAGAGTTTTTTCTTTTGGCCACGTTCGTGTTTGCCTGTCGCAAGGTCTTGCCCTTCAACACTGCGTGGATTTGAATAAGTAGAGAGCTGTATAATTTCCCTGGATATGAGAATTTCGAATCGAACAAAACTGGTCGCACGTTGATGGTACTAGGCGAAGAAGGTAGACAGCAAGGCCAAGAATAACCTCCGTCTCGGAGTTATCGGAGATAGGACGTGGGCACCCAGTACACAATCAAGATTCATCAAATAATCAATCACAAGCACGTATGGCCAGAAAACTTTTTTTTTATCAAGGCAACCTCGTGCATTGTTCTGTATGTCTGGAAAGCAAGGCTAAGCTAGAAGTATCTGAGAGAATGTGGAGTTCTCTATGTCTCTCTTTGTAGCATCCATCTCGAATCATTTTGTCAGTCAATCCTCCTTTTCAATCCCCTAAAGCTCAACCAGGAGAGCAACGATCCAGCCAAATGCTGTCCAGAAACTAAGAGTCTCCAGAAGAAAACGTCTGATCATGCCCAAACCTAAGGCTTCCATACCGCCAATATTTTTTTCTGTCGGGTTTTCTATAAGTTTCCTGTCGAGTGCCAACCTTGTGACAACAAAGAAGCATTCCTGTGTGTCGTCGCAAGACTTTTGTGAAGGCCAATCCCAATCGAGAGATGTTTGCGTCCAACGCGCAGCACTCAATGGCTGATGAGAGTGCCGAAACCATGAAGGGTTCAACGACGGTAATGGCCACGGCAGTTGCCACGGAAGAAGGGGTCCTCCTCGTCGAAGTAGTCCTCCTCCTCCTCGTCCTGGTAATCACCGCGGAAACGAGGCTGCTGCTGGTATCTACCGTTACGAGAGGCAGGGTGCTGACGGCGGTCGTTACCACGGTAGCCGATCATGTGACGCTCGTTGTAGCGGAGCTGACGCTGCTCCTCGTACTGGCGTTCCTCCTCAATGGCGAAGGAGGTACCGCGGTCGTACTGTCCCTCACGGTAGTGAGAGCCAGGGCCGTGAGGGCCTCTGCCACGGCGAGGAGGGAACAGACCGATGGTGCCAGCGTTATCCCTGGAACGCTTGCGCTTCTGCTCGTTGTTGGGAGGAGGGAAGGAAGCTTCGGTACCAATGGCCTGGCGGTTGGGGATGCCAGCGATAGTAGGGAGGTCGGTGGAGTCAACGTTGTACCACAGCTTGGGGCGGTAACGGGGGATTTCTTCCATGACAACTGAGTTACGGAACTTGGCCAAGAGACAGTCGATGCCCTGGATGGTGGCGTAGGAGACCTCGCACTTCTTCATCGAACCGTACATGTTCCATTCCTTGCCCACACGACGCTGCACGAAGTTGGTGATGAATTCGGGACGGACGAAGTTGACGAAAGCGTAACCGACATTCAAATTGTTAGAGAAGTCGATACGGAGGTACGAGAAGTCGTAGTGGCCCTCCGAGGTGGCATCGAGGAAGATCTTGAGGTCCTCAAAGTCGACGCGGTTAGGGATGTTGCGCAACATGATGGTGGTGCGAACATCGATGCCGGCCTCAATCTTCTGAAGATTGACTGTCTGGGGCTGGTTAAAACGCCAGAAGTCCATGTCGGTCTGGTGGACTGGAGAATCTTCTGAGAGACACAAAGCGGGGTGGCGAGAGCCATGACCACGGTAGCCGCTACGGAAACGACGGGGGACGTAGTCGCTACGGGAGCGAGGAGTGTAATCACCTCTGGAGTTACGAGTGGTGTAGTTGTCGTAGCGGTCGCTCTGATCGTCCGACACGTCCAGTTCCTCGGTAGCGGCGACCAGGTCAGTCATACCCGAGGCGGCGGGATGAACGTAGCGCTTGTAACCGGCCGGTAAATACTCCTTGATGGACACAGTCAGAGTGTTCTGAGATTGTTAGTGAGTAATCAACAAGGTAGACAGGCGAGAACGNCAGATGTATGGAAAATGAGAAAGGAAAACACTTACAGAGCAGAAGGCAGCATCGCGCTGCATCGAGGTGGTAACAATATCCTCGGCTGACTTGACAGAGAAGTATTCGGCGCGAAAGCGTGGGGCCTGGAAGCCCTTGGAGTCGACGTACGCAAAGGAGCGAACATCGCCCAACTCGCGAGCGAGGGCACGAACCTCGTCGAAGATGGAGTGCAGGTTGAAGTCGATCATGCTCTTGGGAGTAGCTGTGAACTCGACCTGGCCATCGTAGGCCGATATGGCCTGAGCACGAGGGTGCGAGGGATCGTGACCAAAGTATTCATGATGATCGACAAAGCAGAAGCTGGCAGTGGTAAGACCACTTTCGAACATGACCTTTGAGGAAGCTGCGGCGCGGAGGTCGTCGAAGCGACAGTACAGACTGACGTAGTCTTCAGTGTCGCCAAGAGCAGCGACGCAGTTGTCGATGAGACCGACCAAGCCAGTCTTTGACAGAGTTAGTAAAGAATGAGGAAATGGTTGATGAGAAAAACTTACTGCGTGGAGGACCTCATGGAGGGTGCTACCCTCAAGCCACTCGCCAGGGATCATGCCGAAGCGAACGAAGCGAGTCTCAGCAAGATTAGGATCAGCATCGGTGCTGAAGGCAGGACCATCCTTGAGCGAAGTCTGACGGGATGGAGAGGAGAAGCCCGAGCCGATGGGCTTGACAGGAGAGCTCGAAGAAGTCTTCGTCGAGGGTCCATCAGGAGTTGAACCGATGTTGAGAAGCTTCATAGCACTGCCATTGGCAGGAGTGTAGATGCTATTGGATGATGAGCTGACGCTATCATGGTAGCCCGAGAAACCCTTGCGAGGGGTAAAAACGGGTCCAGCAGGATTCATGCCACCGTTCTGCTATAAGAAAAATCAAGTTAGTGATGGGTCAAGGTTGAGGAAGACATAGAGCCGGAAAGGTAAAACAGGAAGCGACCTGAGGAAGGGTGAAGATCGGATAGATGAAGCATGATGAAGAGTGGAAAGGTTGGAAGTTGTATAAGACAAGGCAGAATGTGGTTGAAGAAGGAGATGGATCAAGCCAAGGTAGAGTGGTGATGAAGACGAGCCAAGGTGAGAGAGAGTGTCTAAGGGTGGAAGATGAACGGGATAGGCCAAAGTCGAAGAGCAAAGATCAAGGGCAAAGACAAGATACCGACGCAAAGAGCTCGTGAAGTAGGATCGCAGCGATCAAAACTCCGAGTCTCATAGCAGACGAATGCGCATGACGCGCAGGATAATGTGCCGAGGGAAAGAGAAGGGTTGGGTGCGTGCTGGTTGGATGCGTGCGTAGAAGGCAAGAGTGCTGATGGGGATGGGGAAGATGGTGTTCTGCGAAGTGCGTGCAGAGGATGAGAGAAGAAAGAAGACATACCTTTGATGATAGGATGAACTGCGCACTGGGAGCAGCCTTCTGCAGGACCTTGCGATCCTCGTTTGGGTTGGCAGAGTCTTTGCGCGCCATCTCAGAGGACTGAGGTGGAGGCATAGTGGAGTGTTGATGATTGTTATGTAAGATGCAAGAAGGGATAGGGAGAGGAAGAGAGAGGAAGATAACCTTAGTCCAAGAAGGAAGACACTGTGCGAAGAGGTGCGTGGTGTCAAAATTGGTAAAGGTTGTGGAGGGAAGGAAGGAGAGTTGGTGGAGGGACGGAGCTTTTCTTGTAGCCAGCGTCTTTGCGTCAATGATGTCGCTGGTATAGGTAGTGAGCACTTGAGCAGAGTGATCGAATGCTGAAGCTACTGGTAAAGAGACTTGAGAGAGATTTGAGGCAGACTCCACAAGTCCGACAAGGCATGGGTGAGAGATTGGGACAGAGGAAGGTGCTCAAAACGGTCACTCTCGGGGCAGGCTCGACCGCTGGTTCCTTCCTTTACGAAGCCAGAGTTCGACGAAACCAGGAGGTCGTGGATATTGACTCGATCAGATCGGCCAGACGTTCGACCTCGTAGAAGCTCGAACAATTCTATGGAAGGAGGGAGGAGGGAAGCCGTATGACACAGTAGAAGACGGCTTTGAGTATGGAGTCCATCGAGGCAGCGACGAGGGTACATCTACCTTGATGGTGAGCTCGCACGTCATGTTCTAAGTTCAACAACCGAGCGATCGAAGCGACTGAAGAGTATCTTTCGTGAATGTGTGTAGCCCAACATGATCCTTGAAAGACGCAAGTCTATATTATTGCACCGAACAAGGAAGGAGGCTTCGCTCTTTCTCATCGAGCTTGAAGCCTTCCGATGATGGGTCGTTTGCTTCGAATGCTTGCTTGGCAGCTGGATTTCCGGCCATGTGGATGAGGCTCTGCGGCAACTAAGCCATTGCAGTCGTAGCGTGGCGCATTGACCACAACCTACTTCTTGACTCCAAAGCATGGAGTACTTCTGCTTCCTCGAGTCCAACAACCATTGAGGTCAAGGATTTAGTAGATTAACCACGTTCGGTTGCTCTTCATTCCGTCGTGAAAAACAGGTCCATCACTGTTATTATTTCACTGGTCCTGGAACGATTTGTTCTGCCCATTTCTCAAGCCGATAGTCTTGTGCAGAGGAGTCATTTGTGAGCCTGTCAGTTCGAGAGCAACTCGATTGCGATAAAAGATGCCCGCGATCGTTGAGCCTCATGATGAGTTTATGGGCGCTGTCCAACAGGTATCGAACTTGGCTTTCCAAAACCGGACAGCGAGCTAATGGAGTATAGNNATAATCCTGTCATCTTCCGAGACAGACTACATCGACCAGTTAATCCCGGTGATGCGTGATGTCAGAAATTCCGAACGTGCAGGTCATCTCATCCAGGCGCTGACGCAAGTCTCGAACGACCGACAAGCCGAGATCGAGCGCATATGCAATACCAATCATCAGGAATTTATCAGCTCCGTCAACCAGCTTCAACGCGTCCGGGAAGGTACCGTCACCTTGACCGCTGAGATTATGAGTCTCAGTCAGTCTATCGAGGCTAGTACGGAGAAACTCGCGGAGCAAAAGAGAGCATTGGTTGATTCCAGGGGTGTCAGGCAGAACATCGACGATGCTACTCAAGCTTTGAAAGATTGTCTCGAGGTTTTGCGGCTGGCAAACCAGGTACATGACCTTCTTCAGGAGAAGAACCGCTACGCAGCACTCCGAGCTTTGGACGAGCTGCAGAATGTTCATCTCAGAGAAGTCACCCGCTACATGATTGCAGGCATGATTGAGCGCTCGGTACCGGCAACCCAGCGTCTGATATCTGAAGCTGTCATGGCAGATTTGAACACATGGCTTTTCCGTATTCGAGAGACATCGCAGTTCTTGGGCGAGGTCGCATTCTACCACACAGAGATGCGGCGGACCAGGCACAAGATGAGGTTTGAGGAGAATCCAGATCTCGGCAACTTCAAGCTCAACTCAGCAGTAGAGGCTGTTGCTGATGAGAGCGAGGAGTTCGATGTCCTGAACAACGAAGAGGTGCAGGTCGACTTCTCTCCTTTGTTCGAGGCCATTCATATACATGACGCTCTGGGCCAGAGCGAGAAATTTCGTCAGGACTATTCAGCGACCAGACGGAGGCAGAAGGAGCTGCTCTTGCCCGCGACTTTGGATCTCTTGGATGAAGACGCAGGCGAGTTGAGCACTTTGCTGGAGAGTATTGCTGGATTTGCCATTGTCGAAAAAGCCACCATGATGAAAACAGAGAACTTGAGAACCTCAAGCGATGTGAGTCCAGTCTCCTGAATTGTCCAGGGGCGTTACTGACAGCATACAGNNGTTGAAGAGCTATGGGACTCGATGTGCCAGAGTGCTATCACGCTTGTTAGCAAGTCCTTGCCAACCATCGACAACGACGAAAAACTGTTGAAAATTAAGGGTGTCATCGCGCTTTTCGTCCAAACCATGGGAGTGAGTTTCGTCAAAATTCACCATTCGACTGGGGCGGGCCAAGATGCTGACAAGCAACGACAGAGCTGGGGCTATTCTGTCGATAGTCTCGACAAGCTGCTCCTCAAGATTTTCGACAAGTACGCACAGCTGCTCAAGCAGAGATTCAGCGAAGATTTCCAGGAGGTGAGTGATGCAGGCTTCTCGAGCCCGGTAGAGCGGCTCGTGTTGCGTACGCAGGCTTGCTTACTATCACACGCAGNNATCGTTTCGACAGACGACTACATGCCCATGCCTATCAACAACCCTGACGAGTACGACAAGGTCATCAACGTCAGTTGGTACACGCCAGAAAAGGATCGCGAGCAGCAAAAGTATGTGTTTTACGTACAAGACAGGCAAAAGTATGATGCTGATTCGAGTAGCTTCCCCTGTGTTCTTCCTTTCTCACAAATGTACCCGCTTTGTTGCATCGACATCCGGAACTTTCTAAACCAGATCTATCTGTTCTCGGACGATCACTTTCAGAATACCGCAGTCATCGACGACACACTCAAAAGCGTGAGCCACCTTACGCCCCCGCGCTTGAAATGCACATGACTTACTGACGTGCCTCAAAACAGTNCTTTGGATGAACTCCTCTGTCATAAAGTGTGCAGGTCACTGGTCGAGAGGCTCTCTTCACAGTATCCCGGACAAATTGTGCAGATTCTGACCAACCTCGATCATTTCGAGACAGCATGCCGAGAGCTGCAAGACTTGCTCGCAGAAGCCCGTTCATCAAGCAGCGCAGCTGGCCCAATCGTGCTCGCCGCAACAGAAGAATTTACGACAGCCAAAAAGGCAGCCGAGAAGCGCATCTTTGAGCTCGTCAACAGCAAGATTGACGACTTGATCGAGACGGCAGAGTATGATTGGAGTTCTACTTATGAGCCACCAGCTGCTTCGCCTTATATGCAGGAGCTGACACGCTATTTGTCCGACGTCATGTCTAGTGTGTTACTTGGACTGCCTGTGCAGATCAAAGAGCTCATTTACTTTGACGCCCTCGGACATATAAGTAATGCCATCCTTGCATTACCGCTAGATCCCTCTATTCGTCGTCTCTCACCTCAGAGCGTCACGGCTTTCCAGCTCGACACTCAGCACTTGATCGAGTTTGTCCGCAGCCTTGACAACCCGGTGCTTATGGAGGGTCTTGATGAGCTGCACCAGACAGTCGATCTCATGGCCGTGGCCAAAGAAGGCGAAGGACGCGCAGAGGAAGAATTCTTCGACGTCGAGAAGGGACGCAAGAGATTCGGCAAGGTGGACAAGATGAACGGAGCCGAGTTGCTAGAGAAGGTCAGCCAGGGAGTTGAGGCGCAAAAGGCAGCTGCAGTTGCTCAGGCTGCCAGTCCGGTGGAAAAGAAGTCGACCATGAACTTCCCAGCCTTTGCGAGCAGGTTCAAGAAGGATACCTCATAGAGGGTAAGTTGAAGAGCACGGCCAAGGAAAAGGCAAGATACCCATGAATAAAAGTGTTTGGAGTAAAGTTTGTTGTTTCATCAAAAGTGCCATGATTTAGTCTGTACAAAGCAGTGGGAGGAGTAGCCTTTTTACTGGCAGTGCAAAGGTCGAGGCCACTGGCTGTCCTGCATCTCGTCGGGCCCTTCCGTGAACCCTCAACACGACTTCATGCCTCGTTTCGTCTATCGTACAATTCCCGACCAGCTTATCCTGCTTAGATGGCGAGAGGAGAGAAGAGCCTGGTAGCTTGTCAGCGTGCTGTGCTGCGAGATATTGCAATGACATATTCGTACTTGATCAGCGAAGGGCGAGGCACGCTGCGAGTGTAGCCAAGGTAGATGATCAGAGGAAGGTAGCCGCTATAAGAGGACCTGTCAGCAGGAGTCTCTTCGTGATGATTGAGCGAGTCGTCTTCGTTTGAATGTTCTCGTAGTTGATGGGAAGAAGTGGTGTGTTGGCGCAAGCTTCGACGTCTAAGCAGCCTATTCCCTTGCTCTTTCTCATCTTATAACTTCGACCAGCAGACCAGGACAACGATACGAGATTCCAGAGGGGTGTTTGAGATGCGAAGGACAGGGCGAACGTACTAGTGGACAGCGACACGAGAAATGTCAATGACGCGCGAGATGCGCTCCTGCTTCAGTGTCAGCCAGAAAGTCGCAAGATCGATATACACAGAGTCAGCGTACCTTGGTCTCTTCGGAAAGCTGCATGTTGACTGGATGGACACGGCGGTGGGTATAAGATGGCTGGACAAGAAGAAAGAAGTCGACGACAGGCTGTAAATCGTCACTTGCGACGGGCGTTGGATCGGTCTTTGCGGCGAAAAGAGCAGCGGAGCCTTCCGTCATTGCTGAACTTCTCCAGCGCATACGATAGACACGGCACCTCTGTCAATCACACTCAACCACACGAGCAAACATGGCGTCGGGAGGAAAGCACTGGTATGTCGTGTCCTATCATTCCTGCGACTCATCCTCAGTCCTAGCCGATACACACCCAAGGGCGCATACTGCTACCCACCCAGAGCTCAAGCTAACACCATGTCTAGGGAACAAGACAAGGAAGCGACCGTCTACGTCGGCAACCTCGATGAGCGCGTGACCGACCAACTCGTCTGGGAGTTGATGCTGCAAGCCGGCCGTATTGTCAATGTCCATCTGCCCAAGGATCGCGTCACCCAAACACACCAGGGCTTCGGTTTCGTCGAGTTCGTCAGCGAGGAAGATGCCGACTATGCCGCCAAAATCATGAACCAGATCCGTCTATGGGGAAAGCCCATCCGTGTCAACAAGGCCTCGGCAGACAAGCAGAAGACGCTGGATGTGGGTGCCGAGCTGTTTGTTGGAAACCTGGATCCCATGGTCGACGAGCGCGTTCTGTTCGAGACCTTCAGCCGCTTCGGCAGCTTGACCTCTGCGCCCAAGGTATGCGCCGTTCAGTTGACCCGCTCTTTGGACTTGCTAACATATAACAGGNTTGCCCGCGACGACGCAAATCTCAGCAAGGGCTACGGCTTCGTGTCATTCACCGCCTTCGAAGCCTCGGACGATGCCATCGCAAACATGCACGGTCAATACCTGATGAACAAGGAGATCACCGTCCAATACGCCTTCAAGAAGGATGGCAAGGGAGAACGTCACGGAGACGCCGCAGAGCGTGCCCTGGCTGCCGCTGGTCGCGAACACAACATTGAACCTCAAGTCCAGCCTCTACCTCCGCAATTGCTGGCCCCTCAGATCGTCACTTCCATCGCGCCGCCTACTCCCATGTCTGCTGCTCCCTATGGTGTTTCGCCCGTCACTGGCGGATACGGCGCTCCCCCGGCTGCAAGAAACCAGCTTCCACCGCCTCCTGCAGCTGCTGGTGTACCTGCACGACCACCTCCGAGTGTCGGCGGATACAACGGTCCCCAAGGCGGCTACAATGGTCCTCAAGGATTTGCTCCTCCACCAGGTTTCGCACCAAATGGAGCTCCTCCTGGCTTTGCGCCGCCGCCAGGTTTCGGAATGCCCGGCATGCCTCCTGGTTTCCCAGCCCCTCCACCAGGAATGCCTCCGAATGCTTACCAAAGACGATGATCTAGTGGGTTTCTGGAATAGAGGGCTTCATCTATGATTCAAGGAAAAAGCTGTTATTTTTAGCGAGGCGTTCATGGCATGCTCGGGATTTGGTTGCATGGTGAGAGGAGATGGAAGTGTATATTGATGGATATTAAGAAGTGGGAGGACCTCCAGAGACTTGGCCTCGATCGAAGATAACTAGAAAATGAAATTGGTCTGTAGACCATGGTATATCGAGTAGCAAACAGACAAAAGAAATGCAAAGAAGCCAGACCACGTTCCATTGCTGGAACTCAAGAAGATGAGAGAAAAGAAACCGTGTGTGACCAGGACTTTACAGACGGTCAAACATGACAGCCTTTGGGTCTCTCGGCCTACCATCCTTGCCAATATTCTCACGCCCAAATCTCTCTTCCATGACTATCCTTCTAGCCTCATCGAAGCCGCATCCTCTGCTCTTCATAATGGCCTTGACTCTCTCCTTCCCTTGCTCATCCAAGCCCTGTCTGCTGTCTCCTCCTTCAACATTCTCCCTCAAGTCAAAGTTGGCACTGCTGAAGCCGGCTTCAATGTCGTCTTCGAAACTGTTTTGGCCCAGACTGATGTAGGCATTTTGAGCAAAGGGGTTGAGTCGCTGAAGGGATTGAGAGAGTCGCCAGAGAGGTTCAGGGATGTGGCCTGGGGCTGTGAGGTAGGGGATCGGTGGAGCGTGAGCGATCCAGAGGTGTTTGGTTAGGTATAGCGCTNNACAAGGTTGTGTTAGTACGAGTCAAGCGGAGGGAGAGTTAGAAGCAGGCATACCGGTTGCGGTGACGAGGAAGAGGAAGGTTATTGAGTAGAAGAGATAGGCCATAGTGCCGGTAGTATGATTTTGAGAGCAGAGAGGTATAGAGGGGATGCGCGGTCCTTGTGTAGCAGACTCGGAATAGACGGATGTACTGATGGTGAGCAGCGGCCTTGGCCGGAGATAGTAGCGATTCGAGTGGATGTTGGAGTTCAGTTGTAGATGATCAGATCAGGGCCCAGGAAGGCCAAGGGTATACGCAGTCACATAGAGGGCTGACGGAAGAAATGAAGAAGCAGCAGACGACGACAGGGGAGATTGCTGCTGAAAGAGGATCGATCTCAAACGGGCTGCGGCGGAGGCTCAGCTTACGACTGCTGCCGACCTTCGTCTTGTATGCTTGGCGCCGAACCCCAGACTCTCTCGGCAAGGGCAACCGACACAGAATCTAGGGCTCCTAGAAAGCGACCAGTGCGGGAAGGTTAGCCGGGCTTCAGCCCACACAGACGCCCTTTGAATATTCACGATTTCTTCTCTCAAGATCCAGTTTCATCTCATATCACAGCAAAAATGGCCACCAACTTCGACAACAACTCCTACGACCTCATCTGGGAGACCATCCGTATGTGCTCCCCCGCTCCGAACAAGAATTGAAAGAGACGGACCCTCGTGGGCAAGGGATTTTGGGAATTTCGACAACTGTTGAATATCGCGCTTCTTCCGGAGAGGACGACAATTGAAAACATCAAGAGGACCTGTAACTGACGCGCGCATTCTTTTTCAAGGCNNCACAACAATGCCTTCCTCGTGAAGCGCAACCAGGCCGGTGGTGTTCAGTTCTCCAAGGACCCCCTTAACCTGACCAACCTCCACTCGCGCAAGGTAAGGACACCATTCGTCTTCGCAATCGCAACCAGACACCTAACCCCCAACGCGCGCAGTNACTCTTCGCTCGCCAACCCCCAGGCCCTCGGCATCAACGCCAAGGACGGCAAGATCGAGCTCACCACCAAGGTCGCCAAGAACTCGAGCAAGCCCNAGCAGCTCGTTCGCCAGAACCACCTTCAAGGCCACCACCCCTCGCGCAAGCTCATCAACAACGCCGTCTCCGGCTCCACCAAGAAGGGTTACCGCCAGGACTTGCACATGGAGGCCGTCCAGCGCGCTTCCGCCGTCAAGAAGTCGACCCGCCAGGTCAAGGCCACCGTCAAGCCCACCAAGCTCCGTGGCTCCAAGGCCCGCAAGGCTGCTGAGAAGCAGTAAGCATCTCGCTCTTCTTGATTGTAGACAAAAAAGGGGAATGAGGTGTTGTCGGCTGGTATGCTGTTTGCCGGAATGAAAAAAAAATGATTCAAAGGCCATATGCGATTTCATCCTCCTGTGATTGTGCTCTTGTAACATGTTTTGATCTTCTCGATGTTATTTCCTGGAAAATTCTCTGGGAGACTGCTTCAACACCATGATGGCCAGACATTGAATGGGGACGCAGTGCACTATTCAACGGATTCTAGTCTTGATATCGTCCAAATGCCCAATTAGCTACGACATCATTTACAGAGCACCGCCGACCAGCGTCACAATCCACATGGCAATCCTCACATGCAGACCAACCCTACGTTCCGTCTTTTCAAACGTCCCTTGGTCAACCTTGGTAGCATACTCCTGCAACCACTCTTCTTCCTCCTTCAATCTCTTCATCAAGCCTAAATCCCTCGTGACAATCAACGCATTCGCTTCCAGATCCAGACTGTAGCTTCTCTTCGTGTAGTTGCTGCTACCGATCAAACTGACACTGGGACCAGGTTCATCCTTGAGAGTCACCCAGATACCCTTTGCATGATACGTCCAACCGCCTGGTGTGTTGACCGTGCCTTTTCTCCACTCCTTGAGCGTGATTTGGTTCTCGAGCCCGGCTTTCTGGACTGAAGAGAGGAAGCGGCGACCGAGGAGTGTGTATGCTGCCGGCAGCATTCCTGATACACCAGGAGAACCGTAGAAGCCGTTTGCCCATGGCGAGGCAGCAATGACATTTGCAGATGCTGGATTGGATGCCAAGAGCAAGTCACGCAGCCAGGGCGTCATGTTGAAGTAACCAGCTGTAAANGTCCATTTGCTTCCTGCGAAAGCTGGGGTGGCCAAGGTCTTGAGAATGGTGGTGAGAGCTGGGAGTTCGGTTGATGTATCAGGCTTGAGGAGAGGTGTTAGTTGAAGGAGGGGATATATTTGTGTATCCGTTTGCGATGTCGGGGTAAGAGTCGAAGTGGCAGGCTTCAGTAAAGGAGCAAGCAGTTTAGTGGCTTGAGTGATGAACTCCTTGGGATCTGTCAAAGGTGCCGGATGTGCGTTTGTGGTCGGCCAGTCAAGGTTGAACCCTCCAGGTGCAGAACCATTCGGTACTACGCGATAGCTAATGCTACACACTGTGTCGTGCACCTTGGCAAAGTAGTCGGTGATACGCTTGCAAGAAATCAGGTGGTAGCGGTCCTGGCGGTTGGTAAAGTAATCAGAAGAAAGGTTTGCACCTGACATGATGATCTCGTCGTCGATACCGTAGAGCTTCATATGTTGTAATCCCCAGCCTTCGTTGATGCGCTTGGGAATCAGGGACTTGCGAATGCCGGTGAGGTTTGGTGTGTGGTACATGCATACTCCGACACGGTCTGGGCCGAACTCATCGATCAGGGCCGCCAGCAAAGTAGCACATGATGCTTTTGGTGTCTCTCTGGTTCCTCGGAGAGAATCCGTCAAAAAGGAAACTTTGAGGTTGGGGTTTCGTTTCAGAGATTCTTGGATGGTTTGAATNCTATCACGGCCGTTAGATTTGCGACACATTGACACAGATGATCGACGTACCAGTTCATGCTCGGACTTGCCGATGTACAGAGTGGAGAGGTATATTCTCCTTTCTGCAGTCCGGATCTTGGTCTGNTTCTTCTAGTCAGTCGGGTGGCTTCGAAGGCTGACTCGAGACCCAGTGTTTCAACCATTGATAACAAAGAACATATGTAGTTCGGTCTTACAGAAAGCAGGATAATGCTTTGGAGTTATGAAAAGAGAGAAATTGATGAATATGGAAGTGGTTGCTCAACTTGCCTTCAAGGCCTCGTAAAAGTCAGATGGAGATTTCAGAATCTCAATCTGAGACGACGAGATATCAAAGCGAGGGGACAACTTGTCTAGCTCGGTGTTCAACCCTCCCAATGCTGCTCCAGGAGATGGTGCATTGGTAGTAGGCGCGACGCTGGAGTTCGAATAGCGTCTTTTCATGGGCATTTGATGAGAAGACCTGATAGATCTCACTACCCTACGGGCCGCTTGCCTCGGAACACATCTTGCAAACATATTCCTACTCGTGACCAGTGCTCTGATGTTTGATAGGATAGATCAGACAAATAAATGCTTCGGTCAAACATTTGGTGCCAAGGCTGGCGATCGAGTCGGGAACAAACAAGTCAAACGGTGTGCTGACCATCGATTGCCGCATCCTCAATCGCGACCAAGCGACGAGAGCAGTGAGGATTGTAGATCACACACCACACATCATGTCGACTATTATGAGAACGCTGCGCAACTTGCGCTCAATTGGCCTCAAGGTGAGTAGCTGTGGCTATCTTTTGGATCGCTTGCGCTAACTGTTGTCCTAGGAATATGGCCACCAGATGCAGGTACGTCCGCCGCTCCGGAATCTACGAATGACCCTCTACGAACAATGACTTACTCGATTTTCCGCCGCTATAGTACATGGGTACGATGTGCAACGATCTCGACATCTCGCGACCGAAACTGAAGGAGTACAGNGTGATACCAAGGCTGGAACCCTCATCGGCCAGGACCGTTACGGCAACAAGTACTATGAGAATATGGAGGACCTGCNNCCTGTACGTCGATTCGAAACCCGGACATTGGAAGAGCTTGCATCTAATTCTGAGGTCGCAGTGAGAACAAGATGGTGCGACTACAAGGACCAGGAGTTCAACCCGTGCGTACAACTGTTCGATGATACTAGATGAAGTAGCAGGAGGACTGACTCAATATCAAACAGTGATCAGATCGAGCCCGGCTGGTATGAGATGCCGCCAAAGCGATGCATCGCGCAATCTACTCACAAGACCTTAGGCNACGCCTGGATGTCATACATGGTCGACAAGGCCCCATCCCAAGACCCCCTTCTCCAGAGACAGGTTCGCCCGTGGGAGCCTGCCGAGCACCGTCCCTGCTTGACCTGGAGCAGAAGTGCATACAGACCCTTCAGCACGTAAGTCATGAGGGAGTCCGAACTACAAAGAAGCCCGGAAGAACTAAACCAAAGTAGTGTCAAGAACAAGTACCAGCCATGGACCCCAGTCGCTGCTCCTAGAAACTAAGCGAATGCATGCGCGGCATTTTCTAGGGGGTCAATAGCGGGGAGGGCGTGAAGGATTGCAGTATGCGCCCTTCCGAGCATTGAAAGCTGATAAGAGAGTGGCTGCTGCTTTGACGCGTGGACCCTTTTGCAGGTGAAATGACTGGACTTCTCACCCAGCGAACCAATTAAATTCTCTTTGTCAATATCAAATGGCGTATAGCGGTCTGTTAACAAATTTTGCCGTATCTCAATTGCTCGTCCGATGTACCTCTTTCAAAATGTGGTTGAGCTATGCTCGTGTAGGACTCCGCAGGCTTGAGGTCCTGCCTGATTGGGAAGCCGGTGATAGGTCGTTGCGAGTTATCGTAGCTTGATGAGTCAGGAGGATGGATTATCCAGAGCTGTGGTACGTGTTGTATGGAGGCTGCTATGGTCAGAAGGGCACTCGTAAGTGCTTCTGATATGATAATAGGCAGTGTCCTCGAGTGTCGTGCTTCTCTCTTCCAACCGTGAATTTCTCCAGGTCTTCTTGCAAAACGAGCCAAATCGAGCGAGTCATTTGGGTCAAAGCAGGCGAGCTTAAACTGGAGCAAGCGTTGCCGAACTGACGCAGATACGATCAACGGGGCATATCCAGGCCGAGCAGCGCGATTGGCTTCTTGCTTCCTTCATCAACATTTTCATCGCAGCGTCGCTGTTACACAACACATCGAAGTTTTGGTGGTTGTTGTCGTTGTCGTCTAGAAAGAGCCCGAGACTGCACAAGCAGAGCAGCTGGCCCATATCAGAAGAATTGCTCGAGGGAGCGGCGAAACACTCAGCATCATCCACGCTGCCACGTCCTGGCGCAATCCCCGCCATGTTGAATTGGGGGCAATGCAAGGGGCCCATCTGGCGGAGTGACGATTTCACCGACTGCTTTCAGAATGAGTGAGTTTTTGAGAGACAGACATGTTTCGCCTTCCTGTCTCGTGCCAAAGACATGCCGCTAACCGTGTGTTAGCNNTACCTCATGGGAATCATCCCCCTCATCGCGAGCGCAATCTCCGTACTATATCTTACCTACCAACTAATTCAAACCGCCATCAACTCGAAATATCACTATGCCTACAAACTCGTTAATCCCAAGCATCCCCATCCGTGGGACCTTCGCATTCCCAGAGCTCAAGATGACGCAGACACGGACGACGACTCGGATGAGTTTGACAGAAACGAGCATCTCGCTATCCACACCGTCCGAACTCGTAACACTGAGATGTCTGTGGTTGACAAGCCACGAGGTCAGATCGTCCTGCCTGTCATCGAAGAGTTGGCTGTGTTGGCCGAGGTTGGCATCCACGCTGCTGCATGCGCCACTGGTATCTGGGGTTGGAGCAGGGCTACAATCATCTGCAGTACCGCCCTCTGGTCATACGTTGCAGTCCTGACCACTCTGCGTCTCTACTTCTCCAGCACAAACAACTACTCGTTCAACAAGCTATGGTACCACACCGCTCTTCTCTATGGCGCGCAGTGGATCTGCGCATTCCTTCTCTTCCGCTCGGCAATCATCCACCCAGTCTCCACGGGCGTCCAAGCTCTTACAAGCACTCACTTTGCACTTACGACTCTGCTGGCTTTGATCATGCTCACCTCACGCAAGGGTAACAAGCCCGTGGAACTCGAGTACGAAGGCGAGATTGAGCCCTCAAGAGAGCCTCTCGCTAGTGTGCTCTCTCTCGCTACCTTCTCCTGGATCGATCCAATCATCTGGAAGGGCTACAAGAAGACTTTTGAAATGTCGGATGTTTGGAATCTCAATTCCAAGGACAAGGCTGAAGCCGTTCTCTTGGACTACCGACAGGTCAAGAAAACCTCAGCTCTCGCCTGGCACTTGTTGAAGTACTTTAAGCGTGGTTTACTCGTCCAAGCTGCATGGGCTGCCCTTTCTGGTGTCAATCTCTTCGTGCCTACTCTTCTCCTTAAGGTTATCCTGGAATACGTCGAGAACCCAGCCGATACCCCGGTCAATGCTGTGTGGTTCTACGTTATCTTGTTGTTCGTTTCTGGTTGCGTCTCTGCTCTGTCTGGTGGCCAAGCTCTCTGGGTTGGTAGAAAGACATGCATCCGTCTTCGTGCCATAATTATTGGTGAGATCTATGCCAAGGCTCTACGTCGTAAGGCTGCAGCGGCCGGCGACAAAGTGCTTGGCGAGGAAGAGAAGANNAAAGACGATGAGGCTCCTGCACCCAAACAATCTGTGAAGCAAGCCTTCCTCAAAAAGGTCAAGTCGTTCTACAAGGGCAAGAAGACCTCAGAGGCTACCAAGGATGTTCCGAAGAAGGAAGAGAGTACCGATCAGGTCACCTCCGGTACGATCATCAATCTGATGGCCGTCGACTCCTTCAAGGTCAGTGAAATCTGCGCCTATCTGCACTTCCTCTGGGCCGAGACACCTGTCCAGTTTGTCCTGGCTATCTACCTTCTCTACAGCATTCTGGGTTACAGCAGTATCGCTGGTATTATCATGATGGCTCTTCTTCTACCTGTCAACCTCTTCATCGCCAAGCAGTTCACCAAGGCTCAGAAGAAGATTCTTGCAGCCACTGATGCTCGTATTCACACTACCAACGAAGTGCTCACCAACATTCGAATTATCAAGTACTTTGCCTGGGAGCAGCGTTTCCTAGGTCAGGTCGATGAGAAAAGAGCAGTTGAGCTGAAGAACCTTCGAAACAGATATATCATTTGGGCCGCCGCAGCTACCATCTGGGGAGGAGCTCCCATGGTCATCACTTTCCTCACCTTCCTGGTCTACACCATGGTCGAGAAGAAGGACCTCATCCCATCCGTCGCTTTCACCGCTCTCTCGCTCTTTAGTCTTTTGCGTATTCCCNTGGATCAGCTTGCCGACATGGTTGCCCACGTTCAGGAATCCAAGGTGTCTGTTGACCGTATCGAAGAATACCTCAATGAGCCAGAGACCGACAAGTACAATCAGCTCCAGGACAAGGAATTCGATGAGGATGGAAATCATGTCATTGGATTCGAGAATGCAACTTTCAGCTGGGGTGGCGGCACCGAAGCCGATGACTTCAAGATGATTGACCTCAACATGCGCTTCAGAATCGGCGAGCTGAACGTCATCGTTGGACCCACTGGTAGCGGTAAGACATCTCTTCTTATGGCACTGCTAGGAGAAATGTCCAAACTCGATGGTCATGTGTACCTGCCTGGAGGACACAGCAGAGAAGAACTAAAGGCTGATCCGGAGACTGGACTGGTTGAAAGTGTCGCGTACTGTGCTCAACAGGCCTGGCTTGTCAACGGAACCATCAAGGAAAACATCGTCTTTGCTAGCCCCTGGAACCCTAGACGTTACAAGGACGTCATTATTGCCTGTTCTCTCCAGCGCGATCTTGAGATCCTTGATGGTGGTGACCAGACTCTTGTTGGTGAAAAGGGTGTCACTCTCTCTGGCGGACAGAAGCAGCGTATCTCTCTTGCTCGTGCTCTGTACTGTAATGCCAGACACGTTCTCCTCGATGATGTTCTTTCTGCAGTCGATGCTCATACCTCTAAATGGATCTTTGAGAAGGCTCTTATGGGCCCTCTCATGCTCAACAGAACATGTATTCTGGTCACTCACAGCACCACACTCTGTCTTCCCCATGCTGCATTCGCCGCTGTACTTGACAACGGCAGAGTCAGCACTCAAGGTAGTGCCAGGGATGTCATCATGTCTGGAAAGCTTACCGAAGATCTTAGCACAGCTCTGGAAGAATCCGAAGGCGGCGCATCGCATCTCCCATCCCGTGTACCTTCTGACATCGGTGGTGACAAGGCTCTGGGCGAGAATGGCCATGCCGAGGAAGAGGCTGCCAACCCAGCCGAGTATGAGGACAACACTCTTCACAAAGTCGTTACTAAGGATATTCCCGGCATGAACAAGGACAATGTCGCCTCTCCTGTCGAAACCAAGGCTACTGGAAGTGTCAACTTCAAGGTTATCCTCATGTACTTCTCTTACATGGGTACTTGGTACTACTGGGTGATTACCGCCATGATGTTTGCCCTCCAGCAAGTTTCGCAAGTCTCGACCAACGTTTGGATTCGTCAATGGGCCAACGCTTATGCCGATAAGAGGGAAATGTCTGTCATGGGCGTTTACACCGAGCCTCGCCAACTGACTCATGTGTTCAGCGGTATTGGCAGTGGAGCCTCTTGCGTGAAGAGTGGATCTTGCCTTTGGGGTCTGCCTTCGTTTGGCACTTCCAATGTTTCCGACCAGTTCTCTATCCGTTCAGAGAACTCCAATGGTGTCGATGTTTCTTACTACCTTGCTGTCTACGGTATTCTTGGCCTTGTCTACATGCTGATCACTGTCACCCGTGAAGGTGTCCTTTTCTACGGATCTCTGGTTGCTTCTAAGAGAATTCACAGAAAGCTTATGGAGTCTGTCACACACGCCAAGTTCCGCTTCTTCGATTCTACTCCCCTCGGTCAGATCATGAACAGATTCTCCAAGGATGTTGAGGCTATCGATCAAGAGATCGCTCCTGTTGCAGTTGGAGTAGTCCACTGCATGGCCTCGATCATTACCACGGTCATTCTCATCTCGGTCATTACACCTCGTTTCCTGATTGCTGGTGTCTTTATCAGTGTCCTCTACTTCATGATTGGTGCTTTCTACATCAATGCCGCTCGCGACCTCAAGCGTCTCGAGTCTGTGCAACGCAGCCCGCTGTACCAGCAATTCGGTGAAACCTTGACTGGCATGACAACCATCAGAGCTTATGGCGACGAACGCCGCTTCATCCGTGAGAACATGCACAAGGTCAACACCCACTCAAGACCGTTCATCTATGGTTGGGGCACTAACCGTTGGCTCGCGTTCCGTGTTGATGTTACCGGTGCCTTGGTGTCGTTCTTCACTGGTGCTTTCGTCATTCTGAGTGTCGGCAAGCTCGATGCTGGTGCTGCTGGTCTGGCTATGACATACGCTGTTACTTTCACAGAGAACGTATTGTGGTTCGTCAGACTTTACTCGATGAACGAGCAAAATATGAACGCTGTCGAGCGTATCAAGGAATACTTCGAAGTCGAACAAGAAGCGCCTTACCAAATTGAAGACAAGAAGCCTTTGCCTGACTGGCCCAGTCAGGGTGCTGTCGAGTTCAAGGATTACAGCACTAGATACCGCAGTGACTTTGACATGGTGCTCAAGGACCTCAGCTTCAAGATTCTACCTGGCGAGAAGGTCGGTGTTGTGGGTAGAACAGGTGCGGGTAAGAGTTCGCTGGCTCTCGCTCTCTTCAGAGCTCTTGAAGCCGAGACTGGAAGCATCATCATTGATGATGTTGATGTTAGCTTGATCGGTCTCCAGGACTTGCGTGAGAACATTGTCATGGTTCCTCAAGATCCTACGCTCTTTACCGGCACCATTAGAAGCAACCTTGATCCCTTTGGCTTGTTCACTGACGAGGAGATCTTCACTGCACTCCGACGAACACAACTCGTTGGTGCTGCCTCGGCCGAGCCGTCGCGTGCCCCAACACCTACAAACGGGAACGCCAGTGTCCGTTCCGAAGGTGTACCCGCCGAGACCACCACGGACACTCCCGCCACGTTGGAGAATAAGAACATCTTCACCAACCTTTACTCGGCGGTCGCAGAGTCTGGTAGCAATCTTTCCCAAGGCCAGCGTCAACTTTTGTGCTTGGCGCGTGCTCTGCTCAAAGATCCTAAGGTCTTGCTCATGGACGAGGCAACTGCATCTATCGACTACGCCACTGATGCAAAGATTCAAGAAACCATTCGTGAGATCAAGAACACGACCATCACAATTGCTCACCGTCTGCAGACCATTGTTGATTACGACAAGGTCCTGGTGCTGGACAAGGGAGAGTTGATCGAGTTCGGTTCCCCTTGGGATCTTATCAGAACGGATAACGGTATCTTCAAGGGCATGTGTGAGATGTCCGGCGACTTTGATATCCTGATCAAGGAAGCCGAAAAGGCGCATAAGGGGCGCCAGTTGGTTGATGTCGATGCTTAGAGTGGCTGTTTGAACATGGAGTTTTCTGGCGGCTTGTCTTTGTTGTGTTCTGCATCTATTATTTTCCAGCATTGTTCTGCTTTAGCAATTCGCTAGCAACAGAAAAACAAGAGGTTTCGGTAGAGCCTATGTATATAGATCATATATCTACACGGTTGTTGCTTCTCTCGTCTCCTGTTCCACGATAGAAACCTCCAATTTTCCATGTACGCTTGTATACTGCATCGACCTATAGCTACTTCATTTCCTAGTCCATCTCAATATGTACATCCCTTGTCGTCAAGTCCTCATCTTTGATCTCGCATGACTCGTTTACTCGGGCGATGGGCTCAAGATGGCCAAGCAGAACGTTGCCAACAGTCTGCATCACTTTACCATCGAAGCTGTCTTGAAGGCATCGAACCTTCCCAGCGTGAGGCTTGAGATGTGCTTGGCGCTGGCGGAGCCTGCTCAACCTTTTCTCCTGTTTGTCACCAAATCTAGCCACCACTCGTCATGCAATGAGGCTTGGCTACTCTGTGCTTCGATTCCAACTTGATCTCGTGGTATCTCAGACTCCATGCCATTCTTATACCACATTTGAAAGTGCTGGCTAATCGCCAATCTCGAGTATGCTTTGCGTGTCGCTGCATACCAGTACGATGGCACTCAATACAGCGAGACGAGCCTAACTACTAGACCATTTATGTGTCTATTGTGCACAGACACATGTCTCTCAGCAGATATCTCACTGTAGTAGAATTACCGCCGGCAGTGGTATAGCACGTGCGTCTGGAGTGTGTGCTATCAGCCGTTACAGAAAACGTTTCACTACCCCTACGAGTATATTGGAAACCTAACAGACCATCTCGTTGCAAAGCCTCCTCGAAGGATGAGGCAGTGACAACCAAAAAGGCTATAGGTAGGTCCCATCGAATAAAGAGGCACGCATTGCTCCTTTCTCAGCTGCCTCGTCGCGCTCTTGTATTCCTCATATACCTCATCTTGCGACCATTTTCTGCTGAAATTCGTATCTTCTCTTTCAATACACAATCCGGTCACCAAACCACTCGAAATTCTCCAAGATGGTCAACTTAGCCATGGCGGTCGCCGTACCATTGTACATCTGGCCAACCATCAACGCCTGGCAACCTCTCTACAACACCATCTCAGCCGCCCCAAACACCACCTTCAACATCATCATAAACCCCAACTCAGGACCCTCCAACGGTGCCTCTGAGCCCGAAATCGTCTCTGCAGTGACCACTCTCCGCTCCTACTCCAATGTCCAACTCTTTGGCTACGTACACATCGAATACGGCAAGCGCGCCGCAAAAACCGTACACCAAGACATCTTCACCTACTCCACCTGGAAGAAAACAGCAAAGTCAGACATCCATCTCGACGGCATCTTCGTCGACGAAGCCCCTTACGAGACCAAATACCTGTCATACATGAAAGATTTGCAGACCTACATCCACAAGACAATGCCCAAATCGCACCAAAAGGTTTGGACAAACCCCGGTATCCCCATCGATGCCAAATTCTACGAGTACGCCGATTTTGTCAATGCGTATGAGAACTCGTATGCAGATTGGAGTTCTGCTGGTGGCAACAAGAAGATTCCCGAGTGCTTGAGGCAANAGAGTACGGTCATGATTTACGATTTCCCCAAGAATGCCAACGCAAAGTTGAATTCTGATACCAAGAACATCATTGCGGCTGGATATAATGGAACGCTCATCACGACGAGTAGTGGGTACGAGGAGTTTTCGGCTAGTTGGTCGCAGTATGTCAGTGATGTTGCGAATCTGACAAAGACGACCAAGGTCAAGACTCTGCCGGCTTGTAAGAAGTAGTGGATATCGATAGCCTTGAAATCTATAATGCTTTTCAGGCAGGACGGCGCTTAACCTCAAGACTTATCATTAGGCACATAACAAAAGTAAACAAGCTACGACCAAACAGCAAAAGATATTGTGAGGGACTTTCCGCAAAGGAGTGAGTGAGCAACTCCGTCCAAAGACCAGGTGAAAGCAATAGATAATCGACGTAGTTGGAGTTCGATACTCTATGTCAGACAATAACCCTCAAAATCATATTCAAGAAAAAATTTGCGCTCCAGTATCGGTTCATCAAAAGATCAAGAATCGGGGACCTTCAATGTCGCCGCCGTCCAAGCACCTTGGACCAGGTCCCGAGTCGCAAATGTCACGTCGTTTCCAGTCGTTTGGTAAAAGACACACAAACTGTCTCCCCCACTCTGGTCGGGCAGAGTTGTCACACTCATGTGAGTACCAGGTATACCAGGATCATTTACTGGAAAGCTGCCTTGTATGGTGGTGTTTTCAGACGCCCATGTGATGTTGTGTCCTGTGATCCAGCCGTCAGTTCCCTGGGTGTAAAAAGCGTTCGTGTAGCCTAGACTAGAAGACGGATGAACGTTGTTGATAGCCACTGAACTGTTTGTCCACTGATTGATTGGGTGGTTGGCAGAGAACGAAGTGGTGGTGTTGGTGTCTTTCCACCAGATTTCTGCCGTGTTGTACGAGTTCACCATCATCACATAGGTTGTTGTGCCTGGACCCCAGGAGTAGCAGCCTAAGCCTGCGTGTCCATTCTTGTCTGACCATTCTTGTTGGTAAGTCCAGTTGTTATCGCCGTTACGCCATCCGAGCTGTTGGAACGTGGAAGCATCAGAGGCATACCAGAGATGCATACCGACATCTGTATTCGAGCCTGTAGTGCTATTGGCAGTATTGTTACCTTGGTTTGGCAATGGACTGTGCTTGTAGTCGGCGTCGCCGTAGTCATTGCCATACCAGCAGGCTTGCATGCCGACTTGATCGGCATCCAGAACAGTGTGGTTCTCTCCGGTCAGTGGTCCTTCTACCCATAAGTTTGTCGCGTTGCTGTTGATCTTTTCTCGAAGTCGATTGCTGTTGTCGATGTAGAAGAGATGCCANCTAAAGTACATCAGCATGAGAGTATCAGCTTTGATCATGTGCAGACTTACAGTAGATACACCATTCAGACTATAGGCTACCGCGCTCAGAGGCGTGCTGTTTTTGGCGTCTGTTGCAACGACCTCCGATGCAGTTCCTCCCAGCCAGCCATTGTCCGGTGTCAGCCTCTGCCAGCGAATCGATCCAGAATGATGTTGAAAGTAGAGGACGAGCTCGCCATACTCGCCTGAACCGAACGACTGAGATGCCAGCGCCAAGCCACTGCCATTGAAAGCACCTTGCTTCGAGTAGTAAGCAGGATTAAGTGCGCCACCAATGTAGTAGTCAGAGGTCTTTTCCGATGTTGATGCTGGCTTTTTGGCCCTATGTTTTACCCCAAGTCCCACGCCCAGGCCAATAGCAAGTCCAATCACTATTGCGAGGGTAGCAGCCAGCAAAGGCCAAAAGAAGACACGCCTGAGTCCGCAAATCCGTGCCGGCTCCTTTCCAGGTGGTGTTACTCGTGTGTGTATCGGTATCGCTGTTGGTGCCGCCGTCCCTACCACGACTTCCTTGTCTCCTTCGCCAGCCCATACCGATTCGAGACCTGGCGAGATAGCACTGATGCCACCCATTGATCCATGCTTGGCACCGTAATCCATATCGACGGGATCTGGAGGTGATGGTGGCCATGGCTGGTATGAAGGTGGGTGAGTTGAATGTGTCGACGACAACGTAGGATATATGTGTTCATCATATGGAGAAATCGCTTCCCTTCTTTTGGTCAGCATGTATAAGTTCAATGATTGCGCCAGGGATACCTGAATCCAGAAGTCCTTGGTTGGTTGGTCATGATGGTGTTGTAACACGATCAAAGAAAAACAATGTGTACAGAAGAAGTTACGGAAGAAAAAGATGTAAGACAAGAGGGGTGGATGCTGCATTATCACCATTGATACCACGGTCAGCTGCATGGACAAGGCAAATGGTACTGTCACAGTAACACGGAACATGTCACATCAGCTCGTGTGCAGCGAGTTTGCTTGAGCAGCGAGTCGCAAGGCTGATGAGAGAGCGAAGTTGATTCGCTCATCAGCCATGCAGCTGCAGCTTCATGCATGGCGTCTGCTTCCCCGCTTGTTGCTAAAATGGAGAGACAACCAGGTCTATCATACATGGTCTTATAGCCTTTGAGAGCCCAAGCACTAGATTGGGTGTCTCTTCCCTTTCTGTTTCAACAACCATCGGCTGACTGCCAGGGATGTTGGAAGCTGCAGTCACAAACTGAGAATCAGGAACATCTCTCGTAAGAGAGGATGAGGCACAGTCAAATTTGGGAGGCCTCTTTACAGTATGCAACATTCGTAGGGTACTTTGACTAGATCCATATGGCTGTCACTGCAGCACTATTGGTTGGGCGTCTCAATGAGTGCATCCAGCCTTCGAGGCGATAGTAAGCAGCGCATACACGAGCTGACTGCAAAGTCTGTCAAAAGAAAAACCAAGCGCACTCACTATATTGAGACCGGTAGCTAGATGTGGATGTGCCGTGCTGATGCGAATGTCGAGAAAGCTTTATGGGTTGGCCTGAGTCTGTCGGCGCCGTCGCTTTCGAGACACCATCCTACACATGTACTCCAGTACGTATAGAGCCGCAGAGCCCGGGGCATGCGGAATTTTAGGATCAACGTGAATCTCTGCGACACATGGTCGTGGTGAGGAACAGGTATGAACAGGGGTGGCTCTTTCCTTTTGCGCGAAGTTCCGGTGCGCACGTGTCAGCGGCGTACAGTACGGTGGCACGAGGTTCTTGGAGTAACTGGACTGCCGTCATTCAAATACCCTTGATATCAGATGTGAAACGAGCACTGCAAGTTTTTGTCATGGTTGTTTGTTCAACATGACCACTTTCAACTCGCAGGCCCATCGAGCGGTCAACATCCAGCCCTACGACACGACTCCCGCGGATGCCGGCGGCGATGGACCCCTTATGCACGGGCCTCAGCAGATAGCCCGGAGATTGACTTCGGAGATATGAAATGGGCTGATTTTTTTGTGTTGATGTCGTCTTTGATGTTACAAAACCCATGGGACTAAGGAGGGCAATTGGGACTCTCTGGACTCGCCGCTCTTTCCTCTAGACAACAGACAACAATACAAAAAATGGCAGCGCAAAAGAACGGCGGCTCAAGGTCTGCGCAAAGCAGCCGAGCAAACACCTTTTCCATCGTCGCGGTTCTTATCGCCCTCTTCTCAGCCATTGTTTACTTTATGGAACAAAATCTTCAAAGTTTCTACGTTTTCGACACACAACAACTGCACGACCTTTCGAAAAGAGCCATCGCAACCCACGGGAACGACACTAGGGCTGTTGTTGCACAGATTGTTGGCGAGCTCAGCCAAGGCCCTGCTGGCGAATACGTGAACCTGGATGAAGAATGGGTTTTTAACAACGCCGGCGGTGCAATGGGTGCCATGTACATCATTCACGCCAGTATTACTGAGTATTTGATCATCTTCGGTAAGACCCTCCTCGATCATCGACCTCGAATTCTATCAAAGACTAACCAATTTACAGGCACCGCCATTGGCACCGAAGGACACACTGGTCGCCACACCGCAGATGATTACTTCCACATTCTCAAGGGTACCCAAACCGCCTATTCGCCTGCCGCTGGCCACTACGAGCCCGAAGTCTACCCCCAAGGCAGTGTGCACCACTTGCGCCGCGGCGAGGTCAAGCAGTACAAGATGGACGATGCTTGCTTTGCTCTCGAGTATGCTCGTGGTTGGATCCCGCCCATGCTTGGGTTCGGTTTCGCCGATGGCCTCACAAGCACCCTTGATTTCCCTACGTTGTGGCACACCACCAGGATCACTGGCAGAGAGATGTTGTCAAATATGGCTAAGGGAAAGCTTTAAACGTGTTAATCATATAGATTTCTGGAATGACTTTTCAATCTCGACACTGCAGTATGTCTGACATCTTTCTGGCCGTGTGACTCAATACAACAGTTCAAGATAGGTCTATTGAGACATCACAGTTGTATCTGGCTTAGTTTTTGGTTCGCAGGTACACCTTCGCAAGTCCTCGGAGATGACTTCCGCCGGTCGATTCGATTTCGAAAGGTTACCTGCCGCTCTCGCATTTGCGTCACAGACATGGAAAACCCGTGAGGGACAAACCCCATGTCGAGAGCTAACAATTTCACCGCACCAGGCTCATACAAGATATCCTTCTCATGACTCTCTCTGATAACACAACCTCACATCAGTTCGTGGTATCTAGTACTTTTGGCCAGGATCTTATTTATGGTGGAGGGTACTCACATTTCTTCTTCTCCTCTTCCTGTTTCTTCGCCAGTTCCCTGGCCTTCTTCTCACGAATCTCTCGACGTTTCTGCTTGCTAGATTCTCCGGCTGCCTGGAGCAACTCAACAGCTTTCTGGTCACCAGCTAGCCCGGCGGTGACAGCAGCTCTGGCGTCCTTCGCAGATTATGACATCTTGGAAATGTACGAAGAGTTATGTAATGTATAAGGAAGAAGGGTGTTGTTCTGTGAGTTGTGTCACGGTCAACGAGTCTTGGGTGCTGTACTTATGTGTTACGCATATGGCACTGAAGTATATTGATTAGCAGGTCGGGCGCTTCAAATATGGCTGCCATTCTCGTGGTGACTCTGGTTGGCACTGCGTGGCTCAGAGCGCTTCTGCAGATGACACCTCACCTGCCAGCTCGCCTGCGGCGGGCGTCTAGGTAAATTAGTGAATAACTCCAGCGCTTAGTTCGCGGCTAAGTAGATGCGTACTCCCTGCCCAATCGGGGCCAGTCAAGCCCCGAGGTTGTTTGAAACGCTCGGAGCTTGGCGCCTGCTTCCTGTACACATACCTTTGACTTCATTTCGACTTTCCCATGCTTGCCTTCGTCGAAGAATGTCGAGAACTGATCACATTGGATACCGTGACTACAATGGATGCTGACGAGCTCAATGCAACCCATCTGGACCAAATGGTCTCATGGTGCAATTATTTTGATAATGTCTACGGCTACCCCGGGGTCGAGAGACTGGCGTCTCGGTACCGTGATGGCCATCATTGTCGCTGTGTTCTCAAGGTCAGCGGATCTTTTAACCTCTGCATCAAAGTTGATTTCGACGATGATCAAGCTTGGGCTGTACGTTTCCCTGTACCTGGCCGAGTCATGCACCCGGAAGAAAAGGTTCGTCAAGAAGCCGCTGTGCTGAAGTTCATCAAACACAATACGCGAGTGCCAGTCCCAACGCTCATTGCTTTCGGATCGAGTTCAGAGAACCATGATCCAGAAGTCGGACCATTTGTCATAACGACATGGATTGAAGGTGTACCATTGGTCAAGATCTTGGAACAACTACCACGTCCAACTTGGGGCCCTGTCCTGCGAGATGACCTTGATCACGATATGCTGTCTGAGATTCATACTCAATTATCCGAGATACTGCTGGAGTTGAATTCGCAAGAATTCGATAGCATAGGATCCCTGAGGATGTCCGAAGAGAACTCCCAGCCTTCCTGGTCTGTCGTCACAAGACCTTTGACATTGAAGATGAATGAGATACAATCAGCAGGCTACGTCGTCGTAGACGGTCAGTATTGTCCGCATTGCCTGTTGACAACTTGGACTGACCAAATGTAGNACCACACAGCGCCACCTTTCGACAATGCTGTCTCATACGTAGAGAACCTTGTGCAGCAGAACATAACGCATCTGTATGAGCAAAAGAATTCTGTTGATGATGCAGAAGACGCCCGCCAAAAGTTCATCCTCCGTCGACGGATGCAAGCACTTGTGCCTTACTTCATTTCTAGACACGGCCTCGGCCCGTTCAGAATCTACTGCGATGACATACATCCCCGCAATGTGTTGGTTGACGAGACCACACACCAGATAACTGCCGTCATCGACTGGGACTGGACTTATGCTGCTCCTCAAGAGTTTTTGATCGGCCCGCCTTCTTGGCTAGTGTTAGAGGACATAACAGGATGGACCACATCGAGTGAGATCATGTTTAAACAACAGGTGGAGCTCTTTCTCAAGGCTCTTTCAGATGCAGAGGTAACAAGAGAGCAATGTGGGTCCACACAGGGATCGAATGAGTGTCGTATGTCCGACTTGATGCGTCAGAATTATGAAGATGGCACATTTTGGTTCATCCAATTATTGTTCCAGGCTTTCAACTTTGATGGAGACGAGGTATGGCCAAACCTGGAGCCATTCTTGGAAAAACGGGGGCTGCTCGAAGTTGGAATTCCAAGCGAAGAGGAAGTCGAGGAATTCGTGGCTTGGAAGATGGAAGACCTTGAGGCGTATAACCAGGAGCTGCAGAGGAGGAACGACGAACAACAGACAGGATCAGAAATCGAACCGGAGATCCAAGTCTGCCAACACGCAGGCGATAATAAGACTACTACAAAGCCTCTAGACANNCGCCACAAGATGAGCCAGAGATGGATACAAGCGAAAGTCCGAGCGACAAACCAAACAAATNCTGCCGATGGTTGTGCAGACGATCATCATGCATCATTCAATACTCAAGAAGAAGAGGACATGGATACGAGCAATCAACCAAGCGGACAGGCAAGCAACCCCAAAGATGACCGCACAAACGATGACACTTTACCATGCGTAGATTTGCAGTCTCAAGCCATGGCAGACCATACCACCACAGGAGCCCAAGAGGCCGAGAAAAAACGCACTTGGTTAGAAATGATGATTCCAGCGTGCGTCTTCAATTGAACTCGGTGCGGATAGCCTTCCGCAGAACTCGACAAAAAGAATCGAGGTCAATTGGCACTCACGACATCTGAGTAGAGGAAACAGCATGTTGGTCAGTCGTGAAAGTGACGAACAAGCAGGGACACCACTCCGTTTTTTTGTTTTCCATTGTTGTTCTTGTTTTCCTCTCGTCTTTGCCAGTCAGGTCGCGCAACTCAAAGGACAAGGCCGATTATCGGTCTATGGACAGACATCATGTACCACAGGTCTAATCCGCTCCCCGTACTAAAGTAGAACAGGATCTCGTGTCACTCAGCCCAAGCTTACCGATCCGCCAAGTACCTGACGGGTGTGTCACTCTGTTGAAAATATCTACCGTTGCTATCCTTGGTGTAGCTGAAGCTGTTTGATGAATATGACACGGTAGAATCATCGACCATATTGATGTAGATTGCTGATCGACGAAGGAATGAACTCGATCGCGAAAACATGGTAGCTTCTTGTACATGGTCTTTGTCTATCTGATGGGGAAGGAAAGAAGAGAATGTTGTGCATACTGCAAAGTCCAACAAGGCCCCTCTAGAACATAAATGGTCCCACCACCCTTTTGCACCCAGGTTTTCATTATTTCACTGGTATCAATGGTATAGTGTCATCTAGACACCAGAGTCGTCCTTCTTCCAATAGGACTCTTCAGGGTAGAAATCGCGCCATGCCGAGCAGATGTCATTGAAGCTAGGGTCGATTTTGATCTGATCTGGTGTCTCGAGAAACTGGGTGGCCAGACCATCGGCTACATGCCATGCGATGTGACAATGCATGATCCAAGCACCAGGATTGTTTGTCTCAAAGGCAATGACCAGCCAGCCTTGGGTTGGAAGCATTGCGGTATCGCGACGGGGCGGGTTCTTGAAATTCAGCTCACTCGCTTGGTCATTGGTATAGTTGCTGTTCTCTTTAGCACCCAACACGTAGAAATCGTGTCTACAGTTGTATTAGCAGCGTCCTAGTATATGTGTGCAGGCTTCAACTGACCCGTGCAAGTGAATGGGATGAGGAACAAACAGTGCTGCGCCCGCAGGAGTGGGAATCTCCTGAAGAACCCAATAGGTCCACTCCGCATCGGGCATGTTTATTAGATTCATGGAGGGCGCATAGCTTGTGTTTTTCTCCTGAACGTATTCAAGGGTCGGCTTCTCCCAGGTTACGTTGAGAGCAGTGGTGTCGATGGCCCACCTGAAGATTGTCGCGTTGTCTGATCTAATACCAGCTTCCTGAGCCTGCACGCTTAAGAACTCAGGATTTGCTGTCAAGGCATTGTCGGGAACGAAGCTGTCCCAGTAAGGCGCAAGTTTGTTCGAGTTGTAAGATTCATCATTGCATCGATCTGCATTGTCCCCGGTTGTTTCCCAAGCGATGCTGGTGGGATTGGAGAATGTGGTGTTGCTGTAATGAATGATTGCCCTAATGCCATTAGGATTTGCGTTGTTGCCGCATGCAGGGAATGCACCACCAACAGCAGGAACATCCGCCCGGAACCAGTAATTGCCTACTGTCTGATTTGCCTCAATGATAACATCGAGTCTTTGCCCAATTCCTACAAAGACTCGCTTTGCAGCATAAGGCATGACTGGGACAAAGTCATTGGTGATGACAGTGAAAGGGTGGCCGTCGACTGAAACCATGAAAGCGCTGTCCACAGATGTGTTGATAAGTCGTAGACGATATCTCTTGCCAGATTGGACAGTAGCGTTGAAATACTTTCCCTTGGTTCCGTCGGGGCTGACATTCATGCCATTCACGAGACCAGTGTAGGCCTGTGGAGGTATACTGCGTGCCAAAGGGTTGTTGAAAAACGCAGTTTCCTCATACCAGTCTGTCAGCGCGAAGGGGCCAAGGTCTTCATCGTAGTTATCGGTGGCAGGACCGTCGATGACGAGCGTACCAAGAGTTCCTACACCATATTGGACNACCTAGTACAATCATTAGTATCCATACGAAGTCGAATCAGGAGTCAACCTACTCCAATGGCTATGATACCAACTAGTACCATACTGCGTGCAGTGGAATCTGTACGTGCGAGATGTTCCCGGAGCAATGGGACACTCGGTTATCTGGCGGCGAATAGATCAGCACTGAGACAGACTGAGACTCGATGGTCAACATACCCCAGGGACACCGTCCTGGTCGCAAGTCTCATACTGCCTGATGCCATGCCAGTGGATTCCAGAACCATTGTCAGCCAAGTGGTTGTTGACTGTGATTTCGAGCCAATCTCCCCAATTAGCCCTGATGATTGGTCCTGGGTACTGATCATTGATCAGCATAACCCTTCGATCGCCTGTGCCATCGGGGTCAAGAGTAGTGTTTGTAATGGTCAATGTGTATGGAACTGTCTTTCCGGTGTCAGGGAACTTCTGATCAAAGTCGGTCGCAATGCTGAAGCCATTTCCCCAGCATGCACGGCTACCGGCAGTGTTGGTACACTCTGTATCAGCATCGTCCGGTGTCAAAGTCGTGGAAGACCCAGCAGCAGAAGAGGTCGAGGAAGCCTGACGTTTTACAGCAACCGAAGCAGCAGCGTAAGCCGCCAAGGAAGCAAGAAGGGGGAGAGAACGCAAGAGATGCATGCCTGCGAGCAATTGAGCAAGTTTGAAGTGTTGTAGTCAATCCGAGGTGGTAAGCAACTTTTATACACATACAATTGCCTAAAAGACATATCGTGTGCAGCCTGTTGCTTACAGGGCTGACGAGACCGAAATAGGTTTCTGTGGGCTGGGACACGGCTGTTGTGTATGCGTCGAGAGCATTGCCTTCATCGTCATAATGGATGAAATCAAAAAGTCTTCCTTGTTCTCGATCGGGAGAAAGGGAAAGCTGCAAGTCAGATGGTCTGCCTACTTTCCAATAGACTGCTGCAAAGTCAGCATGTGTGATTTGCAAGCCCACTTGGCCACTCAGTACGTAGGATTTCAGCAACGAGGGAACGCTGGTATCTGTGATCGGGAGTTGTTGTGAAGAGAATGGAGAACACTCTGGAACTTGTGATTGGTGATGCAAAGTTATCCGGTGACCAGTCTGCCATAAGAACCTTACCGGGTGAGACAAGATTGTATCTTCCGACTTAAGGTACATGACCTTCAATACCCCTGTTTGCACAACGTGGTGGACTATTGTGCCTTGGGCAATTATCAGAGTTTGAGAACAACGTTCCTTTTTAGACCAAAAGCCAGAGCTGACTCATGATAGACCAACCGTATCAGTATATGCTATGTAAGAGAATGCAGAAGTTGTAGCGTGACATCGTATGCTCTTTCTCGGAATCGTATCTGAGAGGAGATAAGGCCGTGACAAGGGTGATATCCTGAGTGGCAATGCTCGTCACTCTGTCTGTACCGTGAACTAAATAGAACATGGCGTTTGATCGTGATCTGGAGTTTCCAAAGATATGCCAGAGATGTTGAGTCGGGTTCCGAACGAACCATCGTACTTCAAAGTATGCAGGGCATGGTCATTGTGCTTAATCGCCAAGGTCAGCCTCATGGTTTGTCCTAGGGTTAACGGAGCCCTCGGAGAGCTCCTTGCTTAGTGAGAGCGTTATTCGGATTTCCAGCCGGGCGCCAGGCCCAGTTCTATTCTTTCACACTGAGGAAACCGTGAGAGGGCGCATTGAACATTCTATGGAGAATGTCGTCTCCAGCATTCATATCAGATGTGGTAGTAGGCAAGCATTCTTTGCAGGTAATCAATATCAAACATGCGACAGGTGGATCTGCCTCGCAGAGTGGCTGACCAGTCTGCTCTTTTCAGAAGAGAATACCGCGCTTTTGGTCCTGTCATGCGCCATATCCCGGACGAGCTCAGCCACGTGTCCAGAAGATACACACCAGACTTGAAGTCGCCCAATTACATACTGTTGTGATCAGTGACGTCCCTGCTGCCTGGTGTCTTCAGACAAGAGTACCCTTGGTGTCGTGCTGACATGTGGTTGGGTTGAGAGAAGGAAGCCAGTCGGGAGTGCTGCTTCCCTCGTTCCAAATTTGGCGCCTTCCCCCAGCCCTCCGAAGGATCGTCATCTTCTGCCGCGTACCACATCGCCTTCTTCCGACATCTACCTTGCATCGCAGGCCGCTCGCGTTATCGCATATTCAGAATGATACTTGCATGTGCAAGGCTGCTCGCCGGGACACAGTCCTGGGCTCGAGATGTTCCGATCATGAGGTCCAGTACAGTATTACTCCTGCTCGGCGACTTGAGCTCCATTAGGTCTCTGATGTCAGATTACGAGCCTGCAAGTCCGCAATCCATGCGACGAAAAGATGTCTCGCGAGGCAGTGTAGAAGTCTTTATGAGGACTCTCAAGAGCATATGCTATTTTTGCTGAGGAGGTAGGTCTTTCTTGGAGAAGACGTAGCTGCTGCCAACTCGACACCTCGCAGCCTCGAGGAGTATAAAGTGGACCAAGGTACAGCTCGGTTCTTTACTTTGAGCATTTAATACTGCAATCTTCTTTCTGACCAAGCAGTCTTCGGAAACAACGACACCATGTGGACTTTTCTTCTCACTACCGGGCTTGCTTTCTTCCAGATTGCCAACGCCTGTGAATCGTACGGCATCGACTTCAAAAACAATCGAAACTATTTCATAGACATCAATTCAAACGAATCATTCACCGCCGTATCAGAGTTCTATGGCTGTTCGGAACCTGCCCGCGCCATCTTGTACACTCCCAGTAACCATTCAATCTTCTGCTCGGATGTTGCAACGACACCAGACTACACCGATGCCACCACTACTTGCCCAATCTTGAAGAACCAGATGTATTCTGGTGACTGGACTCTGGTACTTCTGGATAACAATGGGAATGGTAGCAGTTTCAACGCCCAACGTAAATTGCACCTCAGCGTTGGCGAGCAATCCACCTCGGTCGTCATCCCTACCATAACTCTGATTGTTACGCAAACCCCTACATCTATTGTGAATGCTACAATCACGGACGTTGATTCAACAACTCTCCAGCCAGTTTCGGTCACCAGTCTTGCTAGCAATGCAAAGACACAGACAGTGACCTACTACCCGCCCCGAGAGACCATCACCAAATCGTCGACGGCAACGGTCAAGCACACCTCCACACGCTTTACCTACACCATCAAGACCTATACTGAGACCAAACTCTGCGCAGTTGCGTTCGCAGCTTTGGCAGCAGATCCTACAGCTGACCCCAAGCTTCTCTCGATCGCCCAAGCCGCCATTGCTTCTGCAACCCCTTCCGCAGCTCCTGCCCGTCGTGCCAGAATCAGACGCGATGTCACTCAAGTTGTCCAAGTTGCCAAACGCAATGTAGTCAACCTCGCCAAGCGCGCCCCTGATAGCGCCACTGTGACTTCAACAGATACCAACACTGCCCACTGGATCTCGGTGACGTCCAGCTTTACAGCTGCTCCTGTTACTCAAACATCATACAGTAAGTTGCAATTCAAATCTCGCCCGATGGNNAAAATCCAGAAAGCTAATCTTCTTCTAGCTACTGCGGAGAGTACGACAACAATCACTCCAGCACCCGTTACCATTGTGGAGAGTCAGACCACGGTCACAAAGACTGCAGCAACATCTGTAAGCATGAGATACAGCCCGTGATGCACAAGTATGACAAACTAATTCATGGAAACAGACTCGCACGATCACCAGACGAACAACGACAACATCCAAGATCACGAAAACAGTCACTGCCACGTACGTTTCTCTCGTGCTATGCACATATATGACATTGCTGACAATTTTCGTACAGTCTCAAGGTTACTACCTACGTGCCTGGCAAAGGCTGTTCCTAGGGAAGATTCTTACCCTGCTCATGTTCGAATCATGAGCTGCTTTCTCTCTTCAAGCGAAAGAAGTAATCATACATGACAACGTTTCGATTTGGATCTTCTAGACTTTTGGGTTTATACTAGAATTTCTTTTCTTTTTCTTCCTTTCATCACGTCTCTTGTTCTTTCCTGCAGTCTTCTTGTCTTTTGTTGGTAATACACAGTGACTCATCTGAAGAACGCTTTGTATAATGCACAAAGTTCGAAGATATGGGTTGCCCTTGACTCGATATGTATAACGAATGCCATTCCTTGGGACAAAGTGATCTAAAAAGTAAAAGGCTCCATCTTGGGAGCACGCCATTGAACGCCTTCCGCAGCTATGCATGAATAAAATTTCGTCAAAAAAAGAAACCCCCCCCCGCCGTCATTCTCTCAATTCGATAGAGATGTAGGTCATGATAGGTTGATACCGTAATCGTTGGACTCGTTGGGAGTGCCCCAAGTATCCTCACCGGGTCCGGGGCCATAGTTGCCGAAACCACCACCACGACCACCCATCATGCCGGCTTGACTCTTGTCCGTCTTTGCCTTTTGCACAATCGAGTACTTTGAGCCCATGTCCTTGGCTTGGGCTACTGTACGAGTGAGGGAGGCGAGCAAGGATACCATGTGTACATCTGACTGTTCTTGTGAAGCGGCTGTTGCAAGAGAAGACTGAGGCATGCCTGGGACAGGAATGGCGGTGGAAGATTGAGATACAGGAGGGGCGAGTAAAGGCAAGCGAGAGAGCATGGAGGAGATTTCGCGCAAGAGTTGGTGATTGGGAGGAGGGTCGCTGGAAGTGGCGGAGATGGAGGCGTCGGTCAGGTATGATTGTGGTAGTTCGGCTAGATAGGCCTTGATGAGGTTGATGCGTTGGTGCAGCATCTTGATGGCATTGTACTTGGCAGTGAGGGATGAGATGACNTATGGATCATTAGCTTGTGACACTTGCAGAGATATGTGGTTATGCTTACCTTCTTCGTCGGCAGCGTTGAGCTGCACATCCGTGTTCACAGGAGCGTCGTTGGTAGCACTGCCTTCGGAGCGAGACTTGCCCTTGGGAGGTGTAGCAGAGTTCTGAGCAGCAGATCCGCTACTCTTTGCGACAAAATCAACAGCGATCATTTCGGCCTCTCCAGTCTCGACTTCGAAGGGCAATTGACGGAAGCGCATCTGCAGTTGGCGACCCATGCCCCATCCATCGACCTGCAAGCCCTTGTCTGCGTTCTCACTGCCAGGCTCATAGTATGACTCGTAGATTGAAATGGGGAGCTTTCCGCCAGTGAGGGAGCCGTCAAGGATGGTCTGAGGATGGAAGAGCAGGAGCATGAGAGATTCGTTGTACGAGTGCTGAAGTTGTTGGAGGATAGGCACATGGTCGGGAAGTGGACCTGAGGGAGGGGCTAGTGTGAAGATGGCAACCAGGTCGAGAGGAGGTGCCTTGTGGACGTCCTTGACTNNGGTTGGTTATTAGTCGTGATAGTCTAATATGGATGAATAGTATTACGCACATTGTTCTAGACGCTCGGCGAACCACTCTTCATCGACCAGAACCTTGTCGCCGTCTTCCTTGGTCTTGCACTGGAAGGCCTGCTCCATGGTGATTGTACGGCCATTTTGCTGACCGATGATTGCACCAACGATTGGGCCTGGTTGCTTGCGCATAGAGTGGCGCGTTATGTAATCGGAGATGGTGAGAAGGACCAGTGGGTGCAGTTGGACTGAGAGCGACGAGTCCGAGGTGCTGCTGGACAGCAGGAAATTGCTTGCCGTCTCGACCATGATTGCGAGTGTGGATTGTGAATGTTTGGCACAAGTGGATGGTGTAGCGGAGAGAGTTGTTGGATGACATCGGTGTTTCTAGACTGAGCTTCGTAAACCCCGTCTATCTCCGTCCCCGCGCCTGCCTCACTTTCGTCTGTCTCGATGGGAAGCTTCGACAACTTCGACCACGCAATCAACTTGCACGCCACCTTCCTCTTCCGAGCATTCAAACAACCGGCTTGACTGTCTTCGTCTCGTCTTCGCGACACCGACTCTATAATCAAGCGCCCACCCTCAGACAGCCATCATGTCGCGCCATCACCCGTACGTCTCTGGTCACATCCACCACAAGAAAGGCACACACTAACAAGAAGGATACAGTGACTTGGTCATGTGTCGCAAGACCGCCGGCATCGCCATCGGCCGCCTCTGCGACAAATGCGACGGCAAGTGCCCCGTCTGCGACAGCTACGTCCGTCCCACAACCCTCGTCCGCATCTGCGACGAATGCTCTTTCGGAAACTACCAGAACAAATGCGTCGTCTGCGGTGGCGAGGTAAGAACATGCTTTCTTGCTCTTTTGTCTGTTGGTCACGTTGCTGACATGTCATCCCAGGGCATCTCCGACGCCTTCTACTGCTTCGAATGCACACGTCTGGAAAAGGACAGAGATGGCTGCCCCAAGATTATAAATCTGGGTAGTTCGAGGACCGATCTGTTTTACCAGAAAAAGAATTTCCGGAATCATTAGTACCAGCGGATACCGTCTTGATGATGCAGGACGGTCAGTTAACTACAACATGGAGCAAAAGGCATACAGAGCTTTTTGGGACTTCTGGTTACGGACACTGCGAGGCACAGCGCTGACAAGAATTGGTTAGCCTTGCAAAAAGGACCTCAAGTCGGGAACTCGAAGCATAAATGGTCAGATCAAGGAGGTTCTGTGTCCAAAGGCCAACCATCTTCGCAGAAGACAGTTCAGGGTGCCAAAAACTCCTGAAGACAGTTCTATGTTGGTACCACCCGAGCCTCGGTAGCTCATGCGCAGCAGCACTCTGCATGCCAGGCTCCTAAACAACAGAAAAGTCACCACGCACGAAGAGGTAGCAAATCAAATTGCAAGCTTGACAGGACGAGATAGATAGTTAACAACGTCTTCTAACGACGATTTCGGACTTTTGTCATTCAGCTATATCTTTCCAGCTTCTGTGATCTACAACGTGATGTTGCCATGGTCTCTACAAGGCGATCCAGGGCTGACATGGCAACTGTGTATGTCTGTACAATATCCTTGCATCAGATTGAGACTCTGTGACAATAAGTGATGGCTCCTGGGAAGTCTTGTACTCGGTTCCTAGCTGGAAGGCCGGAAGAGATGGCTGGCTTTTCGTGGACTCGTAGCCTCGCGCCTCCAATGGGCGAGAGAGGCATTGGCTGGTAGTGGAAGAACACACATTAGACGCTCAGCCCGGGATATTGGCAAGCTCTCTCGAATTTGCAGCATTCAGCTCGGCCATGAGCCCGCCCTTGTCTCTCTTCTTTTCGTCCTGGTCGAGCTTTGATTGCACAAATTGATGCAGAACCTTGACCTTCTCCAGCGCAACATTCGAGCAGTTGAGAGTGGTCAACGGGTCCACAGGCACACCTCCATACTTTGCGATTTGGCAGACCTCGCCGTGACGATTCATGCTAACAATCATCTCACCGTCGCGAACGCTTTCTTCCGCGAGGTTGGCATCCAGTAGTACCGTCTCGCCGCCGTGGTAGAAGGAGAAGGAGACACAGAAGGGGTGGTGTTGCATGGCCAGCTTGACGGGTTCGCGCTCACGAGTGTCAAAGACAGTGACATCTTCTCCGTGTACTTCGACCTCGGGACGGCGGAAATGTTGCAGGGCGGCGACCAAAGCGATACAGCAAGCATCGATCAAACCACCATCGTGGTCCAGAACGTGTATATCTGCACGGACGGCGAAACACTTTGCGCCAGCAATGATGCAGAGAGACTCTGTGTCCAGGGCTCCTGAGCGACGGATAGACTTTTCCAGTAGACGAGATAGCACGACTTCGGCATCGTTGGGTCGGCCGACTTCAAAGGCGGGAGAGGCCATGGGTGAGAGCTCGGTCGAGATGGTGAAGACGCCGTCGAACTTGCGATCCGGAAAGGGTGTTGTTACTTCGGCAGATACTCTCACGACGACTCTATATACATGTCAGCAAAATGTGATATGCAAGATAATGGAATGCACTGCACACCTCGTCTTGCCCAAACGGACATCGGCAACACCATAGTCGTCGCCGAACTCCAGCTCTAGATTTCTGTATTGATCGAGTTGACGGCCGTCGAGGCGGATGCTTTCGAACAGAGCATCGCGAATGAACTGGCGCTCGTTGAGCGAGGGCTCGACTTCTCGCGGCATGGTATCGTGTTGGATGTGAGTATGACGTGAATGTCGATTTAATATTTTGTTACATGCAAGGAAGGCGCAAGCTCCGTCCGATGCGGCTTCTCCCGCACTCTTGAAGGCCGACACTTTGCGACCATCGACATCTCTCCTTCCCACCTGCCATAACAACCGCATACTCAACTCACCATGACTACCGCCCATCGTCCCACATTCGACCCCGCCCGCGGCAAAGATTCCCTGCGCGGTCCCGGATACCACCAACGTCTGCTCCCAGCCCACAAGACCCTCAAGTTTCGTCAAGCCACTCAAGGAACCACCGACGAGCACTCTGCTCGCGACCTACGCGCCGAACTCTTGCGCGCCGAACGCCGTCACTTTGCCAAGAAAGAAGGTCGCGAATTGTCACCCGAAGAAGAGGAACAAGCAACACCCCAGCTCACTCTCGAACAAGCCTCCATCGATGGCAAGAGTCTGAAGCGCAATCTGGAGGATGGTGCAAGTGGAGAAGCACAGGATGGAGAGCAAGACGAGGAGGAGTACGAAGCCAAGCGAAGGAGGGTCCTGGAAGAAACTCGCGACGTCGACGCCGATTCCGACGATGCATCAGAGGAAGATTCTGATTCCTCAGACGACGAAGACGATGATGATGACGAGGCCGAGCTGATGCGCGAGCTGGCCAAGATCAAGGCCGAGCGCGCAGAGGCTGCTGCAAGAGAGGCTGCCGAGCAAGCTGCCAAGGAGGAAGAACAGCAGATGCGAGATATCGCTACTGGAAACCCACTCCTTAACAAGGGTAAGCTATTTGTCTTTCTCTTGCCATGTGTCATCTCGAGGTTCTAACAAGAGCGTANNGGAGCATACGATGTCAAGCGAAGATGGGACGATGATGTCGTCTTCAAGAACCAGGCCAGAGGAACAGAAGACAAGAAGGGCAAGGAGTTTGTCAATGACTTGCTGAGATCCGACTTCCACAGACGTTTCATGAGCAAATACGTGCGATAGATGGACACAACCCTTCGACACTCACATGAATTGCTCTGGATTGAAGGATTCAAACATAAAAACATCATGATTGGTATTCGGTCGTTACGCCATAAAAACTAACACTCTGGTTGCGCATCATGCTGGCTGCAACCGAGCTATTACTTCCTCAATCTTTCGTTCCCGGAAAGACACTTAGTAGTCGGAGCGCTCGTTGTAGGCACCGGCGGCCTCACGCTTGGCCTCACCCTTCTCGACCATCTTCTCGTTCTTCATCATACCACCGAGCTTGCTCATCAGCTTGCCAGCGGTCGAATCTGAAACCAATGTGTTAGCATGCAACTCATTGCGAAAGATTGGAGGACTTGTCTTACCGCCTTGCTTTTCAGAGCTCTCATCATTGGTGTAACCGGAGGACTTGTTACCGTATCCTGCACCACCAGTGGAACCACTACCGTACTCGTTGCTACCGGAGTATGCACCAGTGTCGGTAGACGAGCCAAAGCGAGTGTTGCTCGAGTCGTCAAAGGTGTCACGACCAGACGTGGACTTGTTGCCGTATCCAGCACCACCAGTGGTGCCAGAGCCAAAGTCGGTGCTTCCCGAGTAGGCGCCAGTATCAGTGGAAGAGCCGAAACGGGTGTTGCTTGAGTCGTCGAAGGTGTCGCGGTCAGAGCTCGACTTGTTGCCGAAGCCGGCGCCACTGCTGGTACCGGAGCCGTAGTTGTCGTCGATTGACTGTGGGGTCGAGATGTTAGCTTCTGGTCGATTTGATATTGCAATAGGCTTTCGAATCTTATAATCGAAAAGAGCCCATACGGTAAACTTCTTCAACATTTTTGCTTCTAGTGTCAAGTGTGATGTGTAATGTGTGATGTGTGGTGTGTATGTGCGGTGGATAGAGCGTTTTGACAAATGAAATGAAACAGATATCGAGCAATATATTCATGTGAAGAAGGGGCAAGATAGGTGTGTAGAAGATAAGGGAAAAGCTCGAAGGATTCCTCGTGCATAAAGAACTTACAGGGTAGTTGCCGCCAGTGGTGTGGTGGGTATCTCTTTCGATACCATGGCTAGGCTTCAAGTCATCATCACCCACACCCTCACCAGCAGATCTGTGATGATGACCATAGTTGTCGCCAGAACTGCCGGTCACACCAGAACCGTAGTTGTCTCCCGAGCTCGAATAAGTATCTCTACCAGTGTTGGACGAACCATAGGTGTTGTCACGACCGGAAGACGAGTATTCATCTCTACCGATTCCAGAGCCAGAGTTGCCGCCAGAGAACTCGTCTCTGCCCAGGGTGTTGCCAGTGTTGCCGCGCGAAGCAATGTCATCGCTGCCAAGCTCACCACTACGGTATGTGTTTGAAGAGTCGCTGTATTGGTCGCGGCCGAGTCCACTGCCGGAGTTTGCTCCGCTGCTTAGATTGTCGTTGCCGTAGCTGGAGTCATTGCCATAGGCTCCTGAGCCAGTGGTTCTGTCGTTGAGACCGCCTTGACGACCCTGGTTGAGATAAGAGTGTCAGATACGTAGTCTTCTTTGGGTGGGGAAAGTGATGATTTGCACAGCAAGCAAATAGAGTGCTGGGTGGGAAGGGATGATAGGTTCAGAGTAGCTGGCAAGATAAGGGAAGGATGCCGAGGAGAGAGAGGAAACATACAGTACTGCTGTACTCATCATTGCTGTTGCTGCTGTACTCGTTGTTGTAAGACATGGTTGGATATGCGTGTATATTATTGTTCAGAATATGTGAATTGGATAAAAAAGCCAAAAGGAAGCTCTTACAGCAGAGGCAGGAAGGGGTTTATATAACTTGTTCAGAGAGAACCAAGTTTGTCGGTGACCTTCTCCTCTCCTATCGCACACAGCTCTGAGGAAACACACCATAAGCATGCGTCATGTCTCCATAGAATCCCACCAAACCGCTTCCGCAGTCGACACCTCCCCCAGCAAAGGTGCGAGAAAAAACCCTGCTGCGGGGACCTGGACACGGGTCCCGTCCTGCTGTTTCACGCGAGAGATCGAAAGGAGTGCAAGCACATGCAGATCATCGCAAGCAGGTGCCAGGGTCTCCAATCGAAGCTCCCCGCTTTCGTCACCTTTCCACAGCGAAGCGTGCAGCCAGCCCATCGCGCAAAAAGGCCCAGAACATCGTCTGCTTCGTACAAGCCACCGCACGCAGTAAAGGAGGCTGTGTTTGCAAGAAAACCTGCTTGCTCGCCCATCCCCAACTTCGGTTGATCTTTCTGTTCAGTGGGAGATTGCATCGAAACATGATCTCCCATCCAAGGGCAAGCCACACATCCGTCATAGTCAAACAAGCTCAAGGAAGCACACAGCAACCAAGGCAGCTGTGGTGAGAAAGGAAGTAAGATTGCATCTACGTCTAACGGAACAGAAACCTTGCTTCTACTGGAGGTCATCAGATCAAGGCATTCCTTGACCACCTCCTTATCCTTGTCGTACAGAATTAAAAAGGCATAACTCGTCATGATACAGGTGATTGATTTAATCATCGCTTATAACGCCACTGCCATCTCCGCCGGCTGGCCAAGGTAACGCCTTGAGATCTCGCGATCCGCTGGGTGTCGAGGGCGATGACTGTGTTTCCTGTGGTAGCGACGTTGAAGAAGCATCAAGGTCTTCTTCATCGTCCTCTATTCCCTCGCCTACAAACGAGCCTTCTCCGCGAGAGGACGACATCGAAGGCGAAACGAGAACACCATCTTCGCCGTCGGTTCCCTGGCTGGCCTCTAAAGTTGGAGTGGGTGGCTGGAATCGCAGATCAGGGTTCTCGCTCTGGGAGTGCTCCTCTACAGATGCCTCGGACACATTCCCGTTGCCTCTAGAAATGGGTCGAGATACTGGAGAATTGAAGCTGCTTCTCCAGAACCCTCTTCGGCGTCTGATATCTCCATTAGTGAATGGTGGAGAAGTCTGATCCGGTGATGGTGAGTTCAGAGGAGAATCGTAAGCGCCCCTTCCAAAGTGCGACTTGTTCACCATCTGCTGGATGATGGGCATGTCTAAGCTGGTGCCACCTCCTGTGCGTACAAACAAGACAAGGCCAAGGCAGACCATCATTACAGTCATTTGAGCAATCGCCATCCGCTTCTGAAACAACAACTCATCAGCGACAATGCTCAAACGCACACTGACTGCGTGAATCTCCCTCTGATATTGATCACGATGGTTGTCAAGCTCAATGACGGTACTCTGCCATAACTGATCATACTGCTGTTTGAAGTCTTGGAGCTCGGCAAATACAGTTGTATTCAGGTTCTCGAGGAATGCTTCGGTCTTCTTGATTTGGCGTTTCTCAACCTTTATAAAAGCATCGCGCAGAATGCGGGACTGCTCTTCGATATACTGCAGAGACAGAGTGGCGTTACTCTCGAGCATCTGCAGACGTTTGTGAATAGACTTGAAAAAAGACTCTTGAGTAGTCGGGTTTGAGTGAGCCGATGATACAGTCGATGTACCCGGCTTCTGGATATGCACATCAGACGATGCAGATGGCTGCTTGTTGCTCGAGGCCGTGCTTTTGTTTTGGTTGCTAGCATTGGCAGAATCATGTATACTGGGGTTGGCGGTAACAGGTTTACTGCTCGAGTCCACGGGCATCTGCTGTGAAGAATTATGAGTAGTGACAGCATTCGAAGAAGAAATGTGTGCCTGAGAGGTGACGATGAGATCAGAGGACCTCACGGCACCCGCTGAGCTGTTGGTTGGGCTCGACGCACTTCGAAAAGATGTAGATGTCGTGTTCTTGAGATCGCCTGTCTGTATGCTGGGGTCTGTAGTGGTCTGTATTGTGTCGTTTCTTTCTGGTGTGGTGATGTTGCGTAATGACGAGGCATTGATGATACCTGATGCGTGGACTTGAGTACTGGTCGATATACCTTCGCTGTTAGCAGTGGAAGTTTGCACCTCAGAGTCTGTTGACGTGGACGCTGTTGAAGTGCTCGAGGGTTCTGACCTAGGGTCAGATGGAGCTAGAACAGCAGAAGGTTCTCTCGAAGTCTCGATAGGTCGAACAGATTCCACAGCGATAGACTGATCAGCTTCCTTCGAAGACTGAAGAGGTTCCTGAGGAGGTTCTTGAGCAGGAGACGGTGATGCGTCAGGCATGACTGATTCCTCCAGGTCATCGCTAATTTCACCACGAGCCAGCTCTTCCTGATGGCGAAACTCTTCCATCATCGTAGTACCATGCACTCTGAGCAGACTGACGGGACAGTAATATTCATTACCATAGTGAGTGAAGAACTCTATCCGAAGATATCTGGCCCAGATCAGGGGTTGCTCGACCAGAAAAGCCTGGACTGAGCGGGTGTTTCTAGCCTCGAAAACACCAAGTTCTCTCCAACGATCTGCTTTGACAGGGTATCGATCAGAGACCGAGACTTTGAAGTTGCGGAATATCGAAGAGAAGAATTCATAATTGGCCAGAACGATTGTATCGATGAGAATGTCATTGCACAGTTCGACGATCAGGAATTTGTTGGAGCTCGAGCAGATGTTGAGCATGTAGCTATCCTTGTTCTCAATCAAAACAGCGTGGGCGGACTTGGATTCAGGGTTGGACTTGAGCACAGTCGCGGCACAATCGAATGAAGCGTAATTGGAGCGTTCTTTACAAGTCTTGCCAGCATCCTTGCTTCGAAGAGTTTGCTCAGAGGCGACAGTAGGCTGAGCACTAGCAGTTGATGACGAAGAAGTATCCTGTCTTCCAAAGCCGCCAAAGTCCAATTCAATCTCCGAGTCTTCACCAAGAATATCGAGGGCGTGGTCGATCGGACGTGGGTTGCGAGGTTTGTCCTGTCCGGAATTGGACTTCTGGCCGACATGATCAGGCGACTGACCAACCTTGGCCAAGTTTTGATTCTTCCATTCTTCGAATGACAGGAAGTTGGCATTGTCCAGTGGTGAGTCGGTCTCAAACTCGGCTTCGGGCTGCGTCGAAGAAGAGCTATGGGTCTCCGTTGAGGTGGAAGGTGGCTCCTCCGGGGCAAGGCTGCTTGATAGAGGGTTTGAATTCGTAGTGGAAGGGGTAGGTGTGACGGTAGGGGTGAGACTGATGGTCGAGTTTGAGGTCGGTGTCGAGCGGCTTAGACACTGTTGGGGTAATGAGTGTGTAATGTAGTTGACCGTGCCAGTACGGCATGTGGTCTGGCGTAGATCGGTATTGCGCGCATCTTGTGTTGAAGAGATGACACTGTTGATAGTGCTGTTGCTGATGACGATAGGGCCAGATGTCTTGTTGGTCTCATATTGCGCCGAAGCGAGGTAGAAGAGAGAAAACAGCAGCGCCGCCAGTGCTCTGCCGTTTCTGAATGCCCGCTGCATCTCCTAGGCGCATTCTTCTGCAAGTCAACGGGATGCGTTGTAATAATACATGAAATTTGTCGCGCTTTCTGGACCGTTCTGCCTTCTGCATCGTCACTTCCATTGCGAATGTGGGGAAAGCACCTGTCAAGACTCAAACGGACCCGATCGACTTGAAGCCTTGACCTCAGCTTGTAGCCTCAACTCAGTCATGAATCGCTCGTAATATTCTTCTAAGGAAACGACAGAATGGCTCTGATAGCCTGAGAAATTGTACCAGAGTCGTGCGTCCCCCATGCCATGTTGATAATAGACCGCCCAACGCCGCGCAAAACAGAGAGCCATGGCTCACCGTCGCATCCATAACCCACAACCAACCAACCCGAACCCGAAGGAAATACATATAAAGGGCCACTTGCCCTGAAACTAGTGTTACAGCCCTTCCTCGCCGGCCTGGCACACTTTGATACCCTTGCCCCATTCCGAGTTCAGCACTTGGTGTGCACTGATGCGTCTGCTGGCATTGGGATCCAATATCGAATAGATGACATTTCTGCATCGCGCCTGGGAAGCATGGGTTAGTAATCGTCCTTATTTTAATCGTCAAGAACAACTTACTCTATGCAATGACTCGATTGGTCCATAGCCAGCGTCGCTCTTGCGACCTTGCACGTAGTTCTCGTAGAATTCATCTTCGTCCTTGTTGGCCACGCGCCACAAGTGTCTGCCAGTTCTCATGGCCATATAGATGACACCGCATGCCCAGACATCTACTGCGCGAGGGTCAAATTCCTTGTCTGTGTACTCTTCTGGCGCGATGTAAGGCGCACTGCCGCAAAGACCTGCTGTCATGTGCGGTTCTGTCTCCCAGGCCATGCGGAAGCACTCGCCGTTGCCAAAATCTGTAATCTTGAGGGCGCCGTGCGTCGTGAGCAGAAGGTTCTCCGGTTTCAGATCGCGATGTGCTACTCCCATCTCGTGGATATATTCTACACCACGCATGAGCTGCAGGAAATAACAATCCGCCTCGACAACTTCCAATTTGCCGGCAGCGAGGACTAGCGAGTAGAGATCTCCGCCGGCGCAAAATTCCATGACTTCGCAGTAGTCGCCCTTTGCATCAGTGAGCAAGTCGAGGGTGTGGATGACATTGGGGTGTCTCAAAGAAGATGAGATACAAAACTCCGAGTTAAGGCGTTTGCTGTACTTCTTCGAATCTTCTTGAGGTCTTCGGCGGAACTCCTTGACGGCATACAGTTGCTCATGTTTCGAGTCATTCGGATCCACCTTGTGCGCTATCCTGACGATACCAAAAGCACCACGGCCGACGATTTCTTGACACTTGCCGTATTTCTGAACAAGTGTTGCGGTACCGGCAGGTCCGTTCTTCTGGTCCGAGGCAACCCGGTTCTTTTCGTTTTTCAGCTGGTCCACCCAACTTGCCATGAGAGACAAGGGCTGTTCCTCGTGATGCTCCTTCTTCTTGCCTCCAAGGAAGTCGCGAACCATGTCCGTTAGCTTCTCCTGTCGTCGGGCGCTCTTAAGTTGATGATGGTGAGCACCGTCTTCGTCGATCCAGAAGCGACGATGTTGAGCAGGAAGACCTTCGACTTCCTTCTTTTCCTTCTTCGCATCACTGCCACTTCTCGAAACTGTTCCCGCCAGTCTAGCTTTGTCGGTCTGAGATGATTGCCTAGAAGGGTTTGCCGGTCTGATGGGCTTGGGAGGCATGATGGCTTCAGCCTCGGGTTCTTCCACTGCGGTCTCAGGGACCTTGTCGGCAAGTTTCTCCTTGATCGAAGGCTCCCGCGAAGACTCATTGGTATCCTTAGCCGAGAACATGCGACTTAGTCGGGAGGTGAAGGTAGGCTTCTTGGGCGGACCGGCTGGGCGCACATCGCCATTGAGAGGGGATTTTACGGCGGCGGCGGCCAAGGAGGTCTGTGAGCTGACCGAGGAAGGATTCGAAGGGGTGACTGAAGGTGATGTCTGCTGAGACTTGAAGTCCTCAGTAGCGACGGCCATGGTGGAAGGATACAAAGACGACGTGACGTCGATGGATGGTTAAATGGATGAGGCAGGAGGCCGCGGAGGCCGATCGTTTTCGCGTTCAGACAGCAAAGCCGGGTGTCAGACGGGCGCAGTGTATGGATTTAGATGTCGTTGGTGATGCTGGACAATGCTGAAGGGCGTGGCCACAGAGACTGAATTGTGGCTGTGACGTCTAGTGCTTTCACTGCTGACAAACTTCGGGCGCGACGAGAAGCGGAACGCAGCCAACTGACCGAGCCAGAGCCAAGCCCCAAGGCAAGCAAACGTATATGTGGACGAGAGGATAGCCAAAGGCGCCGCTCTTGGTGGAGGTAGGACCAGAGAGAGAAGGTCGAGCAGGCCAAGCGGTAAGTCGGTCGGCAATGGGGTGCTTGAACTGAAGAAAATGCAATCGCGCTTTCCCACTTTACGGAGACTGATCGTGGCCGAAAACCGCTCATGCTTCTTTTGCCAAGCAATTGTCTACATTTCACCTTCCCGTACGAGGGGTTTGACGACAACCGACCGCTGACCGCCATCGCTAACCATCTTTGGACTCGAGCATCAAATGTCGTTTGGCCCTTTGCTCATCTCGTTGCTGCCGCGCAATCTCAGCCTGATGCTGGGCCAAAGATATTGAGGGTAATACACATGGCGTGCATACCGAGATACCTCATGCTCTCCACATTTCAGCAGAAAGCGGGTGTGAATTGTCAAAGGCTGCTGCGTCATCGAGGATCCATCTGCCACTGAGATCAGAGCAAGACATGGAAGTCAATAAACTCAACTTCGATGTGGCAGTACCGTCTTCATCCACCGGACACCGCTGCCCCCGAGGGCTTCATTATACATAGTCTATCGTGTCCTAGCCGTAGGCACACAAATTCTCCTCGGGAATAATTGCATCGATCAAGAGCGACAGTCAAGTTGAAGTCAAAACGCTGTCGCATCAATCCGCTCGCTAATTGCTTGCCTACTCAACCCTGAACTTGTCTCCGTACCACCCCTATTGCCAACTTTCCTACCATTCACCTGATGCGTTAAGTGGCACCGCTGTCCTGCAGTTTGCCGACCCGAATATGCATCTCTCTGCTACGATCTACATCATGTGTCTGCGAGGTACCGTAATCGCATGTGTACGTGGAGATATATAAGGAGTGAGAAAATCGCGCAAAGGCCTCGCCCTTGTCCTTCCAATGCGACGTGTCGGCTTGTTGCATATCTAATGAGCGGTCGTCATCTTCACCTTCACCTGATCATCAATCACCAACCTGTTTTCTAGATCCTCTCGTGTCCTAGTAGTCGGCACGTGGTCGAGCTTTGAGCTGTCAGATGTCGCCGATGATTGTGTCTGGATGCAAGTCTTCTCACACCGCCATACTCGCTCCCTAGGCAGTGTCTCCTATGTCTATCTTTCGTAACAGCATGCTAGAGTGTTATCTGTTCATCACTGCTCGGATTACGCAAACAATAATCTCGGAAGCACGAGGCCATATAAATTGGCTCTTGGCTTGTTAATGATTGCTGCTTCTAATTTATGTAGCTTAGCAATGGTTGTCCAGATATGTCCATCCGAACTTCTCCCTCATAAAAACAAGTGTTTTCTCGTATCCGACCCCGTATTCTTGTGGAGCATTACAACCTTCCGCGGCGCCCTCATCCTCGACGTACTCGATTGTACTTTACAAAACTTGTCAGAAGGTTCCTGAAGCGATCTTCCTCCTAGGCAGTCTTTCTCTTCTTCTTTGAGGATGTGGGTGCCAGGTCGCTGGCGTCGGCGCCATCTTCGTCCTCGTCCGATTCGATAATGGCCTTCTTCTTGCGTTTGGAACTGCCGTTGCTGCTTGCTGTATGACTGTCGGCCAAAGGATCGCGCTTTCTTGCAAGCTCGAGGAGGCGATCGTAGTCTGCTTGGATGTTTTCAATGGTTGCTTCCAGTCTCTCTACACGCTCTTCGGGGNNGTCCAGTTGTGAGAGTGTGTCGCGGTTAGAGATGTAGAGGCGCTGTTTGACATACAGTCGCCAGAAGTAGTAGGCACGATCCATCTCGTTGGTGCTCTTCTCCTTTCTTGAGATTCGTTTTACCGAGCGGTTCAGTTTGGGTATCTTTGAGTATGTCTCCATCTCGATCAGTCTTCCTAGTTGACGTGGCATGATCTTGCTAGCCTTCTTGATGCGAGCCTTTGCATCGCCTGAAACGATGTCGTCCACTGGAATGTTCTCGTTCATCTTGAGCTTCGCGCTGTCAATCTTCGTGTCGATCTTCAAGGCCGCGAAATCATCGATTTTGTTGCGAAGCCAGAGCAAGTCGCAAACATCACGCATGTCATCAAAAGCCTCGTTGGGATCTTCGACTGTTAACTCGCAGATGTTATCGGGAGTGATGAGACTTTCGAAGACGGTGTTGTAAAGTCTAGCGCCATGTCCGGCTCCTTGATGGGTTGGTATTATCAGGAACTGTGAGATGCGCTCCCTGCTAGGCAGCTCAAGGGGAGTTCTGACAATGTCGTTGTAGACATCGTTAGTCTCCGAGTTCCATCGGCCGAGTATCGCGTCCATGTCTGAATTATCGTGTTGGAGGAGAGCAAGATCGTGCTTTGCAGGGTCGCGGCGGTCAGGTAACGTGAATACGCGGTAGGATGTCGAGAATCCAACGAATGTGTAGCATGATATGTCTGCCTGCTTCTGATCGACCTGGTAGAGCATAAAAAGCGTCCAGCGATTTGCAACCCAAGGCTCGTCGAGCTCAAGAATAGTACCGCCTTCGATGAACATAGGTACCAGGATCTGGGCGTTCTCCATGATTTCTCGAGCGCCCTCGTCGGCTAGAGAAGCCTTCCAGATCTCGAACTTGTAGCCTTCATGTGTGTAGCCGTGCAGGCGTCTGCCTGGAGGTCTGAACAAAGCAGCGTCCGGATCTGCGAGAGCTTCGGTTCGTGATTTTGTAAAGGCAGATTGGGGAATGAAGTCTTCGAGGGCTCCGCGGATATCAGATGCTTTGACGTCGCCGAGCTGAGCGAATTGTTCAGTCCAGGAGATGTCCATGTGTGGTCTCAGATTGTGTGCGGCCAGCGACAGCGACATGTCCAGTCCTTGGTAACCAAAGACAACCTCTTCCTCGCCAAATATCGGATATGTGTGAGCCGGTGCGAAGTCTGATACGACCTTGTTGCCGCGGTAGAGCGAGATATGAAGCGCATCGTTGCTGCTGGTCGACCCTGGGATGCGATTAGCTCGGTGCTGCGATGCATGGGGAAGCTGTGCAGATACTCACATNTCTTCTACCTGATCTTTGATGGTAGAAACCAACTCGGCGTTTTCTGAACTCTCCGAATCTGACATTTTGATGATAGGAGTAGAAAACTGATGTGCACAGGTTGTCGGATGGTCGTCGGATGGAAAGTCAGACAGATGCAAACGCGGGAGACGTGTTGACGCGATGGCGTGAAATTGAAAACGCACGGACGCTCAATTGACTCACTCGAACTCCGACTATCGAACTTCGAACTCCTTCACATTCTCTCCATCTCATCATCAAACACTTCAATCATCCCCAAGCTGACCATAGTCTACATGGTCACTCTGAGACCTGTCCCATTACATCTTGTGACCTACCAAGCAGTGAACTGGACAGTATGTGAGCTGTTCGTATGCTTAAAAATTGGCAATAATGTCTCGCTCCCGAATGGCCTGCTCTTTTGATCTTGAGCCTTTCATGTTTCTTGTCCTTGATGCCTACGTTCTTATGGTAGAGTAAGTCCCTTTCTAGCCACAAATCGATATTCTGTGACATGTAGAGTTCCCTCTTTCTCTCAAAAGCAGTAAACAGCCTGCATTTAACACTGTCCTATCACACATTCTTTCCAGTCTTCAAGTCAGGTCACATCCAGATCCCTAGAAAGAGATATGCTGTAATGCGGTCAGTACTCAGCCGCAGGGTCGTTGTATTGACCTTTGAGCTGTTTGTATGGTATGTTCTTTGCTACAGACAGCTAGCCTGGGGCAAACATCAGACAACCTAAGCTACATATATGCTGCTCAGATGCGCCAATGTAATGGCATGTTCGACAGTTCTATTCATCTTGATAGTCTACGATGCTTTCACAAAGCTCGGACTTGCGGAACATGTCTAATCGAGATGTGCGTCGTGGCTCACCGCGGCGTCAATACTATACCAATACACACAACCAACAGCGAAAACCATCCACCCGTCATCGAGACAACACGGAGAGAGACAGTAGTAAGTGATATCTCATGATATCGTCCGGGCCACCATCGAGCTGATCTTTGGTTAGTGTCGTTCCGTGAACGAAGCGATCGCAGCATCTCTCCTAGATCCACTCGAACCTCGTCGCCCAACCTTACACTACGCCATGTCCAGACTCGTCGTCGCAGTGCTCGTAGTGGCTCACCAAACAGAAACGCTCGCAGCGTTTCTCCTAGAGGTGGTCGCATTACCCCCTTCTGCGCCGAGACTCCTTCATCGTCGACCGCCAAGTTCATCACATACTCCAAATTTGACCTTACTAATTGTCTGNCAGGCTCCCAGGTCGCGCATCCCGTCAAACCTAAAGACTTCCGCGTTCCTCTCACTTGCTTCTTCTGGTACCATACAGGAGACTGCAAGAAGTCTGACAATAAGTGCCTGTAAGTCAGAACATTCATGTAACATCACCTTCGCTCTGCAGCCATGTTTACATTAAACCACATTTCACGTAATAATTGACCGAAATCATACAGCTATGCACACTATCACACCGGTACCGTCGCAGAGCCACCCATCTCTTACAACGGCAGAGCTATGGGTGGAAACAGAGCCAAGAAGATGATTGGCAACATCAGCCAGCGCGAGGAGGAACTCAGCATCCGCGGCGCAGAAATCTACGATGCCGAGCAACGCCTTGCTGCCGCGCAGTCCGATCATGCAGAGCAGGTCAACGTGATCACTGCACGCCAACAGGATGTCCAGCAGCGCGAACAAGCTGTTCAACAGCGTGAGCAGGCGGTCCAGGAACTTGAACAAGCAGTCCAACAACGCGAGCAAGCAGTTCAACAGCGCGAGCAAGGTCAGCAGCATACTCAGGCTCTTGCGGACCACGAGAGAGCTGTCTTCACCCGCCAACACAACAACTACGAACGCGAGCAAGCTTTCGCTGCTTTCGAAGAAGGAATGCTTCGCCAGCTCGAAGGCAACTACACTAGCATTGCCTCAACTGTCAATCAGATGCGCAGAGCTGTAGGTAATGCACAAGGCATCCTCACCAACCGCCGGCAGCAAGTGCTTTACCACGAGAACTTCCCTAATGTCGCACAAGGCACTCAAGGACAAGGCAAGTGAAACCATTCAATCGCATCAGGCGAGTCAGTAACTGACACATGAACAGGCAGATACGGTGGTTCCATTGCCATTGATGGCGCGATCGGTGCACTTGGAGGTCTGGATCAGATGCTTGCACAAAGCGAAGTCACGCTCCTCAGCCAGATCCACACCGCTATTCGCCGCCATTAGCTTGCGGCCTCGGCTATGGCAACTAAGTTTGGCAAGAGATACTGCGATCAAGAATAACCGGCATGGCCTTCTCCATTGATTGTTGGCAAGGAGGATGTTGGAGAAGGACGAAGAGAACTGCTCGATGAGACACCAAGCAGCAGTGTTGTTATAGAAGAGGTTGAGCAATCGTAGGACTACCTTCGGATGAATTAATAAGTAACAGCCTCTTGCCATGTCCTGATTACAGTGCAACTCAGCACTCGAAAATGACAGGTGTGACAAGCAGCACGGCTAATTGCAAAGTGAGAAGAGTCTATGATACATGAACTATAATACAGCTGAGACAAAAATTGTGATCTAGAACCCACCACTCATCTCAGAAAGCGCAAGCTTCATCCTCTGCGGATTCATCTTTTCGAATCGGTCAACAGTCATGACAAATGTACCTCTTCCTTGAGTCAAACTGCGCAAATGCTTCAGATATCCCACCATCTCCTTGAGAGGAACTCTTGCCACAATTTGACGCATCTGGTTGCCTACACTGACAGATCCCGCGCCAATACTTGACGCCGATCCGCCAAACGGATCGGGTGGTGAGTATATCCTTGTCGGATCGATTTCCATGTCATCTTCTGAAGCGCCGGTTTCGTCGTCAGCACCGAGGGAAACCACTTGCCCTCCTCGGGCAGAGCTGATATCGTGAACAACGCTGCCTAGACTAGGTTCGTCTACGGTGATTGTGACATTCATGACGGGCTCCATCAGTGCAGTACCGGATCCAGCATCTGCTGCCTCGCGCAGAGCTTTCTGCACTGCAAGACGAGCCGCTGAAGAAATGGCAGCAGCAGTGGTGGTTTGGAAGAGATGTTCGGAAGGGTCAAAGGTAATGGTAATCTTGGTAGAGTGCAGAGGGTAGCCATGCGAGGGACCTCGCGCAAGTGCTGCTGTGACACCAGTCTGCATGGCTGACTGAAGCATCTGCATCGGCAGGGTTGAGGGTAGAGGTGGTAGTTCAGAGTCAGTCGCCGAGCCATCTGGGTACAGATTAGGAGTCTTCAGAATCAGATAATTGTTGTCCAGCAGGCCGAACACATGCGTATGTTCGTCCGCTGCATCCAGTTCCGACTCCTCGAAAGGTATCACGCTTGCGGTACATCCAGCTTTGGATGCTTTTCCAGCCACTTCTCTGTCAAAGATAGCAGACGCATCTGAAGAAGGAGCAGAGAGCATCTCGCGGTATCCAATCTGGATGTTGCCGATCCTGGCCTTGGCCTTGAGATCGTTGATGAGCCTGTCGCGAGCAATTTCCAGATGAAGTTCGCCCATGCCAGCCAAGTGGGTTTGTCCACTCTCGGGGTCCTCTCTCACATTCAAGCTGGGATCTTCGCGAAGTAACAGTGCCAACGTCTCAGAGATGTGCTTCTCCTCGGCTAAGCTGTTCGGCTCTACACTTGTGAAGAAGACGGGTGGAGGAACAGTAATCGGCCTTAATTGGAGAGTGTTGATCGGCGAAGGCGGGCCAACCTTCGGGTTCACTCCGCTGTACAAGATGAGCGTGTCACCTGTACGCGTAGACTTCAAACCAGGGATGACTCCAATCTGACCTGCTTCGATTGAGGCGATCTCGACAGCCTCATCGGCATACATTCTCAACAAGCGAGGTGCTTTTTCAGTGATGCCAAGATTTGTGTTGAAGAGAGGAGCGTTCTTTGTGATCGATCCTGAGTATACTCTAACGTATACCAGAACACCTCGACGAGGATCGGTGACGACCTTGAAGGCCAGAGCACAAGCTTCAAGACTCTTGATGATGGACATGTTCTTGCTCGCAGCCAAAGCTTTGGTCTTTTGTTGCTTCTTGGCCTCGATCATTGCAGGCAAAGCACTCTTCCCCGAGAGGAGGTCGTTCAGCCCGTACTTGGAAGGACCAACGCTAGCCTCGGGATCAGGTCGCTCCTGCGGTGAAGGAAGAAGGTCCACGACCGCATCCAGTAGCGGCTGAACACCGACATTACGGAAGCTCGCACCCGAAAATACGGGCACAAGTTTTTGTGGCTGCTGCAGAGTACATCTTCTGAGACTTTCTGTAATGTCGACAGATGGGATGGCCAGATGATCTTCATCATACTCGAGAAACTTTTCGACCATCTCATCGTCATGTTCGCTGAGAAGTTCAACCAAAGCTGTTCTTGCTTTCTTGATCTCTTCTGCGAAAGCAGAGTTGTCGGCTTCCAGGTTTTTGAGAGAATGCACTTTCAAAGTCTTGCCATCACCTCCTTCTTCATACAGCAAAGCACGAAGACCTACTGCATCGCCAACGCCCTGGAGTTTGAGGTCACCAGGTCGCCACCATGGAATTTGACATAATGCTGGCCAGACACGAAGACGAGTGCCTATCTCGGAGATGGTCCTCGCGAAGGCGGCGCCCTCACGATCGAGCTTGTTCACAAACAAGATCTTGGGGATCTGGTACTGGGTAGCCTGGGTCCACACTTTTTCGGTCTGCGCTTCAACACCAGCGACTCCGTCCAGGATGCAAACAGCACCATCCAAGATACGTAAGGATCGGAGGACCTCAAATGTGAAATCGGCGTGTCCAGGGGTGTCTATCAGATTGATGTTGTGGCTTTGAGTGGAGCGTGGCAAGACAACCTTATTGGACGAGAGATCGGTAGCTGATGAAGCAGCCGGTGGCCAGGAAAAGGTAACTGCTGCTGACTGAATCGTGATACCTCTGGCACGCTCGGCAGGTAAAAAGTCTGTTACTGTGGATCCTTCGTCGACGTCTNNGAGAAAGACTCAGCACATGCATTGCACTAAAGCGAAAGCAAAGAACAGAAACTGATATAGGTACTAACCTCCTAGCCTACGAGTGAAGCCACTGTAATAGAGCATGCGCTCTGTAGTTGTGGTTTTGCCCTTTTCCATACTCAGTACCTACATTTTGCGAGAGTATACACTGCGACGTACCGCATCGATATGGGCTATAATGCCAATGTTACGAGTTTTTGATGTGGCTAGGTCGTTGCGACGAGGTGTGGAAGAGGCAAAAGATCTGGCAGTCACGGATGCAAGAGACTTAGCATTGTGGTGCACACGGCGACAAGGCCATTGTAATACGAGCAGCATCCCAGAACAAACGCCAAACGACAAGTAGATCAACGACCTGATGTAGAAACAAAAGATTACTTTTGGCGGCTTGATAAAAAGTGCGAGGCAAGAAAGCGCTGGCATGCAAGACGGACATGTTCGCGGCCCTCGGCTCTTGGCAGGTGCCGGTCCGGGGCAGCGATGTCATGGTCTCGAGCAGCTGCACCCATCGACCATGCCCGTCCAGCGACCACCGAGACCTTCACCAACCACGATGGATTATTCTTCGGCCATAGCCAACGACGCGGGCCGTGACCCATGGGCCTCGTCGCCCCAGCACGACCGGACCATGTTTCAACAGGCCAACAACAACCACGACGTGCCGCCTAGCAACTCGCTGTCGCACCAGCCTCCGGCTCCTGACGCCGATGACGAACAACGTGACGAGCACTCCCAATTGCCTGNNCGCAACACAACCAATACCCCTCGCAACAGCCCCAACCGCAGTCCTACGACAACAACTCGACCCGCTCGGAGCCTCAGCGCTACCACCACGCTCGTCCGCAACACCCCCCCTCAGCAGCTCAGCCATCAACAGCTACCGCCCCAAAACTACCAGCAACAGCAACAACAGCAGCAGCAACAGCCGCAACAACCGCGAAAACAGTACAAGCTTCAGGCCAAGATTACTGCTTTGGAGCGTACCGGTCGCAAGGATCCCGTCTTGCGCTTCGACGTCTATGTATGCCGCTTCCTGAGAAGTCATGTCTGGGATATAGCTGACNACCTTACGCAGACCAACCTGCCCAAGTTCCGTACCACCCAATTCCGCGATGTGCGACGCACCCATTCCGAGTTCGTCAAGTTTGCCGACCACCTCATCTCGTCGAACCCCGAGGCTTTCGTACCTGCCGTTCCTCCTCCGCTCACTGCTGCTGGTGTTGGTACCGAAGAGGATGAGGTGCGCGTCAAGGCTTCGATGCAGCGCTGGTTGAACACTGTGTGCTCCAACCATGTCCTTATGCGGGACGAGGAGATGGTCTTCTTTGTCGAGAGCGATTTCGGCTACAGCCCTGTCGTGAGGCGCAAGCAACCTGCTACGGGTGTTCGTCGCAAGTACATCAAGCAATTCGCTCCTCNNCCCCCTGATGATACTCCCGAGCTTCTCGAGGCCCGTCCCATCGTCAAGTCCTTCTATCTCGGTACCATGGATCTTGGCCAAAAGGTCGACAAGGTTGTCAAGTCGCGCAGAGGTAGGCAGCACGATACTCCTGGCATTGAAACTGTATACTAATTTGCACAGNCTCTCGGTCTGGCAGAATCCGATTTTGGTGTCAAGATGGGCCACATGCAGGTCCAGGAAACACATGCAGGCCTGGCCAATGCCTACAGGAAGCTAGGTAAGGTCATCCAGGCCGTTGGCGATTTCCACGCTGCCCAAGGCACTGCCGAAGCCACCACTTTGGCCGACCCCCTGCAATACCACTCCAGCGATGCTTTCATTGTCAAGGAAACCCTTACCAACCGTCACATTCTCTTGCGCGAGCTCATCCAAGCGCAACAATCCACTCGCAGCAAGACAAGCGCTGTGGACCGACTGAAATCTTCCACCTCGGTCAAGCGCGACAAGGTCGACGAAGCTCTCGCCGCTCTCGAGGAAGCCAGGGCTCAAGAGTCTCATCTGAAGGAAAAGACGGATCGCGTGACTGAGAACCTCGTCCACGAACGTCGCGCCTGGGCCGCTCGCACAACCTCTGATCTTCGCGCCGCTATACGCGAATACGTCATGCGCGAGATCGAGGCAGAACGCCGTACCCTGGCCACGCTCGAGCAGGTCCGCCCAGACGTCCGCAACATTGACGCTTCAGGCGGTCTCTCTCGTCTCGGTCGCGAAGCCCACCCCGTGGTCCGCCGTACCAGTCTTGCCAGCAGCCAGGGACCCAAGGGCGACGCATGGAGCGGTGTCCCACGCAGACCCGATGGCCTAAACCGCAGCATCAGCGGCAGCTTCGCCGGCACAGGCACTGTCCCCGAAGACGCAGAGGCCGAGCAAGCCGAAGAGGCCACGACGGGCAGGAAGCGAGCCACTAGTAGTGCGAGCAGTCTGGGCCGTTTGGAGGAAGACGACGAAGATAGAATCGACGCGAGGAATGCTGCCAGTCGACTTGCACAGACGACGTTCTAAGAGGTCTTGGTTTGCAGGAGGCGAAGTACGGCATTGTTTGGTGTAACTTGCCGTGTTTCCGTCTCCACTTCCTTCTCCATCCTCGCCCTTTGTAGATGTAGTAAATGTTGAATTTTCCTCTCATGTCTTTGCCATCCATCATGTCAGGGAGATCAATCTTTATCAAGTAGATCGGCACGGTGATAGTAAGAAGATGGTCAAGTTAATGAAACCCAATCGCTCGGGTGATGATGTTTTGGTATTATTCTCCAAGCTCCCAAACGCATGTTGAAGTATTGGTCAGGTCATGAAAAGGTCGTCTAGATACATAAAAAGGGGGTTGAAAGAAAAAAAAAGATATCGTTGCTTGCTTCCTCACACACATTTCACTTTTACCAAGCCGTGATGTCGCCAACCTCGGCTTCTCCAAAGGTCGAAGTCTTTACTGCTTGGTCGCCTTCAACAACATCATTGCTGACGAACGTTACAGGTTCTCTGGCCATGACGTCTGGCAAAACCTCGTGCAAGAAGTCCAGCACGAAACGATTGACCTGTTCGAATTCGAGCAGGAAAGCATCGTGGCCTTCAGGACTGTCAATGTTTTTCAGCACAGAGTTTGGTATGGCGGCGGCGAGTTCTTTTTGCTCGGCATAGGTGAAGAGGCCGTCGGATTGGATACCGAGGACGAGGGTTGGCTGCTCGATGAGGGCGAGGGCGTCGGCGACAGGCGTGGTGGTTTGAGAGTCTGGGGGCAGGCGGCCGCGGGAGACATCGTGGGTGTCTAGTTTGCGGGTGATTGCAATATAGCAGTTTGCGTCGAAGCGCTTGATGAACTTTTCGCCTTGGTAGCGGAGGTAGGATTGGGCGGAGAAGTAGGTGGGTGTACGTTTGAGTCTGAGGCTGGGAGGTGCGGCGTTGGTGGGTAGGGGTGTGGTGCCGTGGAATTGGGGGTCCATGATTGTTTGGGGAGGGGTGTTGGCTGGAGGCAGGGATTCGGTTGAGGTGGATAGGTCGGCGGAGCTGTTGACGCGGCTGTAGCGAGGAGAGCCGGCGTGCTTGTGGCCTTCGTTGTGGATGGCAAAGTGGTCGCCCGAAGGGGTCGAGGGTCTGAAGGAGCCATTGATGTTCTGTCTGCGTGAGGGATCGGGTGTGTTGCGGCCGAACCTGGATTCGAACGAGTCACGACTGCGGTAGGTCAAGAGTGCTGCCATGCGAGCGGCTGAGAGGCCGGTGGACGGAGGGTCTTCGAAGGTGTAATAGCCGTCGTCGTACTTGGGATCGCTGTAGATGCTCTGTCTCTGGGCCTCTCCCCAGCTGATACCCCAGGCGCTGTACTGAGCCGATGTGGCAATGGGCACGATGCAGCGCACATAGTCCTTGCCAAAGTAGGCGAACTCGAGCACGAGCATGCCACCCATGGAGCCACCAATCACAGCAGCGATTTGCTTGACACCCAGATCGTCCAGAACGAGCTTGAAGATGTTGACATCGTCTCTGACGGTGGTCAAGGGGAACTCGGGACCGTAGTGCTCATTTTGTGAGTTGCCGTCCTTGCTGGTGACCGGACTTGCACTGCCGTAGGGGCTGCCCAGACTGTTCAGACAGACGACGAAGAAGCGCGACATGTCGAAAGCCTTGCCGGGCCCTCCAAGCAGAGGACCCCACCAGTCGCCAACGTCGGCACTACCAGTCAAGGCATGGCAGATGACCATGGCATTGTCGCAGGCGGGCGACAGGGTGCCATACGTCTTGTATGCTATCGGCACATTATAAAGGACACCACCGCTCTCGAGGCTGAATTCCGGGATGACGGCTATCTTTTGTTCGGGGATGAGTTTGGAGTATGGATTCTCGGGTTGCGATGTCACTCGTTCTGTGCTTGTGTTAGTCAATGCAGCTGCCATTGTCGTCTCACGACATACCGTATGTCATCGTGGTCGTAAATCAAGGATGGATTGATAGTTGAGGAAACAGAAGCTCTGGTTAGAGTTGGCCATTGTTGTTTCAACTCACCTATGAGTCTAACCACTGGCCCTTTTTTCTGCCCGCAATCGCCAGTCGCTCGTCATTGGCCAAACACCGATATCGAAGGACCCCCACACTCTCTGCCCCACATTTGCCAAGATGATCTGAATGATGGGACCACCCTGCCTTCCAATCAATGCTACGACAAACATGCTTGAAGGATGCCGTCAACAACTGTGTCATCCTGTAGACGATCAGTGAGTACTGAGCCTCATTCAACGCTCACTATCTGCGTCTCGGAATTGTTGTTGACGACAAGGGCAGAATGTACAAGCGACTCGCGTTTCGGGTGGAATTCACTCATCAAACATGAATTGGATAACCACAATGAGCTGAGACATATAACAACACCAACAATGCTACAAGCAAAACATCTAATGGGAGTCTGCACGACCACATAATTCCCTTGTCATCTTCGATATAAATGCCCAGATATCGTTGTGACTACACAGTCGGAGGTGATCTAGAAAAGTAGAGACTCACCTGGAAAGTGCTACGTCATCGATATACCGTTCGATCCAGGTCAACACCAAACACAATCCACCTTTGCTTTCACATTCAACATACATGCTCTTCATATCAACAATCGTGAACACTCATCACTTCTTTACTCGACAACTTATCAGCTCACCTGCCAAACACCGACTCAGCAGCCGAATCATGAGCACATTCACACTGCCGGGCTCGTCACCCGAGTGTCCGGTCCACCTCACGAAAGACCTTACAAAAGACCAACTACTATCCTTCCCTGCTTTCAAGAACTGGTCCGAGACACTCCAGCACTCGCTAAAGCAACAGGAATCGAAGAACCACACATTCCACGAAGCACCCTACAAGCTCAGACGCATCGACATTCAAAGCGTGGACTTCTTTGGTGGTGAGCGCATTGGTTTCATCAAATTCAAGGCAGAGGTATCAAACGACGATGGAGAGAAGTTCCCTGGCTCTGTGTTTCTGAGAGGAGGTAGTGTCGCGATGCTAGTAAGTTACACAGCATGAGGTACGAGGACACAGCATTTGTTGACAGATTCACAGCTTATTCTGCAACCTGACGATGTCGAGGAAGGTTCTGAGAAGGACAAACATGTCATATTGACCGTACAACCTCGTATACCAGCCGGATCGCTTTGCTTCTCCGAGCTTCCTGCAGGTATGCTCGACGACGCAGGTACGTTCTCCGGTGGTGCTGCCAAGGAGATTGAAGAGGAGACTGGCCTCAAGATCAAGGAGGACGAACTTATCGACTTGACAAAGCTCACGTTCGGCTCCGAAGAGGAGACTCAAGACGGGGAGAAGCTGCAAAAGGCAATGTATCCAAGTGCTGGAGGATGCGATGAGTTTGTCCCTGTCTTCTTGCACCAGCAGCGCATCCCGCGTAAACAGCTCAAAGATTGGCAGGGCAAGCTGACTGGACTTCGTGATCATGGCGAGAAGATCACATTGAAGGTGGTGAGATTGGAAGAGCTGTTCCGTGAGGGAGGCAGGGACAGCAAAGCATTGGCTGCGTGGTCAATGTACGAAGGGTTGAGACGTGAGGGCAAGTTGTGATGAGGAGAGCAAGCCAGATTTCCATATTCTGGTGGTCATGATGATTAGTACCTGCCTTGTGCCAACTATCTTAGATACTTAACCACACAGGCAACGAAGCCTAGACGTGTTCATATTTCAAGCTCCGAAAGAAAACAGATGATTCAACGCAGATGCTCCATGTTTTCCCATGACCTCAGTGAAAGTGGCAGCCTTGCGACGACGAAAGCGACCATGGTCTGGTGTTGTCGAGGGCGACCGGATTAGGCGGATAATGACAGTGGACTTATCAGGTGCAGGTGTTAATTCCGTGATGCCCCGCTCACAGGGCACAACCCTGATGATTCACCCACCGCTTTGTCTTGCATCTTCTGTTTCTCTCCTCCACCTCACCTCATTACACCACTGCTGAACGCTACCAAGCACAAATATGTACAAATACATCCATACCGCTCTCGATTCAATACGCGACTACGCCAAACCCTCGACCACGTCCAACTTCCGCGAGACCGGCAAGCTCACACCAGAGGAGTTTGTCCAGGCTGGAGACTTCCTCACAACAAAATTCACCTCGTGGTCGTGGTCTGGAGCTGCCGCTCCCGCTCAGCGTGTCTCTCACTTGCCCGAAGACAAGCAATACCTTGTCACTCGTGGTGTTGCCTGCAAGAGACGTCTCAACGACAACTTCGCTGGCCGCGAGGGTCTCGACGACTTGGTCAAGGAGGGTGAAGCTTTCAACCCCACTGGAGACGACGACGATGGCTGGCTGAGAACTGGCGGTGACATCCACAAGCCCGAGTCCCGTCCTGGCGACATCCGCACCGTCGACGACGATGGCCATGTCGAGCAAGACAGCGGCGACTACGAAGAGGACGTCCCTGACATCGAAGACGAGGAGGACGATCCTGATGCCATCATCCGTGACCCCAGAGCTCAACATGACCCCAACGAGTGAGTCGTCGTCGTCGTCTTGTCTGAACCTCACTCAAGCCTGACTAACCTCTTGATCCAGCNNACCCTCCGCAACTACACCATCTACATCACTTACTCAACATACTACATGACTCCACGACTCTATCTCTCGGGCTACTCGTCCTCAAACGAACCTCTACCACCCCTGGCCATGATGGAAGACATTGTCGGCGACTACAAGGACAAGACCGTCACACTGGAGGACTTCAACTTTGTCTCTCCACCCATCAAGACCGCCTCCATCCATCCATGCCGCCACGCCAGTGTCATGAAGATCTTGCTTGACCGTGCCGATGCCGCTCTGAAGTTGCGTATCCAAAAGATGAAGAATGGTCAAGAAGTTTCCAACCAAGGCATGGAGGGCTTGGTCGATCAGACCAGTGGACTGAAGTTGGATGAGGAGAAGAAGACTGATGACAAGAGAACCGACGAGAAGAAGAATGACGAGTGGGAGGTCTTGACTGATGATGGCAAGGATGACGAAGTTGCCATTCGCGTCGATCAGTATCTTGTCGTCTTCCTCAAGTTCATGGCCAGTGTGACTCCCGGCATCGATCACGACAACACCATGGCCATGTAGACGAGGAGACCAGTTTGCCGTAGTTTGGCTGACGCTCACTCATACAATAGGAGTTTTTCTTTTCTAGTGTTTCTGATCATGGGACATCTCAGATGGACTGAGACGGGGAGTTGGGGGTTTACGAGATTACGGCATTTCCATTCACCAAACACAACCCCCGTATAGTACAAGTTTCACAAAGCAGAGAACAAATTCCAGATACCCAGCTTTATAATGATACTCTGTTTGACATTTCCATCAATCTATCTGCCGTACAACATGATGCATCTCCAAACTCCAGGCCGTCAAAGTCATTACATCAAAACCACAAACACCTAAACCAAGGAACCCCAAACAATCATTTCCATCTAAAACTGCCACCGTCTATTCCTCACCGGCCTCAAAACCTCTACAATGTCACTTCCTTGCTCTTCTGCCTTTGGTCTCTTCTGACCAAGAAGCCTTTCCAACAAACTCTTTCCCCCGATAACGCCATGCAAACTTCTCTGGCGAACAGCCATGGTGCGCTCATCAAGCATACCCTGGAACCCTTGCTCTTTTACGCCATCACCAGCCTCTTTCGGTAGACGAGAGTGATAGGATGGTGTAGGATGTTGACCGATTTCGGCGTGTATGTCTTTCTAGAATTCTGGCGTTTGGGTGTCAGTATCAAAGGTTGTATAGAGAAAGAAACTGTTTTTGGAGAAAAAGGAGAGTCGAGGAAGAACACGTACTTCGGAAAGTCCTCGTTGCCATGATTTTTCTACTTCGGCAAAGGTTGTGGGTGCTGCAGAGATGGAGATGGTGAAGAGAGACAGGAGTAGTGTGAGGAAGATGAGGAGGTGGGATGGATATTCCATGTCTCTTTTGCTTGTTGATCAGAAGGCTGAAACCTTGATGGAGCGGAGGCCAAAGAAGACAACGAGAGAGAGAGAGAGAATGGCCTCACGAAAATTTGTTTGTAGAACGAAAAGCAATGGTAACCTCGACACTGAATCTTCCCCCAACCGAAAGAAGGAAGAGGAAAGAAGGAAACAAAAAGCGTCTACCAAGTATTATATAGAGCTCACCACCCCTTCTCTTTTCCAGCATGGCAGTCTCACTCATGTACATGCCTGTCTAGCCTTTCTCACTCTCAATCTGGAGACCATTGCATGAAAGAGGTCCAGGCTGACTTACCAAAAACACGGCTCTTCGATTGTCAAGCGACAGGTGGCGTTATCCTACTCAAGAATGTAAAACCACCTTCCGCGTGGAAGCAACAGGCGTTTGGCCGCGTGGAAAAGCAGATAAGAGGGAGCGAAAAAAGCTTCAGTGAGAAGCCTGGTAAGCAAGGGATGAAGTGGTAGGTCGTGAGACCCCTGAGACAGAAAAAAAAGACCTAGAACATCCTGTTCTTGTCCATTCATTCGCATATGATGCTGCTCGTGCGTGAAGCATGGTTGAAGGACAAGGGGTATCAGTATATAAAGCCGAAAAGCGAATAAGCCACAACCAAAAAGAACGCCATTTTCCAGCCATGTCTTTTTCTTCCTTTCTATGCAAGGTCATCTAGGAAATATCTCTGTGATAAAAATGTTCAAGACTCATGAGTCAGAACATGGAGCCAGCCATGTTTCTGAACAGGGAGTCGTCCTAACGTCTCCATCCACCCATCGAGCCAAGGGGTGCGCCGAAATTTGAACTCGGCTTCGTACGGAGACGGATGCCTCCATTGTCTAGAATGTCCTTGTCCTTGCTTTCGGAACTGGTCGATTCAGTCCTGTCCTTGGCCTCGTTGCTAGCTGAATCGACCTTCTCGTCGTGATCAGGTAAGGCCTCGGAAGGCTCCTCGAGAACCAGGTTGGTGCTTTGACATACCAGAGGCTGATTTTCCTCTGGATGCTCAGAGATATCTTTGAGTTTTGCGTCGAGCATATCCATGGTGAAGTTCTCGGCGCCTGGATTGCAGGGTAGTGAAGGCATGTGCAAGGGGCCCTTCAAGGGGCGATCTTCGTCGGCACCGTCATCTTGCGACATGACCTCGTTCATAAGAGTGTTTTTACGGGTTGGAGTATCGCTCAGTTTGTCTGAGCGTACGCTCACGGCAGGGCTGAAGTCACCAGGACGAGGAGCCTTGAGGGGAGTATGACCGGCATGTCTCAAGTTAGCTGGTGGTGGAGGGCTGAGGATGTTTCGAGTGGCTGGCGGAGAGGCGGGTAGATCGCCTTGTAAGACTTCCTCCAAGGAGGCATCGTCGTCAAAGACAGACGCATCTTGTAGGGTGGGTATATCGATGTGAACTGGGGCGGCGTCCCTCTTGATACGGGGTTGTTCGGGAGAAAGGCGAGAAGTATCGACTTCGGCTATGCTGGGGAGTTGAGGAGGAGCAGGCTTGACGCCGTTCTGAGGGGACATGGCAGGGCTGCGTGCCGGACTNGCAGACAGACACGAGGTCAGCAATGTGGTTATGAATGCCCAGTCGATTAGCAGTTACCTCTGGCCGTTGGGAGACTTGAGTAATGATTCGAGGGCGGTAACACGACGGTGCATCCTGTCTCGCTCCATCTGCCAGCTCTCTCGCTCGGCGACAAAGGCCTGATGTTGTAGACGTAGGGCTTCATTCAGCTTGTCGAGCTGAGCCTGCATATCATTCTCGGTGGGCGACGTGCCGACAAAGTAGGGCGAAGAGACGTGCGACAAGGACTGCATGGCCATTGGATTGAATGAGGGAGCCCAGAGTGCATCGTTGGACGTCATCTGGAAGGCCATGGGCGGCGACCTGGGCGGCACTTGCTTGGCCGCTGGTGTATCGAGAAGTACAGAGTCCATTTTTCTGGTACCTGAGAGAATCTTTTGGCGTGGTACCCGGCGTTGTGGTCGAGGCTTGTATCTGGACGTGGAGTTGGGGAAAGGAGTCGGCTATGGATTGCGGAGGTGGAGATGAATTGGATTACGGAGGTCAGACGTCGACGTGGACATTCGCGCGCGTTGATCGTTTCCTTTTGTCGAAAGACGAGCGAATCTCTTTTGGTTTCAGAGCCCAACCCGAGAGCCTCAAGGCTGCCGACCGCCAGCCAACGCCAAAGCCCATGACGACGAAGGCCCCCGGTCCCCGCCATTTCCCGCCCTCTTTTGGCTCAAACTCAGCCATCGCAGTCCATTCGTCCCTGCAGATCAAGCCAGCCAAGACTCTTCTACATCTTCTGCGTTTCGGCCTGTGGCTGATATTTACACGTCCGTCTGCACCTCTTTGACCGCCTAACCTTATCCAACCTTGACATAGTTTGCAGGAAAGCTGCCCACCACTCCATTTAATTCTCCCTCCCACCAATCATCTGTGGATGCCGTCTTCTTCGCCACCTTGATCCTGTCACCTTCACGGAACGCAAGATCTCCTGACCCCTGACCAGCAAATTCATACAGAGCCGTGACGAATTCACCCTGAGATGATGACAATCGCTTCTTTGGTGGAGGCGGCGGAGGCTTCTTCTTGCCCGTGACACTGAATGTTCCAGACGACGTGGAAGGCTTGCGCTCTCGCCCAAAGTAGTCTGACCCCTGATTCTGATGCGACGAAGAAGGCGTCAAGAATGGGGTCGACGATGAACTAGGTGTACTCGAAGCCGAATACATTGGTCGAGCTGCTCCGCCGTTGGCGTAACCATCTGGCGTAGCCATCGGAGAAGGCTTGGAACTAGAAGGGATCCGTGGTTTGCTTCCCATGTCGATACTAGGAGCTGCTCCAGGTCGAGGTGGCTTTACTGGGGGCGCCTCTTCGTCCTCGTAATGAGAGTTGAGTGTAGCCGTATCCTCGTAGTGCGAGTGCAGTCTATTACTAGAAGATATGCGACCAGGTCTAGGAGGCTTTACAGGTGCTGGCTCATCATCGACGTCGCCTGACCCGATGCGTAGTTGTCCTGGCATACTAGGTTTTGGCAGTGATCCTTGGCTGCTGGTTCTCCTAGTAACCCTATTGCGCAGACCAAGCCCAGTGACAGTGCCTTGTTGTTTGTCCGGGATACTCATAGGTTGATGTACAGCTTTGCCTGTCGAGAGAGTCTTGATGTTACGCTCAAGGTCCTCACGAAATGGTGTGAATTCATTTTCGAACGTCGAAACGACCTGCTCTAGAGCTGGAGCGGGTGAGGGCAGTCCATGTGTTTGGCAATACTCGTGGAGATGGGTGTACATTTGGCCTACAAGCTGATATTGAATCATGATTTGTATGGCGAGCAGGTGTGGGAAGAGGTTTGCCAGAGCATCCAACAAAGGGGGCAAGACTCTTCTGAGCTGTTCATCAGCAGCGTGATAGTCCNNTGAAAACCCATGAGCCATGGTCCGAGAATACGTTGTCAAGTCATAACTTACAGCATCGGATCGGGCGAGATCGGTCTCGTGTTTCATCAAGGCATTCTCCTCTCTGGCGGACCTTGTATCCTTGCGTCGAGCGCTATCCACGCGCGAATTGTAACGTTCATAGTCAAGCNNTGTTTGACGAAGTCAGACAAGTGACAATGCGATAACACAACAGGAACAACTAACCTTCAGATCTTCTCTTCGTTTGATTGATTTTTTGAGCATCTTGAAAGAATCCTTGGCATCCATGGCAGGTCTCAAGAGTCTGGGTTCAATAGAATTGATCTCGGTGCTTAGGTCCTTTCCAAGATTTGAGTAGATGTTTTGCAGATCGCTAGCCTTTTCCAGATATCTTCGGGGGGTTGGAGCCGGTTTGTGCTGTGTAGAATTGTCCGGATCATCTTCGACTTCGATGGGCTTGTACAGCAAGTGCAATGTTTCTGCTATGGAGAGTTGTGTCTTCAGTGTTTCATCCCAAGCATCGCGCCATGATTTTGTTGCATCAATGAANCTAGAGACTCCAGTCAGTACCTACATAGTCACTGTAAAGCACAATATCCTGCTTACACTGCCAAGGGCTAGGTCCGCGGTGTTGAATTCACTGATGATGTTTCCGACGTCTGAACCGTCGGCAGACCGCTTCATCAATTTACCGAACTTGCGCTGTACATTCTGCATCGTGACGAACGTCGATCAAAGGAGACCAAAACAAAGAAAACAAGAAGAAGAAGAAGAAGAACAAGTGAGAGAGCAATCAAGTGGAAGGATTTCCGAGGATGGTCGGTGTTGAGACAACGTGTATTGCGAGCGGGGCCAAGACTTCGGCCTGCCAGAACCTGGCAGCGGGTGGCAGGCATTGTTCACTAGTCATACCTTGCATAATTGCCATTATATACAGTCTAGATTACGCGGCGCCGAGTCGGTTCTTAGGACCGACATTTATTCGTCTACAGTCTGTCTATGAAACCACGATGCGCAATGTTCAGTGTCTGTCACGGGCAGGACACGAGGTGACGCGTCAGTGACGCGCCAAGACCAGCACTTTCCCTCGGAGGCCATCGCAGCTTCCGTAATTGTCTACTGCCTGTTCTCGACAGTTGCTTGTTGCATCGTCGCCTCTGGAGCCTCGACTGCTCACGATTCCTTCACGCAATGACGGGTTTGACGATCGCATATTCAAACCACCACCGAGGATCATGACGGCGGCAGTCCTACGCAGTTCGCCAAACCTCGCGGTTCCTCAAACCCAGAATACTGCTCCTGTCTATGAATTCAACTGCCTCTACACCCACGATCTAAGGCGAAAGCAAAAGAGATGGCAAGATGGCTTTTTGCGCTACCACACTTTCAACAAGCGTGTCATGGTCTACGATGTTCCTAGAAATTTCCTCGGCGACCTTCACTGGACCAGCGGCGATGACCTTCAAGAGGGCGATGAGATGACCCTTGAGAAAGGCGGAATCATGGTCCAAGTTTCTGAGAGGATAGGCACTATACAGACCGACCTCTCAGACCTGTTGCAGCGAAAGGACAAGACTCCTGCGAAAAACTCTGCCTCGTCGAGAACGTTGATGCGTAATGGACCTCCGTATGCCGCCGCTGCCGCTCCGTCTACTACGCCTAGAACTCCCAATGCCGCCTCGATAACACCGATGAAGCACAAATCGCTCAACACTCTGCTCGGAAGGTCAAGACGCCCGATAGGAAAGGCCTCTCTTCCTACGGAATCCCCCTATGAAGCACGAATCAGGGACCTGCAGACTGCTGAAGCTCAGGATCAAAGAGAGCGTAAACGACAAAGGCTCGATCACCCAACCCAGACGACGCCCATTGCTGCAAAGCAACGTAGCCACGCCTTTGTCCAAAAGCGAGCGAATTCTGTCCCACACTTGGATCAAGGATGTGAAGTCATCGATCTTTCCTCCGATACCGAGGACATTTCGGCAGCGCAAGCGGCAAGCCGTGCTATCGACGCCGAGTTGTTGGCGACATCTTCTCCAGCTCGTCTGCATGAAAGCCCCGCCCACCGCCAAGTACATCCTAACCCCTTCCGCTCTATCGATAGGTTACCAACTGCAGCAAAGCCAACTGTTGCTGGATCTCCTTCTGCCAGAGTACCAGATCGGGCGAAGCATGCCGATCCTCCAGCACCTACTACTGCCCGCCCCAGAAAGGAGGTGAGTGTCCCACGAGAGGCAACANAAAAAGCTGCCGAAGTGCCTGTCGACGAGCCTTCAAGAAATGGCTTCTTTGCGGCAGAGTCTGAATCTCAAGTGCGAGGAAAGTCTCTGAAGCTTGTTGGCGGAGCCCCTCGAAAGATGCTACTCTTCCAATCACAAAATTCGCGCCCGACAAGCTCCGAGGTGGGGAATGAAAGTGCTCTGCGTGGCAAGGCTCAAGATTCGAGACAAGAGACCAACATCGAACCAGCCAAAGATCCTGTGAGAGCTGATGTCAATCAACCAACAATACAATCTTCAATCGAACAAGCTCCTGAGGACTCCGTCTTTCAACGACGTATAGGAGAAAGAATTGCACGGATCGAGCAGAAAAAGAAGAAGCCTGTTTTGCAAAGAAGTTCTTCAGATGTGACTGAGCAACGTCCCGTCGTGGAGAAAGCTGTAAACAACACTGGCTTACGAAAGACTACTTCTGCTGTCATGTCTCGACTTGACTTACCCGAGGACCCTTCCTTGAATGACTTTCAGTTTGCAAATATTACCCCTCTGGACTTCGACGACCCTATCATTGATGACTCTGTCGCTCAGCCACCCATACGACCAAACAAAGAGCCAGTTGCGAAAGCTACGAGACCAGCAGGCAAAGGGGCTAGTATGACTACTGCAAGATCATTCAAGCCTCTGACGGTCAAAGCAGCCCCTGTACTAGTTACAAAAGCTGCTCAACCTTTAGTAGTGGAACAGAAAAAGAATGAAGACATCGGACCATGGAGTAAAGAGGCGTTTGACCTGATGGATTGGAGGCCACCGAACATGCAGACCAAGAACGGCGAGACAGCATGAGTGAAAGTAGGCAAAAGGGAATAGTCTTATCATTATGAGTTTGATGCGGTATGAAGTCGACGAAGGAAGTATGGTATGCTTTGCTCTTTTCTTCTTCTACAGCGACGGCGTTCTGGGATCCATGGGGTGTCACACGGCTGCATCTTCCTGGCATGGAGCATTGTACAGGCCTTTCGTATATATACCCTTGCAGATACGAGATCCAAACGAGACAGCGTTATGAACAGTGCACCTCGCGAGCAGTACAACTTTAATCACCGGAGGGTCTGGTATTGGAAAATAGAGGTGTTGACATGAATAAACTGCAGAAGCGGAACTGATGACTACATACTCAGACTCGTCTTCGCCGCCTCAATTCCCACATGGTGCTTTCGTCATCATTATCGACCTTGTCGTTTACATCCACACCGAGTTTGTCCTGTTGACCATGTTGCTGAGGCTGCTCATGGGTACTCTGCTCCTCCTCAGCGGCAGCAAAGTTGAGCTGACCACCAAGGAACTTTCCAAAGTAGATGACAGCATCTAAGACTTCCTTGCCTGTAGGGACAATGTGATCCTTGGGAAGTAAGAAGCCATAAGTACCGCGATCGCGGAGCTTGAGCTGGTAGGTGTACTTGACCTTCATGTCGTGGAAGAACCAATCGAGGAAGCTGCCACCACCTGTCTCGAAACGAGGGAATACTTGACGATCGCCAGAGGCGGCAAGGCCGACGTTGCCCTCGCACGCAGGAGCAGACTGGTAGTAGCGTCCGCCCGAGAGGCGCATGACTTTCGACAGACCGGCAGCAACCTCCTGCAGATTTTCCAAATTGGGAGGGCTGTCGTTGCAGGTGTATGAGTAAGGGTACAAGATCTGCTGTGAGTACGAATGCAAGTCAAGCAGACCTACGAAATCAACGTTGTTGTGCTCAGTCTCATTTCGTACCCAGCCAGCCAGGCTATTGGCCTCGACAGCTTCAAGAGGTGCGGAGCCTGAGAAGGACTCACTACAGGGATTGGACTGTGTATTTGCCGCACCATCCCACTGGTAGGAGAAGCTTCGGTCGAGGTCGAGGCCACGGCAGAAACGCAGAGAAGTCTGTTGACGGTTCTTGCGCCATAAACGGTCGGTTTCCCAAGTGTAGGCGTAACCGTCTGGATTCACAGTGGGCACAAGAACCCAGTCGAACTCTTCTAAAAGACTGGTAATAACGTGGTTCTTTCCGTAGCCTGTGATGAGCGAGTAGGCAATGTAATTAACGGTGCTGGTTGAGATCCACTCTCTGGCGTGCAGACCAGCGGTGATCAGGATAGTCTTGCGACGGGTAGGAGAATCATCATTGGTCGGGTGAACGCCGATACGCAGGGCAGGAATATCGCGGTCTTCAAAGGTGGTGCCGACGTTGATTACACGCACGTGGGTGGTGAACAGGGAGGCCATCAGACGCATCCAGGGCTGGATGACAGACAGCGGTTGGTAGTCGTTGAAGAAAATGTTATCAGACGAAGATGCACCAAGCCTGGGACCAAACGCATCATGGTGGGTGGGAGCATTGGACTGGAGCATACGGGTTGAGCGAGAAGAAGGATATGTATCTGAGATGGCATTTTGCAGAGTGAATTCGTCCATGAGCAAGTTATGTGCTTGGTGTAGCGAAGGAGGCAGCAGGCCGAGCAATGAAGGAATCAGGTCTTTCTGCATTCTGATGTCGACCCAATCGTCGGTGAATTCCCACAGGTCGAGGAAAAGAGTGTCGGCAGCATCGGCGAGGCTTGTGGCATCCTGAGCATTGCTGATGTTGAAACGGACAACAACATCGTCACTGTGCTTATGGTGTGGTAGAGAATTGACGACGGGCTCAGGTCTGGAGTCTACCGGCGGGCTCCAGATGTTGCGAACTATGGCGTCGGTGACGGAGCGCCATACCGGGCGATGCGATGGTTGCTGAGATGGTGGGGGCGGTTGTGGATGCGAGGGCACTGCAGACGCCGTCGGAGCCAGCAGAGTCGAGACGGCGACGAGCAGCAACGACGAAGCGCGCATGTTTGGATGTCAATTGCTGTGCAGGCAGTCACTTTCAAACAAAGTCGCAGCTTCGATGGCGGAGCGGCCGGAGGCTGTGGAGAGGCAGGAACTGGAGCAGCTTGGCAACATGCATCGCGCCTTCCCTGCTGGCAGGTGTGGGACCTTTTCCAAGCCTTGTGCGCGGTGCTGACGAGGCAGTCACGCAGAGACCAGTTCAGCTCCTTCTAGTCCAATTACCGTACCACTGTCATCAATCTAAACTTCTGTCCCCAATCCCTGCATCTCTTCGAATCTGCGTGTCGCAAGTCCGCTATTCCTTCCCAGAGAGAGACACGCTCGTTTACCCCCCCCGGATCTCCAATTTCCTGCACCCCTTCAATAACCCACCAGAGAGTCCTCTTTGAACGCCCACCAGCGAGTACCCTTCTCAAGTCCGACACATGCACGCCTAGTACCCTCATTGACGCGCCGCCAATACGCTGTCAAATGACAATCCATTCATTGCGACTTGCCGGCCATGCCTCTGATGTCGCGTCGCCGCAGTACTCTGGACAACCTCTTGAACGACATCCGTAGTAATACCCAGGAAGATGCTGCCGCCGCAACTTCTGGCTATGCCACCCCGGTACCCAACACCAGCCGTCCCATGAGTGCTCAAGAGCCCATCTCTCCTATGGATGTCCCCAGTCTTGGTCCCCCTTCTCCGCCCGTCCAGACTGCTACCCCAGCCACTGCTCGCTTTAGCATGATGCGATGGAGGCACTTCTCCGACGGACAGCTCTCAGCCAAGGCAAAGCTGCATGCTGATGCAGACAAGACCCCTCCAGTGCCGCAAGTCCCACTCCAACATCAATCGCAAAGTATGTATACCGATCTCCGTCAGTCCCGTCACCCCTGCTTATAGCTATCCTCCAGCTNNCCTGTGCCAAACCCTCAGATCATCACCACTGCCCCCACCATGGATGAACACAACCATCCTGTCCATCGCCCTAGGAAATCAAAGAGTCCGTTCAAGCGTCAGATATCCAAGCTTAGCCCAGCGAAGCGTCGAGAATCCACCGAAGACCACCGACCCTGGCGCAGAGGCCGCTCTGTAGACATCGACCGCCTCGTTCCTGATGCCGTTGCGCCCCCGCCCTACGGCGATGAATCCAACTCGGCTCTGGCACTGCCTGTCACTCGTTTGTCGGACTCATCTGGAGAACAACGAAGTTCTGGAGAACATGTCACTTATGCCACGACGACCACCACTCATACCATTTCCACCACTACAACCCTGTTCAGATTGCCACGCCGCAACAAGAAGAACAAGTCTCTGTTCCCTCTACCTGACAAACCGGCGTCTCCACCCAACCCACCGCCGGAAACGCAGACCCCACATGGCACGCCTCGACCCTCGACCAGCGCCATCTCGACTAACTCTAACATCGAGTCGCCAGAAAGGCAGAGACGACCTCCTCCTCTAAGCGCTCTACAGCGACGTCATACTGAAGCCTCACGACCACGCTTGTTCTTGTCGTCTTCGCCAGCTCCTGCGCAGCTTGCAAAGTCGTCTATTGCCGCTCTTGCTACTCATGGGGGTGCTCCGCTGTTCAGGAATGACTCCAGCAACTCTACCCATTCAATGGGCTCTTCACCAATACTTCATCCACCACGTAGATTCGGCTTGCGAGATAGGTCTTCAACCGTGAGTTCGTTCGGACGCCGATCAGAGGACAATACCCCTCCCACTCCGCCTATCCCATCCAGCGCTCGTAACTCGACCTCGACCTCGGGACGGACCAGCTTAGGAGGCTTTCTTGGTTTCAACCGCTTTCGACACAACTCGGATCTCCGGGACCGTAACTCTTCGCCTGGGTTCCATTCAAAATCTAACTCGTTATCTCCTAGCGTTCACGAGCCTCTAGTGATACCCGACCGCGAAGATGGTGACACGCCAGGCAAATATTTGGAGCGATTGCAAGCTGCTGTGTCTCGAAGTCTCATTGCTGGTATACTGTCGAAGTCATCCGACCCCTTCGCTCAAGCTGTTTTGCGAAGTTACTGCCGGAAGTTTTCTTTCTTTGGAGAGCCGATTGATATGTCCTTGCGCAAGTTTCTACTTGAAGCGGAGTTGCCAAAAGAGACACAGCAAGTGGACAGAGTTATACAAGCTCTTGCTGACCGGTACCACGAGTGCAATCCTGGTATCTTCCAGTCGCCTGACCAAGCCTATATCATCGCTTTCTCATTAATGATGCTGCATACCGATGCTTTCAACAAAAACAATAAGCGGAAGATGCAGAAACATGATTACATCAAGAACACAAGTGGTCAGAACGTCTCGGATGACGTGCTGGGTTGCTTTTACGACAACATATGTTATACACCCTTTATTCACTTCGAAGAAGAAGTCGACATTAATGGAGAGCGCCTACTTACCTTCAAGCCAAAGAAGAGCAAGCTCCGAGGAAACATACCTGATCCTGGGAGGAAGAATAGCGGACCCATCGACCCCTATGCGTTGATCTGTGATGGCAAGCTGGACACTCTGCGTCCCTTGATAAAGGAGTCGATCACCATGGAAGATCCCTACAGCTACCTAGGCACTGCAAACTTCTTTGACATGAAGAAGTTGCAGAAGGCATTCGTGAACACCGCTGTCCTCCAAATCATCTCTGCTCGCTCCAGACCTGCTGCTTTCGAATCGCAAGCTACCCGCGACAACCCCAGTGAATCAGCAATCGGATTAGTAGACCTCAAGGTCACGAAAGTCGGCGTCTTGTGGCGAAAATCTACAAAACGCAAGAAGACGCGATCTCCATGGCAGGAGTGGGGTGCTATATTGACCGGGTCTCAACTTTATCTCTTCAAGAACGTTACTTGGGTGAAGAGCTTGATGACGCAGTACCACACACATGTCAAGCAAGAAGGTACTAATGCGCCTGTCATTTTCAAACCTCCAATCCAGGATTTCAAGCCAGATGCCCTCATCAAAACCGATGACGCTGTTGCTTTGCTCGATCGCAGCTACCTGAAGCACAAGGACGCATTCACTCTGGTTCGTCATGGCGGCCAGGAGGAAGTCCTGATTGCTGAAAACGAGACCGAAGTCAACGATTGGATTGCCCTGATCAACTATGCTGCAGCTTTCAGATCTGCTGGTGTCAGAATCCGTGGGTTCATTGGTGGAACGGACACTGATGTCACGGTCAACAGCCGCGGCAGACTCAACTCCACAGCATCTGTTGACTCTTCGATCAATGCATCCATCGGCTCGGCTTTGGGTTCGACGATAACGCATGACGGACAAGTCACTGTTGAGAAGAGAGATCTTACTCCACAACTTGTCAGGCAGGTATTGGCTGCTCGACGACAAATCATGTTACAAACCATAGTAGAGTCGGAAAGAGAGGTCACTGATGCAATCAGGAATCTTGAAAACATGATGCGCAATGCTCGTCATCTGCTGATCCTTGCACCTATCCAACCGAAGACAAGAGAAGACGTTTGTCACGCCACCGCGCGAATGGATGCCAATTTGAAATGGATCAGACGTGACATCTGGCGGACCAAGTGTCACAGAGACATTCTTTCACTGGATCTACAAGAAGACGGAGACATCTTCGACAGCAAGTTACCAGCTCCGATGCTGAACATTCGCAAAACTAGTGGGCTTCAGAAGACAATCTCAAAAACAAACTCTGCCATGAGTCAACAAACAAGCCTTCAATCGCCAGCTCACTCGCCCCGACTGATCAGCGGCGATGGTCAGGGAGAGGGCGTCTTCAACAGAGATGTCTTCAAGACACCACCCGAACACGCCCTCAGGTATGGGGATGCTTGGCAGCTGCCCACAAGCCCGCTAGACCTCAACAGCCCACAACAGGCTCGCCGACCTTCGACTATTAGTAATGCGCAGTCTGTCATTCGTAAACACAGCGTCGCTGGGTTGTCAGTCGCTTCTAGCGCACAAGATGGAGACAGACACTTGTCCTCTGCCGCCTCTGACGCCCCCTCCCGTCATGGCCGCTTAACTCCCACCCGAAGTTACGAGAGCCGTGACCATGAAGCGGTGCTTCTCGCCCGAGACCCCCTAGCCCCAATAGCGACCGCCGCCACTCAGTCTTCCGCTGGATTCCCGGAATCATCAACCGCAACTCCAGAAAGTGCCTCCAAGATCAAGAGCGGAAGAAGAAGCCTACATCGTACTTTGAGGGATGGTCGTCATGAAACGTCTACTTCTCAACGCCACCGAAGAGGCAAGGAGAGTGCTAGCACTATTCGTTCGGATGGAAGTCGTGTTGACGACCTTGTCGAGGCTACTCCAGGGCTGGAGAGAAAGGCTGCTAGATTCATGGTTCATGGCAAGCAAGCTTCAGTCGTCACTTTTGGCGCAGATTGGGCAGAGGAGAAGATGCGCCGCGAACTCGCACGAAAGCACTCCGCATCGACTCAGAACAGTACCGAGGAGAGTGGACCAGAAGCCAATCTGCAATACCACGTCACTCAAGCATTGTCATCTGTCAGCGGCCACAACACTGTCGAAAAGATGAGTGTGCGCATTCCTACTGTGCAGGGATGGCAAGTTAACGCTGCTGACAAAACGCCGACTGCTGCGGCCAATGTACACCTGCCCGACCCTTTTAATCTTCAGCATGAGCTGGCAACACCAACAGTCATGTCGAGCGACGATGATCTGGACTCTTATTTTGATGCCAACAGTCCACAGTCAGACAAAGTGCGCCTTGGTTCAAACAAAGTCTCCGGATCACAAGGATTGGAGGGTGCATTGGACTTCCATGCAAAAGACGCCATATCACCTGAGGACCTTCCACTCCCATCATCACCTCCTACAGCTGTCCCATCATCACCTCCTACAGCTGTCGAACAGCACAACATGGATGACAACACTATCCCGTTTTCTCAATATATTGAGAACGAAAAACTGCGTGAGCTTATCTCATCAAGCAAATAAAGCACTGTACGCAGGCGTCAATGCTCGTTATCTGCGGAAGCCCTGCTCGCTTCAACCCAAAAGTCATGGCGCTGCTCTCCATTTGCTCTGGTTTCCTTTTGTTGTTTTGTTACTGCTATTCAATCGCACGATTCCCCCTCCTTAGGTTTTGCTGTTACCCTTTATTCTTTTTCACCCAGACAGTTTTGGTAGAGTGGTTACTGCGCAGAAATGATCGATTGTTTGATCTGGCGTTGTCCATCAGAGTTTCCAAATCCATAAAACTTGACCACTTTCGATAGCCATCCCGACTGTACGTGCCTTGTACAGACATATGATGAAATTGGCCCAGGTTGGCGTTCCGATACTGTCCGTGTTACAAGCTCCTGGACAATTCACTAGACATTCTTATCTCAATCACTGATTATATCCACCTGCTTACTTGTATAGCTCGGTGCTTCATCATCGCGGTGCTAAACACCGCATCTGCCAACTGCACCTAACAATTGCGCCTAAAATTGGGTGCCACCAGGCTGTGTTTACCGTGTTCGACTGAACTGAAATGTATGCAGCACAGCAACAAGAAATGTTTTAGAGCAGTGTTTTAAAGTAGGTCCGTATTCAAGCGTATCTCGTTTGTCGTAGCACCTCTTTCGGTTTCAGCTTTAACCATTAGCATTCGTACTCGTACTCGCATCTCGTAGCTCGTACAGAACATTTCCTCAACGGAGTCGGGGTGGAGCCCCCGAGCAACAAGCACTTTGTTGGACGAGCTCTCACATCTATAATGCTAGATATGCAGTCTTGTGCACGAGGAATGCGAGCAATACAGTTTGTTAGGAGTATTATGCAGACAAACGGTCCCCTTTTCACGTCCAATTGGGTAAGGTCGGTGTCTAGCTCTGTCCGATGCGCAGACCGGAACATGAAGATCCCGAAGGATCTGTTAGGCAGGAGGGTTTGGTACTCCCGCCCATACCTGCTCACTTCTTCCGCCCCTCAATAAGAGTATCAGAGGGGCAAATCAGACCGTGGGCCAGGATACCAGCACTCCAGTCGGAGGAATATACAGTAGAATCAAAGGGCGAGGCGACCTGGAGATTAAAGACATCAGGTCCCCGAGCTCTCGCTCATCTTCTGAGCCGATTTCTTTCTGTATTTACAACAAACACCTGGTGTCCCCCGATCTACCTATTTCCTTCCTCGACACACTCTTTTGTGACCCTTCATTATCCAACACCACCAGTTTGAACACCCCAAGACAGCATCTCATCGCCCCACACAGGTTCGAACAACCTCTTCCCCGCCAACAACAAGCCCCGGGCGGCTATAGCCCCTACACCAAAACAATATGGATCCCATAAACGACACACATCATGGCTCAGACGTGTCGAGCAGCGGCGATACTGTGGACGTCCAAGTCACCAACTATGAAAAAACACAACTAGGCCAGGCACCATTGCCGCTCGCGCCCGCACCAACACCTGCAGTGCCTATGAATGAGAAGGGATACAAGAGCAAGGACGAGAAGAAAGACAAGGATAGTGATGATGAGGGCGAAGACCCGTTCGCTCATCTGCCCGATCATGAGAAGGCTGTACTGAAGCGTCAACTGGATATTCCGACCGTCAAAGTCACCTATTTCATGTTGTTCCGCTATGCGACGCTCAACGACAAACTCCTCATGATGCTCAGCGCAATTTCTTCCATTATTGGAGGTGCTCTTCTGCCTCTCATGACAATTGTCTTTGGAGGTCTGACAACCACCTTCAACAGGTTCTTCTTGCAAGAAATCGGAGCCGATAAATTGAACTCGGAGATTTCGAGATTTTCGCTGTACTTCCTCTACCTGGCTATTGGAGAATTCGTCTTCGTGTACATTGCCACAGCTGGATTCCTCTACACTGGTGAGCACATCTCTGGAAAGATCCGTCAGAATTTTCTCAAGGCCATTCTTCGCCAAAACATTGCCTTCTTCGATCAACTTGGTGCCGGAGAGATTACCACCAGAATCACATCCGACACCAACCTTGTGCAAGATGGTATTTCCGAGAAGGTTGGATTGACACTCACTGCCATTGCCACATTCGTTACTGCCTTCGTTGTGTCGTTCATCAAGGACTGGAAGCTCACTTTGATCCTGATGTCGACCGTGTTCGCAATCGTGTTCACCATGGGCGGTATGAGTGGCTTCATCGTCAAGTTCAACAAAGCTTCCTTGTCCTCGTATGCTGAGGGTGGTACCGTAGCCGAAGAAGTCATCAGCTCTATCAGAAACGCGAAAGCCTTCAATACGGAAGCCAAGCTGACCAGAGCATATGATGCGCATCTTGCTGTAGCTGAGAAATGGGGCTTCAAGATGAAGGCTGTCACCGGATCCATGATTGGCTTCTTGATGTGCTATGTCTACTTGAACTACTCTCTGGCTTTCTGGATGGGCTCTAGATATCTCGTCGGTGGACGCATCGACGTTGGTACTGTTCTGACCATCATCTTGAGCATCATGATCGGAGCTTTCGCACTCGGTAATGTGGCTCCCAACATCGGAGCCTTCACCACCAGCGTTGCCGCCGCGGCTAAGATCTTTGCTACCATTGACCGTGTTTCTCCTCTTGATCCCGCTTCTGAGTCTGGCGAGACATTGAAAAGCGTTGAAGGCCATATCGAACTGCGCAATATTCGTCACATCTACCCGTCCCGTCCGGAAGTCACTGTTATGGAGGATGTCAGCCTCATCGTACCTGCTGGCAAGACAACTGCCTTGGTTGGTGAATCAGGCTCGGGTAAGAGTACCATTGTTGGCCTTGTCGAGCGCTTCTATGACCCTGTTGGCGGCACCGTGTATCTTGATGGCCAGGATATCTCCAGTCTCAACTTGCGCTGGCTTCGTCGCCAGATCTCTCTTGTCAGTCAAGAACCTACTTTGTTCGCTACTACCATCTTCGGCAATATCCGCCATGGATTGATTGGTACCGCTCACGAGAACGAGTCCGAAGAGAGAACCCGTGAATTGGTCGAAAACGCCGCCAGGTTCGCCAACGCGCACGAGTTTATTACTGGTTTGCCTGAAGGTTACGAAACCAACGTTGGCGAACGCGGTTTCCTCCTTTCCGGAGGCCAGAAGCAAAGAATCGCTATTGCCAGAGCTATGGTCAGCGACCCCAAAATTCTTCTTCTCGACGAAGCCACTTCAGCTTTGGACACAAAATCTGAGGGTGTTGTGCAAGCTGCTCTCGATAAAGCCGCCTTGGGCAGGACGACCATCGTCATTGCTCACAGACTTTCCACAATCAAGGGCGCTGACAATATCGTTGTGATGTCCAAGGGTCGTATCGTGGAACAGGGTACTCATGATGTTTTGATTGGAACCAAGGGAGCCTACTACAACTTGGTTGAAGCTCAACGCATTGCTGCCGAGAATGAAAATAAGGACCAGGACGAAATCCCCATACTGGATGAGAAGGATCAGAACCTTACCCGCGTTGCGACCAAAGGCGAGGAACCCGAGAACGGCCTTAAACTTGCTCGTACCCAAACTGGCAAATCGCAGTCTAGCATTGCTCTCGTGAACAAGAAGGCCGAGGTTGAAAACCGCTACTCATTGTGGACACTAATCAAGCTCGTCGCGAGCTTCAACAAGAAGGAGTGGTTATATATGACCATTGGAATCATCTGTTCTGTCATCACTGGAGGTGGTAACCCGACGCAAGCCGTCTTTTTCGCCAAAGCTGTTACTGCCCTGTCTGGGCCGAATACTACAGCTGCAGATAAGGCCACAATTCGCCACGAGGCGAACTTCTGGTCTTGGATGTACTTCATGCTTGCCCTGGTGCAATTTGCTGCCTTCCTCCTTCAGGGCTATGTCTTCGCTATTTGTTCAGAGAGACTCGTCCACCGAGCTCGTGAACAAGCTTTCAAAACCATGCTTCGCCAGGATATCGCTTTCTTCGATAAGGAGGAAAACACCGCTGGTGCTTTGACCTCGTTCCTTTCCACTGAAACCACGCATCTTGCCGGTATGTCTGGTGTGACCCTGGGCACGCTTCTCTCTGTTATTGTCACCCTCATCGCTGCGTTCTCTGTGTCTCTGGCCGTCGGCTGGAAGCTCAGTCTGGTCTGCATTTCAACTGTCCCTATCTTGCTCGCATGCGGTTTCTTGCGCTTCTGGATGCTTGCGCGTTTCCAAGCCAAAGCCAAAAAGGCCTATGAAAAATCCGCGAGCTACGCCTGTGAAGCAACTTCTGCCATTCGTACAGTCGCCTCCTTGACAAGAGAAGATGACGTCCATTTCCATTACAACGGACAGCTCGTGGACCAGGAACGCAAGTCTCTGGTTTCCATCTTGCGTTCTTCCAGTCTCTATGCTGCCTCTCAATCGTTGATCTTCTGTTGTACAGCTCTTGGATTCTGGTACGGAGGGNTAAGTTCATGCTATGATTTACTGTCTATTTATGAGTCTTGCTAACTTCGATCCAGACGCTTGATTTCGAAAGGCGAATACAACATGTTCCAATTCTTCCTCTGTTTCAGTGCTGTCATCTTCGGCGCCCAGTCTGCCGGCACCATCTTCTCCTTCGCTCCCGATATGGGCAAAGCCAAGCAAGCCGCTGCAGAGCTCAAGGCACTGTTCGACCGTAGGCCGGAAATTGACAGCTGGAGTGAGAATGGTGAGAAGCTCTCGAACGTAGAGGGCCACATCGAGTTCAGAGATGTTCACTTCCGCTACCCTACACGCCCAGAGCAACCCGTCCTTAGAGGTCTCAACTTGACCGTCAAGCCTGGTCAATACGTGGCTCTGGTCGGTGCTAGTGGTTGTGGTAAATCGACCACCATTCAGCTTTTGGAGCGTTTCTACGATCCTCTAGCTGGTGGCGTCTACATCGACGGGAAGGAGATTTCCAGCCTCAACGTCAACAACTACCGTTCGTGGATCGCACTTGTTTCGCAAGAACCAACTCTCTACCAGGGCACTGTCAAGGAAAACATCCTCCTGGGTGCTGACAGGGAGAATGTTCCCCAAGAAGCCATCGAACAAGCTTGCAAGGACGCCAACATTTACGATTTCATTATGTCTCTGCCAGACGCCTTCGACACTATCGTAGGCAGCAAGGGTAGCATGCTTTCCGGTGGTCAAAAGCAGCGTATCGCCATTGCTAGAGCACTGCTGCGCGATCCCAAAATTCTACTTTTAGATGAGGCAACCTCTGCACTGGACAGTGAGTCAGAAAAGGTTGTGCAGGCCGCGCTGGACAAGGCAGCAAAGGGCCGCACCACCATCGCCGTCGCACATCGTCTATCCACTATTCAACGTGCTGATATGATCTATGTGTTTGATGCTGGTAAGGTGGTTGAGGCTGGCACACATACTGAGCTTCTTCACCAGAGAGGACGCTATTTCGAACTGGTGAATCTCCAGAGTCTAGGCAAGGCACAGTAGTCTCGTGGTCTTTTGGACGTTTCTACTTATATTCTGTTCTGGCTTCGACGCCTGCCGCACTACGCACATGGAATGATGCGCGGCGCTTTACATTTCTGTTCTTGGATACCCAGTTGATTAGACCCTCAGTGCCAGCAGGAGGGAGGCATATGCAAAAGACACCTTATATTCTAAATTTTACATCATACGTTTCACATCTCACACTCTACACTTCACATCTTACAGTAGGTTACAAATCTTCATTCACGGTTGCACCTGCCACGAATTGAGAGTCCGAGGAAAAGTTGACGCCGCCGAGCTGAAAGACATACTTGAGCAGGCTCATACGAGTCAGGTCTATTGAAACCGTTTTTGACAATTCTTGCAAGTTGCAAAATAACCATGGTCTAGTCGGCCGATCCGCCTGACGACCAGCTGAAACCTCTAAAGCGATTCCACAGAGCCGTTGAGATTGCTGCATCTATTCCAGTTGCAGCTTTGACGAGGGCTCAGGATTTTATGCTGTAACCAGACCCAGTCTGAATCCGTTCGAGACGAAGACACAATATTTATGTGTTCTCGGGCGCTCAAATAATTCTTGACATCAAGGTGCTCATGTCGTCTTTGGAAATGGAAGGTGAAAACCGACGAGGGTCGTCGATGGTGGGATTATGGGGCATTCGGCCGGTGTCGGGGACGGACTGACGTGACCTGCCCGCAAAATACTCGTAGGCAATTGACTCACACATGCTGCAGCTGCTTGGAGCAGACTTGTCTTTTATTCATTCAGAGTCCGCAGTCCATTTTTCGTCATCACACATCAATTCCACACAAATCATGTCGTACCCTACTTTACATCTTCGCGCAGAGGTATACACACTCCAGTAGCTTCAAAGCTTTACACACGACTAATGCTGTTCTGTAGNNACCAAGCCGCTCGAGCACCGCTCAGCGCTGACTCCCACCACGGCCAAGGCCCTGATGGATGAGGGCTACCCTGTCAACATCGAGCGCAGCAGTCTGAGCATCTTCCCCGACTCGGAGTTCGAGAAGGTTGGCGCCAACATGGTGCCCGAGGGCAGCTGGACCGAAGCCCCTACCGAACACATCATCGTGGGCCTCAAGGAGCTCCNNCCTGAAGAGACATTCCCCCTCAAGCACACACACGTCCAGTTCGCACACTGCTACAAGAACCAAGGCGGCTGGGAAGAGGTGCTCGCTCGTTTCCCTCGTGGCGGCGGTACGCTGTACGACCTCGAGTTCTTGCAAGATGAGCAAGGACGTCGTGTAGCAGCTTTCGGCTTCCACGCTGGATTTGCTGGCGCTGCATTGGCTGTCCAGGCTTGGGCTCACCAGCTGGTCGAGGGCGCTGGCAAGCCTCTGGAAGGTGTCAAGCCTTTTGCCAACGAAGGTTTGCTGGTTGCCGACGTCAAGAAGAGCTTGGAAAAGGGCGAGCAGAAGGTCGGCCGCAAGCCTAGAGCTTTGGTCATGGGCGCCTTGGGTCGCTGCGGCAGAGGCGCCGTTGACCTGCTACAAAAGGTCGGCGTGCCCGAGGAGAACATTGTCAAGTGGGACATGGCAGAGACACAGAACCGTCCTGGTCCTTACCCCGAGATCCTCGACAGCGACATCTTTGTCAACTGCATTTACCTCTCGCAACCCATCCCTCCCTTCATCGAGCCCGCTCAGCTCAACTCGGAACAGCGCAAGCTCAGCGTTGTCTGCGATGTCAGCTGCGACACAACGAACCCCCACAACCCCATTCCCATTTACGACATCAACACGACCTTCGACAAGCCCACCGTCCCTGTCAATGTCACCACCGGCCCGCCGCTCTGCGTCATCTCGATCGACCACTTGCCCTCGCTGCTCCCTCGTGAGGCCTCGGAAGCGTTCAGCGATGCTCTGTTGCCCAGTCTGAGAACACTCAAGGACAGAAAGAGCGAGAGAGTATGGCAGGAGGCCGAAAAGTTGTTCGACGACAAGGTCAAGACTCTGCCTCAGGAAAAGCTGCAGGTCTAGGGTGTCTGTGTATGCCTCTGGTGCCGAGCTACAAAAGCGTGCAGTTGTAAACGACGTCTTCCTCGGGCCCTGAGCTTTGGCTTCTCAAGTCGTGGTACACGGAAACGTGCAATCACCATGTAGTCAGCCTGGTCAGTTGGAGGAGGGTATTTGGGAACGGCACCGCGACACGACTGTATTATGATTAAAAGTATTAGAACACCCATTCAGACGTGTATGACTATCAATCACTTTCAAGCCATCTCCGTTCTTCAATATAATGTTTCACAGCCTGGTTCTGTTTCCGAAATTCAGCATACTGAAAGAGCGCAGTCATCGTACAGCTGAGATCTCCAGAAGACCGTTGGGATTTGCTGAATCCCTACCGCTTGCAGTTACAGCAAGGGCTTCTACGCCATACGAGAAGGGGCTCTTTCCAATATCTTCGGTGTGTGTTGTCTAGGAAAGGATTGGCGACAGATATGATAGTAGCGGGCGGCAGCGTCAGCCGACCGCAACCTTGTCGCTTCCGCGGGAGCGGCATGTCCAGCCGGGTGTGACCTCTGTTTCCCTTCCTTTCTTGAGATTGAACAAGTTCGAGCTCCCTTCCTTCCCTGATTCGTGTGTACTCAGCTTGAAAGTGCAATTGAGTCTTCCGACGACGAGACATTCGATTCCACAGGAAGATCGTGTGCGCCATTCTTCTCTAGCATCCGTTCTTCCAGACCAGCGTGGTGGTACTGTTGATCGGGAAGGATGAGACCCACCAATGTCTACGAGATATATGATCAACGGGCAGGGCTTGGAAGTCGAAGAGTAAGTAAGCCGACCAGGTACTCGGAACATGACATGCCGGAACACAGACATGAGGTCGGGCTGAGGTCCTTCCTGCTTGCGGACAGAAGCTAGCTTCTGTCCGGTAAGGATCTCGGTGCCCTAGTGATCTTGATATACAAGGCCGTTACCTTCACATGGTACCGTTGTCATGAAGAAATGCGTGCAGATTTTGTACTCTTCCACGATGCAGAGACATGCACGCAAATGCTTTTCGTCATCCCCTTGATACATTATGCACCAATAGCCTCAGGCATCACACGTGCACCATCTCATTACGACCAAGAGAGACAGAATGTCACTGGATATCCGCATGTTCTGTCATGCCTCGGCTCCGATCAAAACCCCAGGCATACACTCCGGTTTCTGACGGTCCACGGCGCATTAACGACAACGTCTCCAACGGCGCACCTAGATGCAATCATCAGCCACGATTATCTATACATGTAAAACCACCCTGAACTCAAAAGTCCAACTGGCGATAGGCTACGTCCACTTCCCTTTCTAGATCTACAAGTGGTCCTGCTTAAATGGAAATGCACCTCGCAACCCCCCTTACCGTCGAGCTTTTGCCTCTGCTGACTCCCCAGACCAACCCCTGGTGGTTACCTATAGTATCACATCTTATTACAATGATGGCAGAACTGCTTCGAAGGCATCTGTTCGCCATCTTCGAAGACGACCAGCCTGGGCCTCGAGCACATCAACACAACAATATACCCGGACGAGCAATATACAGTGCCTTGTCATGCCTCCCATTGGTTCTTAGTTGCTATCTGTTCTGTGAGTATATTCCATGAACTGCTCTGATATCTGCGCCTAACATCACATCAGGGCGTCGGGTTAAAGAAGTCCGCTGGCATACCATCCGACACATCTCATGGATACGATTTCTCGTCTACGCCAGCTACATCGTCTCCATCGCTTTTCTTATAACGTCCATCTCAATCTCCGGGGTCGGAATCCGTACAGGAGGCTTCTGTCGGACTGCAATCTACTTCTGTGTCGGCTTCTTATTCACTGGCAGACTCACGACTCAACTCTTCCTCATCGAACGAGCACACATTGCCAACTTGGACTACCTCCGTCGTCGCGATGACCCTATCTGGATTCTTTCCACAGCCAGTGTGGGCGTTTTTGCTACCTTTTTACTCGTCTGGGCTTTCTTGAATCCTGTCGCATATATTGCCAATGACGATGGTAGATGCCGTAAGGGCATTCCTCCAGCAGTCGTGGCACCGCTCGAGATCTACGAGGTCGTCACATATGTCCTACTAACTGGCGTCTTCATTGTAATGCTTCGACGAACCAGACGTACAGAATTATTTCCCNCCGTTCCTGAACGCTTCGTCACCTTTGGCAAAGCGTTGAACCGCCTGAGTCATGCCGCCAGACCTGCTAGCATCAAGAAAAGCATGGAGGCACAGGAGGTGGAGGTCGACTCTACTGCCAGCGGCATCGTCCTGCCTCCTTCCACAAAACCTTGCAAGCTTCGCGGTCTGGCACTCAAGTCCTTGATCGGTACTGTCTTGATTCTCGGCTGGGGAGTCATCAACTCCACCATCTTCTACGTTACTGGCGGGCGCGAGCACGTTTGGTTGTGTTTTACACAGTGCAACATGGACAGTGAGCTTTCACCTATCATTACTTTGACGAGTACGCCGCTAACTCTTGCAACAGTCTTTCTCTCAGTCTGTGTGCTCCACTGGCTGACAGCGAACCCCAAGGAGCTCGAACGCAGTATGAGAGGCACGAGGCCTTCGGTGACTGAACTGCCTGTCTTCCTTCGAGGGGACTCGGTAGCAGAACCGGAACCTGCTAAGCTTTCACCTTCGTCTTCTTCTTCGCTTGTTTGAGAGCGTGATATAAAATAGATTATTACAGATACCATATGACCCACATAATAGATAGATAGTAGTTTTCTGCAGGCGGAAACACCAAGTCAAACCATGATATATAACATCACTTCTCGTGCTCTCGACTTGTCGCTTTCCTAGTCTCTGCATGCCATTGAAGCAGGAGCATCTACCTACAAGTCACGTAGAAGACTCCCAGCGCACGGTTTCACTGTATGATATATAATCCTCCTGCTGTAATTCCGAAAGTCCAAAAGGGTCTTGGACGCACAATCTCGGTGCAGGTACGAGGCAGCTAGGACTTGCCAGGAATCACCAGCGCATGGGAAATACAGACAAGATTTCCAAGCAGACTTCGGTCAGTATTTTTTTTTTCCAGAGCAAGCACGCTGGCCGCTCCCCAGTGGCGCACCATAAACTCTATCGTAGAGCCGCTGGACGTCTTTCAACGTCATCAGTATTCCTTGTGTGCCCTCGCAACTCTTGCCTAACTTCTTGGGAAATGTCGACTTCGAATGCCAGCTCCAAGTCATGGAAGAGATGGAGGTTAGTCGTAGCTCCGCTATCGCAGATAGTCCAGACGATACCAGTGTTTACATCTTTGATATCTTTGCTTCTAATGATCGGGCGTATCAAGACCCAACAGCGATAGAAGACCGCCATGAGAAGCGGTAACTCTTTGGTCTTGCAGTCCGTCTTTCTCTTGCAGATGGTAACAGCTTCGTGTATCGGATCTCTTTGCTGACGACAGTAGTGTAGTACAAAAGTATGATGCGTGCAGGTGGGTACTCCTTGTGCAGATCAACCTAGGCATGTCTACTGCAAGAAAGCGATTGTTCACTCTTCTCTGATACTCTAAGGATTCATTGATACGCTTCTTCACGATGCACCCCATGACTCACGACGCAGAACCAGACTTGCATTCAAACATAAGAACAGAGGGATGCTGATGCGAAGGTCTTTTGGGTCTCTCGATCGCCATAAGGACAAAAGAGTAAAGGAATCAGCATGCGGGAGATTGCTCGATACGCCCGAGATTACGCGACATTGTCCGCTCCAATAATAAGGGTCAGAGTTGTAGATAACCATTAACGTGCGGGATATGATCGAGATCACGAACTGCCTCAGTGAGATGAGGCTATAGTGACCTCTTTCAAAGGCCTAAGTCCTTGTAGCAAAAACATCATGCATTGCGACACTATGCTCTCGATAGATACGATCACGTTGGGGGTGGGAAACAGGAGTGGTCCTCATGACTTTTCATTGTTCTCTTTCCTCGTCTGCATCATCAAGAATTATGCCATGAATCACGGCAAAAAGACAAAGGAAACTTTCTCCGACCAGCGGAGACCCCCCAAAAGAAACGCACACCAGAAATAACTCCCGAAGAAACAACACCAAAAAGACAAACTCCTCTCCTCCCCAATCATCTATCTTCTTCTGACCACCTGACGCACACCGAAGGCACCAACGGGAGGCTTGCGAACCAACTTGCGAGGGTTGGGCAAAGCGGCTGCGATCCACACCGACGGGTGACCGCGAGTAGCTCTCGGCTGTGGGGGTGCGAGGGACCCAGAACCAGCAGCAGAGGCAGCGGCGACGGCGAAGGTGGGAGCATAGGCAGGGCCGGGGGCGGGAGCAGGCACAGGCACCGAAGTAGTACCCGAAGCAACAGGGACGGCCGCCTGAATACGGACACGCATCTCCTCTGCGACGGTGGTCGAGGGTCTGGCTACGAAGCTAGACAGCGTCTGGACTTGAGCAGCCCCTACTGCTCGTGCCTTCAACTGCTTCACATCGTCCTTCAGAGCCTGGACCTTGTACTCTTCGATTCTGACCTTTTCCTTCTGGGCCATGATCTCTGCAATATGCAGGTCGATCACTTTCTGCGCGTGCTGCCTCTCGTGGGAGATAACCTTCTCCTGGGCCTCCTCAGCACCAGCGACGAGCTCTTCATGGGCCTCGAGATTCTTTCCAAGGCTGACAATCACACTTCGGAGGTGACCAATCTCCTTGTGCAGCTTGTCAACCTTGTCAGAGCTCTCGAACCGGGCCTGCTCCTCGCGGAGATCAGCGCCGGCGAGCTTCTGACGAAGCTCATGGATCTCGTAATCCTTGATGGCCAGGGCGGAGCTGTGCACGGTGGAGGCAGAGGCCAGGAGCCTGCCTGCTTCGTCCCTCTGAACCTGCAGGCTGCGATGGAGCTCTGCGCGTTCGGCGGCGTAGAAGGAACGAAGCTGCTTGATGGTTTCGCCCTTCTCGTTGATTTGTGCCTCGAGTCCGACGAGGTCTTCCGACTTCATGGCGTGACGGGAGCAAGCGAGAAGGGTGACCAGAAGCAGGGTNCCAAAAAGGAAGGCAGTGAAGGTAGAGAGGTTGTTGAATATGGCGCAGACGAACTCCTTTGCCAGTGAGAGAATGAAGTGAGCTCTAATGGATGGAGCGCCGGTGAAGATAGCAAGCTCATTGCCTGGTGACGCCATGGTGGAAGTGAAGACTGGAGTGGCGGTGGTGAAGAGCTTGGCGGTGGTAGTGAAGGTTGCCGTGACGGTTGAGCGAGTGATAATAGTGTGAGTCTCTTGAAAGTGAGGCTCAGTAGGGGCGGCAAGGAGCTTTTGGCTCCAAGAAGTGAAGATGGCAGCGCCAGGGAGGTTGCTGGTGAAGAAGGTGGTGACACCCATGATGAGAGTGAAGAGGGCGTTGAAGTTGACCATTTTGGCGGCGTGAGAGTGATGGAGGATTTGGTGAAGCGAGATGATGTGATGCTTTGTTGATGTGAGGTTGCACAACGCGCGTGAAGGCTTGTTTTGTGATGGCTGGTATACGCGCAGAACGACGGCAGTGATGCAGGCTTGATGGAAGATGTGACGATGCAAGAAAGAAGAGGTCTTAGTTGGTGATGATGCAAAGTTGGTTGGTCAAGCGTGAGTTGCGCGATGTTGAGGAAGAAGGAAGAGAGGAAGCCGGAAGCAAACTTTTGATAGCCGAGTCGACAATAACAAGGTGACAATAGGTGAAGTGACAATTGCAAACGCAGTCGTAAGGAAGCAACCAATAAGAAGCTATTAAACAATAGAAAATAGCTTAGACTGCGAAGGTTTCACTGTCGAGTGAACCTGTCGAACCGGTGGATATCCGCGATTCCGCACGACACGGGCAGTCTCTCAGACGAACGATATATATATATATATATATATATGCTGAATTCTCTGCAACTTCATGACCCCAGAATGGGTCGTGATGATCGTAGGGTTGCTGTCCTTGGGCCACCGAGAATAGCTTGATAGTGGTTTCCTCCAATGCTGGATAACTGATTTCCTGATTGCGTGGTGCGATACCTTGACATATGTTAACACGGTTCGGTTGGTGAAGACAATCTTCTGAAAGATCAATCCAGCCTTACTTTTCAATCGTCAGGGTTAATGCCAAACTCCTCTTGAACTTCACCGATGCGGCAACCACGCTTCTCGGCGATCAGGCCCATGAGCTGGGTGCCGATGTCCTTGATGTCGTTGTACTGCTGGAGCTGTTTGATTTGAGTCTTGATCCTTGTGTTGGCAGCATCCACTGCAAGTTTTGCACGAAGTTCCGTATCTTCTGACTGTTGAATATCGGGAGAGAAGGAATCGACGAGAGAAGTACGTTGGGAGATAAGACCGGCGACAGTCGATTCAAGAGCAGCTTGACGAGCACGAAGGATATCGAGCTGGCCGGTCCTACTAGAGGATGATAGTTTGGATGACATGTTGGGTTTGGAGGGTGCGATGGGCGACGAAGAGAAGTTGTCTTCGGCCATGTTCGCTACTCTTACGAAGTAGAGGCTTCTCGATTGCTCCAGTCCTTGACGAAGGTATTGAGATTGACTAAGCTCGATGCGTTAGGCACAGTGGCTTTCTACGATGCTTGGAGTGCAACAAAGATGTCACATTGCTATGGAAGCAGCGATTGCGACCAAGCAGTAACGAGATGTGGTTGGAAAGGACCGGATTCGTACTCCGATCGGATTTAGAGGGAGTTACGCATGATCCGCGCCTTCCCGATCACCTTCCAGAAGGCCAACACATGGAACACAATGAATTGAATGAGAGCGTTAGTACAATGACCAAGTAACTTCTATAATCTTTACATTGATGTCCAATCTACACATATCGCTAGGACAATGAGGGCATATGCGAGAAGGAATATGGATGAATTAGGATAGGGGATTGGACGGCTTGGCGGGATACGCGTGGTCAGCAATCTTTCTAGATCAAGGTGGACTCGGGGTAAACCTTGTGTTCCTGTCTCGTTGAACAAAGGGGATGTGCAAAATCCTATAGAGACTCGGAATCGAAGCTACCAAGACTGTAACCGCTACTTGCGCTGTGTAACATGATGGCTCCTTCGATGCAGCTGTCGGCGCAAATGCTAAGCAAAAGCATCCAAGCCGCCACCGTTCTTGCTTTGCTTGTCTCGACGGTTCAAGCGCATGAACATCACGAAGACAAGATCCCTGAAGGCGAGGCTATCTCGCCGGATCCTCTGGTATGCCTCTTTGTATGAGCGGACCTCGCAACGGGACTGACTCTCGTCTAGGACACGACGTTATGGATCCACATCCTCGTTCAAATATTCGCCTGGGGCATCCTGTTCCCTACTGGCATGGTCCTGGGCATCGTCCGCTCACGATGGCACGTACCTGTCCAAATCACTGCCACTGGCCTCGCCATCTTGGGCTACCTACTCGGCCACGCCCACAAAGGTCGCCAATTCAGTAAAAACGTTCACGCCCAATATGCCCCTTGGTTGATGATGATGGTCTTCGCACAAGCCGTCATGGGCATCTATCTCAAGCTCCACATCGAACGTGGCTTCATGGGCAAGATCAGGAAGTGGATTGTCTCTGGACACGGTATACTCGGCAAGATCATCCCGCTGGCCGCGTGGGTGCAGATGCTGTTTGGTGGCATTACCGCCTTGGGCTTCTGCCAGGGCGATCACACCGGTCAATGTGCTGCACACTTCATCATGGGTTCCGCCTTCATCGCATACGGTATTGTCTACACCATCCTCCTTCTCGTTGGTCAGATCTGGTTGCGCCGTACTGGTCGCTCCCAAGAATTCTACGACAGTCTTGTCATTGCTGCTTGGGGGTGTGTCAACACCTTCACCGAACACAGATGGGGTGGTCCTTGGGTACGCAACGATTTGCAGCACACTAGCATGGGCGTCATCTGGTGGTGCGCTGGTCTTTTGGGCATGTGGCTGAGCCGCGACCGCCGTGGACGTCCCAAGCGCAACTTGATCCCTGCCATCGTCATCGCCATAACTGGCTGGGCCATGAGTGGCCATCCTCAGGAATTGCACCTGAGTACTATGGTGCACAGCGTCTTTGGCTACACTCTTATGGCAGCCGGCATCACTCGCATCATTGAGATTAGTTTCGTCTTGAGAGACGCCAACTCCATCTCCGAGGATGGGGAGGACACTAACAGCTTCCAATTCCTGCCTCCGTTCTTGCTGTACGCCAGTGGTTTCCTTTTCATGGGTGCCACCGAAGAGCAGATGCTTCTCCTGTCTCAAGCTGGTGTCACTCACGTCACTTATATCCTGATCCTCTACAGCTTTGCTTTCCTCCTCTTCCTTTGTAAGTCCTAGATGTCTTTAAACCAAACGACTACAGAGCTAACCTTCGCTACAGTCGTAAACATGCTTCTCCGCCTATACACCTACTACGCAGAGACCCCGACCGACGGCAAGACTGCCGATCCTGAGAGCAGACTCAATGGCTCGGCTCTGCCCAACGGCCATGCCCGTATTCCAGACGCAAGCGACCGCCAGATTAGAGATGCGGAGGAATTCGAACTGGAGGGCCTCATGAGCGAGGACGATGATGACCTGTCCAAGCACCACAATGGACGGTAAAAACATTTTTTCGGAGGAAAATACCTAACAAAGTACATATTATCACAACTAAAGTCTATTACAAATTCCGGACTCTCAATCCAAGACTCTTCGATCATATTAAGTGGGCAGACTCGGCCAGTCTCTAAACATGAAAAGGTCATGGCTGCACTTTGAGAACTCGCGAGTGTGCTGTAAGCGAAAGAAAATTCTATATTCCAGTCGCAGGCATCTCGAGCACCCCTCTATACCTCATCTCGCCACGCTCGAGCTTTCCAAAGGCACTCTTGAGACCATCTTCGGTCATTGGGAATCGCTCAATCCAGGGCGATATCTTGTGCCTAGCTGCGAAGTGGATCATGGCAAGATGGGTTTTCCTCGAAGCCTCGGTGGAAGCAATAATCCTGTGACCAGGAAGTATAAATGGCATATAGGGGACGACCAGAGGCTTCTGCTGTATCGACATGAGAACGATCGTTGCTCTGCGTGCCAGGAAAGGCAAAATCGCCTCGAGATCGGGTGTCTCGTTGGCGCAGACGAGTAGAACGTCTATTAGCGATATGGGTCGGAATTTGCTGATAGACAAATGGCCTTCGATGCTGCTTTGCATGATAGATGTACTAATGTTGCTTAAGGCCCGAAGCTCGTCGGCACCCAGTTCGAAAGCATCTTCAGCTTTAGCGTATGCCTTGTCAGTCGAGCTCGAGAAAACCGTGACAGCACAGCCCATTGCTCTAGCGAAAAGAATGGCCATATGACCGAGACCACCTAAGCCAACAACACCAACACGATGGTGTGGCTTCGTGCCCGCTGCATCCAATGCCTCATACGTAGAAGCACCGGCGCACATGAATACACCAGCTTGCCAAGAAGGTATCTCGGCCGGAATGTGGTATGCAAAATCGGCATCAATGATATGGAAATCGGCAAAGGCGCCTATGGTTTGGGATTAGCATAGGAAAATCGTTGTCGACACTGCCTGGTTACCTTGCTCTTGGTCACAGAAAGCAAAGCCGCTTGCTTGAGCGCAGTACTGGCGATATCCATCGACACAGACGGAGCAACTGCCGCAGGACNNTGACATCCTCAGTTCTCTCGTCTTAAAATCACGTACATGTCCACTTACGCTTCGCAACCAGCTACAAACACATCAGGTCTTGTTTCAGGATCCAAGGACAGACAATGGCAAGAGCCTACGCAGTACTTACCCCCAACCAACCCGATCACCAAGACTCATAGATGTCACATTGGCTCCAAGGTCAGTGACAATGCCTACACCTTCATGGCCTAGTCCACAAGCCTTCTCCTTTGCATGAACATCAGTATAACAGATGCCCGAGTGTGTTACCCTGATCTTGGCTTCGTTCAGGCCAAGCGTGCGTTGTGTCGTCTTTCTGACGAAGCTGTCAGAAGGAGCATCATAGCGAAATGTGGTAAGCGTATGAGTGGTCATAAGCAACGAGGGTTATGATCTGGAAGAAACGCAGTCAGAAGGTTGGGACTTTATGCATCGAGTAATGAGACCCCTGCTTTGGACGATGGAGTAGGGGGTTTCCATATCTTGACTCCAGGGTCTGCGGGCAAATGCGGTTCGGAGGTCAGCTGTTGCGCCTCTTGCGGAGTTGAAGTGGCGGCGCCGGCGCGGGAATTTCTAGGACGGGCCGAGTCAAACAATTGATGAGAGATTGTTGCCCACTCCTAAGACTCTCTCCCTCACACACAGCAACATTCATCATGGCTTCACTACGACCAGCTTCCCGCCGAATCCTCTCGTCCGCTGCACATGCGCCCCGCCTACACACACGATGCCTTGCCACGGCGGCATCCGATATCACTCCCTCATCGCCGAACACCACGAGATCAACCNCCCGACGAGCCACAAAGTTCTCCGATGTCCTGAATAGTGGTCCAGCCTTTGGAGACTTTGTCTCTGGAAGAGAGGAGCCCTTGAGTCCCGAGGAAGCTCTGGAATTGAAGACGGTTATGGTTGGCCCCGCCGGCAAGAAGAAGCCTCACACGCGATTGCCTGAATGGCTCAAGACTCCTGTGCCCAGCAGCAACAACTTCAAGAAGATCAAGAATGACCTGCGTGGTCTGAACCTACACACTGTTTGCGAGGNNGAAGCACGTTGCCCCAACATTTCCGACTGCTGGGGCGGCAACGACAAGTCTGCTGCTACCGCTACTATCATGCTTATGGGCGACACATGTACTCGTGGATGCCGATTTTGTTCCGTCAAGACAAGCCGAAAGCCTCCGCCGCTAGATGTCCACGAGCCCGAGAACACCGCCGAGGCCCTGTCGCGATGGGGTCTTGGCTACGTTGTCTTGACCTCCGTCGACCGTGACGATCTCGCAGACGGTGGTGCACACCACTTTGCCAGCACCATCATCAAGATCAAGCAGAAGGCACCCACCATGCTTGTTGAGGCTCTGACCGGTGATTACGCCGGTGACCTGGAAATGGTCAAGGTGGTTGCCCAGAGTGGTCTGGATGTCTACGCCCACAACATGGAAACTGTTGAAGACTTGACACCCTTTGTCCGTGACCCTCGCGCAAAATTCCGCCAGTCGCTTGAAGTTCTCAAGGCTGCGAAGGAGGCCAAGGAGGGCTTGATCACAAAGACCAGTTTGATGTTGGGACTCGGCGAGACCGAGGATCAGCTCTGGGCAACACTCAAGGGTAAGAAAGAGCCACACGAATCACATATGAGAGGTTTGTGCTGACAAATTTTGTTCACAGAACTCCGCAAAATCGACGTCGACGTTGTCACTTTCGGCCAGTACATGCGCCCTACCAAGCGCCACATGAAGGTCGAGGAATATGTCTCGCCCGAAAAGTTCGAGCTCTGGAGACAACGCGCCCTCGACATGGGCTTCCTCTACTGCGCCAGTGGCCCCCTGGTCCGCAGCTCATACAAAGCCGGTGAAGCATTCATCGAGAATGTCATCAAGAAGCGCGCCAAGAAGAACCAACTCGCCATGGCCGAGGATGCAGGCGACTTCAAGCCTCTGAACGCTGCATAGATCAACCACCAGTCCTTTCCTGCTTTTCAATCATTGGCTTTGGCGTTTCTAGGTGTTTCATGAGCTGGACTGGGCGGGAATCAGATATCAACTTGCGCTGGGGAGCATTTGCCTGGAGTCCAGAAGGATTGGGGCCGTCATATCATAAGAAGCCGAAGAACTGTATAAAAGTACATCAACTGTACGGCTACAAAATTATTAATGTCGTCATCTATCATCTGAGTATTCTTTCCTGAGATATCGAAATCCAGGCGGTATATCGGCCTGTTTCAATTTCTCGGCCATTACTCATCCTTGCCATACTTTTCAATCAACTTGCTCATAATGCTCACAGCACCACCCTTGTATCCACCGCCGAACATAGCGTGGTGGTTCAGGTGATGGTACAACTCGTACAGAGCAACTCTGTCAGAATACTCGTCCACTGGCTCCGTCTTGGGAACCAGTTCATGATACTCCTTGAAAATGCCACCAAACCCTCCGAACATCTTCATGTCACCGAATTCGTACTCGTTGTGAGCATAGCAAGCACTAGAGTCGTAGACGACATCTTCAGGAGCATCCATACCGGGCAATTTTCCCAAACTCGCATTGCCCGACCACAGGTCTCCATGAACAATGACCGGGGTAACGCCTTTACCATTGTTTAGATGGTCATCGCCAATGAGTCGTGGAACAACCTTCTTGCAAGTTGTCTCGACCATTGCTCTCAAATCCTTGTCGGCTCCATTGGTCTTTTCACTCCGCTTCAAGATGAACATCAATCGATTCTCAGCATAAAACTCCGCCCAACTGCTCTTGAAGGAATTGTCTTGAGGTGTTTCTCCACAACAAGTGGTTACTGGAAACCCAAACTTGGGGGTTGACTCTCCTGGTGGTGGGGGCGCTGGGGTAGTGTGCAGTTTTGCCAACTTTGCTGCTAGGGAAGGTGCAGAAGAAGAAGAAGCTTTGGGTGAGAATCGGCTTGAGAGATCTACGAAATCGGTGACTAGGAAGTGAGTTGAGGGTGAGTCGGCGAATTTTCCGTGGCCGTAGGATTGGGGGCATAGGTTGGGAACAGCATTGCGGATTGCACTGAGCGATGCGTGTTCGCCTNNGACTCTTCTTTAGCTAGGCTCTAGTGATATTGGTGAAGAGGACATACCTTCAAACATGATCGAGGCTTCCTTACCTTTGCCTGTTTTCATGAAGAAGTGCTTTTCTGTGCCATTGCTGAGTTTTGTCGTGATTTTTGATGTTGATGCGAAGCTTGATCCTGCTCCAGCGCCGGAAAGCCTGGTTGCATCTGGGTCCAAGGACAAAAGTTTGGCAATGGCTGAGTCAATTGTCATGGTACTGGCGATAGAGGAAATTCTTCTGACACTGGAAAGCATGAAAAATTAAAGCGACAGAGCAACATCCTCTTGCCAGCAAGGTGTTTTTGCGTACTTTCAATGACATCAAGGTCGATCATCGAAGCCGTGTGTCATGTTGCCAACCGAAAAAGGCACTCAACCAGATGAACTACTAAACATAGCTCTCACAACTGCCCAAAGCATCTCTGCTTCGACAATCGCCATGGATACAAATTCTCCACCGCCAGTCAAACGCAGAACTGTAAATCGACTTTGAATATCAAGGAAGGTTGGCCATACCCCACGTGAACAGTGACAGCAAGGTGCACAGGCCGCCAAGGTGTTTGTGATCGACCTCGACTTCACCTAGTCAACCCATACCACGCCCATCAACAAACGAGTTGGGAGAAGATGGCTGGGAGACCAGGCTCAGAAAGGCAGATGTATGGCTCCAAGTCTGGCGGCTGAGCACGAGTGGTCAAACAAGGTAGGTGGGTACCTGAAAAGCGTGTAGCGGCGTGGTTGGTGGAAGTGGGTTCTCTACCAGCCTCCTCCTCGGCATCCGGCCACGATGTGAAATCGAGCATCACCATGAAAGTAGAGAAAAAGAATGCGGTCGCTCCACTTGTTGTATATTGAACCCTTTGCACGTTTTGTTATCTTTGACAGCAGTTTTTGTCGTTTCAAGCGTTTTTCGCCGTTTGATCGTTCGCAACAATGAGTCGTTCATTGGAATCTCTACATCTCAAGCACACAAATGGTAGGAGCGATTGAGTGCTACCTCCGATTCGTTTTATCTGATCTTCAGCCANNGTCTCGCAACCACGTCTAGAACGAACACATTCGGAACGCTCATTCACAGCATCAGAAGATTTCTATTCTCTGTCTTCTAGGTCATCCGATCGCTCAGATAGCCGGGCCTCGCAGTCACGACCATACGCACCACCACGAACACACTCACGCTCGATCCGCAGAATCGAGAGTCCAGCATCTCCTGTTCCTCCAATCTCCCCAGATTTTCCTTATCCCTCACGCCAAAGCTATGAGGGCATTGCTCGACCAGTCTTGATTCGTCAGGTGTCGAAGCCATCGTCAAGACCTACTCGGAGTATGAGAGGCCATGGTGTGAGAAGACGCGACCTGGCTCCCACGGAGATCTCTGTACCTCCGATTCCTCCTCGCCGAGGCTCGCCTATGAAGAGGAAGCCTGTGCCTAGTACAGTCTACGAGACTCCGTCTCAACTGGAACCGATCCGTATCCCCCAAGCTGCTTTGAGTTCTGCTTCTATGCAAGTTGCCCGTCAATACGATCCACCAACACCCGAGGCCGACACACCCTACGTTCGCTTCGCCATCGACCAGATCACGAGAGATGAGGATGAAGCTGAAGGCAAGCCCTGGCTTGGTCCCGAGTTCGGAACCGACTACGACGAAGGCCCGATACCCCTCGAGCAAGAATACNCCCCAGTGCCTGATATGCCCTTCGACGACATTACACCAATCCCGATACCACCAAGGAGCCCAAAACGCAAAAGCAGTCAGATACCGGCGCAACATCCGCTCCAGGAACAGTTGAATCTGTTCACGCCATTCGAGCCTTGTGCCGACTCTTTCTATGCCCCTCTGACCGCTTTGCCGCCTGTTCTTCGACCAGTGCGCCTCGGTATTTTCATATCGCTTGTAACGCTATATATGATTGCCCTCATCTTCACTGCGATATGGTCGCGCGTGCGCATTGGACTATGCAACTATGGGACTTTCGGTGACGGTACATATTTCGTTTTCCAGTACCTGCCTACCCTTCTGGGCATGATACTGCTTCTTTGGCTGTTCGAGATCGAGAAGGCAGTTTACAGAGTTGCTCCCTTCATCGCACTGGCGTCCAAAAACTCGACACTCCGTGGACACGGAAGTTCGTTACCTATGTATCCCTCCGGTTTTGCACTGCCCCCTCTCACTCACTTGAGGGCAGGTCAGCGAGCCATTGGCGTCTTCCTTGTTGCCTCGTGGTTTACACTGTTCACCATCCCTCTGCTAGCCTCTTCCTTCAACGTCTACTTCCGTGGATTTCCTGGTCGATGGGTCTGGCTTGCCACACAAGGAACCATCTGGACCGTAATTGCGCTGTACATCATCTTGCTTACTGTATCGATCACTTTGTGGCTGTTTCTCCATCATAGAGGAACCGGACTCAAGTGGGATGTTCGTACCTTGGCTGACTTGATCGTTCTTACTGAGCGTAGCAACATTCTCGACCACTTTGCTGATATCGGTGTACATGTTAACAAGTACGAACTCTGGGGCCACAGTGCCGAGAGACAGGACAGATTGGGCTACTTCAACACTGCTTACAACCCAAACGACGTTTTTCATACTCTTGGTGCACCGAACAGACCTGCAAGGCCATACAGTGCTGACGAAAGCATCCTCAACGAGAAACTCTTGAGCCAATCCACTGGCTACTCGAACGTCAATGCTGGTTATGATCGTCCCTACAGCTATGGGTCCACTGGCACTCACAACACTACCGACCTCGTTTTGCAACCTGACAACACTGACAATCATCTGCCTTGGTTCCTCCGTGCTGGTTTCACCTTCGTCTGGTTCGTCATCGCACTTCTCTTGCTTCTCGCATTCTTGGTGGTATCGTATCTTCCATCAACTGCTGTCAATGCTGGATTCCTGCCGGACCTACCAGAAGCTGTGAACAGACTTGGCTTCTCCTCATCCAACTTCTTGTACTCCTTCGTGCCATCTCTGCTTGGTCTCTTATGTCTACTCGTCTGGCAGCCAATCGATCTTGCCTTCCGCCGCCTACAGCCGTATGCCGCAATGTCCTCGCCTGGCGGCTGTCTCGCAGAGAAGAGTCTTCTCCTGTCCTACGCTTCTGATGCGCCCTTTGTAGTCACGCTCAAGGCAGCAGTGAACGGCCATATCCGTGTCGCACTGCTCAGTATCGTTACGATGCTTGCAGCACTGCTTCCCATCCTGGCTGGCGGCGTCTTCTGGAATCAATTTTACATTGACCAGCAGCGTGTCCGTGTCAGTGCACACACGACCGCCTTCTACCCGATGACGGTCTTCCTTGTCATCTATGCGCTGGCATACGCCCTCGTCTTTGCAGGCCACAAGCGTGCACTGCCCAATCGTGGCATCACTCTTGCGGATCAGATCTCTCTCTTACATCAGAGTCGTTTACTCAATGATGCCGCCTTCCAAGCTCCTGCCACGAAGACCGCCCTGGTTACCCGTCTGCTATCTGCCCCTGTCGGCGAGCGCAACAGCTACCACGACAATTCCGATCTTGAAGGCGCTGTCACCGGCAGTAAAGTCTCCATTGCAGACTCTCTGCGCGGCTTTGGTCGTGCTAGAGCTGATGCCACGACAACCGTAGGAAGTACACAGTTGCCCCGCTATGGCTATGGAAAGTACTTTGGTCGTGATGGCAAGCGCCATGTTGGTGTGGATCGTGTGGGTAGACCTGGTGTGCCTGATATGGTCATCAGGATGTGATGTATGATGACCACGTTTTCTTGTCTCTCGTGCTGCGATTTGGCGATGCGGTTTGTTGCCTTTTGGATCACGAGTGTACATGATGTTCCCGAGAGAGAATTATGATTTGTGGTATATATAATTTGTAATATTTAATCTTTTGATCTTATGAGGAATTACATGTGAACTGTGAACAACAGCACTCTTTAAAAGAATGATCGGTGAACAAGAATGCATAGGAAAGAGCCACCAATAGCAGCCTCTGTACAGAGTAAGACATACCCTTTCTCAATATGAACAGTCAAAAAGGCAAGATCGAATTTGAAACACCATACCCTACAAATACAAACCATCAAAAATGCTCCTTCCTATATTATTACATATCCGCCCTTTCTCACTTCAGCGGCAAAATGCCACTCCACCGCATACTCTGGCTCAAAACTCTTCATTCAACTCTTCGAGCTGTTTGGCCTGCAACCTCAAACTCGCCAACGTACCCTCGATGGTCTTTTTTCTTCTTTTGCTCACCCTCCTTCTCGCCAGTATAAAACACATCATCATCCTCAATCAACCCCACTTCAAACACAGCATCAGCTCTTTCATCCAACGCGGCAGTAAAGTTTGCGAGTTTGGATTGCAGAGAGGATTTTTCTTGACGCAAGGTTTCGAGTTCCGAGGTCAGGGACGAAATGCGGGATTGGAGGTTTGTGCGTTCGTGGAAGGTTTCTTTGCGCGAGGATTCGAGGGCGGCTTCTAGATGGGCGAGTTGCGAGGTTAGGGCTGAGTTTGAGTAAGTTGTTGTTGTTGTTGCGCTGGGGGTTGGTTGTCTGTTGGCGCAGAGGCTTCTTCACCCGGGACCTCGACGGTTAGTTGTCTTGATGGCGAGGTTGAGTTGTCGCCGATTTGGGAGTCTAGGTGGGTAAAGTCCATTTCGTAGGAGCCGTCTTCGGAGTCGACGTCGGAGTCTGCAGGTAGGGAGGTTTGTGTTGTATCTGCCTCTTCGAATTGCGGCGCCTGCTCGTCTTGAGTCTCCATTGGCGTAAGGAACTCTTCGAAACGAGTTCCTTCTTCAAGAGCACCTGGTGTGGCTTCTGGCTGTACATCAAGCTCCTCCACCTCTCCGCGATCTGAAGTCTCGATATTGATGGCAGGACTCTGCGCTGCTGTATCGGCAGCTCTCAACCTTTGGACCTGTTCCTTCAAGGAGTTCAGTTCTTCTCGCAATGAGTCGATGGCATCGTCCCGTCTCCTGAGCTCGGTGTAGTGTCTAGCATTCAATGCATCGACTGAGAAGTTCTTGGACTTTTCGAATTCGGCAGCTTGATTGAACAGATTCTCCTCGTGTTCACGAATGAGCTCAAGGCGACGCTCTTCTGCTTGTTGGAGTTTTGCCTCAGTCTCACTGCGATTTGTCTCGAGGACTTCTTCTTGTTGGCGCACAAGCTCACGATGTCTGGTCTCGAACTCCAGAACACGAGCGTCATAGTCAGCTCGAAGAGATTGGAGCTTCTTCTCAGCATCGAGAGGAGATGTTGGTGAGTTGGGTGTGCGATCGTGCTGACCTTGCAATTCGTCGATTTTCTGCATCAGTTCGAACTTCTCGTCGGTGGTTGTTGCGAGCTCATCCCTCAGCTCAGCAACCTGAACATGCATGCCTGACTTCAGGGATTCGACTTCTTCAACATACGTCCGCTCTGTCTCGGCGAAAATGATCTCTAAATCACGTTTCTCCTGTAACAAGGCTTGACGGAACGAATCAGGAGATCTGGTGTCAGGCTCTCTTTGTAGACCGGCAAGCTCCCACGTATGGGCTTTCTGAATACTGCGAAGCTCCTCGATATGTTTGTCTTGAAGTTCTTTCTCGATCCTGGCAATTGCCGCGGCATGATCGGTATCCTTGTTGCCACCATCTGTAGTCAAGACATCGATCGACTTGTGCAAATCTTCAAGCTCAGCTGTCGAGTCTGCCAGAGTACGTGCGAAATCAGCAGCTTCTTGCTGTGCCTTCTCAAAGGCTGCACGATGTTGCTCAATCTCGGCGTTCTTGGCCCGGAGGGTTTCCTCGTACTCAGCATGGACATATTGAATATGTTGTTCAAGTTCTGTTCCAGCATTTGAAGCACTCTGCAATGCGCTGATCTCGATCTGCGATTCTGCAAGAGAGGCTCTGAGGACTTCTGCTTCAGATTGTGCTTTGTCCAAAGCTTGAAGCTGTTGATCAAGCTGATTCTTCAGAACGATAGCTTCATCGTCATGAGATGACCGGAGCTCTGTAAGCTCTGCTTGTTTCTCGGCTGTCTTCCTTTGAGCGCTCTCCAAAGATACATTAAGACTGAAGATCTCGTCGTCCTTACTGTTGAGTTGATCTTGTAACCTCCCAGCCTCAGCATAAGACTTTTGCAAGCGCTCATTCGTTGTACCAAGCAAATCGCCCATCTCAGCGTAGTCTGCCTGCGACCGCTCATACGATTCGCGCAGGTCCTCAAACTCATTTTGCTTGGTCCTGATTTGGTGTTCCAACTGTGCCAGCTGTTCTTCGAATTGGGCTTCCATATCACTCATGGCCGTCCGTGCTTGTCGGAGATTCGAGGAAGCCAGGTCTCCTCTTTCGACAGCTTCGCGAAGCTTGCGAATTTCCGAGTCACGACTGCGAATTGCTTGATCGTTCTCAGTCCTTAGCTTTTTCATCTGGCGCTCCAGGTCAGATATGGCGAAGTTGTTTTCACGCAATGACTGCAACTCGGCCAGTGCCTCTCTTGAGCCTGTCTGTGATTGCTCAAGAGCAGCCCATAGATCATTGATCTCTGCGTTTCTCCTTTGGAGAGCATTTTCGCTTTCCGCTCTCTCGCGCTGAATCTGAGCTAGCAGTTCTTCTGTGCCATCCTTGGACTTCTGCAAACCGTCGAACGAAGCGCGGGTTTCGTGGAGAGATTTACGAGTAGAGGAGGCCTCAGTCTGGACGTTATCCAGGGATTCGCGTAGTATCGAGAGCTCGTTGTCTTTGGACTCAATAATCTTCTCGGTGTCCGAGGCTTTACTACGCGCCCAGTCGAGTGCCTCTTGAGCTTCTGTAAGAGCGAGGTGCTTGGTCTCGAGAGCCTTTGCATGGTCTGAGTGAAGATCTGAGACTGCCTGCTCATGAGCGGCAATCTTGGCTTCGAGATCCTTGTCCTTTTCGATCTTCGCAGACTCGAGAGTCTTGACCTGCTCTTGCAAGTGGTCGATCGAAGATTGCAGATTCTCCACCTCTGTGTCATGCTTGTCATCAGAATTTGCGTTGTTTGATGTAGTGGTTTGGGCGTTTTCGAGAAGCTCGTTCAGCTCCGCTAGTTGCTGATTCTTGTCATTCATAGCGTTCTCGTGGCCAATATGAGCTTGTTGCATCTGATCCTCAAGGCTTGAAATAGTTTGCTCGAAAGTCACAGTCTTGTCTTCGAGAGTCTTGGCCAGGGCGTTCTTTTCCGACTCCAAAGTTGCGACTTGTTCCCGCAAGTCATTAATGGCTGTTGACGGGACCTGTACACCGGCCTCATCATTGTGAGAGATATCCGCTTGCTCAGAAGCAATAGTCTTGGCCTCGAGGGCTTTGGTCAAGTCCTCCTTGGCCTGCTCCAGAGTTGCAACTTGAGTCTGGAACCTGCTGACCACGATTTGAAGATCCTTCATCTCACCCTCGTGGCTCTGGATTGAATCCATCTCACGGGCATCGTCCAAGCTGTGGCGTGCATCAGCCAAAGACTTCTCGGTGTCGCTTGCTTTAGTCTCGGCCAGCACAAGTTTACCGCGCAGCTCGGAGAGTTCGTCGTCCTTAGTCTTCAGTATCTTCTGGAGTTCAGACACCGACTTCTGATGTTGCTCTTCCAACTTAGACATATCGTTTCTGTGAGCAGCAAAGTCATCATCTGCAGGCTTTTTCCGAGCTTCTTCAAGTCGATCTTGCAACTCTGACACATGGACATCTCTGGCTTTCAGAACATCATCATGGTCAGAGCGTATTGCTTGTAGTTGTTCATCCAACTCAGAAACGTTCTGCATCAGAGCGGCAACCTCATCGTTGCTCACCATCGTCTTGTTAGCCTCCTCGAGATTTGCATGTGCATGAGATAGTGCCTTCTCTGCTTCTGCCGACGTTGCCTGTACTTTCTCAAGCTGAACCTTCAATTCGGAGAGTTCGGTATCTTTGCCTTTAAGAACATCCTCATGCTGAGAATGCGCCTCTGAGATTTGCTCCTCCAATTGAGACATTCCTTGCTCGAGAGCGGCGATCTCATCAACGAAAGACTTTTCGGCATCCGTTAACTTTGTTTGAGCTTCCTCGAGACTGTTCCCTGAAGCAACAAGCTCATCTTCGGAAGTCTTGAGAGCGATCGCATGCTCAGAGCGTAGGTTGACCATCTGTTCTTCATGCTCGGAGATGGCTTGTTCGAGCTTAATCTTTTGATCTGCCATAGCACTCGTAGCATCACTCTTTGCCTGCTCAAGAGCATTTTGAGCTTGCTCAAGATTCGCCAGTACTACGGAGAGCTCCTCATCTTTGACCTTCAGAGCACCTTCACTATCTGAGCGTATTTCCTGGAGTTGCTCTTCCAGGCTGGCTATCGTATATTTGAGTGCAGAAGTCTTTCCTCTCAAGGTGTTTGCAGAGTCGTTCTTGGCTTCTTCAAGCGTTGCTTGAGTTTGGTTGAGGTCGGTACGCAACTCTGAAAGCTCATCATCCTTGGTCTTGAGTAAAGTTTCAGAGTCGGATCGCGATTTCTGGAGTTGTTCCTCGAGCTCGGACAATGTATGGCGAAGTGCAGTAGCCTCCTCATGAAGAGCGTTAGTAGATTCGTCTTTGGCTTGCTCCAGAGTCGTGACTTGGGTTTGCAGCCCGGATATTACACCTTCCATGGCATTGACTTGAGACTCGTGTGTGGCCTTGCTATCTTCAGCGTCCTGTGTCAGAGACTGGATCTTCGTCTGCAGCTCATCGATGGTTCCCGTTAGACTTTTGAGCTCTGCCTCTTTCGCGCTCGATACTTCCTGCTCGCGGGATTTGAGCGTTGCGACTTCCTCCTGAACAGACTTGATAGTCTCCTTGAGTTTCTCGCTCTCGGCGTCCGAAGCTGCCTGGGCGTCCTTGAGATTCTGCTGCAGTTCCGAGTTTCGGGATTGTAGGCCTTCCATAATGGCACTGTGATCCTTCGATTCTTGTTCTCGTTCCTGCATCATTCGCTCCTTTGCTTTTTGGAACTCGGAAACCTCAGCCTGCAAGTTTTCGACAAGACTGTTCAGCTTGGAGGTGTTGTCGTTGTGCTCGTTCTCGGCATTTGCCCTTGCTTGGTGGAGCTCCTCCATCTCTTTCTGGAGATTCTCTACAATCTTCGACTTGTCGCTGCCTTCGCGTTGTGACTCTTCGAATTCGCGCTTGAGGCTTTCCAAGAGACTGCTAGATGCTTCCGCTTCTTCCGATCGCTGGTTGGCTTCTTGCTCGTGGAGTAAATGTAAGGTCTCCAATTGACTGTGCAGGTCCTCCAGTACACGCTCGCTTTCAGCAGTCTTTTCTTCTGCTCGAGCAGTTTCGCTAGCATGTTGTTGCTTAGCTTCTTCGGCTTCTTGACGCAACTGATCCAAAACCTTCTCAGCACTCTGTAGCGCTTCACTCTTCTCGCTCTCGGCCTTTGCATGCTCCTCACGAAGGGATTCCAGTTCTTGTTGTAGTGCTTCACCGGCTCTTTTGGTCTCATCTGCAGCAAGTCTGACATGTTCCCTCTCCTCCTGATGAGCCTGTTGGAGAGATGCCAATTCCTTCTGGAGCTTGTTGACGAGTTCATTCGCCTGCGTGCTCTCCGCGGTGAGTTTTTCTTTGTCTTGCGTCGCTGTCTTGCGCAACTCGGTGAGCTCTGCTTCAAGCTTCTTCCGCACGCTGTGGATTTCCTTGCGCTCCTTCTCCTGCTTTACAGCATCCAGATCCAGCTGCTCTTGGACACGGTCAATCTCAGATTCCAGATCCTTGATAACCTGGACCAATTGCTCACTGTCTTGTTCCTTATTCTGAATGCTCTCCCGCAGTTTCTTTTCCTGTTGTGATGCAGCGGACTTGCTTTCTTCCAAAGCAGCTTGCACAGATGCAATCTTGTCCTCCACACCAGCGAGTTTGGACGACGCCTTCTTCTGCATGTCGAGTTCAGCACGGAGTTCGGAAAGTTGGGCTTCGTGTTCGGATTTGAGGAGATCGACGTCGATAACGGAAAATTCAGATACCTTAGTTGTATTGGATTCCAGCTCCGATCTCAAGGCCTCCAGTTCCTTGGCATGGGTTTCCTTTAGTTTGACTGTTGATGCTGCTCGCTTCATCTGCTTTTGCAACTGTGCTCTCAGCTCCGAAAGCTCGTTCTCATGCTCTGCCTTGAGCTTGTCGACTTCAAAAGTGTCCTTAGATCTTGCATCTGTTTCTGACCGTAAATCCTCAAGCTCTTTCTGCACAGAAGCGGCGCGTTCGGTTTGCTCGTCCAATCTCGACTTGAGACTAGCCAGTTCAACCTCGTGAGCTGCTTTCAGTTGATCGGTTGCCGAAGCATCGTTGGAGAGAGCATCTAGTTGCGATCTGAGTTTGCCGATGTCCTCTGATTGTTTCAAACTCAATCTTTCGTTGGTGTCGGCTCGTTGTTGATGGTCTTTGAGCTGAGACTTCAGATTTGCGATTTCGGCATCGTGTGTATCTTTGAGCTTGCTTATTGTCGCCGTCTCCTCTATCTGGTCATCCAGCTCTGATCGCAACTGGTCGAGCTCTCTAGCGTGATTGGCCTTCAGCTTGTCAATTGACGCGGTGCGTTTTCGTTGCACTTCTAGCTGCGACTTGAGTTCCTTAATCTCGTTGATATGACCGCTGCGAAGACTTTCGGCGTTTGAGGCGTGTTCAGCAATCAGCTCCTGTAGCTCCTTGGCATGTGTATTCTTCAACTCTTTTAACATGTTCGACGTTTTCCTCAACTCCTTGGACTCGGCCTCGAGTTTAGTGTGTGCAGCTGCAAGGGTCTTTGCATGCTCAGCTTTTGTCGAGTCCATCTGGTCGAGTTCGGCTCTAAGGCCACGCATCTCGGTAGCATGTTCTTCCTCAGTAGCGCGTCTTTGTCTTTCATAATCGCCTCTGATACCCTGAACTTCTTCCAAGTGTGTGGCTTCCATCTCTTCCATCTCGGCCACAGTAAAAGTGCCCGCCCATGTGTCTGGCTTTGAAGGACTTCTGGGACGTTGTAGCCTCTCAACTTCAGCTTTGAGCTCTGAAATCTCCTCTTTCATTGTCTCTCTCACGTTGGCCTCACGAAGCAGATCGCCCATAATGCGCATGTCTCGCAACTTTTGTTCCTGGGTCTCGGGAGCGGTCGAAGGACGGCCGACGGTAGCAGATTGGGAACGTGCGTGACTTTTTGCTTCATCTGGTCGGTATCGGCATCGGACACTGCGGAAAACTTGCGTAACTTGGGTGGTGACTTGAACATGGGCCCTAGTGGAGAGGGTGGTCGATCGGACGAAGCTTTCAAATCGCTGGTCATTGTCAGTTTTGGACAACAAGGGTCGACAAGAGCGAGTATGATCGTACCTTGAGAGTTTGACAGGACTGGATAGTGTGGGCTTCTCGATCTTTCCTAGCGACGGTCTCACCGCCAGTTTCCTCGGAGTAGTTGCGGGGGCCTTGGGAGCGGTAGTGGGGGCCTTAGGAGCAGTCGAAGGGGTCTTGGGAGTACTCGGATTTGCAGTGGCAGCCAGTCTCGGCGTACGGTTGATTGTAGGAGGAGTAGCGGTGGCACGAGGGGTCGAGTTCAGAGGGGCTCTCTGAGTGGGCCTGCTGGCTGCTGTAGGAGTTCGTGTGGCAGGTGATGATGTAGTGCTCAGTCTGGATGAAGGTCGGGTGGTAGTAGGGACGCCGTTCATGGATGACATGCGCCTCGATACACCATTGAGGGTCGGTCTCTTGTTCTCGTCGACCTTGGCCAGGCGCAAGGGCTGTCGGGCTGCCGTCGCTGCGGTGCTACTCGTCGCGGATCTGACAGATGCACTGCTTCCCGGTCGGGCTGCTGTCGATAGCGTGGGGCCTCTGGCTGATGAACTGCCCAACCTCGCCAGAGGGGGACGCGTCCTGTCGGCGCTCCCTCCTGCTGGTGTGCGACCAGACATGTCGATACTCCTGTAATTTCTTGGGCGTCGGGCTTGTTGTAGTATGTGCCTCTCAGCACTCCGAGCTACGCATGGTCATGTCAGAGATGTGCGACAATGGCGACGAGAAAAGGAGAATCACCAGGCTTCAGCTGCTAACCGCGGCAGGGCCATGCACAGTGACGGCGCAACACAAGGAAGTCTGAAACTCTGTTTACTGCAGTACCAAGCAAAAGCCTCATGGCACTTGCATGCCGCCGTGGAAATCAGGGTTCAACCGCCCGACCCGCGACTGCCAAACCGTCCAACTGGCAACCCTCGCTGGACCTCCTCCCATGCAACCATCTCCAGTTCACTTCAAAACCAGACACATTTTGTATAGATCAACAATCGTACTTTTGAACATTTCCGCAAGCTATGCAAAACTAAAAACAAGAAAAAGAAAGAGCTCTATGCTCGGGGTATCCTCAGGTGCGTGACGACGTAGCTTCTCAGACTTCTCTCAAAACATCTCCACTACATGTCGCTCTCTATTGCGACTGGAGGTACTGTGCCAACTGCATCACCTTCTGGCGTGTCTCGTCGCTGAGCTGCTCCTCAGGCGGGCTCAGCACCTTTTGCAGCACTGGCAAGATGGACCCGGTAAGGCCCTGGATGACAGTGTTCTGCTGCTGGTACAGGGCAACGATCATCTCAAAGACGGCCTCGTTCTCCTCGTAGTCCTCTCTGAGGGGCAGAAGCTGGATCAGGACCGGGAGGACATCACCGAGAGGAACGTTGTTGGGGTGTCTCTTGATCATGCGAGCGACACAGCCAGCAGAGTTGTCGAGAAGGCGGGCCTCCTGCTGTTGGTGCAACAGAGGCTCGAGCTTGGCGAGAATGGTGTTGTACTGGCCAGTGATCTGGCTCTCGTCGGTACTCTTCTCGCAAAGGAGACCAGTGCCGTAGGCAGCGTTGCTACGAACTTCCGGGTCCTCGTCTCCAAGGCGCTTGAGCAGCATCTTCATAAGACTGGCGGTGTAGGGAGTGACGGAAGCACCCATATTACCAACGACCTCAGCGATGGTGCCTACGGCAGCGCTGCGCTCGTACTTCTCTTGTCCGCTGACGTACTTGACAACGGGCTTCTCGAAGATTTGCCAGAGCTCGCCGAAGGACTCGCCGAGGGCGGCGGCCAGGCAGGTGATGACCTCCATGGCAGTCTCGATGACCAGCCAGTCGTACTCGGATGACTCCAACTCGACATCGAACTCGTCCTCGCCATCAAGGTCCTGCTGGCAGATGTGTCTCTTTTGCAAGATCGAGAGGATCATCTCGACGATCTGCTGAACGGGAGAAGCGGCGTTCTCGCCAATGTTGGCGGTAAGGATGGCGGGTCCGCAAAGCTTGAGGGTAGCGGCGAGGTTGCGGTGGATGTCGGTGACGGTACCACTATTTTGAAAATGTCAGCCATTGGTTCAAGAATTGCAGAACAAGTCATGATTGGAGAGAGGGTGATCAAGAGATCGAGTCAGGAACAGAATCGCGTTCGCATCAAGTGCACATTTGTGCATCAAAGTGAGCTGGGTGTAACGAAGAATGGTCATCATAGAAGGAGTGTGTGTGCTGGGAAAGGAGAAAACATTAAACACGTACCGGTCAACTTCGTCCTGCCAGAGAGCAAGGGTGGCAGTCATGATCAGACTGCTGAGTTTCATCAGGTCCTCAGTGGCCTGGACCTTGAGAGGAAGGCCAGACTGCCACTTGGCCATGCCGTTGTCCTCAGCCATGGCCCAGAGAGAGGCGTAACCTCTCCAGAGAGTGCCAATGGCAGATCTGCGGACACCCTCAAAAGTGTGGTCGACAAGGCCGAGGACAGCCTCAACGCACTGCTGGAAGTAGGGGAGGAAGTGGCCGCGGGTGTGAGTGAGGACATCACCGATAACCTCAACAGCGATCTCCTTCTCCATGGCAACAGCAGTAACAGCACCGAGGTCATCCCAGTCGTCCTCATCTTCGTCATCGACGTCAATAGTAGTGTCGTCGTCGTCAGCACTCATGTCTGCAACCTTGACCTTCTTGCCAGCAATAGTAATCTCCTGGCCAAGAAGCTCTCTGGCCTCCTCGCCAAGAGTGATACCATCCTCGCTCTCGTCCTGCTGGAGGCACTCGATCAGGCCCTTGACAACACCAGCGAGGTAAGGAGCAAACTTGTCATCGTAGACCTTGGACATGGTGCTCCAGAGAATGTAGCTGGTCTCGCGGAGTCTGGGGTGGTCGAGGTGCAGAGCCTCCTCAGAAGCCTGCATAAGAGGAGTGACATAAGGCTGGAAGGCATCGGCACCAACAGCAGAGGCGATCTTGCCGAGCGAGTCGCAAACAACGCCACGAAGCTCGAGCTCATCCTCGGAGTCCTTGAGAGAAACGAACTGGCCGAGAGTTTGCATGGTGCCCTCGAAGTAAGGCATGAAAGCCGACTCGCTGGCAGAAGCAATGGAACCAGTGGCACCAATGGCCGAGATCTGAACCTTGACATCGGGGTGCTGGAACAGAGGGCTGAGTCTGGGGATCAGCTCACCAACATACTTGGAAGCGTCCTCCTTGTCAAGACCCTCAATCATCGAGTCAATGGCCATGCAGCTCTGCTTGATGATAGCCAGGTTCTCATCACCAGCGGGTCCGTTCAACTGCTGCATAGCAAGGTCGAAGTTCTTGACGAGAGCGGGAATGAGACGGGCGTGCTCCTTGCCCATCTCCTCGGCGAGGTCATCGGCAAGTCTGGCGACACCGTTGAGAGCAGCCGAACGGACGCGGACCTCGGGGTCCTCAAGCAAGTGGAGGACCATGGGAAGAATCTCAGAGAGCTGAGTGCTGATGAAGTCAGGAGCACCCTCAACACACATACCCAGAGCGAGAATACCAGCACGACGGTAGTCGGCGTTGGGGTTCTGAACAAAGGGACCAATGGCGCGGAGAAGAGGAACAGCGACCTGGCTGGGAGGGAGGTTCTCGGAAAGAATGTCGAGCAGACCAAGAGCGGAGCGGGCAGGAGTGATGTCCTCGTCCTCGGCGGAAAGCTCACCAAGCTCGGTGACGATTTGGAGCGAGGTGGTCGTGAGCTGCTCACCAATGCGCAGACCCTGGACCTTGAGCTTGCGGTATCTGACGGCCTGCATGAGGAAGGACAGAGCCTGAGAACGCGAGTCGTCGTCGACGTTGGTGTTGGCAGAAAGTTGCATCATGAATTGCATGAGGTCGCCAAAGTGGGCGTTCAAGAAAGCAGACTCGTAGCTGAGGAGCTTGTTGAAGACCTCGAAGGCCTGCATGGCGCGGTCCTCTTCGCCATCGTCGACAGCCTGCTGCAGAACGCGGACCATGTAGGGAATGGTGTCCTGGAAAGCCTTGAGCGACTGAGGGTCCTCGTCGGTGTCGAGAACCATGCAGATCTCGGAGAGAGCAAGCATTGTGTTGATTCTGACCTCGGCGTTCTCGGGATCCTGGATGGTCTTTGTGAAGAGCTGAAGCATGGCGCCCATGTTCTCCTGGAACATGTCGGGCATGGTCTCGAGGAGGGTGTAGATGATGTAGACACCAACTTCGCGGTGGCTGGCGGTCTGGCTGGTCGAAGCATTCTGGAGGAAGTCGGGGAGGTCGGACCATTGGCCATCGGCGAGGTCAATCTGGGCGATTGAGGCAATAACTCGGGCCTTGGAGTGACGGGCCAGCGACTGCTCCTCGCTGAGGGTGGACTGCAAGAGCTGCTCGCGGATCTGGGGCTTCTGGTCGTTGGGGAGGTCGAGCCAGTGCTTCTTGACGAGCTTGCGGGACTCGATAGCAGCCAGTTGGCGGAGGTTGGGGCTCTGGTGCGAGACCAAGATGTGCAGCAAAGCGGTGAGCGAGGCAGGGTTGCCGTAGTATGTCTTGTTCAAGGTGGCAGTTGCGGACTTGACACGCTCAGTGTCGGCTNNGTTGCAGTCGGTCAGCCTCGAAAACAAGTGGCTCGCCAAAGTGAGGAACTTACGCTGCATCAGACTCTCGAGGAGTCCGACGAACTGCTGCTCATCCATGTTTTAAGTATATGGGGTATCAAAAAGAAAGGAAAAAGCACAACACAACAAAGGCAGAGAGATATGCCTTTGGGAGAGGATGTCGAGCGGAAAAGCGCTGCAACGCAACTCGAAATGTATTTTTTTGTCGGTCAGGAGGTCCGAGCTCAGGGTCCAACTTCCTCAAAAAGGTCCGACCACCGACTTTATCCTCTCTTTGATCAAATATGCTACTCATTATCTCATCACCATTTTCATCGAAAGGGAGAACATTCCTTGATCATTTGATAATACTGCCTTACTAAAGCCAAAAGTATCCTACTGACAATTCGTCACACGTACATCATCAACTGCAGAGCATCATGTCGTAAGAGTCCTGCTCTACTCAAGGCAAATCGTCCAGCTTCTCTGCCTCTGCCTTGATCTCGGCGCTAAACTGGATGCCAGCATCGTCGTTGTAGCCAACAGACTGGTTCATGGACTCCAATCTGCCGGTTGTGTCGAGAATCAGCTGTTGGGCCAGCATTGATCTCATCGAGATGTCCNNTGGTCTTCGGTCAGTATTGTTTATTGGTCACAGCACTTCGAAACATACCATCCAAGCTTCGCCGCCTGGGATTTTGGGGTTGACAGTTGCGATGAGCATCTGGAAGGAACGGGTGACGAAGTCCCACNNCTGTGCATCTCTGTCAGCATGGCAAGCAGAGTGCAAATAAGTCGTGCCTTACATGAAATACACCTTGTTCTTGCTGTTTGCAGGTGTGGAGAAGGTCTGCTCTCGGTTTGTGTCCATAGCAGCATCATTGATCAACATTCTCATGAGGTTTTGATGAGTGGTGAACAGGTGCTTGAATTTCGGATCAGCATCCTCAGGACAATTTCTCTCGAGGAAGAATTCGGTAAAGGGACCACGCTTGGTTGTCTCTGGGTTCGGAGAAACGTAGACTGGCTGGGGAGGCATCTTTGATGTATGGGTATGCTTTTGTTGGCTCGTATGGACGTTGAGACTCTGCTCACGAGGCTCTCAAGGTGTTTCAAGGCAGCGACTCGGGAGCGCCAGAATCGCGTCTCGGAGTGACATCATTGGTTTTCGCGTTTCGCGCCCAGATCTCTCTCCACGTTTCCAAGTTTTGCTAAATCTGCGAAAGACGTTCAACCGCTGCCTCGATCGTTCGTGTTGATCTCCTGCTTTGCGACAGAGCAAACGATCTGGGATTATGCGCATGCTATGCTCAAGATTGTTCATTGACTAGCAAACATAGCTGCCAGAGTTGTCAGTCGCAACCGTTCAAGGTTGGAAATTTGTGGAGAGACATTCACTAGCTAAGGTTCCTCGGAGCCTTCGAGAATGGAAACTTTCGCACATGACTTCACCGATCAAACGTCTACCAGAATGTAGGCAAGTAGGTAGGAGGCTTCTGTTAGCCTATTTGAGATTCAAGACTCCTCTCGTCCTCGATCGTCTGTTTTTGCGACTCTAATCTCTCCAACTCCGTCCCTTGCGCGTCTAACCACGTATACCACAGGCCCATCAACGCGCACACCTCATAATCACCATGGGTTTCCGTTCGCTGCTGAAGAGGGCTCTGACCGAGAATGACAACGACAAGTTCTACAAAGTCGAAATTGGCCAGGTCTTTTTGGATCGGTACAGAGTAGAAACTCATCTAGGTGCTGGCAGATATGCTTCTGTTTGGCTGGTCATCGACAGCACGTCAGTTTTCTTCTTACCACAAATCGGGACCAATACTGACAGTTGGTAGANNAACGGCGAACACGCCGCGCTCAAGATCCTCAACAGCGACTTCTACAACGGCACACACCAGATATTCGAGTTGGAGGTGATGACCAAGGTCACCGCTGTCTCCAATCAATCCACGCATCCTGGCCGACATCATGTTACATATCTGAAGAACCACTTTGAAATCGAGGGACCCACTGGCAAGCACGTTTGCATGGTCATGCCCCTTTTGGGCGACAGCATCGCGGAGAAAGCTACGACCGGACATATCATGCGCATACCTCCCCCAACGGTCAGAAACATTGCGAAGCAAACACTCGAAGCACTAGACTTCCTGCACAGCGAGTGCGGCGTCATTCATACCGACCTGCAACCATCTAACATCCTCAAGGACGACCAAGGCCAGTCTCCGCAAGAAATCGATGACCTCGTGCGCACACATTCTTCAGGCCCTGGGTTCAACGATCCGAACATGCAGTTCCGTCTCAACGACTTGGGTATTGCTTGTTTCATAGAACAACACCTTACAGACGATATACAGTCCGAATACCTTCGTGCGCCGGAGGTCACGCTTGAAGCACCATGGGACCCCAGTGTCGATATATTCAGTCTCGGCTGCCTGCTCTACCAGTTCATGACTGGAGACTTGCCTTTTGTTGGACGACCGGGTCCAGGCGTGACCGCAGAACAGGATCGCATAGCCCTTTTGGTCTCTACTTTCGGACCTATCCCAAACGTTGTCCTGGACAATGCCGCACTGGGAAAAGAGTTTGAGCAGCAATGCATCAATGGGCATGGATTTCCCGTTTCTTTGGAGACTTTGGTGGGCCAGAGTTTTGCGGGTGACGCGCAGGGTATATTGCCGATTGATGAGTTGGAGCTGTTCTGTGACTTTTTGAGGAAAATGCTCGCTTCGGATCCAAGGGAGAGGCAGAGGGCGAGTGCGTTGGTGAAACATCCATGGCTTTCTTACATTCCTGAGGGAGGAGAACAATAAAACTAACACTCTGTCTTACTGTCACGCTTTCATGCCAGTCCCCTGTATCATTATATTGTATTTCATTAGTAATAAACAGCTGCGGTGCTGTTCGCATTCAACGCTCGTGGGGGTAAGTCCGGAGTTTTGCTGATCTTGGAGAGCTCGCCATCGGTCGAAGTAAGAGGTGTTGGAGAGATCTGGACCAATCGCAAATTGGAATTTTTCACCACCGAATAACGACTCTGTCAGTTTTGGTCCCTGACCGTCACTTCAGCTAATTCTATTCTTTGGCAGTCAGCGTTACGAAGGGGAGAAACAGGTAACCTGTATCAACCTTCGCATTCTTGTATCGAAGGCTACCGACGATATCTCGTTCATTCAATACTCAAGCGTGCTCTTTTTTTTAGCAATCGGATGACTATGCCCAATAGCACACCGCTACGTATATTCCGTCCGTTACTTTCAGGGAAGTTTTAGCGTGGCTCAGCCTGAAGGCTGACCAGGCTATGCATATGCAAGCCACCTGCTTTCTGTTTGGCCACAGAACGATCACATGGTCACTTTGGAGCACCTTCAAGGGCGCAGCTGTTACGATCCTCTCAAGATAAAAGCCCAGCTTTAAATCCCTCGGACTCGCTGTCAACTTCGTTTTCGGTGATAGCAACCATACATATAGTCTACGAAGTCCTCAATTGGAGATGACGGATCTTCATTTCCTTACCTCGGATCGTGAGCTATCGACCGGTTCTACTACTGGAGCTCTAGGCCGATTGACAGCTGACGAGGCTTCTGGATTCGCTGGGGCCATATACAACGTCACAAAGTCTTTGCTTGGTATCGAAGACTACCGATCTACTGCCGTGTCGTTATCAGTTGACTCGTATCTGCGCGATGAAGCCGGAACCACGTCTCACAATATGTCTTTGACGATATGCATGCGGAACGGATTAGGAAACATTCAGGATATGAATTGTTTACTCGATACTGGAGCATCCGTAAACTGCATATCAAAGAGCTGCGTGGAGTCGCTAGCACCGAGTGCTGCAGATCTCATTCATCCCAAGAAACCATTGGTACTCTCAGTGGCTAATGGAGCCAAGGTCAAACTTGATACCATGTTCAAACAAACTTGGACCATACTAAATAGAGACAAAAAGTACACGGACTTCTTTTATCTTGTTGATGGACTGCCCACGGATGTCTTGCTTTCTCGGCAGACAATTTTCGAGTACGGCTTCCTGGTGCAAAGCCCGGATCTTATTTCCTTAGGCCTACCAAGTCAACTGAGTGCTATGCCTGGGCTCAACATCGCGGAGATGACTCAGTCAGAGAGAGGTAAGTCAACAACAAGTTGTTGTATGGAAGCTCGATAATTTAACAATGGGATGACAGAATTGTGGCGAAGAGATATGCAACGCCAAAGCACGAGGAAGGCTTCCAGAAATATACAGGAACGCGAAAGTCAACGTTCCCAGTTTGCTGAATTGCTGCACAGGTTACAGCAGTCAGAGGCACCTTCTGTACAGCAATCAGCAGCGTCTTCTACAGAGCAGCCAGAAGTCTCTTCTGCACAGCAATCAGAAGTCTCGTCTGCAAAGAAGCCAGAACCGTCGTCTGGGTGGATCCAGGACTCTTGTCAGGGCTCCAATCAAGCTCTATAGCTATTAATGCAGCTACTAAAGTTGGAGGTTACTCTCTTCACCGTGAGGATTGAATATGCATTCTCAAGAAACCATAATTCTGCCCCTAGTGGATGTTCACATGACTTGCGGAGCTCGAAAAGATAGACGCTTTATCGTGACTTCTACTGATCTTCGAGATCAAGATGGTATGGATTGAGGGCCGAGGCTGGCTGGTCAGCTGCACACTACTCGTATTGGAACAGTGTTTTGTCAGACTATTCGTTCCGCAGCAAGCCACCAAGCCTCCTGCTTACTTGAAAGGTGTTGTACCGCTGCCTCATAGCAAAAACGTTACACTTCTCTCATCTAGCACAGTCCAATGGCAGCCCTTACCTTGCCGCCTACTATGACGCCTAACAACATGACCATCCAACAGACACTGGGTTACCCGGGGTTGGCGAAAGTGATGGGTGCTCAAATGGGCTTGTCGATATACCTTGGCTTCGCAGATCTCAACGCCAGAGATTTGCTGGTATACCAAGCAGAGATACTCCATTTGGAACAGCAACTCGAAGTTCATGATCAAATAACTCCGTGGGGAAAGAACAACATTCTCAAACCACTGGGTGAAGAGAGGACGCTAATGGAACAAGAGCACTGGAATGTACAGATGAACCTACGCTCCATACTCAAAGATTACAGTATGTCCGGCTACATTAAAACTCATCAGTAACTGAAGTGGGGGCTAACAGTTTTCGAAACAGACGAGGCCCTTCTACGACAAGCAAAGATACAACGACTTGAAACACCAAGTCACCACGACCTCAAAGTCATGACTCGCTGGCTGGAACACGAAACGGGAGGCAACAACTTCCTAAGTGGTTTCGAAGATCTCCCTTGGACTGAGGGACGAGCCTCGGATTTAGTGGTACTCTCTACACGCGAAAAGGACCGTCTATCCGAAAGAATGATCCCCTGGTTCTTACGCAGAGGGCTCATATCAGGGGTACCTTCTGCTCTCTTAACTTTCGCTTCACTCTTTCCATGCTGACTTGAACCTTCCATCGACAACAGATACNCCTTACCAGGTCAAGAAGAACTAGGCATTGTCAAGTACTCGAAAGAAAGATACACAACCGCCTCCCGCACCATCTCCGTTGTGACATCTTCTCTCATCCCCTCCTTGGCGATCGTCATCCTCTACTTCATACACTCTCTACTGGTACGCATTTTTGTGGCCATGGGGTTGTCTTTCTTGTTCTCAATTGCGCTTGCATTATTGACTTCAGCAAGAGCAGCCGAGATCTTTGCGAGTACAACTGCGTAAGTCATTGCGCCCTGAGATTTATCGAAAATCAAACTGATGTGGTTGAGACAGATTTGCTGCTGTGTTGGTTGTGTTCATCGGTAGTACGAGTACGAGCGCATCGGTTAACACGTGGATGATGAAGATATATTCCTAACTGCCTCGCTTGATGTTATTATAATTCTGCCTCGAGTCAAACCGTTCCATTGGCCATGAGATTAGCTACTCGTACAAGTTGTTCACTGAGAGCCGAGTGAATTGCCCCCAGTGTCAGGGGTTCTCGGTTAATACGCTTGTACAGTTCAGAACCTCAAGCATCTCGATAGTTATATGACGACTGCAACTCTCAAGACATTAAATGGAACATGATCAAACAGAAGAACTTCTCTAGTACTTGTGAGACAAAATGAAAATATCTCAAGACCCCAAACAGCAGAAAAAAGATATCACAATATCCAAAACAAAGGGCAAAACAAAACCCTCTATGAGTGTCGAGGTAGGAACCCTCGAGAGAGAGCGCAACAAACGGCTTTGATCGCGGTTATGAATTGCCAAACGAACCTCTCATGAGTGTCAGGTAAGCAAGCCCGAGGAGAGGGGACAAAGTCTTGCAAAGAACTTTGATCTATTGAGAACAAATCACGCATGAGCTCAGTTTGCTAGGCTGGTGTCATGGGTGATGAACAAATGCACAGAAAGCGATTTGATTCGTGTTTATGACAAAGCGAAATTGTGAGGGTGGATGTGAGGAAGAAAGGTGCGAAATGAGAAACAGCGCTGGCTTACCGTTTGATGGCCATGCTGGGGGTTGAACCCAGACTACTCGACGATAAGTGGCGGCGAGGTTGTAGTGCTTGAGACCACTATGCCACACTACCAAGAGTTGTGATTATTGCAACTTCATTCATTGATATGGCCTTCCATAATGAGTGAAAGTGAATAAGAGAGCTGATGTAGAGTCAAGCAAGTCATGTGCGCTATACAAGCAACAAAGACGCCTCACTGTAGCAAACATGTGATGAGTCTGTCTACTCCGTCGTGGTGAGGAAGAACGATGGTGAATTAAGATATTGTCAAGGATCATCTAGGAAGGGCAGAGCGGCGAAAGAAAAAAACGGCTAAGAATTAAAGGGGTTCAATCTCTCTGATGCCTGTGCCGACATCTTCTGAAGATTAATCATCGAATTGTAGTAAAATAAACACTCAAATGTAAGCAATATCTTCCGAGCAACATTGATAAACAAAAAGCAACCAGATCCCGAAGCAAGAGAGCAAAACATAATAGTTGACTGCCTCAAGTAACGATACCAGCAACATATTCGATGTCATCAAGAGTGGCTTGCCAGATACTGACCAGCTCAAATACCCACTTGCTTCCGTGCTTTCTCATTTTTCCCAGACATCTGCACATTTTACCGCCGTGGTCCTTGCCATCGAGGAAGACCCTGGTGTCGTCATCAAACAGTGGCACGCCCTTCTAAGACGCGAAAGTGGCCTTGATGAAAGGCGGGTTATCGTGGGTCAGATCGGCAAGTACGAAGTGTTGTGTGTTATCCTCGCGGTAAGAGGAAATGACACGACAATAGAACTCAAGAAGCACGTCTTCATCATTGCGAGCAGCTTGACAACCTACGTTGAGGGCTTCTCCAAGACAGAAAAGCGTACGGAGGCAGATTGAAGAGGTAAGACCCGGGATCGGCGAATTGGAGGTCAAGGCTGGAGGAAAAGTGCCACGGATGATTCGCTTAGAAGTCTGGACAACGGACGTATCGGATGAAGACGATCCGGGACGAACGTTCAAGGCGGCTGGTGTTGAGGCAAAACTTGATGTTGATGCCAATGTTGTGCTAGAGAAGTCGATGCCTTCTGTTTCACGAAGGAAGGTCTCGAAATCTGGTGTGTCACAGAAAAAGTCGTCGTCTGTTGGAGACAACAAGGCCGGATGGGAGGCAGCATTTGCGAAGCCATGCGGTAGTGATGCAACATCTTCGGTTGAAGGAGATAATGCAGCTGTATCAAGTTTTGGGCATTTGGGAGTACTTGGAAGCGATATGCTGTCCCAGTCCATGTCGAATTCCGCAAGCTGTTCCAGCCATACACTACAGAAGTAGAGCAGGATTGTCAGCCATGGGAGGCTCCGAATAAACGACATATACTGTGCATACCTCTGTGGAGCTGAAGCCTCTGTGACACCAGCCATTGGAAAAACTCGGACAAAAAACGTGGGAAACGGGTATGCAGCCTGGTTCTGTTTCACAAACTCATGAGTGGAGAGGGGCTGCTACTTGCAGGTAAGTCGAGACTTGACAGTCGATTTGATGCAGTTGCTGGATCTGTGAAGTCAAGCATGAGAGATGTCTCATGAACCGCAAACGTTCATGCAAAATGGTGGTCAGTTGTGTATATCGGTGCAATAGCGATTGCCCCGGACAAGCTTGACAAGTGAAGGATCTCGGTCTACAAAGTGACCTCTGTATTGTATCGAGACCAGCAGGCACCCGTATTAATAGCAGCGGTTGGATGTTGTACGAGGTGAGGTCAAAGAGGAAGGAAGCGTCCGGGATTAACCTCCGCAGTCGGGCTGCATGAAGCGGGCCGAAGTGGAAAGCATCGGGCAGAAAGTGGGGCATCCATGGAGATGACGGCTGTGCTCACCGACAACGTCCCCATCACGAGCTGGCCAACAACAAAACGTCTTTATCTTGCTGAATCTTCTTGTGTGTGGGCTCTTGTGATACTCGTCGACTGTCATCTCCAGACCGAAACTCTTGTGAAGCAAGAGAATCGTTCCTGCCTCGCGTAAGCGCAATCTTCGGTGAACAGGAACAAAGAAGGAAGGGTCAAGGGATTGTTCCTGCTTATCGGCTCCTCAGTCTGCGGTTCTGCGTCTAGCTGATCCCAGTCGAAGACGCACGGCAAAACGCCATCTGACAACACGAGTAGATCGTCCAGGTCCTGTGGTTATTCTTCTGTTGTGTCAGGGACATCTCGAGTCCTGTCTACTCCGTCTGGTGAGTCGCACTTCCGACATGGCTTTGAGTCGTTGGCCATTGGGTCATCTTTGCGCCGCAACATTGATCCCATGGTTCTTTACAAGCCCCGAGCCATTATACCGCTCTTGCATGTGATACCATGGCTGGAAGAGGCTGACGGCTTCTTATTCCCCTTGACAGCTAGGCACAATAACACCTTAGGGTTTGACGGCTCAAAGCGATCTACGATCACGGATCCCCCATTTTCCTTCGCACATCCAATTTTCACAACAGCACACGGGCTCTGGGTGACGCAATCTTGTTGGTTTAGCTGCACCTCTGTCGATTCCTGTGTCACTGCCTCTACCGGCGCATACATTGGTGAATCACCACCATGTTGGGAAGTTCATCAGTACGTTACACTTTCCTTCTTCCATCACTATTTACAACACATCCGCCCCCATCATGTCCCACCTTCACTCCAATCCCCCTTTCCTACAAAACACTACATCCCACAGATCATGGAGTTCTTCACTTGGTGCATGGCCTACCCATGTCCCTATGGACCTTGCAACCCTTCCGAGGTAGAAGAGTGGCAGAGAGAATGCGAGGCCATACATGAGAAGCGTCGTCAACAGAAGGAGTTGAAGAGAGCAGCAAAGTGCAAAGCTCTTGGGCCTCCCACTCGTCCACCTCCAAAATATTCCGCCCTTCCATGTCGTCTATCTCGTTACTCATTGTCTTGCCCATTCTGCCACTTGCGTGATCTGAAGTCAATACTAAGACAATGGGTTCTCCAACAGAGAAAGCCATACTCGGCTGTGTCGGTGCAGATTGATCGCATGACCAGCGAGCAGTACGAGGAAGACGATCTCAGTGGCATTATTGATCTGGTCGAGGTCATTCGCATCCAATCTTCCGGTCCTACCGAAGCTGCCAGAGCTATTCGTAAGAAGCTGTAAGTTCACTGAACCCGACTTGAAGTCGTGCACTCAGTGGACTGTTTGGCTGACCCGAAGTAGCNNAAGTATGGCAATGCCCACCGTCAAATCAGGGCTCTCAACATTCTGGATGGTCTGATCCAAAACGCGGGAAACCGCTTCCAGAAGACTTTTGCCGACGAGCCTTTGCTTGAGCGTCTCCGACTTATGGTCAGGGATGACATGGTTGATCTTGAGGTACGCAACAAGTGCAACGTGCTCTACCGTCAATGGGCTGTGGCCTACAAGGATACTCCTGGTCTTCATAATATCGCCACTCTCTACAAACAATTACCTCAGAAGCCTCGCCCTCGTCACAGTCAGGCACAATCCAAGGTTCTCCGTGAGACGGAAGAGGACGCTCATGAGGATCCCTCGCCTACTCCTCCATCTGCACCTTCCCGTGGACACTCTCGGTCAAGCTCTGCTGTCAACGCCTCAGCCTCGAGCTCTCGCCCAGTCACACTTACGCCAACACCCCATTACTCTATCCGTGATGCCGTCAAGGCATCCACGAGGAAGAAGGACAAGAACGCCGCTCCCACGAAATTCGACTTCGCAAAGGAAAAGCCAAACATGATTCAGAGTATAGCTCAAGCCTCCATCGCTTCCACCAACCTTTTGAATGCTCTGCAGCTTATCAACCGCGAAAATGAGCGTGTCTCTGAGAACGTTGAAGTCTTGAACCGTTTTGAGGTCTGCAAGTTACTCAGAAGAAACATCTTGAGGTACATTCAATTGGTAGAAAGCGATGAGTGGATTGGAAGTCTGTTGTCTGCGAACGACGAGTTGGTCAAAGCACTCACGAGCTACGAGATCATGGATAGATCACTTGACGACGACAGCGACAGTGATGCTTGGGAACACATGCCTGATCATAAATCTCACGCCACTGGTGCTGAATCGCAGCTTGCTGGACTCAAGATTGATGGAGATGGAGCAGCAGCACCACCAAAGCCACCTCGTCCCACTAACATCGCCATGCCCACCAAACCTGATTTCGGCAAGGCTGGAGCAGAGGAGAGCGATGACAGCGAGAACGAATACGAGGAAGACGACGAGGACAATCCATTCGGAGACTCCAATGCGGTCAAGACACCTCATGGGGAGAGACCTGGCATGACCTGGAAGAACGTCTAGAAGCACGCCCCGAAGAAGGTTCTGAAGTATGTCGTGTATGTTGTCAAGGAGAATGCACGGTTGAGAGCTGAACGTGGCCATCGTTGTTACGATGGTTGTCCCTATCAATGTTATCAGCCTAAGAACTCATACGAGTAGCACCCACGAAAGGCTTGATTCACGGGTTGGACGCTCTGGTTGCTGTTTCGCTGCTGGCATTGTTGTCGTGTCACTATTGTTCTGTTGTACCTAGCCTTTGTTTCTTGCTTTTTCGCTGTCGATATACCTTTTGTCTTCTCGAAGCAGAATCCACTGTCATTTGAAGTTCTGCGTGCTCGACGTGCCCATGTATGTGACTGCTGCAGATGAGATCCAGCCTGTCAAGATCTTTCAAAGTTTGGAAGACTAAGCACAAGAAGAGCGGGCTGGGAGCGTAAGTGCAGTAAGAGCTGTAAGGCGAGAAGAAAAAGAGGAATTTATGCTCAGAATGACTGCATTTGCATGGTGTGTAGAGAAGCCCTGCTTTCCACAAACCTCAAAAGTCTTCTTCGAGCAAGCCTCGCAAAGAACGAAAGAAAAACACCGTGCCCGAAATTCCATCCAACAGAACTCCAAACCCCCAGGTAACTACCACAAGAGCAAGAGAAAGCCTACGCTCTCTCTCTCTATCTCCATCACCTCGAATAAAACGTCCCAATCCAACTATCCCTCCTCCCGAACCACCTTCTCCAAAGCCTCTTAATCCCACTCCTCCTCCAACCCCTCTTGACTCTTTTCCCTAACCCCTTGCACCCATTCCTCTTCCTCAACCCTTTCCCGATATCCCTTTTGGTACACCCATGTTTGCCATGAGCATGGAAATGGTTGAGCTTCTCGCGGTGCGCGGGTGATTGGAAGTTGCAGGGTAGGTCTTCTACATTACCGTGCAGGGGATGATGCAGCAGGAGCAGTCGTCGCCGCACCAGCAGGGTAGCTTGACGCCGGGGGTGATGCGTTTGATGGGGGCCGAGGCGGAGGAGGTTGCCGATGAGGATGAGGAGGAGGGAGATGAGAGGGCGGTGGTGGTGGGGTTGGTGGTGAGGACTTGTTTGGGCATCTTGAGCGGTTTTCGGTTGGGGGATTTGTGGATGCGTGGATTGGTTTAGGTAAGGACTAAAGGATGTTAGTGTTGATATTACTCTACACTGCGCTTGGGGTGGAAGATAGTTGACAGAGAGTAAAAGAGGTCTGGGCGCAACTTACTCGTTGTAGACTCGTTTTCTCAGGTCTCTAGACTCCGCTTTCCGCTATTACTCTTTCTCGGTATGCACAGGTTCAGGTGGAAGATCGCAGTCGTGGTATCGTAGTATTCACAATAAGTGTTTGCGTAGGATCGAATGTCAAGAAGGGGGGATGAGACAAGAAATAGACGCTTTGGGCGGGAAGGCGGAAGGCCTGATCTATGTATACCAGGGCTTGGGAAGCCTCGGCGTGGAAGGGGAGAGACGCGTCATAGGCGCTAAAAACAAGCATGGAGAAACTTGTGGCGTCCGAGGAGAACATGGCGCAGCGTCGTGGCTGAAGCTGTTAAAGAAGGGAAGCACGACCATCGCGACCAGAACACCTTCTTGCAGCGCTCACATCTTTGGCGAAGGGCTGTTAACTAATGCAAGAGTGCCACCTTCTTGTTCTCAGTGTGGAAGGAAGCAGATATGAGAATGCCAAGAAATTTCTTCATGTCCTTGGGGCGACCCTGTCTTGGTTATGATCTTGAGATACAGATCAGCAAAAGACATCGTATATACTCTTATCATTGAATATTTACAGGTGATGGTCATGTCGAAACGTTCACATGATCAAATACTGTATCGTGGTTGCGTGGCAGCTCTGCTACATTGTATGTTCGAATCTAAGATATCGAGGAAACAACCATCACGAAACCGTCACACAACATTGAGTGTTGCGACACAGAACACATTGAGATCGAGGATGACCTAGAAACACTCAAAACCAAGTGAAGTAGGATATACACACGCACATATGGGGAGAAGCATATTCATGATTACATAAAAAGAAAACGCCGCTATGCCATGGTACATCTCATAATCTCCATCGCTGCATCCTAGACCTAGTACTCGTCCGAGTAGTATTCCTCATCCGGCATCATAGCGCGGTAACGTCTGCTAGCAAGGTCCTGCTCAAGACCACCATCTGCGTCAGGGTCTGCGTAGCCTNNGTAGAAACAATGTTAGTCATGGTTCTAAGAGCCTGATTCAGATTCGAGAAACTTACCAACTCCACCAAAGAAGCTCAAAGCGACTGGCAGGAAAACTAGTGCATGCAGAGCAGCCCAGATGACGAGTGCCAACCAGACTCTGAAGTAATAGATCTCGAAGATCTTGCTACGAGTGAAGGCGAGTACAAAGACACCAAGAAGTTTGGTAACTGTAATGCCAGAGAAGACTGAGGCGCCAACGTTGACAAGAGCAGCCCAAGCGCGTGCGTCCTTGCCACGGAAGCTGTGGCAGCGCTCGAGAAGAGATGGGGAGGGTACCGAGAATGCGCGTGCGATATGAGCACAGAACTCAACCGAGATACCAACGCAGATGATGAGGTTGACCAGAGAGACAGCATTGAGCGAGACACCGGCCAGGGAAATGGTGCCGATAATGTCCACAACGGTCATACCGACGGTCACGGTTACAACAAGACCGGTAGCAAGAGATCCGAGTAGAACACTGCTCAACACGAGAATGAAACCCAGAGCGCCTCCGATAAGCGCACCGGAGAGGCGTACGATCGAGACATACTGGTCAAAGAAGATGTAGAACTTGCTGTAAGGGAAGACTTCTACACCGGTACGAGATGTAATGTCGTTTGCGATGCGGCGAGCGGACTTGTAGGCTGCGATAAAGTCGCTCTGACTATGCATCGGCGTGTGTGATGTACGGAAGTGCGAGGCTGGGATGCTCAGACTGCTGTTGTCAACTACGAGAGCATTACCATATGCGGCTTTGCCAGCCAATGGACATTCACTGGTGGTAGGTGCTTGAAGCCAACGCTCAAGATACGAGACAAATTCTTGACCCTCGGGCATACCGTGAAGGGTAACATTCCATGGAGGGTTGCGGTTCTCGAAGCAAGTATGAGATCCATCAACGCAACACTCTTCGAGCGAAGGGTTTAACCAGAAAAAGAAGTCGTCAATCCAGCTGGCGGTGGAGTCAGAGATGTAACTGATCTCTGGACGCTTACGCTCTTGCTCGAGAATGTTTGCAAGAGAGAACTCCTCGCAGGTGGAGAAGCGACCACAAATCTGTTGCTGATGCTGGCGAGCTGTCGCGTTCAGATCCTTGGTGACGAAGTAGACTGGTGGTCCAGCCTCAAAGTAGTCATAAAGATCATCGAAGTACTTGATAAGATACGAGTCGGAAGGTATAGCAATGCGTTGGTCAAGTCCAAGCTCAACATTAGGTAGCAGAGCAAGACCAATAGTGAAGAAACCGAGGAAGATAGTAATGACGGCGGTCTTGGTTTTCTTTCCTAGTAGAGCAGGAGCATACGTCTTGCGAATGAAGCGTTGGAGCGAACCTTCTTCCTCAATGCCCGCCAAGCCAGGCATACCGGCGATGGCCATCGAGTTCGAGTCAGCACCCTTTACTTTGATAAAGGGGAAGCAGTCTGCACGGCCAGCCTCAACACGCTTCTGGTTGAGCGCAAGAACTGATATGAACATGGTGACTTGCAAGATGGCGTTGATGAAGACAGCTCCAGCCGCATAAGCGGCGAAGTTGCGTACAGCAGGCATACCGACAGCAGCTCCAAGAGCGAAGGCGACAGTTTCGGTAGTGGCAGACAGGAGGATACTGGGACCCATACGACCAAGAGCCTTTGCAATTCTCTCACTGACTGGCTCATCGGCATGGCTGATGTTGACACGCTCAAACTCGTGGACGATAAGGAAGATATTGTCAACGCCAACTGCAAGCACCAGGAATGGGATGACCTCGGCGATAATCAAAGTCGCCTTGACACCAGCGGCAGCGAAAAGACCCACTGATGCCGAGACAGACATGAGTACAATCAGAATACCAACAACGCCAAGCATGAACTTGGACTGAACGAGGGCGTTCGCAGGGTTGTTTAGTACATCTCTGACTGTCAGAGTAGTGGCGCCTAGAGCAATGGATGCGTACAAGAACATGATCAAGTAGCTGACAGCAACGATCTTGGCATCAGTGTTAGTAGACTTGTTGAGCTCCTGCTCCAGACTGATCTCAGTGTTGAAAGACAGACGGAGACCATGTTCCGAGGCTTCCTCCTGGACTGTGAGCAAGAGTCCTTTGAGACTCTCCTCCCAGTCCATGGCTCTCTCGAGTTCGAAAGTGTCCTCGGCATGATTGGTGACGGCCCATGTGGCGACGATAGCAGTAGAGTTGATGACGCTGCCGTTGTAGCCACCGAAGAGGTAACGAGGGTTGAGCGGTTGCTGGAAGTCGGGCAAACAATTGACAGGGGTGTCGGCGCAAGCCTCAAGATCCTCGGCCCACAAATCAGGATCGAGGCCATCAAAGTCACCACCGAAATAACCGGTCAAAGACTGGACAACACAAGCATCACCAGTGGGTTTGTAGCAGACGTCATCGAGGGTGTAACCACCATTGATAGACTTCATTCTGCGGATTCGGTTTTCAACATCGAACCACCAGTCGAGTGTGTCGTAGGACAGAACAGGGCCAGGGCCAGTAGGCAGAGTGTCGTTGACTAGGAATGCTTGTTCGGCTCTGAAGAATGGACCAAATGACTTGTCAAAGAAGGCCTTCTCCTTTGCAGCTTCAGAGTCAGGAGAGACCCAGAGCTTGACGGGATCGGTCTCGACAGTAAAGCGCATCCAACCCAGACTCAGCAATGCGACGATGATGACTGAGGAGCTGATGGTGATGGCAGGGAATGTGGCAGCATTTCGACCGAGACGAGAGAAAATTCTGTCACAGACTGTGTTCAGCGGGTAGTTTCTGGTAGGTTTCTCAAGAAGGCCAGCCTGGTGTACAATATCGCCCTCATCTTCATCGTCGCTGGGTGAAGCGTCCTGCAGCAATCTCAAGCGTTCGTTACGGCTCTTGGTGTGCTTAGCATACGCGACATGGCCGGAGACTGCCAGGATGAGGAGGAACAAGAAAACAGAGTAGACAATGATGACAGCGAAGGACAAACACGGCAAAACACCGACCTTACACTCGTGAGCTTCCTTGACTGAAGGCAATTCGGGACAAGAAGCGGCGCAGTCTACGCAAGCGCACTTGTATCTCTCGTCGGTGCTGTTGCAAGGATGTGCCTTGTCGGAGCCTGGCTCCATGCCAGGGAAATCTGCCTCGCTGGGAGTGGGGAAGTTGATTTGGAAGGGACTGCCGAATGGCTTCTTGTCGCCTAGGAACTTGAGGAACTGAGTGTAGTTCTTTGCACCACCACCAATCAGATCCATGGCCTTGCCTCCTGTGGCTCCAAACTTAACGTCCTTGCAGCTGTTGTAGAAAGCAGTCCCATACTCCTTCGAGATGAGTTGGTCGAGTTCGGTAACCAGCAGCTTGTCACCCTTGGGAACAGTGTTTGTGACGTTGACAAAGAGGGATTGGTCCGGAGAGCAGGTAAAGGTACAGAAGAGGTTGAAGAAGTTGTCCTTGCAAGCAGGGCATGCGCCGATGATGGATTCGGCACGCTTCAAGTTCGAGCTAAGTGCACCCAATTGCTCATCAGTGCAACACACAGGGCCTTCAGCCCACTTGTCACCACATATAGACATAAGCGTCTTGCGTGTGCTGTCGGTAGGCTCCTCGGCCAAGCCATTGTCGGGGCATGGCAGATCTGAGCCGAAGAAACCTTGCTTGCCACAGTGTCCACGGATGGCACACCTTCCTGCTTCGTGCTTGTGAGTGAAGCCATCCGACACCGTTCTCTCAACTTCGAATGTTGTTTGCTGTACTTTGGCAGAGGCAGAAGCGGAAGCAGATAGCAAGCTCAGACCCGCCACTGCGAGCCATGGCCGCGTGAACCTCATTCTCCGGTCTCTTCCTAGTTTCTTGGGTGTGTGATGGCTCGTGCCTGTTGTGGGAGCTTGTGGTAGGGTCGTGTGTCGATGTTGGAACGATTAAACACCGAGGTGGCCGGGTCGTGAGATATCTGTGAAAGCGCGATTGACAATGGGCAGATGTCGCGATATGGTGCACGCGGAGGTAGAGCGGCAAGTCAACACAGAGATGAACAACCACTTCGAACGCGTTGTCTGCGTCGAAACAGAGCAGATCAAGGTGGTGCGTGGGAGCCATCGAACGACTCGCGCCGATGGCCGCCTCCGCATTTGCTTCCCGCGTGAGACGTCTGATGACGCTGCCAAGCTCAGCCACATTTGAAGAGTACCAGCCCCATCTCAACATGCCTCACATTTTTACAGATCTCAACTTCAAGCAGGGAGTAGTTCTGATGGTAGTATTACATGTTACTTCGTTTGTATAACGTCTCATGTAGCTAGCAGAGTCTCTAGCCTCTCATTCCAAAAATCGCCCGCATGCTTTTCCTCTGTGTTCATTCATCAAGCAGTCGGTGCTCATTTTCTCCTCTATGCACCTCTTCATCGCGGCGCGGCTCCGGTTCCTAATGCGCTTCCTTGAGTAGCATCCAACTGTGTGAAGCCGCTTTGCTTGCCACACATGCTTCATTTCGTCGTTGTCTTCATTCATGCCTGAGCCTCGCCGCCACCAGGAGCTGCGCCTGATGAAGGTCCACGACCGGCACCACCTCTGCCACCACGGCCGCCGCCACGTTCCAGACCACCACGACCGCGTCCTCCACGGCCGCCACGTCCACTGCGTGCGCCTTCGCTGTCGGATTGTCCACTACGGTATCCGCTCTGCTGGCCCGACGCTGTGCGTGAGCTACCCCAAGTGCCAGCCTGGAATCCACCACGGGCTGGGCGTTGCTTGAACTCGCTGATTCTCAGTGTCGAGTACTTGCTGTCTGATGCAGGACTACGCTTGAGGACTTCTTGCATCTCTTCGGGCGAGTTGAAGTGTGCAATCCAGAAGCCCTTGCTAGTTCTCTCCAGCTTGGTGACCTTCTTCTGATCATCCTCGCTGAAGATCTGGCGCACCTCGGCCTCATCATCGGTGCCGTTGATGGGAGGGATGAAGATGGACTGACTCTTAGGAGGTTCCTGAGGCTTGGGAGTAGCATCGGTGGCAGGGGCAGCGGGGGTCTTGTCTTCAGACTTTGCAGGGGCGGGAGTGCCGTTGGTCGGGGCTGCAGGCTGAGGGGTTGCAGCAGGCTTGGTGGGTGCGGGAGAGGGCACTTGTTGAGGAGTGGCGACTGGGGGTTTAGAGGTTTGGTGAGGTCCAGGACCACGCGAAGGTGCGTTTGCAGGAGCAGGAGTTGATGCCACGGCAGCGGCAGGGCCTGAAGGTGTAGCAGCATTGCTAGGTGTAGGTGCCGATGCAGTGACCGGGGCAGTGGGTTGTTGCGGGGCTTGAGCTGCTTGTGCGGGCTGTGCAGGGCGCTGAGCGGGCTTCCCGGCGCGGTGCGAGAAGTTGAAACCCTGAGCCTTCATCTCAGTACCGATTCTGCCTTGATCAATATCGAGAAGCAGCCATCCGAAGGCGGCATCGGCCAAGTTGAAGTTCCACATATTCTTGAAGGCGCTCTCGTCAACGACACCGCCCTGAGGACCAGTGTAGCCACCACCGAAGGGATTGCCACCGTTTGCGACAGAGGGCATCTTCGAAACCAAATCAAGGGCGTTGTTGAGCAGGCGCTGTTGCGACTCGTTCTCGGAAACAGCAGGCTCGACCTCACTCTTGACAGTCTCCCAGACATCATTGAAAGAGGCCTTGGAGGCGGCCAGCTTGCCGCGGTAGTGATCCAGAGTAGGGTTGACGCTGAACTCGTTGTAAGAGCTGCCGTAACGGAAATGCAAGCCGGCCGAGATGGAGAAGTCAGCCTTGAGGGCCACGGCCAGCTGGTTCAGCAGACCTTCACGAGCGGGCGATGCATGGGTGACGAAGACACGGGTCTCGGTGGGATCATAGACACGGTTGGCTGTGTCGATGAGCTCGCCAATCTGCAGAAGTGTGGTCCACATTGTTCCTTGGCCTCCAGCGATAGTGGTGCGACCCTCACCATTGTCGAACAGCTTGTGCATGACAACAGCACCTCCGAGACCCAACAGGCGCAACTTGACACCGCCAATGTCGAGCAGGCGGGCATGCGACTCATCAATGACGAACAGGTTGTTGATCTTGTATTCTCCCGAGCGCAGCTTCTCCAAAACCGAGACGTCTTCGCATGCACCCCAAACTGTGTAGACGGGCTTCTCGAGTGTGTAGGTACCATTCAGGAATTGCGGGAGTTCTGATAGAGGCAGGTTCTCGCGCTGGAAGCGCTCCTTGATGGAGGATTGGGCCGGGGCGCGGGCAATGTCGTTCTTGACACCATCGTTCAGGAGAGGGGAGTATTGCGCAACATGCTTGAGAGTCNNCTGACTAGGGTTAGTCGATTGAAGAAAGTGATTCAGCAAGGCAGCTCACTTCTCAGCAATGCGGTCGAGCGAAGTGTTGTCGTAGAAGCCAAAGTCACCAGTGTGAATGATGTAGTCGGCTCTTGCGTGGCGTGCGAGTTCGTTCAAAGATCTAAGGTTGCCTNNGTCCCATGACATCAGTATCCGTTCCTTCTCCTTGAACTGCGCAGTCTGCTCACCTCGTACGTCGGCGATACAGAGGACTCTGGCGCCACCGGCCTGCACCACGCGACCTTGGTTAGGGAGAAGTGGCGTCGCTCCGGGGACGGGGCCGGATGCTTGGGCAGGATTGCCGTTGGGGATGTAGGCCTGGCTGTATGAGCGCGGTTGAGTAGGTGGTTGCTAGACAAGCATCAGCATGGATGAAGTAGCAAATACAATAAGCGCAAGATGCGGACTCACAGCCATGAGGGATGTCTGGGTGTGGTGTGATGCGCTTTGCCGGGGGTATCAAATTAAAGAAACAGAGTGCAAAGCAGAATTAAGACAAGGAGCACACAAGTGCAGAGTCAGGTGAACAATGAGAAAGAAGGCGGAGAGGTGAATGTGAAGGAGAACGGAGCTTCCACGTCGTTTACTCCTGCCACCGCAGCTGCCAAAGCCCGTCTGTCTGCGTCTGTGAGGCGCCGCGAGAGGTCTTGGCGTGACCCCCGAATGAAGACCGTGCTCAATCCATCTTGCTCTCCATCGCTTCTTGTTGCGTGTAAAGCATTTTGTCACAGATATGAGCAGACGATGAGATAGATGCTAGTTCGAGTCGTCAATTGTCTTACATACCTACTTTGTGTAATCAGTCTGCCAGCCTCAGTGTGCAAGCATATTCAAGCAACTGCCGCCTTCCCTCGTCCGAGCTCCAAACTGGCCCAGCCTCCTCTTCCATGAGCTTCTCAATCCTCCTTCACTTCCACCTCAGTATTCCATGGCGTCCTCAAAGAGCTGTCTCAGCTGTGCCCTCTCCTCATCCACATTCTGCATGTCCAGATTGGGTGCCAGCATCAGTACTCTTGCCTGTGGCATGGTTCCTTCCACCAATTGATCCACATCGCTGTTACCAAAGCCCAAATCCTTCAGACCTCTAGGCTGATCGCCCAAGTCCACCAAGAATTTGGCCAGCGCCTCGCTCAAGACTTCTCCAGCACTTTCTCTCTTAACCTGACTGATGTCCACACCGAAGCACTCTGCTGCCGCAAGATGTCTTTCTGGGTTGCTTGCGCCAGTAAACTTGAAAACAGCAGGTGCGGTAACAGCGACACTGACACCATGAGGGATGATCGGGTGGTCAACCTCATAGCCATGATGCTTGTAGCCTGGATTTTGGCCACTGACAGGGTAACTCATGCCGTGGCACAGATGGACACCCGCGTTGCCGAAACCGACGCCTGCCAAAGTTGCTGCCAACAGCATCTTGCTTTGTGCTTCATGGTCATCTGGATCCTTGACTGCTCTAGGCAAATACTTGACAGTGTCTTTCAATGCCTGTAGACTGAAAATATCCGAGATGGGGTTAGCACCCTGGTATGCCGGTCGCTCGATTGGGTTGCGAGGTCTTGGTACACGTTCGTGGTATGGAATAGCTGTCCATGATTCAAGAGAGTGACAAAGAACGTCTAAGCCGCTCGAGGCGTGCACAGCGGAAGGCATGGTACGAGTGTTGAGGGGATCGCATATGCCCAGCGTTGGCTTCAAGTTGCGATGTGCGATACCCGTCTTTGCCTTCTTTGACACTAGATCGAAGATGGCTGTACCTGTTGTTTCTGAACCAGTTCCTGCTGTTGTGGGTACAGCAACAAGCGGCTTCAGCTTGCCCTGGATGGGCAGTCCTTTTCCAAGAGGGGCATTGACGAAATCCAGAAAGTCGGCCTCAGGGAACGATGTATACAGATTCATGAGCTTCGCGGTGTCAATGACTGAGCCACCACCAACAGCGAGGAAGGCGTCTGGAGCGTAAGGTTTGGCGTATGCGATTGCTTCCTTGATACTGGGTACTAGTAAGTATTGCACCCTCCCCTTTGCAACGTGGTACAAGACTTACGAGTGGTCCTTGGGTTCGACTCGACACTTGCTGTATATCTCGTATTTGATTCCTTCCCTGTCAAGACCTTCCTGAACTTGCTTCATGGCTGTCAAATGTAAGACAGTACCATCGGTCACGATCATGACTTTCTTGGCTCCCATGTTCTTGAAATCCATGCCAACCTCCTTGGTGCAGCCAGGTCCAAACCGGATACTCGATGCTGCCATCTCAAAAGCATACTCTTTCTGTTGCGAGTAGTCGACAGGCGTTGCAAGAGCACGTCGTCCCTGGGTAATGCTCAAAGGATTGTGATGGTGTCCTGGGTTGCTGTGGCATGGACATCCTGGCCCGTGTGTGCCCACCGCACGCAAGAGATTGAGTGCTCTCACTGCTCTGGTCGGTGCTATGCGTATGGCTGCCATGTTTCTAGATGTAGGCCGAAAAGGAAGATACAGAAAGAAGAACCAAGGGCCTCACGACATGTTTTGACTGCATCATCGGGTCATGTTCCCCGCAATATCCGCTGGCCCCTCATTGTGGAGTTCGACTAATTCGGTATACCGATGAGCCGGTTGTGCCTCTAGCATCAATGAACCTCTGTCTTTGCAAAGTCAAAGCTCATGTCAGAAGAAGAAGGTGATTCATAAGTGCTATGATCAATCAATTCGTCCCATGACTTCGTATCTTGCTCGGGATCATTCATTTGAGCAATTGCTCACCGAAGCATATAAGCCGAGGCACGACTGACCCCACAATGCGGCCTTCACACCCTGAGACATCTTGAGGGCACTCTCAAGACTGAACTGCGATGTCGGCATCATGAAAAACACCAAACATGAACAACAGCCCAGTATCTACGATTCTACGAATATGAATCTGAACAATCAAGCGGCGATATGGATCCATAACATAGATTACATGATGTTACACAGGTCTTGGCGACTGTGCCACCACAACATCAAGCATCGATTCTCTTTTATCATCTTCGACCTTTCTACATCTTAAGGCAGCGCAGCAGACATGTTCGGGCGTCAAGGCTCGTTCTTGGATTACTGTGCTCGACTTCCCGCTGAGAACTCCTCCAACATACTCCCGGACTCCTGGCCCGCAATTCATATCTCGCTCTTCTCCAATTCTGTGCGACATGCTGAAGCGTCCGACTGGAATATTGACCCTCACGCCAAAGTGAAACGACGTCGCACACCTGGGGCTCCACTACCGAGTGCTAAAGAGAAGGCGGATACTGTTGCCTGCAGAAAATCTATCGAGGAGGGGGAACCTCCAGAGATGCTCCTTCGGTCTAAGCTAGACGCCGGAACTCTTTCGAAGCCTATTGCGGCTATATGCCTAACGGAAGTCGCCTTTAGGAATCAGATTGAGGCAAAGCTAGGGCAAGCCGTATTAACGTGGCTCTGGGATCAACACGACCAATTCGTCTACCCAAATGATAACGAACTCATATATGCAATGGTCGAGCTGTTAGTACGTGAGGGCCAAGAGGAAGAAGTCTGGCGTTGGATAAGCCGCAGAACAACACGATCAAAGGGTTCAACATACAGCCACAGTCTCCATTATGCAACGCCAACACACCGTTCTGTCTGAAGCGGAACAAATGGGTCAGTCGACTCTCGGTCATCATCATGGCTATGCTCTAGCAACGGAATTGGAATATATCTTGCCCATGTGCTAAAACCTGTCACAATCTCGTGACCACCCCTTCCCTCGCGGTAGGATAAGATAGTACTGTATGCTACCAAAACGTACAGTTATCTTTAAAGCAGAAATGTGAAGAAGAGATACCTCGACCTGACGTTTCCTCCTACATTGCAATCTTCTTCAAAGGCTCCACAACGACCTCGATGAAAGACCGCTGAAGTAGTGCAGCCACGTATGGATTGGACTCGTCAACATCGCTGCTCAAGCCAAACGCCGTCAACCCTTCTATGCAAGCTCTAGTAGCATGAGCGTACCTCTCTCCCATGTTGAACCGCACTTGTCCAAGAATGGTGTCGCTATCCAGGATACGAGCTCGGGTGTCTTGTCTTTCGTCACCTAATGCAGAATCTCGACCAGAGCGCAGCGGCTGTAGAATTTGATCGATGGACTTCCAATGCGCGATCTCGATCAGGATGATGCCAAGGCTGTAGATATCATAGATCTTACGATATCCGCTTTTTCTGCCCGAGTCGAGATACCCTGGATGACAGTATAACGACCACTTGCTGTCATGTGGAGGTCCATTTGATGTGAATGAGTTATCAGAGGGCCTGGAGAATCCAAAGCCTGACATGTATAACTGTCCCGGACTCTCCCTACATGCAGATGCAGTCCTGTCAAACACGATACCAGCGCTTCGGAGGCCTTTGTGTAGCCAGTTCACAGCATGCAGATATAACACGCTTTCGGCAATCTGTCGAGCGATGGCGTCTTTGTCGATACCAAGGTTGGGTTCCCGAAGATAAGATAACAGCGATTGTGATCCATCGAATGAGGAGTCTAGGACAACTCCGAACCGAGCTTCATCGCGGTCTTTGATGTACCCCCGGCATCCAGGAAGACGGAACTCATCTGGTCGATCTGGCTGACTTAGCAACCAGGTCAATCTCTCCACATTCTGGACACTCTGAGGGTCAGGATGAGACTCGGGGTTGCCCCTTTGCCTATCACTGCGACTCTCNTTATAGTCCCTCCACTCAATCCATACTGGTTTCTGATCAATGGTTGCCAAGGTTCGATACCCATCGTCTACATCCATCAGAAGTTGCAAGGTGGAAGTGTCTTGTGCTCCCAGAAGCAATGACTCTTTGGTCACAAGAGTACTCATGCGGATAGCAAATGAAGTCACTTTCTGTACGGTTGTGTTCAGTTGTGATTCAAGTGCGTTATTTCTGTTACCAGCTTTCACACACATAGCATCGTGGCGGCTAGTTTCAAGCTGAGCAGCAAGCAAAGCCTTCATGTCCTCGAGGCTCCTGCTGAGTTGGAGCATAGAGAGCGATGTTTCGTGGGTTGACCAAAGGACCTGATCCATTCTATCGTCGGACACTGTCGCATGTAAGTGGTCTGTAAGAATCCTGAGTTGGTCGAGTCCTGCACGAAAGCGCTTCTGGTCCTTGATGGCCCAGACCAGTCGCTTCGGATCTTTTGATATGACGAAGACGTCTTCTGCAAGTCGGAATAGATGGTTCAATCCTCGTGGATGTTTGAGAGAATGGATGCTTGTCTTGTCACTGGACACTCCTGCAAGCTCGCGGTAGACATTGTACACGGCGGAAGATTGTTCCATTGGTCCAGATATGTCAAGAGTACGTGCAGTGCTTGAGTCTGGACTCGAATCGGAATCGCGAGGTGGTGCGACGTAGTATGTTGTTAGCCCGTCAAGATTGTCCAGTTCCACTTTGATCTGCTTAAGGACATCTACAATCAAAGTCTCGTTGGCTTTGATATGGGAAGCATAAGTGGATGACTCGTTTGTGGAAAGCCATTCGCCCCATCTGGATAGTCTGTACTGCTCGAACTTGACACGTAGAACAAGAGTTTTGATTTCGGTGTCAGCACTCGCTGCACATCTAAACAGCTTGTATNNGCTGTAAGATGTCAGTAAAGATAACTTCTGTTCTGTGACTTGTCGTTGACCTTGAAGTGTCGCTCCAAGGAGCTCCAGCACCAAAGAAGTTGCGCCGATACCCAGTTCCATACTAAGCACGATGTTGCGCTATCTGTGAAAAGGCCTAAACTGTGAAGAATTGCCCAAGTGATGGACTGCCGGTTTTGTGATACTACGGAGCAAAGCGTTTCGCCGAACCTGACCGACATTTCAGGAGCATATCATGACGGCGCAAGCTTGCAGCCTGTTCGTGCCGCAGTCACTCATGCACGAACGTGTTGTGCCATGATAGGTTGGATACCAAATTCGCTGTCGAGGAACCATGCAAGACGGCTGAGTCGATGGCGCGGCCAGCGAATAAGGCAATCATAGGTTATATGCGTAGCTGAAGGATCGGTACACTGTCATTGGAGGGCACATCCGCTGCAGACCCAATCTGACGGGCGGTCGATACAGCTCAGCATGCAGCTCGATGGGCAACATGATCACGCACCAGATATTTGGCGTCCAGGTTTAAAGCCTCAGTGTATCCAACTTTGCAGTTCCACTAGACAAATCAGTCTTCCAACATTTCTGTGGCTGGTCCTTTTCACATAACCCTACACCAAAACGAGACCTTGCCGCTCCTCGAGCATCCGTTCCCCTGCAATGAGCCGATATAAGAGAGCTTCGGACCTGACGCTAGCACAGTACCACGAGAGCCTTCCAAAGTTTCACTGGTTGGGCAAAGAAGGGTCTGTGGGACCCATTGTTACTGAGAACTATGAACCGATCCCTGAGCATCTGGGAAACTATCTAGGCAGGGTTTTGAACTGGTCTGATAGATCATATGTCGCACTGGTTCAGCTCGTCACGGAAGACGGCAAAGAAGACCTTGTAGCTGCAAAGATCATGCAAAGCTCTTCGAACAAAGAAAAGTTGACGAATGAGCTCAAGATACTTCAAAACCTACGACACAAACATATCGCAGCTGTCCTCGGAAATTTCTCTACGGATGGAGGAAAGGACGAAACACATTACGGACTCTTGGTGTTTCCCCTGGTTGCCAAAGATCTCCAGGATTTGTTGGAGGCGATCTCGAAGCACAACGAATCTCATGAGAAAGAAGGCGCACCTTGGCCTTTGCACCAGCATACGCACAAACTTCTACCGTACTTTGCCTGTCTTTGTGAGACTGTGCTGTTTCTCCATAACCAGGATCGACCTATCAAACACCGAGACATCAAGCCCGCAAACATCCTCATCGACAGATTCGACAACGTCATCCTGGCCGATTTCGACATCTCCAAAGCTTATGACGATGTCAAAAACGCAATCACGTACGGCAGCTTAGACGGAACTATCATGTACTCCTCGAAAGACGTCTGGAAAACTTCGAAGCAGAGCGATCCGGAAGGCAGCAAACGAGGATTGGAGTGGGACGTTGTCAGTCTGGCGTTCGTCTTTCTCGAGATGGCGACCGTGCTATTCGGCGAGACCCTTCACAATATGAGGAAACCTATGAAGAGGCTATACGAAGGGTGTGAGAAGCCTACGGTACGATATTCGGAAGAAGATCTCGAAATCGAGAAATGGCTTGGTGTGCTCGAGAAGACAGCAAAAGACACCCCGTGGAAGCTTCCTGAGCAATTCACACGCTCGATCCACGCCGAGCCATGTTATGTTGAAAACTTTCTGGGGGCTATTAGAGACATGATGTCGGCTAAGCGAAATAACCACGACTCTCTGAAACAAGCCTGGGGAGTTTTTGGACGCTTATCCGGACATTGCCCTAGCCCCCAATTTAGGTGAGTAACCAGAAGTTGTTCAACATTTGATGACGACTAATTGTGCAGTCCTGGCGATGATGATGCTTTTGGTTTACAGTCCTTGTCCATCGCTAGTGTCTGAAGATCGTACTCGTGAACTGTTCAAGTGTTCGTCAGAGACGTGGTTGACAGCTTGTTATCCAAATAGTGCAGAATTAGAGGCTCAGCAGCGAATCTGACAGAAGAATCTATACAATCACAACTCCATCCAGCTTTCTTCCTGGATTCTGAGCATCTCTGGAGGTGGCAGATTGTAGAAGTCGTGAACGAGATCAACGTGGTCGAGAAATGCAGGCTCGTCAAGTATGCCGGTGTCGCGGTCCCCTCCTCTACATATCGAGCATGAATACCTGTCGGGGAAAGCAAATGTCTCCCATTCGTTCGTTCGCGAACGAGACCGACGAATTTCGACCAAGAGTTTTGCGCAGTTTTCCAGCTGATTATACAGTCCACGAGCCGAACAACATTTCTCAGCTTCTATTATGGATCCCATATTAACATAACCAGCAAGCTCTTCCAGACCACTGACTTGAACTTTCTCAGGGTACTCTGGTGCTAAAGTACCCTTGACTTCGAGGCGCTGACTATCCGATTGAGCTCTCCCAAAAGGCCAGCAAGAACGCCAGGGAGGCGGATGCTTTTTNGGTTGGCTGCCTATCTCAATAAGGCATCGCAACGAACTGGTATTGTGATACAAAAGCCCAACCTCGTCCGTGATCAAGTGAGTGAGAGCCATATTCCGGGTAGCAGCCGTCGTCAAGCGTTCCACAGGCTTCTGTGGCTTGAGATGAGCGTTGAAATATTCGTTATAGCCTGGGTCGGCCATCGTAACGCGGCAAATGTTAGTAAGGGAAACAGGGATTGTGGTCTCGTCCATCGCGCCGTAATGATCACCTTTGGTTTTATGTAGCTGGTAAGACCTGAACACGTGAATTTTCGAAGAAGAACGTTTGCGCACTCCAAACACCAATNNCTACAAGTTTCAGAAATCGCCTTTGTGAGTCGTGGGAGTATCTTACGTTTGGCACATTCCAGGGATTGACAGGAACTGCGAGGCATGCTGCTGGCAGACCGTACGAGATGAAGACTTCAAGGTTTCAAGCTCCAACTTGTCATCCATGCTCCTAGTAATTTGACGAGACTCTTCCCGCCGCTGGTTTATATGTGACTGCCCGAGGGCTCCAGGCCGAGGACAGTTCATGAAATTCGTCACTCTTGTGTCAGTTTCCTCCAGTGATAGTCTAAGATGTCCTAGCATAGTTGCAATGAGTCTAGACAAGACGTTAGCATGAGCTATGCATGGAGATTTTCGATACATACCCNNTCCGACACTTGTACCGCACACCAGATCGAAGTAGTGATGGAAACGAAAGTCGTAATCATCGCCCGTGAAAGTTTCCATGTGTGGCGAGGCTTTACTTGTCATGATCGAGGGATCTTCTTGCCTTTCGATATCGATGATTCGTTTCATGAGATGCTTCAAGATGAACAAGCAAGCAGGCCAAGATGTCTCGTCGACGNNACTGTGGTCGGATTAGAAAAGTCTGAAGCAAAACTCGACATCACACATACCTAAAGCCAATACTAGCTTCTCATCCCATGGTGGGCGCTGGAAGTGCGCTCGGCTTACACTCGACCGTGTTGGTTTACCATCAAGATCAGACTTCAACTCCATCACCAGGCTCGATTCAGGCAAATGCTCTTATCGAAATCTTGATGACTTAGAAGCTGTCGATAAATCCTTCTGTGTGCCGTAGTCCTCAATGAAGGCTTGCGACCTTGCCTGAGAATCTTTCATGGAGAGAATCAGACTGGGGAGTATCGGCTTAATGTAAGAAGATGACAAGTCGCAGACTGCGCCCCGTCATCCGCCTGGCTACGTGTAATCAATTATGCGGAAGGCCCCCTGCTTCGAGCCCCCATTCCACGTTGTACACCAATAATGCCTATCGAATGGCCAACGGCGATATGTAGTGCATCTCACACAACTTTGTTGGCACATAAGTTTTGTACTGTCGCTGGACGCAAACGAGTGTTCCCTTCGCTGATTTGATGAAGAGCCTGTCAGTGAAGAATTTTCCATATCGAGGCAAAGGTCCAACTCCATGAACATGAGGAGAGCTCGACTACAGGCGGGCTTCATAAGGCACGTTTGATTGGGCTAATACCGGGTGTCATGCATGTAGGTGCATGTCTGAGGTACGTAGCTACAATATACTGCTTTCATTGGCCGACTCTGATCGTAGGCTTGCAGGTTTCGTGCTTGCAGGTTGCAGGAAATGCAGAATATGCGGCATAGGCGCACGGGCCTTACAGTTGCAACAAACGATCCTTGACCGATTTTCCGAGCTCTGCGTCTCTGGGCGGCTTTGTTGTTCATACCTCCAGCAATGGCTCTCGACGTTGATCATGTGGAAATAATGAGTGTCGAAAGCAAGGTGACATTTGTTGAACGCAAGCGGACAGTTCTCTTTGCGTTGGCAACAAATTCGAAAGGAACATGAAGCGGATAAGGAGTTTCTTGACAACTCTTTCCATAAAACCGACAACATTTAGAGTATCTATGATTCATTACGCTTGTCGTTGAGAGCATGGCCACATGCGGCGCTGTACTGCAGTAATATTGCTCTCCTTTGCGGCGGCCAGAGAACGTGTGAAGGTGAGCAAAAGCAAGAGCGTAGGCAATCAAGCCTTTGAGATAAGCATCCCCACCTTCCCCTTCTCGAAACCATGGAGCATCACTGGTTGAAGCTCAGCCTGTGAACCTCGTGAACGATTTTGCGACCCCAAAGATAAGGAATTAGTCTCGGGTTGCGGCACTGGTCTTCGGCTGAGTATTGACGAAGATACCACCACCTTTGTGTGCAATCATGGCATAAGTATCGTTTCTGTTTCTCTTTTGCAATTCTCCTCTACCTTCGATATTCAGCAGTCAACATGAGCTTAACGTCCAAAGCAGGTCTTCCCTCGAGGGACACGATTAGGAAAAGATGCACGACTCTTGAAGCCTGGGCACTGCCGAAGCAAGAATCGACAGTTGCACCCGAATATGTTTGGACGAACAAAGATATGGACCCTGTGCCCATCTCAGACCAGACCTGGGACATGTGGACTTGGATAGCANTAGTAAGCAAAGCTACTATCCATCACTTACACATCGCTGATGCTGGATGAAGTTGGGCTACTGACGTTATCAACCTGGGCACCTGGGAGACTGCCAGCTCGATTATTCAAGTCGGTCTGACCTGGCGTGATGCTATACCAATCATGGCCGTCGGAACTCTTTGCGTAGCCATACCTGTTGTCCTCAACGGTGCAATGGGTGCCCACCTTCATGTTCCGTTTAGTGTCATCGTTCGCTCTGGATTTGGCTACTACTTTGCCTACTTTTGTATTGCATCACGATGTATCTTGGCCATGTTTTGGCTGGGTATACAAAGTGCAAACGGCGCTCTCGCTGTGCAGATCATGATCATGGCGATCTGGCCTTCGTTTGCTTCCTATGACTGGGGTGGACCAAACAACACAGTAGGCTGAACAATCTGCCCCTCTAGCCGTCGATTACTCACGTTCAATCAGCTTCCCAAGAGTGGCGGTATCAGTACTTCTGGCATGATAGCCTACTTCCTCTTCTGGATAATCCAACTACCTTTGCTTCTAATACCACCTACCCAACTACGCTATCTGTTTATCGTCAAATTGATCGCAGCTCCGGTGACAGCCATCGCAACTCTCGGATACATGGTTCATAAAGCCGGTGGCGGTGGTGCCATATTCTCACAACCAGGCACGGTAACAGGTGATGCAAAAACCTACCTCTGGCTAAGCTGCACGTCTTCCGTGACAGGAGTATGGGCAACTCTCGCTGTAAATGTAGCAGACTTTTCTCGCTACGCCAAAGGTCGTGCAGATGGCAAACCGAACCATGCACAATATGTTCAACTACCAGCTTTACCCATACTATTCACTTTATGCGGTGTCCTCGGTGTCATCACAACCTCAGCATCCAAAGTGGTCTATGGCGAATTCTACTGGAATCCTCTCAATATCGTGGAGCAATGGCTCAAGAACGGACATGCTGGAAGAGCGGCGGCGTTCTTTGCTGCATTGAGTTGGTTCATTGCTCAGGTGGGAACAAACATCACTGGCAACTCCATCTCTGCAGCTAACGATTTGTGTGTCATGGCGCCGAAGTACATTAACATCAGGCGTGGATGCGTCATTGCAGCTGTTGTATCGTGTTGGGTCATGGTGCCATGGAAGATTCTGTCTGATGCGGAAACATTTCTCAGCTTCATGTCTGGGTACTCGGTCTTCCTTGCTCCTATGGCTGGTAAGCCTCAATCCGATTATCTCATAACAGGTTGAGGAGCATTTACTGATACATCCTGTTCTTCTGCTATAGGCATCATAGCAGCCGATTACTGGCTCGTCAAACGCCGTCACATAGACATACCAGCTCTTTACGACCCACACGGACGCTACAGATACATCTACGGCGTCAACTGGCAAGGCCTAGTTGCATTCCTTACCGCCGTTTGCCCCAATCTTCCAGGTCTTGCCAACTCGATCAACGGAATCTCCATCTCTGCAGGAGCCAAACATCTTTATTTGTTTGACTGGCTGTACGGCTTTGTATGCAGTGTCGTCGTTTACACTGCGCTGAGCAAGATTTTCCCTACAAAGGAGGCACTGATATCAAAGTCGATATATTCTCTGGAAGTCGTGGAGGGCAAAGAAGCGAGTCCGGATCGGGATGTTGAGGGTGAAAGCAGAGGTGTATTTGAGAAGAGAGGTGGACATGTCGATGCTGTTGATGTTGGCAAGGTCTTTTGATGCGGAAATTTTATTTATCGTATATAGATACAGATAGATTTGTGACGACCAATAGATGTTCAGTGCACTTGAATACGTCTTGTACGCATTGATGTCTTGTCGCAAGATATATCCACAGGCACAATAACACTCAGCTCGTCAAACCGCAATCGATCACAACGTTCTGTCCAGTCATACTCCTCGACAGTGCAATTGCTCGCACTTGATCAGCGACATCCTGAAAATGACAGTCAGCAACCAGTCACATCTCAATGTATACTCCACATCCACTTACATCAACCTCTGGCAATCTCTTCAACTTTGTGTTATTCTTATGCGCCTCCCTCTTCTGCTCCGAAAACTTCAACCCCCACTCCGTAAGCATCAACCCAGGAGCCACAGAATTAAATCTAATCTTCGGCGCACAAATATTCGCCAAACACTTTGTCAAATGTATACTCGCAGCTTTGGTGACCGCGTACGGCAGCGAACTACCACTGGGCTTGACACCAGCAATACTCGCTGTAGTGATAAAAGCACCTTCAGTCGCATCGAGGTGTTCGCGACATGCGTAGGCCAACCACATGTGTGCTTTTACATTGTAGAGGAAGCATTTGTCCCAGTCTTCGTCAAAGTGCTGTTCGTCAAAGTTCATAAAGTTTGTTAGGCGTGTGTAGCCGGCGTTGGACACTACGACGTCGAGACGGCCCATGGTGGTGATTGTTTCCTGGACGAGAGAGCTTATGGCATCGCGATTGCCAATGTCTGCTTTTATGGCGTGGAAGCGAGGGGATTCTTGCGAAGAGACGGTGCTGGGGATGGTGTTGAGCTCTTTCAGGACGTCTTCGGCGCGAGAAGTGTTGTTTGCGTAGTTGATCACCTATGATAAGATCAGAAAGGGTACGTTAATATGAGTTCTGGGATGGCATACCACTCGGAAGTCTGGTGCTAGGACACGAGCGATAGCAGCACCCAGACCTGCTGTGCCAGCTGTGATCAGAGCAACTTTCTGTGCAGCCATGAGGGAGATAGTGACTGTGTTCCTTTACTTTTACTTAAAGACAGAGATTTGGAGTTGAAGAAGAATTGAGAAAGAGACAGCACTAAACAATGTACTTGACCGAGGACCCCAAAAGGAAGTGCCGCGGGGTTGTGTTTACAACCCTCCCACCTTGATATGCGGTTTCGTTCCGCTGTGGGTTCGTTTGGTATTCCGAGATTCACGGCAGAGAGAGTCGGACGGTATCTCTTTCCGCCTGCCATGTACCGATGAGATGCATGAGCCGGCAGTCGCACACAGATTGAGACCGCCCATTGAATATCATAACAGGTTTCTAATCAAAAAGCAAGATGGTCGTTGTGCAACAAAGGTGAAAGGCGAAAGGCTCATGGTGAAGTCTCGAGCTCCGGAGCGAAAGCCGAGATCGGGTGGGCGAGCATGACGTAAAACGTGGTCGAAGTTTTGTAGTATTGGTGTCGAGCTCCAAGCAACTGTAGCACAATCAACTCACAGGACATAGACACGATGGCCTCTTTCTTCAGATCAGCACCCAGAGCCCTGTCTCGCGCATCAGCATGCCAGCCCTTGGCCGCTCGTGCCAGAGCTGCACCTTTCATGTACCGTGGTCTTGCCACAAGTCAGGAACAGCCTCGCATTCGTCTTGGTTCTGTCGCCCCTGACTTCAGCGCAAAGACGACTGATGTAAGTTCATGTTGTATGTGTGGTCCAGAAAGATACTGACAACCTCAGGGGGACATCAAGTCCTTCCATGAGTGGATTGGTGACAGCTGGGCAATTCTGTTTTCGCACCCAGCCGACTACACACCTGTATGCACTACTGAGCTCGGCGCCTTTGCCAAGTTGAAGAACGAGTTCGATGCTCGCGGTGTCAAGATGATTGGCTTGGTACGTAGTAAGAAGAGCTTAGAACGAGCAAAGCAAAGCTAATGCCTGTTACAGAGCGCCAACGACCTCGGATCGCACGAGGGTTGGATCAAGGACATCAACGAGATCGCAAACACCAGCCTCCAGTTCCCCATCATCGCCGACCACGACCGCAAGGTAGCCTTCCTGTACGACATGATCAACGAGGAGGATCTCCACAAAGCAGCCATTGCCTTCACAATCCGCTCGGTCTTTGTCATTGACCCTTCAAAGAAGGTCCGTCTGACCATGATGTACCCTGCCAGCACTGGCAGAAACAGCGCCGAAGTACTCAGAGTCATCGACTCTCTTCAGACAGCCGACAAGAAGGGCATTGCTACACCCATCAATTGGCAGGTTGGTGAGGATGTCATTGTCCCTCCTTCGGTGTCGACTGAGGATGCAAGAAAGAAGTTCAACAACGTGCGCGAGCTCAAGCCTTATCTTCGCTACGCCGAGATCAAGTAGACGGATGGTCAATAGACAATATTAGGATAGCCTACATAGACACGAGGAGCCAAGATTAGATTTCTGTGTATCTTTGACATGTATCCTGTCAAGAGCCGTGGCTTGCTTTCAATCTAGTTCCAGAAGGCAGTTCATACAACAAGAAGCAGTAGATCCGGTGCTGCGCGTGCTTGGTTGACTGAGTTCGGCGTCCATTCGGCCGGCAGGTTGGGATCAGCCTCGGCTCCCCGGACTCGGTGTCGGTAAAGCTTGAGAAATGTTGCATCACATGTGAAGGGCACACCCAGCATCATCGGCGCGAACTATTTGGCATCCCGGCCTTCTTCTTTCTTGCCAGACCCGTTCTTCTCCTTGCTCCTCCTCTTTTCTCCAAGATCAAACTCCCCAGGGTGAGCTCCATCCTCAGCTGTCACCCCCGCAGCTTCTCCACATTCGTCTCGGCATCATACCATGTCCAAATCAAGCGTACCCAGTGTCAACGACCTGCCGTCGGCGGAAGAGCTCAAGCAAGATGCTGTCGTCGCGACGAAACAGACATTCGCAAGTTTGCGATCGCTCGTGTCGGGCGGTGTTGGTGGTGTGAGCGCGGTTGTTGTGGGACACCCCTTCGATCTGGTCAAGGTGCGCTTGCAGACTGCTCAAGCCGGTGTCTACAGCGGCGCAATGGATGTCGTGAGGAGGACAATTGCAAAGGAAGGTCTTGTCAGGGTATGCTATCCTTAGCCGCACCACGGCTGCCTCAACAACTCACACTGTCTAGNNGGTCTGTACGCTGGTGTTTCGGCTCCTCTGGTTGGAGTGACTCCAATGTGTAAGTCTTTGCTTGTAAACCCTCACAAACACCATCACTGACCACCTCACANNGTCGCCGTCAGCTTCTGGGTATGATCACATCATGTAAAAGAACGAAACCCGACAGCGACTGACAGAAGCCAGGGATACGATTTGGGCAAAAAGCTTGTCAGATCATTCAGCACAGTACACAACGATCAGTTCACGGTTGGCCAAGTATGCGCCGCAGGTGCCTTCTCCGCCGTTCCCACAACCGCCATCGCCGCCCCCTTCGAGCGTGTCAAGGTGCTGCTGCAGATCCAGGGTCAAAAGACATTGGCTCCTGGCGAGAAGCCAAAGTACGCAGGAGGTGTGGATGTTGTGCGTCAACTTTACAGGGAAGGTGGTATCAGGTCCGTCTTCAGAGGCAGCGCCATGACACTTGCCAGAGATGCTCCGGGATCAGCAGCATACTTTGCAGCCTACGAGACCGTCAAGCGCTCGCTCACACCCAAGAACGCAGACGGCACACCCGGCGAGCTCAGTCTTCTTGCCGTCATGGCTGCAGGTGGTGCCGCCGGTATCGCCATGTGGATTCCCGTCTTCCCCGTCGACACCGTCAAGAGTCGTCTGCAGTCGGCAGAAGGCAACCCCACCATCGGAGGCACCGTCAAGGAGCTCTACAGAAGAGGAGGTTACAAGGCATTTTTCCCTGGTATCGGTCCCGCAATGGCTCGTGCTGTCCCCGCCAACGCTGCCACTTTCCTCGGAGTCGAGTTGGCTCAGCAGGCCATGTCCAAGATGTTTGACTAGAGAGTATAGATCCACCCTTGAACGAAAATTCCTTCTGTTTGACAAATCTCGTCTTGTCTCACTCTCGAGATCGGTACCCGAGTGTTATATTTGACTTTTGAAACACATTCTCGAGTCAGAAGCACACGGCCGGCAAGGCTTGGCGCTCGACTTTCTGGAGCTGTCCACCTTGAACCCTTGACGATCACTGGTTATCGCGAACGGCTCAATCGACACGAAGGATTGACTTCAATCTGATTGCTAGCCTCGAGTGTTCCACCAGTTTCACCTCTTTATATACTGGCAATAAGGAGCAAGGACGGCGATAGGTCTAATAGATTAACCCCATGTGAAGAATCCACGAGTTTCAAGATATCCATAAAAAGTCAAGTTTCTTTCCTCCATCTTTTTTTTTCCCTCTTCTCTTGTGTTTAGTCTCTCACATATCATCCACCTTCAACCATGTCTACCGAAACAATCGTTCTCACAGGAGCCACTGGTTTCTGTGGCTTTGCCATTCTTCAGGAAGCCCTGCAATACGACTACAATATCCGCATCGTCGTGCGCAGCGCCGCCAAAGCCGACACTCTTCGCAACAACCCCTGCTTCAAGTCTCTGACCAGAGGAACACCCCGATGCAGTTTCTACATTGTACCCGACCTCAGTGTCGCAGGTGCACTGGACGAAGCTTCCCAAGGAGCTGATTACATGATCCACACCGCCTCGCCATTGCCATTTACAAACCTCGCTCTCACGGCCGAAGAGCAATATAAACAAATGGTGGAGCCGGCAATCAAAAACACCATTTCCGCACTCGAGTCCGCCAAAAAGTCCAACAGTGTAAAGAGAGTGGTGGTCACTTCTTCTTGCGCTATTTTCATTACGCCGGAATTGCTTTGCGAGCCTGTGGAAAGGCATACAGTTGTCACTGAGCAAACTCTGAACTCGGAGATAGCGCCTCCGTATGCGAATGTCTTGGTTTCGTATGTTGCTTCCAAGACTTGTGCGTTTTTGAGGGCGAATGAGTGGATGCAAACCAACAAGCCGGCGTTTGATGTTGTTAATTTGTGTCCGACATATGTGCAAGGACGCAATGAACTCGCCACTTCGCCCACGGATCTGATGACTACATCCAACGTGCTGTTCTTGAGAATGGCATTGGGGTTGGCGCCAGCAGGTTCACCTGCCGAGGTGGCTTCAGTGGTGCATGTGGAGGATGTAGCTGCCATCCACATTGCCGCTCTCAACAAGGACAGAATTCCCGCCGGAGAATATCTGTTTGGGCAGGAGGTGCAGTGGAATGATGTCAACAGGATTACCAAGGAGCTTTTCCCTGAGCAGGTTGCTCAAGGGTTGTTGCCGTGTACTTCAGACGTGCCTACAAAGAGTGTGGTTTGCAGCAAGGAAAAGACGGAAAGGGTGTTTGATATCGAGCTCAAGCCAGTGGAAGACATGGTCGAGGATTTGATTGAGCAGTACCTCGAGCTCTCGGGAAACAAGAAGCAAGGCTCTGATGACGAGTAGCATGCCAGCCTTCTGAAAAGTACTCACAACTTAGCATCCCCATTGATAACATCCTTGATCAACATCAACCCTTCCTCTGCAAACTTCACCATATTACCCACTCTATCTCCTCCCAAGCCCGTCTCTACCTCTCTAGTAAACGTGCCCTTCTCACAATCCACAGCAAGCGCAACATATCCGGGCGTCCTGTTTCTCGTTTCTCCACCAGTAGGTCCAGCAGTACCCGACTCCGCAACCACATAATCAGCTTTCAGCTCTCCTCTGACATGTTTGGCCAATCCAGCAACGATCTCTGGTGTTGGTCCCGAGTAGCCTTTAATGTTTTCGTCGCTCCATCCTGCATAGGCGATCCTTGAGGGTAGGGTGTACAATGTCAAACCGCCCTTGTAAATTTTGGAGGCGCCGGGAGTAGACAGGATAGACGAAGACAGCAGACCTCCAGCAGCGGTCTCGGCAACAGCGATGGTTTGATTGCGCTCGTGGAGAAGCGAGGTTACTTCATTGAGAATGTTGCGGAGTGAAGCTGGGGGAAAGTGGGCTGAAGCGTCGGAGGAAGAGGAGCTCATTCTGGCGATTGCTCTGACACGGTTGAGATTGAGGTTTCTGGAGTGCGATAGAGTTCTTCTTGATAGTAGCTGGGACATGAGAAAGAAAGTCGTGTGTTGGAGGTTGAAAGACTGAGGTCACTTGGGTGTTTGTAAGCAAGAGGTCTGTGACGTGACCGTGGTGGGGTACTTGTCAGGGTTGCTCCATGATCTTCGCAAAGATCTGTGACATTCCCTCTTCTTCCCACTGCAACACAGAGTAGTATTTGAACTATCAAAAGACACAAAAGCTTCTAGGTTAAACATGGAACCAGAGAATCCCATCTCTCACTGGACACTATCGCAGACTATTGTGTATTGCTATACCGATATCTTACGTGCTTCGGCACAAGAGAAGGGAGGTCACATATAGAAGATAGAATAATGGTCAATGGGTATAACAGAACGACTTGATTGTAGGATAGCTTCAGACTCATCTTCTCGCAGAATGTTGCTTAGGTTGCTCACATCCTCAGGACGAAGGAACTTCCTCCACTGGCACTTGGTATACTGCCTCCACTGGCACTTCGTTTGTTGCCAGGTCCCTCAAAACGCGTCGACGTATGCGGTGCTTGCGGATCAGGAGCCAGATTAGACCAGTTATCAGAAGTAACAGGATACCACCCATGACTCCACCAACAATTGCCGCAATCTTGTGTGTGGTGCCGTCGCCAGCGTAATTTGGACCCTCCCCATACGTGGTTGGAGGGCCGGAGTCTGGGATGGGCCAGATTGTGTCGGCAGCCATAACATTTCCTTCTGAAGCTTGGTCGTCGGAAGCATCGGTATTCAGGGAAGAATCATCGAGATCATCGGCTTCCGGAGAAGAACTACCGAGAACATCGTCGTCTGAGGCGTGGTGGTCGAAACCAACTTCAGCGGAAGCAGCACGAGATCTCCATTCTTTCAGGAAACCTCCAAAGTTGGGCCAGGGAGCACCACCGAGCAGGCCAATTGAGCGCTAATCAGGCCATGCCATTGTCTGGGAAATGCTGGGTTCTTTGCTGCCTTGCATCATCGAGTATGCCCAGTCTGGGTCAATATCGTCACGAGGAAGATTGTGGTTCGAAGACGATGAAAGTGGATTTCTGGCCGCATAGCAGAGAGCAGTGCCCAGAAGTACAGTGAAGGGAAGTGCCAGAAGCATGTTTGAACTTGTGGTCCAAAAGTAATGGCTTTGATGAAGGGGTGAATGGAAATGATGGATTCGATGGGACTGATGGTGGATGACTTGGGACCGCTGGAATGATACCTCGGAAAAAGTGATATGGTTCTGGTTGGAAGTAAGCCATCATGATCCAGCTATAAGATGCAGTGTCGTTCACTTACTAGTGATGATCTTCTTCGATATCGATGATGAAGGTCGAGTTGTTGTTGTGTTGTCAACCAAGATAGAGTTGTATCAAACAAAGCGAGAAGAACCTGCCAAGCAGCGGGCAAGTACCCGGCGTGGCTCCTTCCCAAGAAGGAATAAGCTTGGCCGAGTAATGCGGTCCACATGGCTATCACCTCTCTTTCCCCACACGCATCATGCTGATCTGTTCACCTCGATTGGCTCCTCCGCCGTGCCTATCTAACGGCAAGGTAGCATAAGGTAACTTCAATGGGGTATGATATTCCGCTCTACTCGCCGGTATCTGTGTACATTATCAGTGGACCCCAAACCCTTCTCTTTATAAGTATTGCCATGTACCCGCCTCCATGAGGCTTGCTTTTCGTTCTCTCAACACTGTTGTATCGCCATAACCTCCGACATTATGCCAGATACCGAGAAGTCGACCGTTCCCTTCGACGCCGAGAAGGACCTGCCTGGACCTCTCGCGGATGCTATACGCAATGGCAGTGTGGATAAATCAATCTTACAACATGCTGGAGACGCAGATGAGGCCTTGAAGGCTTTCATGTCGCATCCGGGTGAAGTCATCGAGCTGGATGAAGCCACAAACAAGCGCCTGTTACGGAAGATTGACTGGAACTTGATGCCGGTGCGGATAGCCAGTCCAGAAATACATACGGCCCGTGCTGACACCACGCTCTTGTTCAGGNTCATGTGCATTGTCTATGGACTGAACTATTTGGACAAGACCACTCTATCGTACGCCTCGGTTATGGGATTGAAGAAAGATACAGATCTACAAGGACTTGACTACCAATGGCTTAGTTCGATGTAAGTCCGCGAATTTCACCGCCAATGAGCCCAGATACTAAGACGCATCAGGTTTTACTTTGGTTACTTGAGTTTCGAGTACCCAACAAATAGATTACTACAACGGTTGCCATTGGGAAAATATTCAGCGGTGAACATTATTCTCTGGGGTATGACCTTGTGCACATTCGCTGCCGTCAAAAACTTCTCAGGTGGCGTTGCTGTACGCTTCATGCTTGGAGGTATGTGTTGGAACAATGAATCCACCATGCCAGCAAGCTAATTTTCCTTTCAAGTCACCGAATCTGCTGTCACGCCCGGTTTTGCCCTGTTGACGTCTCAGGTGTGCAACAATGCTATTGTCTTCACTGTGCTCAAGATGCTGACTGTTGGCTAGTGGTATACCAAGAAAGAGCAAGGGTCTCGCACAAGCATCTGGTTCTCATTCAATGGATTCGCCCAGATTTTCGGTGGTCTGGTAGCCTATGGTATTGCAAAAGGAACACGCCTGCACGGGTCCAGTATTGAGCCCTGGAAGATCATTTTCCTGGTTACTGGATGCTTGACCATTTGTGTCGGACTCATCTTTCTATGGCTTGTTCCGGACAGTCAACTCAACGCACGCTTCTTGAGCAAAGAGGACCGCGTTCTCGCTATTGAGCGTGTCCGATGCAATCAGCAGGGTATTGGAAACAAGCACTTCAAGATGTACCAGCTCAAGGAGGCATTGCTGGATCCTCTGACATGGGCATTTGTCTTCTATGCTCTGGTTGCTGATATTCCTAATGGTACGTATACCGAGCCAGACTTGCACCACATGATCGCTGACTCGTGAACTCAGNGTGGTATCTCCAATTTCTTCTCCCAGCTCATCACATCTTTCGGCTACACTGCAGAAGAATCTCTCCTCTACGGCACTCCTGGTGGTGCAGTCGAAGTGATCGCACTTATCGTTTGTGGCTACCTAGGCGACAGATACGGCAACCGTCTCCTGGTTTCAACCTCCGGCCTTTGGATCTCCACTCTGGGAATGCTATTGATCGTCTGCCTGCCACTGCATAATAATATTGGACGCTTGTTCGGATACTATCTCACTCAAGCCTCGCCTACGCCATTTGTTGCTTTGCTTAGTCTCATCTCTACCAACGTCGCTGGATGGACGAAGAAGACAACAGTCGCTGCTCTCTACCTGATCGGCTACTGCGTCGGCAACATCATTGGCCCTCAGACCTTCCGTCCGAAAGATGCTCCCAGATATATTCCTGCAGAAATTGTGATTGTGAGTATTTCACCAAGATCGTTGCAATGTCTCCAAGTAGCTGACCTTTTCTTCTTTTTTCACAGANTCGTGTGCTATCTCCTCTGTATTGTTGATATTGTCTTTATCTACTGGTACTGCAAGCGTCAAAACAAGAAGAGAGCAGCTATCCGTGCATCGGATTCGTACGTCAAGTTGGAGAATCAGGAATGGTTGGATCTCACGGATCGCGAGAATCCCGAGTTCGTCTACACTCTGTAGCATATGGGTAGACTATACATGTGGAGCAGTTCTCAATTATGATAATGAAACACCTTGGATAGATGATACATGAACGTTTCAGCGCAAACATATCGAGAAAGAATCGAGTACCCTATGCTAGGACGCAGGGACATTGTAGCTTTGCCAGTGGAAGCGGATGAAATGGATACCTTGTTAAGCTAGTCCACCATTTACGTATATGTACGGTGGCTAAGCATTTGAATGATATCAAAGAGTATAGGGACATGGATGTTGTCACTCGGAGATGCGACTGAAGATGAGGGTGACCTTGTTATTGCTACAGTGTCGTCCCCGTTGGCGAAAGACCAGACTATATCACATGGAAAAATACACGACACTTTTGGGGAACTAATGTTGTCCAAGGAGAGATATCATTTTGAGGCTACTCCTGTGGCCACACATCTAGTTCGATTAACGACTGTGCAACTTTATAGTACACTACAGCGCCATCTGCTAACCGGGAAGAGAACCTGCTCATCGAAGCTGACCACATTTTTTCCAACAGAACCTGTCTGCTAAGTGTATTGATTCACTACACAATACAAACACGAGGGACAGGTGTACAATAGTTGTGACGGAAAGATGCATGTATTCTCGTTATGATCCCCTAGCGGCTGGCGAATGGATCATACAGTCCCAATGATTCGGTGCGATCTCTGCCCCTGTCGTGCAAGAGCTTGACAACCACTTTCTTCTTCTCTGCATCCCGACCAGCCCACTTCGACAGCTGATACATGTTCAACTCCTTGTTTTTCTGCACACGGCCAACAGGGTGCTGAGGGAACTCGAACCCGCGAACAGTCTTGGAGTTTCTGATTCTGGCTTTCCTGTTCAAGTGTTTGGCGGTCAAGTGATGTGATTTGCGAGTGTCGGCGTCGAGGTCGAGGGCATTGAGGTGATGAGCGAGTTCTGTGTCGTTTGCTTGGTCTTCGACTGTGCGAGCGTGCTTCTTGAAGGTGGGTGAGGAGGCGACGGGATAACCGTTTTCGTGACAGCGTTCCTTGTCGTCTTCTCTAGCATCGTCGGAGTCATCGGAATCGATTGTGCCGTCGAGATGCATGACCCTGGTTTCGTCGTCTCTGGCGCCTGGTAGCTTCGTTGTGGGCTTGTAGGGGTAGGGCACCGGGCTGAAGATTGTGAGACCCGTGCCAGGAGAAGGGGGNTAGTGGCGCCGGTCTGTGAGTTCCCAGTACACGGCTGCTCTCAGATGTTTGGCGCGGCGACGTTTGGGGAAGCCCGTGGTTGGAGAAGTGGTGTGTTCGTCTTCTGGCGATGGGAGCCTGGGAGGTGTCTTGGGTGTTGCCATAGCGATGGGAGTACTTATTGCTCCAAAGTGTCAGTTCTGATGAACATGGCTATGGAAATGCAGGAACCTGAGTGCTAGGCAAGGTATGCCCAGCGAAAGAGACTTACCAGAGGTTTTGTTGCTCATGACCGAAAGAAAGGGGAAACCAAGATTGAGTCTGTACGAAAGCTCGCGGTGTTGTATGTTCCACACTCTCTCAAGACGTACGCAACAACACGAATCCGATGCTGCGGTTCCTCTTCATCCACCCAACCCATTGGCTGCTGCGATCAAGCGCGACTAGGATGTTGATTTGCCATTCTCTCTCTGACGGTAGACCAATAGACCGCTCCAGCGATTCCAGCAACACCCACGGCCAAGAAGGCAGCTCCATGGAAAGCAGGTTTGAAGAGCCCCTGTTCTAGCAACCGCATATTCGAAAAGTACCTGGTAGTTCCGTACGCAATACTACCAGCCCCACTTCCGAGCAAAGCGCCCACGAGAGCGTCTGACTTGTCGTTATGGCTCCTGTTCTCGTGGAATCGCTTCTTGTGCTTGGTAGGCAGGATCTCGGCCAGGTCAAGTTGGTTGAATCTTTCCACACCAATTCCGAGAGCAAGAAAACCGAGACCGGTGCGCATCCATGCCAGATATGTTCTTTCGGAGGCCAGATGATCGCGAGCGGTTGATCCGGTGTTCTTGAAGACTGGCGTGCTGAACCTCGAGAAGAAGGACATGATGCTGGTGAGTATACTGCCGAGTCACCCAATACGCCCAAGACGATATCCAATAACAATTTCTGTCTAGTGATACTGGCATCCAAGAGTGAAAGATGGCAGATAAGAAAACGAACAAGAACTGATGTCGATATGTACTCGAAGAAGTTTCAGCCGGGTCGACTGCAGGTGAAGCCGAGCTTGATGGTATTCTTGGCACGAGCTTCGATGCATTTCCATCGAGTCGGCGAGTCTTCGATCACACATCGATGAACCGTCGCACGTTCTTAACGTGGGTGCTGCCCTGCTTCGCTGTCATCTTCTTTGCGATGCAGCTCTTCAGATACTTCCCACGCGCTCGACTGACCAGCCTAGCTGAACTGCACCGTTCCACTTCCGCACCTTTCTCGAAGCCGTACTCGTCTACCCCGAACGACAAGATGGCAGACCCCAATGCGCAGTCGCACGAACAACAGGAGAAGAAGGAAACACCTCTGGGATTGCCTGAACCACCTGCTGGCGGTATTCAACTCGACGTCAGCTCTGGTCAAGGCGTGGCCCTCGATCACCTCGGACCCATGGTCGTCAACAAGGACGGCACAATCTCTAGAATCACAAACTGGGACACGATGGCCGACATTGAGAAGAAGAACACCTTGAGGATACTGCAAAAGAGAAACAAGCAGCGTCTGGATGCTCTCAAGCAAGCCAGCCAGGGCAGCCCAGATGATGCTCTGAAGCCATGATCCTGCCACATACACGAGTCTTGAGTTCTCCAGGCAGTTAGATCCACTCGTATCTTCGAGCGATAGACCCTGCGAATATTCTCGGTCCCAAGGACCGGCAAGCGAGATCTTGGTTCAAGGTACATGAGTTCGCATGAGTCGGATATCATTCGCACCTTCCCAAAATTGCAGTGCAGCAACGCCCCTTCTGAATGGCTCAAGAAACCACTGACTTCATTGAGTCATGCTGGCAATGCAAAAAACTCCAACACCACCCGATCACGAACAGAACAGTCGACTATTGTCAAACCAATTCGATGTCCACACTCAATCAAACCGTCGATTTAACGGACCATCTTCATCACTTCCCTGTATTTTTTGTCTGTACCTTAAGCCAACATGCATGGTCTTAGCATCAGTGTCCAAGGAGAGACTTCATTCAACGGGCTTTCTATGGTCTTAACTCCAATTTGAAGACTACCATGTATTTGCACAGCTGAACGTACGACAAGCTTGCGCACAAGGGAGATTCGGCATGGTTGTCGAAAATGAAGTGTCTTGCAATACTATAACATAGATATGCAAAAGAGGGTTGGACCAATGTGTGTCATGTCTAATCGTTTCAGATGACGATTAGCCGAATCACACCACTAGGGTTCTGCCTGAAACCTTTTGACTGAGCGATAGGAATTCGGAATCAGGCTGAGCAGCTGGAATGCTCCAATGCAAGCCATATGCAGTCAGCCAGACTTCAAGCGAGCTATATAACGAGATCTGCCACGCCAAGTCTTGTCCTGCACCTCCATGCTGCAATACATATCCCGCGTCCGTATCTGTGCTGCGTAGCAATATCCAACTGCATTTATCCCTGCAGCATGATCTCTGAGTTTCCTTATCTACAGCAGTTCTTCCTTCGCATTGCTATGAATGGTTACTCTCCGCATCTTTGCGCCTAAACGCTGTCTACCTTTTTATCGACCATGATGACCACTATTAGGAAATCAGACATGGCCAGAAACACAACTGCCTCAGATCTCAGTTACGATGAGCGTGAGGTCTTTACAGACGACAAAAACCATTCGATTAAATATCGGACTCTGTCCTGGCAGTCTGCGGCTTTTATCATGATCACGGAAATTGTGACTGGTGGCACCTTGACCCTGCCTCAGGCAATCGCCGTCGTCGGTCTCGTTCCTGGCACTATCATCATTGTCTTCTGTGGAGTCTGGGCTTTGTTCACGTCGTTCCTGCTCATCGATTTCAAACTTAATCATCCGGAAGTGCATAACATGGGCGATGCGGGATTCATCTTGTTTTCGCCCTTCGGACTAGGGGCAATAGGGAGAGAGGTATTGAGTGCTGGAACCATTCTGTTTGCCATCACAGGAGTGGGCAGTATGAGCTTGCTCGGACAGCTGGCTTTGCAGACGTTGAGTCAGGGTGGCATGTGTGCGATGTCATATCTGGGCATCTGGACATGTGTCACCTTTCTTTTTGCTGTCCCAAGGACCTTCGGTGCTGGATTACAAGGTTTTTCTGTGGCTGCCTGTATCTCGGTCTTGGTCGCAACTCTGGTTGCGATGATCGGTGCTGGTGTCGAACCAACGCCTGATCGCGTGGTAGTTGCTACAGCTCCGAACACATTCTACACAGCCTTCTTAGCCATCACTAACCCTGGTAAGAAGTCTTGAACGAAAAAACGAAACTCACTGCTAACAGAGAACCTCANNGTCCTAGCATATGCCGGCCATTTCATCTTCTTCACCATCATATCCGAGATGAAAGTCCCAAGCGACTCCAAGAAGTCAGCTTGGGCACTTCAGCTCTTCAGTACGACATGGTATGTCATCTTCGCCGTGGTATCATATGTCTATCTCGGCTCCACGGTACAAAGTCCCTCGTTCCTGAGTCTATCAGAAACTTGGGCGAAAGTGGCATGGGGACTCTTTTTGCCGAACATATTAGTTGCTGGGGCATTGTATAATCATTTCGCTGCAAAGATTGTGTTTGTAAGGATGTTTAGAAACAGTAGGCACCTCACAGAGAACACGATGCTGGGGTGGGGAGTCTGGATATTACTGCTTGCTGTTGCAAATGCTTGCGGGTTCGTGTTGGCAACAGGTGTGCCGGTACGTTGATTTCCTCGAAGATATGTCTGATACTTGACTAACCATTCCAACAGTNTCTTCTCGTACCTGGGCGGTATAGTCGCATCTGCTTTTGCGTCCTGGTATACCTATGGTCTTGCAGGAGCATTCTGGTGGTATGATACCCACTATCTTGAAGATGGTTGGAGATCCGTCAGGAAGAAGTGGCCTATGTTCTTGGTGTGCTTTGGCACCCTGATCTGTGGCGGCTTCATCTGCGTTGGTGGACTATACGCGATCATCAAGTCCGTGATCGAGGCCTACGCTTCTGGCGCTGTGGGACATCCTTTTACTTGCTGATCATCTCAACATCGATACAGGGCCTGATATGACTCTTTCTTACCAAAAGATTCCAACCATGCTCATAAATCAGCACAAAATCGTCAATATTGTACTCAGATTTGGAGAACAAAGAGCTCAGAGTACTCATCAATGCAAGACTATCTGAGAACCAAGTATAGACATGTTCCTGTTGGTGATCGTGACGGAGGATAAAGATTGCTGCCCTCACAAAATGACATGCTTCCAGGTAAGAATTGGCGAGCGAGATGCATTCGGCTATACTTGCCATACCTCAACGATTGGCCAGCAAGTGAAACCAGAATCGGAGCTGCTCATGTTGGTATCCATTGGAGCAGAACATTTCTCTCTAGCTTGTTTCTTCTTGAGAACATCAGTCCTGACTGTTTGTGATTCATCTCTGCCAGACCATGTCGTCGCCAATTCAGGTATGCCGGAAGCGAGGATGCCCGACAAGAGCTCGGGCGAGCCCTGGCGAAAGAAACTTGCCTGTCACGGGCCAAGCCGAAGAAGCATAGCAGATGCGTTGGCAGCGACCAGGTTCTTGTTCTCTTCTGAAGCCCAAGGCAGATCCGCCATTGACTTGTCTTCGCCAATCAGTATACCGAACCCGGGTATATCGACATTTGTGTTGACGCAGACACTTACGAGTACTCGTAATTGCTGAGCAGACTGAACAGCCTCCGCACTGTACTCCCCAGTCTCGGCCATCCACAGCGCTACACGCCTGCTGCGGTGTTACAGTTCGCATATCCTTTTCAAATCTGGTCTCCAGAGTTCTGCGGATAGCCAAAAGACCATGAGAAGGGAATTGATGAGTCAGGTTTCCTTCTTGTTCCGATCCAGATCTGTTCCAGCCCCAGCATCATTGCCTCCAAAAGCCGGTCTTCGAATCCGCACCTGAAACGCTACCCAAGTCGCACCTTCTCAGGCTTCGATTGACTTCCAACAATTGCAAATCAGCCTACTGTTGTCGCGAATATTGTAATTTGTGACCTACAGCAGGAACTACCGACAAAAGATCAAAAGTATCTAAATATATCAAGGCTTCAAGGTGCGTTTGTCTGTTCTGCGGTAATGACCGTGCTTTGCTTCCAGCCACTGCATGTTTCCTGCCACTTCGATCTACCAAGTCTGCTTCCCATACCCAGCCCCTCGAGTAATATTATCCCTGTTTGACAAAGCAGTGTCTGGGCCACAAATCATGTTCCCGGCTGATGCCCATGTTCTGCAATTGCCGGTCCACTTTTTCTTGCCCAAACCTTCTTTCATGTCTTTGTACCAAGTCATCATACATACTAAGCGTCGCAACAGAGGCAGTTTAACGTCGATACAGCATCAGTGCAAGTACTTGTGCCAGTCAGTGGCTTGCGAAACAAGGAGTTTAGGCTTCAGCCAAAGGAATTGAGCGGCAACGGTCAAAGTAGCGGCTCTGGATCCACTACCAGCCTTCAAACTGTCGCATCAACGGCGCAGTTCTTTTGACGATCTCCACGACCCTCACGACCCATTGGCACCATCGCAGAGGCAGCAGCGACGAGCGCAAGACCAGAGTAGCTTCAGTACCTCGTCACAGACGTCAACATCCCCGGATAGTGGTGGTCCAAGGCTACGCCGAGACCCACGACGAGCAAACGACCCAAACGACTCTCGATCCCGTGTGAACAGGCATAGACCCCCTTCATTCGAAAGCGCGAACGCAAGCTTTCACGGACCGCGAAGTGCGCAACGACACCCGACCTCGACCAATCCTCAAGATCTCGGGCCTCATCCAGCTCTTCGCATCTCTCGTCGTCAACACTTTGCGATTCTCTACGCAGTTGAAGAAGCAATCCGAACACCCCATCCATTCACACCTGTCCTGGAAGAAGAGCAGGAAAGGATGTCCCATCTTATGGGTGACAGTAATCAGGGCAGTGGCCGGTCCGCTCCCTCGATACGCACACCTCGCAACATCATGGCAGACCGTCTTGCCAGAGAAGCCAGAAGAGAAGCAGAAGCCAGTCGCCAGAGAGAAGGCGAGCAGAGATCGTCAGACCCGGAACGCAGAAGAGCTGCTGCTGCCGCCATGGAGCGCATGGCAGGCCAGGATGCCGCTCCATCCTCGACTCGTTTGTCAGAAGACTCTCGAGGTGGCGTCCCCTCCAGGCAACGATCTCAATCTCAATCGGCGCAGCAAGGCCACAAGTCACAACCCACGCCTGGACACAGAAGATCTCAGACGATCTCACAATCTGAAGCACGCGTATCATCAGCGCCCAACCCTTCACAGTCCGGTCAGCCCAACGAAGTCGAATCTGAAGACATGCCACAGGCAGGCACTCACTCGTCATTCCCCCATGCGTTCGAGAGATGGGAGATGTTGTCATCACACTGGGAAGGTCTCACCTCATACTGGCTCCGTAAGATTGAGGGTAACACTGAGGAGATTCGCGGTACCAACCCGTCTGCCGCTGCGTTGCAGCGTCAGATCCAAGATCTCTCGGCCGCCGGCGCCAATCTTTTTCATGGACTGGTCGAGTTACAGCGTCTTCGTGCCAGCTCTGAGCGCAAGTTCAAGAGATGGTTCAACGAGATGAAGGCCGAGCAGGAAAAGTGGCAAGAAGATCGTGCGGATTTGCTGGGTCAAATCAATGCCGAGCGCCTACTCGTACAGTCAGCAGAGCGCACCATCGAACAGAAGCAGGCGCAATTCCTGCAGGAGCATAAACGCGCGAATGAAGACCGCAGAGAATTGGTCATCGCCAAAGCCGAAGCCAGACGTGCTTGGGAGAGTCTTGGTGATATGGAGGCCACGAATACGGAGATCATGCTCAACCTACGTCAAGGCATCCCCACTAACATCGGAGGTATTCAAGTCGTCCCTATGCATGCCGTTAACGACCAGGATCACCAGCGTCGTGAGCGTCCTTCCACCACTGGTGCCAACGTTGCCGACAGCTCTCAGTACCATCAGACAAGATCCCAGCAGTCTCCCCAGACTCAACAAGGTCAACAACAGTACCAGCCCATCGTTCCCGACATCCAGTACCACGATGACGAGCCATCGCCTACAAACACCGATCCCTTCACTGAGTCTGTTAGAGCTGGCCAGCAATTTCACCATGAGCCTGAGCTTCAGCAAATCGAGTCTGATGCCCGCCAACCTTACCCTTCTGGAAGCACTCCCGCTTCGACCTCAACTGCCCGTACCGCCATCTCCCCTCATCACCAGCGCCGCGATTTGTCTCCTCAGGGCATCTCACCCCTTTCGCCCAATGTCACTACCACCCGCCCCGTCATTCAGCCTAGCCAGGCCGCTATCGCAGGTGCAGTCAATGAACAGCCCGAGCTCTTTTACCAGCAGCCTCCCGGCAAGGTTTACCTTCACTCTTCGCCTGCAAGCGGTACTGCGCGCTCCAGGACTCCTGCCGCTGAACCAGTCCAAGTTACCCACGATCTGGGCTCGCGCCCCTCGTATGAATCAGACACCACCGAGGGTACTGAGTACGAGATTGACGAGCATGGCGTTGTCCGTCGTGATGCTCAGGGCCGTCCTGTCGTCTATCGCAACCCTAACCGTGGCCCTGGCCAGAACACCAGCCACGTCTCTTCCGAGGAATACGACACTGCTGCTGATGTCGCCCATGAACGCGAGCTTGCTGCTCGTTACGGCGTGGGCATGCCTCCTCCTCCCGTTCCTCGCGCACCCACTAGCAGCGCCGAGGCCATGGCTTCTTTCGCCACTTCGACTGCCGAGGATGTTGAACCTGCTGGCTACCATGGTGTTGAGCCTGCGGACTATGAGGGCGCTGGCTACGGCAGTGATTGGGAGGCTCTTCAGAGCAGACACCATCATCCCACTCGTCTCTCAGACGTCCTCGAGGAAGATGAACGCAGTCGCACCACTGCTGAGTAGTACAAGCATGGGGATGACAATGACAGCTTCATCTTGGACGGCGCTGCCTTCGCTAGCCTTTTCAGCCTGAAGAGCGACGATGCCAGCAGCGACGAAGATAGTACCGACGAGGACAGCAGCGATGATGAAGAGATCATCTTCCGCCCTCGCTCGAGCGACACACTCGGTTGATCAAGGTTGACGACCGAACCCGAACACGACACAACGATTTTCTTTTCTCTTTCTTGTGTGGTGGAAGCAGTATGGCGGCGTGGCACAGATCACTTTGCTCGTTCTTGCTACCGCCTTCATCACACCTTTTTCTTCGCTGGTTTTTTCTTTCTTCTTTCCTTGCATTTCTCAATGCACATGCCGTTCTTCAAAGCGCGGCGTCAACTGGGAGCCTAGATGGTGGTAATGACTCTTTGCATACTCGAGATGGTGGTTCTTATTTTCACGACTTCGGATGAGGTGGGAAAAAGGAGGAGCGCAAAACGACATCACGCAATGGACACGCACACACATACGGGGCCTTGGTTTTACCTTTTTCTGCACGTTTTTCTTTCTTCTTTTCTTCTTCTGGCTGAGGTGGTTACTCTCTGAGGGTGATTGCTGATGACTCGCCCTTTTTTTCATTTGCTCCTTTTGTTTTCCCTTTTGGCTGAGGTGTTTACTCCTTTTGAGCGACGCTGATGACTTGCCTCTTTTTTCTGTCTTCTTTTCTCCATTCTTCTTCGCTCTGGATACTTCTTGCAGACTTGATGCTATCCCTTTTAATGAGCTCTTTTGTTTTCTGTAGCGAATACTTGCTTTTTCTTCTTTTTCTATACCCCGAACTCTATGCTTTGCTAGTTTCAAACTCGTTTTGTTCTAATTTTACCTGGTTGAAAAGCGTGTTGTGATCATCTTGCCAATGTTCTTGTTCTTGTTTCTGTCGCTGTGTATTAAAACCAGCTGTAAAAAGAGCAATGAAGGACACTTCCTTCCTTTTCCACGTTCGGGTCTTGCCTTCAAGAACCTCAAGTATCGATGGCTCTCCTTCCCCATGAGAGCAACGATTACCTTCTGCATAGATTCGTAGATATTCCAATGTGAGAATCACGACTTTGTACCTTCGCCCACGTACTCTCAGACCCTCCCTCATTATCTTTATGGGTCATGGCCGAGAATCAATGCAGGCAAACCTTACAACCCGCCCTCTCTCACCTAGACGTGTGGTATCGTGATATGCTATAGAATTGCGCAATGTTTACCATGGGCTGTAGTCGACGAATGAAGAACGGCTAGATGCCTTCAACAAAACTCCACACCTACATTCAAAGTAGAGATGATGCAGATCAAGACGCCCTTGCTTATGTCTCTGTGATTTGCGGTGTCACATTGTTTGAAGACCATTCCAGATTGTAGATGAGCATACTTCTCAGATAGGGACTATGGCAGAAGATTAGAGAGCATTGGACGATCAGAAGGATGAAGGCTGCAGCACCGGCTGGTTTTGTGATGGGACAAGGTGGCCACAAGAAGAGACGAATCGCCCTGGATGATGAGGGAGAAGAAGCATAAAACTCAGATCCACAGCTGCACGAATATAAGGTCATGATTGGAACGAAGAAGAGTCAATGCACTTTCAATTGTTTTTATCTAGTTAGCTAGAGTTCATGCAGATCTCGGGCCACTACCAGCATCCTACTGGCACGTATGAGCATCCCTTGATGCAGTACAAAAAAGACATGATGGAAATGTCCTTCAAATGTTGAGCCGTCTACCAAGAGGAAACAGCAGCAGAAGCACCCCAGGGGTCGGCCTCGGCAGCAGCGGGAGCTGAAGAATCAGCGCCCCAAGCGGCGGGAGCGGGAGCCTCGTCAAAGGCACCAGCACCAGCACCAGCACCAGGGGCGGCGACATAGCCAGGCTCAAAGGCCTCGTCCTCCTCATCGGTGATGTCGTCCTCGAACTCGGCCTTGCCACTGTCAGGCTTGAACTGCTCAAGGAAGTCGGGAACAGGCTGGTCGGTCTCCAGGAGAATGTTGACCAGGGCAGGAGCAATGTCCTCGTTACGCTCGTTGTAGAAGGAGGTAGCGTGGCCCTTGTGGCCGATGCGACCAGTACGTCCGATGCGGTGGATGTACTCCGAGATGCCGCCATACTCAACTCCAGGCAGGTCATAGCAGATGACGTGGTTGACCTGGGGAACATCGATGCCGCGACCAAAGACGTTGGTGGCAATCAAGATACCCTTCTCTCTGCTCTTGAAGATGCGCATCGAGTCTTGACGCTCGAGCTGAGAACGATCGCCGTGCATGAAGTTGGTAGGGAAGCCGCGGTTGAAGAGGTAGTCATCGAGCTCCTCAACAGCGCCCTTGCTGTTGCAGAAGATCAAGGTACGGCAGGGATCTCTAGCCATAAGGAGATCGTACAGAGCTTGCTTCTTCTGGTTACGTTCAACGAAGATGATGTCCTGAGTGACATTCTTGTGGGTCGAACCAGCACGGCCGATACGGACACGCACGGCATCCTGGTCCATGTAGGTACGAGCCACCTTACGGGACTCCTTGGGGAACGTGGCAGAGAACAAGAGGTATGCGTGGTCGGGGTCCTCGTTGGCATCNTGGAAACCAGTTAGCATTAGCTTTAAGCATGCGAGGTTAAGTCACTTACCACCGCCACCCATGATCTTGGCCATCTCATCTTCCCAATCAGGAGTGAGCATCTCATCGGCCTCGTCAATGACGGTGAATTTGACACGTCTCATCGAGAGGATATCGGGCTTGTTCATCAGGTCGTTGAGACGACCAGCAGTACCAATGAGCAGATCGCAACCCTTTCCAAGCTCCTGAAGATTGATTCCCATGAGGATACCGCCGTAAGCGCAAACAGGGCGCAGCATGGAACGGTAACACAAGCGACGAGCCTCATCAAAGATCTGTTGAGCGAGCTCGCGGGTAGGGACAACGATGACAACCAAAGGCTCGGCGCGAACGCGGCTGCCAGCGACGGTACGAGGTCCCTGAAGCTTGCGGACCTTACCCATCAACTTGGAGATGATAGGAACTAGGTAAGCGGCGGTCTTTCCGGAGCCAGTCTGGGCGACAGCAACGAGATCGTGACCGGCGAGAATGATAGGCACACAGTAGGCCTGAATGACGGTAATCTTCTCGTAGCCGCAGAGCTGGACATTGGCCAGAACCTGAGGGTGCAGACCGGCAGTGTCAAANCTGTGAAGCAGTCAGTGCCATGTATCTTTTGGTCAGGAGAAGGATGGACTAACGCCACCGATGGGATTGAACTGTCTGGGGCCTTCGACGTTGGCAATGAAGTCCATGATGTGATCGAGGGAGGTTCCGGCCCTGTGGCGCTCACCAAAGAGCTGCTGTTCCAGCTCAGCGTCGGGAGGACTAACGTCACCCTCTTCGCCATTCCACTCGTAGACTTGAGCAGTGGTGGCCCAAGTGGGAGTGATGTCTGTAGGAGCGGCGTTGTAGGCATCGTAGTCGAGCTTCTCGTTCTCAGTCCAGCCATGAGTACGAAGGGCAGTGACATCCTCAGGGCTAGGACCAGCGGCCGAGGCAGCGGGGACTTGGCCGAAACCCTCAGTAGGGGCTTCGGGGAAACCGGTGTCTGACATGTTGCGAAGATGCAACGATCTGATGCGGAGGGAGTGGTTAGTCAAGACGCTTGATGATTCAGCTGAGCTGAGAGTGGTATGGCTTGATGTCGATGGAAGATGAATGAAAATGATGAAGGAGGTTGACGAAGGAAGTTGATGGAGGAACTTGATGTCAGAGGAAGATGGTGAAGGAAGTTTATGTAAAGGGGAAGCGGTGGAGGGAAGGTGATGATGATGAAGCAAGTGATAACGGAGGTGAACAGAGATCGTTGAGATACGCACAGTGAGTCGGCAACCCTCAAAGTCCTCGTCAGAGACCGAGTGATGGTAGAAAGGTGAGAGGGTTGAGGTGGAAGGGAGCAGATGGACAAGGAAAGTTGTGCGAGGGCAACTGTAGAGCTGAAGGGTAAGGACTTACAAGCGGGTGAAACGAAGTGTGCAAAGTGTTGAATGTGACAGCGAGTCGAGAAGCACTCGTTGTCAGGCTGCAGTCAAGAAGCACGTCAGTGATGTTGATGCTTGAGATGCACCAAGGGAGGGAAAGTGGGTTGAGTTGATAAGATAGATAGAAGGGTGAGGTGGAAGAGAAGAGGGGTGGTTGGGTACTTACACTACTCTGGAAGGGCGGTCTTGATGTTTGTGATGGACTGAAAGAAGCGGAAGAAGGAAGGTGCAAGGAGAATAAAGCACCGCTTCGAGTGCGAGTTGTGTTTGCTCGGAAGGAGCGCTCGCTTGAGCCGGCAATTTCCCAAATCCGCGTGAAGGCACCTAAATATGCGCTTCAAGCAGGCAACACCTCTTTGAGACACCAGTTGACGGCTGCTGCTTCTGTAAGAAGCGAGCAGATGAGTTGAGTTTGTCTTCTTTGTCAAGATCAATTGCCGACTGCTGTGTTGAAGTTTGCAATCTTGTTTCGTTTCGCCAGAGCCGACTTGCCAGTTACTTCTGAGCCTCGAAGAAGACAAGGAAGGCGCGAAAGCAACAAAGGAAGAGTAAGGAGTTACAAGAACCAAGAACGTGCTTGGCTAGTTGCCCAGGCCCTTTTCTGGAAGCGTGATTGTCTTCATAAAGGCAGGTCTTACATGGCCGGCATACCTTCCTCGAGGAGTCCACCGCGTAGCGTCTACCACACGGAGGGCCACAGTAGAAGGTGCCATGATCAAACATATCAACTTGCCTATGACTGTTAGGCGCTGTCAAACAGATTTCTGTTAGAAAGCTTGGATTTGTGCATGTTATTGTTCTTTGGCGGTGATGTATTGAGGGCAGTATATGCCAGAACTATTCAGAGCGAGAAGCTCGAAGTGCATTCCTTGATGATCGTCCTCTCATTTTGCTTCTGTGGATGTTCTTTACTGAAGTATAAAAGAGGTTGAGCATGAAGATGTTAATGCTGTCTTCGATTTTGCGTTCAACTAGCATGATGCACGGGCTTTTTAGAGCGGGATGATCCGCCGAAGGTATCAATTCGCATCCTGAAGCCATCATGAGTCTGCTGTTCTTGTTTAGACCCATTGACATATCCAAGTGAGATTGTTGGAGACACTCCTGAGATACACTAGGCGAGTAGGTTCTCCTCGTGGATAAAGCGGCACTGCCTTCTAAGTATACTGTCTTTGAGAGAACGGTACAGGGTTATCTCTGGCTCATCAAGTTCTTTTGCACCGCCACAGTGGAGCACCACACGCTCTGACCATGTGCCTACGTACCTTGGCATGAAGCTTGACTGGCTACGAAGGTGGCTTGCCTTTTGATCACACTCCGCCGAGCCGTCTTTGATCAACATTTCCTGAATATCCTACTCCAGCCGCTATATTTACAGCTTCGCTGTATTATGAACGTAGCAACGCGATCGTTCCAGGGCATGTCTTCACAGACTCAATTTACATTTTCTTGATTCTGCGAGAGGATGAGCGACCCCATAGACAAGCCTATCAAGCAGGCAGCGGACGAACTCGACTCGGGATCTCCTGATAAGCAAGACCCACAAGCAAAGCGAAGAGACTCTGGGGATCTTGGAGAGGAAAGAGATTATACCAACCCCAAGTGAGTCTATTCCGAGATATAAGTATCTTGTACTAACAGAACATATCACAGTCGGTATTGGTTCGAGTCGACAGCATGTCCTCTCATTGCCGGCACATTCGGCCCTATGGCCTCTGCCTTTTCGATATGCGCCTTGTCCTCCAGTTGGAGAGTCTACATACCACCCGGGGGTACCGTCACTAATTCGACTACCATCGATGACCCGAAATGGTGCTTTGCATATATCTGAACATGGGAATTTCTTCTGACGATGCATTACCAGGNNTTACTCGCGATCAATGCAATCTCTCTGGCTCTTGCTCTCATCGCAAACGGATCTTTGCTGCTCAATATGACCCATCGGTTGCGATTCTCGATAGCCCAACCCATTACAATCGTTGGCTTCACTATCTCTTCTGGACTCCTGATTGCGGATCTTATTGCTCTGACTGTGTCGCATACCTATCAACTACCTACAGACTCTCCTGCCGCACCTGCTGCTCATCATGCTTTGACGTCAGCGTTCTACTATGCAATCATGGCTGCTGCCATATATCTCATCATCTCCGCTCTGATGTGTTTGACTGTTTATGGTGCTTGGAAAGGGCACTATGCAAGACAATTTCGACTGACTGCTGCACAACGGACTCTGATGTTGCAGACAATGAGCTTCTTCACCTATCTCCTACTCGGTGCTCTGGTGTTCAGCCACATCGAGAAATGGGAATATCTGGACGCCGTATACTGGGCAGATGTGACGCTGCTCACAGTCGGTCTTGGAGATTTCTCGTACGTTTGATCTGCCATCCAGGTTTGAAATAGACAAAAGCTGATTCGAGACCTCTCAGACNCACAGACGCATTCCGGTCGATCTCTATTTATCCCGTACGCCATCGGTGGCATCGTCATCCTCGGTCTCGTCGTCGGCTCCATCCGAACACTAGTTCTCGAACGAGGTCAGAAGAAGATATCCGCCAGAATGATGGAGAAAAAGCGTCTTCGAGCCGTCAATAGTGTTGGCGATGGCAGACAACGAATGCGCGTCAGCCGATTCCAAACCATGAAGTTCGTCGAGAGCTACACAAATGCTGCTCAGAAGAGAGAACAAGAGTTCAAGGCGATGAGACGGGTACAAGAGTGTGCTGAGAGAGATCGCAAATGGATTGCCTTGTTCGTATCCACGACGGCTGCTTTTGCACTCTGGCTAGCCGGTTCTGCTATTTTCCATGTTGCAGAGAAAGAGCAGGGATGGACTTACTTCCAGACTATGTACTTTTCCTATGCGTGTCTACTTACGGTAAGTCAAGGCTACGTCGATATCAAGTCGACGATACGACTATATGATGTCTGGGCTGTGCTAACATTTCTGGTGTTCGTAAGANTTGGTTACGGAGACTTTACCCCAACGTCGAACTCTAGCAAAGCCTTCTTCATCCTTTGGTCGCTGCTAGCCGTACCCACTCTTACAATCCTCATCTCAGACATGGGAGATACAGTGGTTCAACTCTTCTCCAACGTAACAGAATGGATTGGCTCTCTGACCGTCCTCCCCTCTGAACAAGGCATAAGATCCGCTCTACAGGCCGCGTGGAGCTCTCTCACAGCAACTCACCCTATTCACCATAGCCATCATGACTTGCATCCGGGTGGTGTAAGCCAGGCAGAGGGTGCGGGAGCGGATGATGAAGACCAACACATCACCATCACTGATCGTATAGCCGACCGCATGGCCAAACACCTCGAAGCTGAAGAACTCGATGACGCTCTATCTGCCGAACAACATGGAGACACGCTAGAGCGTGATATCCACTTTTTCAACTTTTTGCTTGCACGAGAGACACAACGGCTGTTAAAAGACCTCAACGCCTCACCCCCCAAACGCTACGAATGGGGCGAATGGGAATACTTTCTCAAACTCATGGCAAATGACGCCGATGCCTCCGACCTCTCAGGAGACGTTCTAGTTCCTGAAGAATTGCGATTGCCAGAAACCAGAGAAGAGTGGAAGCAAAAACACATTGATCATAGGTGGTCATGGCTAAGCAGAGCCAGCCCATTGATGGGACATCAATCAGAGACTGAATGGATATTGGAGAGGCTAGGTGCTTGTTTGGAGAGGGAGTTGAGGGAAAGCAGATTGTTGCCGTATCGGACGAGGGAAGAGAGGAGGAAGCCGCCGGTGAGTATGGCGGATATGATTAGGAGGGGCAGGAACAAGCAACAAGGCGATGATGATGCTTGAGACCAGGAAGAGTCAGCTCGTCGTCGCTGATTGGGAGGTTGGGTAGGTAATAGTTAGTGTCGATACCCCTATTGTTTTCATACTGTCATATTCATGAATTTTATCGTCCTGCCTCCCGAGCTGATCTCCTCGATGAACTGTCTCCGAAGTTTTTCTCCTCCAAGAGTCTGTACTCTTGGACTCTTTTGTTCCAGCCACGAAAGGTAGGACAGACTGATTTATTGGAGAGCATATCCAGCACGTCTCAAGAACATGATCTGTATAACGAGTTGGAAAGCAATTCCAGAAGTGGTGTCATTGGAATCGTATGTAAAAGGGGTATCTAGTAAAGGGTATCTTTGGAGAACGTAAATAAGAAAGACGCGATCGACCTCAGCCCCTAGGCTCGGCTCTCCTTGCTTTGGCACTATCTTTCAGCTTGGCGTAGTAAGCTCTGAATTTGGCATTGTCGTGTTCGAGTTTCTTGATCTCTTTCAAAGCAGCCTGTAGCTCATCGTCTGATTGTCTAGATGCGTTGGATGGAGCAGCAGAGTGGGTTGTTCGCACGCTGGCTACACTGTGTGTCAATGCAGCCATGGAAGCATCTTGAGCATGTGACTCGAATGCCTGCAACCGATGGCTCACATGATCCAGAGCTTGCTTTAGCGTATCGTTTTGTAGTTGTAGTTCTTCTTCTCGCTCCGATATCAGACCGCGATTTGGAAGCCTTGCAGGTTGCGTCTCTTGTGCATCAACAAATTCGGCAGGGTCGTCTTCGCTGATGTTGGAGAGGTGCTGGCGACGAGCGTAGCGTTGCTCTCGCGTGACAATATTCGCATATGAAGCCGTACCACCACTCGTGGGTATAACGTAGAAGCTCTCGCCGGGACCGATATGACCATGCTGTTGCAGAGCGTTCAAGGCAGCAGGCGATATGAGAGACCTGACGTCAGGGTCGTTCGAGGCTCTGGCGCTTGTCTTCTGGTGACGTGAGGAGGTAGGCGAATCTGGTTCGGGCGTGTCTGTCAAAGGCAGGGCTGTGAAAGCAAGCATGGACGATAAGCGGGAGAGAGGCCCAGTGGTCCAGTTGGAGTAGAAGCGAGAGAAGCCATCGTCTTGGTCCTTTGATTGGGCTGAGCTGGCAGGGATATGAGGGGCACGGCGATCGACAGAGGTTGTAGAGGTGGCGTTGGACGGTGCCAAAGAAGGGGTTTTGCGAGGATTGAGCGAAGAAGACTGTTGTGGGATACCTCTGCGTGTGGCTATATCTTTTGCGAGAGCAGGTGAGGACTCGCGACGTGATGGATGTATTCTGGCGAGTGGCGTAGGAGCAGACGAAGGCACGACGGAAGGCGAGGTGAGGGCTACTGAGCTGTCTGATTCAGGAGAGTCGGCGTGTTGTGCGTCTTGTACAGCTTTTGCGATGGTATGTTTTGAGCGGATGATATGAGCTAGCTGGCGGTGATGTGTTTCCAGGAGCTTTAGCACACGCAAGGCTTCGGGATCGGAGGTCGAAGGTTGTGCTTTGGCATATTGTTCGGCGGCAGCGAGGTGTTCGGTAGCGGCTACGGCGAGATGTGACTTTGACGTTTCCACAGCTGCTTTGCGCGCGTGCGAGTGCGCCTGGTTATGGAATTAGTAGGGGTACTCGATGAAAGTTACTCGCATTCCTACCAAAGTCAAAGGAGCCTCCTCCATGGTGCCTGATCTGCAGCACAGAGGGAGGGAGGACGGAATAGGCAAAATAGAAACACTGGGCAGGCATGTGATAGCAAGTACGTCACCTGCATGAATCGCTTCCCCGCAACTCCAACTTGATTGATGGAGCAGCGCATCTGGGTAGTGCAATATGTTCTCCTAGCCGACCATCTATAGCCCACCTAGCCATCTCCACCTGTTTCACCTGCTCCCGCAATCACTCTGTTGATCCTTGACCTACGCCTCACCGTCCTACCTTGGACCTCCGTCTTCGCCAGCTCAATCTTCACGAAACCTTTGATACACTCTCTCTTCGACCCTTGGCGCCGGCATGCCGGACCAAACACGATAGACTTTGACCCAACCAAGCCATGGCATCTACCGATGTACCTCGTCGCAACCTGTCAATCCACCTCCGTCGAGGCCGCAAGGACGCCGACCGCAACGACTCCAACAGTTCGATAGGAAGCGGACCCATGGACGACCATGTCTCGGGCCTCAAGCCGTCCATTGACAACGTCTTCGCCAAAGTCAAAGAACGAAGAGCCCGCAAGTCGCAAGACCTGCGTCGCAACAGTGACGAGTCGTCCAAAGGCCTGCGTGGCCTGTTGCCGTCGTCCAAGAAGTCGCGGCGGAAGAGCAGCACCCAAGACAGCGACCTCCTCTCGGCATCCGGCGACCTGCTCCAGGAGCGTCAGCGCGCCATCTCTCCCAACCCCAGCGAGCTTTCTCTGGGGAACCAGGGCAGTGGACATAGCAGTCTACTGACCGAGGACGAGGACGAGGACGACCAAGCGTAAGTACACACTCCCAATCACCGTGATGCTATTCAGGGCGAAGGAGGGCTATGTGCCAAGGGTCCGAGCGCCGTGTGTCGTCGTAACGCCGATCGCAACAAGGTGGTCCATTAGTCGTCCGTCCACTGCCGTGCAATCACAATCACCCAGGACCCTGGTGGCCCCGACCTCCCTTGCGTATTGTACCGTACACGTGCTGGATACGCGATACGGCCAGCTCTTGACATTGCATAGCCTTCAAAAGGGCCTTCGTTTCTTCGCTTGCTGACTGCCCTGCCTCAAACCAGTCCTGTCAGACCAACCCTCTCTCCTCACCAGTCCCACGCCGGCTACTTGACCCTCTCCTCACCTCTCATCAACGCCGCTGCCACCAACAACCCCTTGCCTGACGACATTCCCCATCTTGCTGAGAATCTCGCTGGCCCCGCATCTCTTGACAACCCCGCTGCCTCACAGTCGCTCTCTGCCACCCAAAACCGCCAGAAATCGCCTGTCGATAGATTCAAAGGCGCCTTTACCTTGCCCAAGAAGAAGCCTGTGGCCGAAACAACCACAGAGACACATGAGGCCTTCCCAGATCTCGACTTCAACCCCGATATTCCCACCGTGTCTTCTCCGCGTCCCACAACCCCTCAATCGCTGCCGCGCAAACCCACCATCATCACAACCGTGCCTTCTACACCTCCCAATACCGTTGACCCTCCCACCACTTTCGTGACACCTCCAACTCCAACTGAACCTCAGACCCATTTCTCAAATGCTTCTGCGCAATCGCTCAGCTCTTCCGTCCACTCTCCGCCCTCATACGTAAACGCTGCCGCTCAGAGACGTAAAAGAGCCGGAACTTTTACATCGAGCAAGCTCGCTGCTTCTCCCTTGACTCCGCACATTGAGGAAGCAAAAACACCTGGAGGCACAATCACTGCACCAGTCACCTCATCTGGTTTCTTCTCCTCCGTCTTCAACGCTGCCCAAAACGCTGCAAATCAGCTCAGTACCAGTCTGAACACCTCTATCGCTTCACCAAAGAACAAGCCACAGCCGTTCGATCAAGCAGACACCATAGGCGGGGAAGAAGTGATTCCTGGTGTTGAAACTATTAGCTCACCAGAACTTGAGCCAGGTACCAAGCGCCAACTTGCAGTCGAAACTCTTGGTAGAGGCGATCTTAGTCTAGATCAACTCGGCATCAGTGCAGAAAGCTCAGAGGTCAGCCCAATGACCTCCAACGTGGATCTGTCAGGTGCTTCGCCCAACCTGAATAGCAACGGCCAGAAGCAAGAAGAGAATGCCGCGAACCGCGCTGTTTCTGCTGCTTACGAAAAGCCTGTAGAGAAGGCAGTGAGCCAGGCAACAGGTGGAAGACCTCTGTCCGTGGTCTCGGGTGATGGTTCGGATGCAGGCTTCCAAACACCTCCCAGAACCTCGGGCACTTTCGACAGCGTCAAGCGCGCCAGCTCGGTCAGAAGTAAGCTCAGTGGCCGCAGGAGACATCGTGGTAGCTCCGCCGCTACAGGTGGTACTCTTGCTGCTGCGGTCTCTGCTAGTAGCGCCACTCTTGTCCCTGCCCTGGGTCAAGGTCATCGCACTACCGGCTTTGCTGTAGCCAGCAGCAAGCGCAACAAAGACTTCCATCAGCTGTTCCGAAGCGTACCAGAGGATGACTACTTGATCGAGGACTATAGTGCAGCTTTACAGCGTGACATTCTCCTTCATGGCAGGCTTTACATTTCGGAAGGTCACATCTGTTTCTCCAGCAACATTCTCGGCTGGGTGACCAATCTGGTCATCAGCTTCGATGAGGTTGTGTCAGTGGAGAAGAAGAACACCGCCGTCATCTTCCCCAACGCAATCGTCATTCAAACTCTACATGCTCGAAATGTTTTTGCCAGTTTGGTGGCCAGAGACTCCACTTATGATCTCCTTATCGGCATCTGGAAAATCAGTCATCCCAACCTGAAGAGCTCTCTGCACGGCGTTGCAATAGACGATGCCAGCACTGGCGATAAGACGGAGCGTGCTGAATCGATAGCTTCTGATAGGGACAGCACTGATGGAGCAACTGAAGATGATGTTTACGACGAAGACGAAGATCATGACGATGGTAGCTTCTACGAACCTGGTGGCAGCATTGCTGGTAGCGAGATTGGTGATCCGGCTGTGAGCAGGAAAACTTCCGCTGTCCCTGTCACGGCTGGTATTCCTTCAGCAAACGGCCCTACGAAAGGTGCAGAGATCGTCGAGTCGGTTGCTCCTGGCGCGACTGCTTCCGTCGACTTCCCCGGACCAGCCATGCATGCTCCTACTGAGTGTGGAGATGATGCCAGCCATTACGATAGAGCACTGGCCGACCTTACGATACCCGCTCCACTAGGCAAGGTTTATTCCTTGATGTGGGGCCCAGCATCGGGCACATTCATGAAGAAGTGGTTGGTCGACGACCAAAAGTCTCGCGAGCTTTCTTTCGAGAACGAGAAAGGTGGACTGGACGATACGCACCGAACCTTCACATACTCGTACATCAAGCCTCTCAATGCGCCTGTTGGACCAAGACAAACGAAGTGCATTGTTACCGCCACTGTGGACAACTTTGATCTAGAGAAGTGTGTCAGTGTCAACTGCAGCACTGCGACCCCTGATGTACCTAGCGGAGGTATCTTCACCACGAAGACCAGATACTGCATGATGTGGGGACCCAACAACTCGACCAGATTAATTGCCAACTGTACAGTTGAGTGGACTGGCAAGAGTTGGCTGAAGGGTATGTATCGTTGCCTCCACTGAGAAGATGTTGCTAATGCATAACAGNGACCCATTGAAAAGGGTGCGAATGATGGTCAGACGCAATACGTTAAGGACCTGGTCGCTGCGCTCACCGCTGGTGTGGCTGCGAAAGCTACAACGAGGGGCGCCCCACGCGGTAAGGGCAAAGGAAAACGAAGAACGGATGCCGGTGCACCGGTCGAGAGTGAACGTGTCACAATCGCGTCCAAGAAGGTACCAGAAGAAGCCAACTGGGGACTGTTCGAACCTGTTCGTGGACCACTGGAGCCAATCGTCAGCATCTTCCAGCCTCTGTTCTCGGCACAGGTCATCATCACTATACTGGCTCTGCTTCTGGCTTGGACGTGGCTCTTCCCATCTCGACCTCGCTCTACGGGAATGGGTTTCGCCATCGACTCGCCTGGAAGACTTGCCGCGTACGAGGAGCTGTGGCGTAGAGAAGAAAGCGAGCTTTGGGATTGGCTCGAGGATCGTGTTGGCCTTAGCAATGGTATTCCCATCGGCGGTGCCACACAAGAAAGGAATGACAGACAGAAAGTGCTGGGCACCAAGCAAATGGGCCGCAGACTTCGCAACCACGAACTGGAAGAAAAGCAAGTGGAAGATGCGATCAGAATCACTGAAGAGAGGCTCTTGACGCTAAAAGACGCGGTCNAAGAAAAAGAAGGCCGCTGCCGCCGCACAAAAAGAAGAGAAGAAGTGAAAGCTTGAGTTTGGTCCTATGTTAGTCCTTTTCTTTCGTTCTTTCACGAAACAATCATTGGGTCATTGGCGTTCTTGATAGCGAGCGCGGATGACTCCTTCCGTTTTTCATAGCGATCGCGCTCTTCCCTTTGTATACGAACAAAATAGCTTTGGGCAATGAAGAGAAAAAGTTGCATACTGCGAATCGCTGTTGTGCCCTTATACGCTTGTTTTCGCATGCTTGTCGTCCTTTGTGTGCTTTGTGCTTTTTTCTTTTCTTTTTTCCTTTTTTCTTTTGCTCAATGCTTCCGGTATGGGTATGACCCTGTCTTTAAGCTACCCGAGATACAAAATTATGTATATCGCTACCATGAACATGTAAGTTCTTGGGACGTTAACCAGTGAGGAAGACCCTCTATCACATTCAGAGATAGTTGCTGATCGATGGTTTTGGCGCGTGTAACGGCAACGAAGTACTTTGTTGTCTTTACATCTCAAATTTGCTTATGGACACGAGGCTAACTTTGCGGATACGTCTTCGCATGTGGGTTTTGTAACCTGTGTCATTGTGTCGCGAGTTGCTGTTTTCACGAAGAGTCAGACGCACGTGTTGATATGGTGAGTCATGGGTTAGTTTTGTCCTTTTGACCACTGAGCATCCATAGTCGCTTCACGTTTGCTTTCCTCTACTGACTCATTCCATATTTCGCACCCGAACTTTTTGTCACTAGGACACACTCGTACAAACACAAGATTCGACATGATGGAAACGGATTTCTTGTTGCAAGGGCTTGAGAGGATGAGAGCCAACGCTTTCGACTTTGATGTCAATAAAATAAGCGAAGTTGATCTCGACCGATGGCAAACACTGTTCTCCATGACATACGAAGATGCAGAGAACAGTATCAAGGCTTACCGAGCAGATATAGACCGCCAAAGATTCAGCGACGAGCGGTGGTTTGAGCTCAGAACATCAAAGGAAGCACATGGCTTTGACCGCGAGGCCTGTGAGTATGCTCTATTTTGTCGCTCGAGAGTCATGAATGGAGGTACTCCGACCACCAGTCCATACTCGCCACCAAACAACACCCTACGCGGCATGATTCTCGGCGGTCTTCTGAGTACCCCGGGAGATGTTCGAGATATCGCAGGGTTCACACCTAAACTGATCAAAGCCGAGTCAGAAGACTCCTCAGCAAGCTTTTGCTATGTCACCGTCGGACAAGAGCGTCGCATCAGACAAGGTCTCAGCGATCGTGGTATTACCGGCTTTGAGTCTTGCTTCATAAGCATCAATATTGCAGCAAAGGACCACTCAGCACTGCCCAAGCTAGGCGTCGACGACACCACTATGCCACAACATCGTCTGAACAATATCACAGACCTCGCTCAACGATATCCAGTTCTCTACTTCTTTTACGGCACTCTCGCACAGCCAGAGATCCCGAAGCGAGTACTGGAATCCGAACACGAGCCCGATCTATCGAGCCTACAGCCTGCTCATGTACTGGATGGTAAGATCACAGACCTAGGCCAGTACCGAGCACTGGTGAACGGCACCAGCGACTCTCGGGTGAATGGCCATGCCTTCATGATCCAGTCTGAGAACCAGGAAAGAGCTTTGCGTCTCTACGAGACCAAGATGTACGAAGTCGTTCGCTGCGACATTTGGCTTTCTGGAAGAAGCATGCCTGTGAAGGGCTTGACCTTCCGATTAGCAGCAAGGAGATGAAAGGGCTTGCGGAACACCGAAGACACGTAGTCTTTTGATAAGAAACACAAACAAGATACACACATAAGTTGATTCCAATGTGCAGGATGATATCTATCTGGGAAGACCGTCGATGGACGTTGTTCTCGGAAGTCGGCCAGCCGGAAGTGCGTCGCTCCTGCCTCTTGCGTTGTCCTCCCCAAATGTACCTCTCCCGCATCATCGACTTTATTTCTTGCAGCTCGTGTCGATTCATGAGATCTCAGAGGTATCTCACAGACTCGAGTCCATTCATTCTTCGAATTCGTCGCACTATCCATACCCGCATTGTACTCGAGTCCAACGGAGATTACTCGTTAAGTCCATCCTCGAGTCAGATAAGCTTCCGTTCTCCACTCCGAGGCTCTTTGATGGTCGGACTCGATTCTTGAGCTCTGTAATCACCTTCACTTGTTCACCAACCGACTCTTTTGGCAGACAAGATGAGTTCTCCTCCTCGCGGCCAGTCAGAATCATCGGCATCACAACAAACTCCAATCTATGCACCGGCTGCAGACGATGATTGGGAAGACGATGACGACATGGACTTCGAGGACGACGATGGCACCGAATATGCAACTGGGGACGAGATCTACTTTGCTGGCTCAGACGACATAGAGGAGACCGAGTTCTATGGTATGAATCCCTCTGGCAGCCCAGAACTTGAGGGTTGTGGCAAAAGCTAACTTACATCGAGCANNGATGCCGACGAGGGACTCGGGCCAGTCATGATAGACTTTGAGACGACCGATGACGACGACGAAGGCAGAGAGACATCAGCAGGGGCTGAATCAACATCAAATGAGAACGAGGAGGAATCATCACAAGCAGAGACGGCGCGGCCACAACCCGCAAGACAAACTATCNGCTCGTTAGTGGCAATTTGATGCTGATACCAAGTACAAGTCGGCTGATAGCTTGCAGTCACGCAACAGCAGATCCTACAACTTCTCGGAAACACAGGGCTCAGAGGACTCTTTGCCAACGTTGTCGGCCAGCAGCGGGGCGGCCTTGTTGCCGATGACGATGACGACGACTACGAGGACGACTCATATCTCGGATGGCACGCCATGGGCAGAAGGGCTAGACGGCCTAAGAGAGAAGGCTCAGGCTACCCCAAGGTTCCCAGCGAAGCAGGAAAGAAACTGATGGAGTCTGGTACTTTCGGCACCACCGAGCGACCACGAGGAACCTATGGTCGCAAGAGGAAGCTCGCATACCGGAACATGATGCGCGAGCTCGGAGTAGGCGGCTACGGTGCCCAGAAGAGTGCCAACAAGCTCATATCCCAGACCATGATACCCTCAACTCAGGCCGACAGTATCATCAACTACAACCATCGCTGTTACTCTGGTCAGTTCTCAGACGATGGCAACTTCTTTTTCTCGTGTGCGCAGGACTTCAAAGTTCGTATGTACGATACCTCGAATCCGTACAGATGGAAGTACTATAAGACGGCGCACTATTATGGCGGTCAATGGACTATTACCGACGCAACTTTGAGTCCGGACAATAGGTTCCTTGCGTACAGCTCTATCAGAAGCGCTGTGTGTCTTTCGCCCACAGATCCCGACAACACTATGGACCCCACGATACTCGACTTTGCCGACATGGGACAAGCTACGAGTCGAAGAACTGGACGTGGTTGGGGCCATTTTGGTATCTGGTCTCTCCGCTACTCTGGTGATGGACGCGAGATTGTTGCCGGTACTTCAGATTCAAGTGTCTATGTATACGACATTGAGACACGGCAATCGATACTCCGAATTCATGGTCACAGGGACGACGTCAACGCTGTCTGTTACGGAGACAAAACTTCGCCACATATTCTGTACTCGGGATCAGATGATACGACGTTAAAAGTCTGGGATAGACGTTCGATGGGTGATGGCCGTGAAGCCGGTGCCTTTGTTGGTCACACAGAGGGTATCACATATATTGACAGTAAGGGTGATGGCAGATATGTGCTCAGCAACGCCAAGGATCAGACGATGAAGTTGTGGGATCTGCGTATGATGATGTCGACGGAGAGGTTCGACAAAATCGACCCAGAAGAGCACACGACAGGTTTCGACTATCGGTTCGCACCTTACGACGAAGAAGAATATGAAGCTCACCCCCACGACTGCAGTCTGGTCACCTTCCGAGGGCACAAGGTGCTTAAGACGCTCATCAGATGTCACTTCTCACCACCAGGCAGCACAGATGGTCGGTATGTCTACAGTGGAAGTCATGACGGCTCGGTCTATATCTGGAACATGGACGCCACGATAGCAGGCAAGATCGACGTGCTGGAAGCAACCAGAAACTCACGACCCGAACGAGACGAGCGATATGTTGATCGCTGGGAGCATGGTGGTGGACGCAGCCAGTGGAGTACCATTGTCCGCGACGCTAGTTGGCATCCCACTGCACCGGTCGTTGCTGGTAAGTCAGGTATCTTTACAACTCTTGATCCATTTACTGACATTACATATANNGCAACCTCATGGAATGGATGGGATCACGGCCTAGGAACATGCACAGTACATACCTGGAACGACGGCAATGATTCGGACGAGGGAGAACCCAAGATGGGAGCACGACTGAACCCACAGCTCGAGCAAGACAGCCGATACTACGAGGGCGTCGCTGCTACAGCTGGCCGAACCACATCCTCACGACGATCGAGATTTGTTACGCGGGCACAATTGGCTCGAGACGACGAAGAGGAAGAGTAGACCTCTTCCGATGATCTCGATGATTTTGGCTGGAAATCCCTTGATAAACTATCTTTGGCGTTCACGGAGAAATAGAAGAGGTCTTTTTACTGGTGCTTGGAGGACTGTACTTCTTTAGCAGAATCTCGGGGAACACTCCTTTTCTTTCTCTCTTTGCTTGTTGTCGCAAAGAGCGAGCTGTATATACTGATCCAAGCTGTATTCACTCTTTTACAAAGCCAGCGTGTTGCCAATTGTGCATCCTCGAGAGCTGTTCATGTGACTTGTGTTTTTGAAGTGTTTTTGAAGTGTTTTTGGAATTGCGGGTTCGTGGTATCTGAAACAAAAAATAAACTGGAGGAGAGGCCGTCTTTTTCAACGCCAGAAATGTCCTTGCTCTTGTGAAAAGGGAAAATTGTACAATCGGAATATGATCAAGGCAAGAACTCCTGGGGACGAGATCTGCCTGCGGGGTGTGTCCCAACCAAAAAAAAAGGTATCAAGCTGGTTTGGTCTTTCTTTCGAGGTTTGTTGCAACAAGGAGTCTCGTGGGATGAGGGGTGCGCCTTGTTGTCGGGTTTTCGGATATGGAGAAGGGGGGGGGTGTTGGTTCAGGAGGGATGGAACGTATGCGCAGCTTTTATGCGCCACCGACGAGAATGTTGTTGACGGGGATGTGAACTGTTTACAACCCCTCTTTGTCAGCTACCGTACTCCACAGAGATATAGAAGAGCTACAAGCCAACATACTCAACTTGACGACGTAACCGATAACGCCCATGACGAGGAAACCGACACCGACGGCCTGGCTGATCTTGAGGAATTCGCGCTTGTCGGGCTTNACTGTTTTTTGCAGAGAAGAAACGATGTCAGTATCTGCGCGTGGAAAGAGAGGGCGGGAGAGCAGAGTGGAGGAGATGGCAGAGGAAATAGGCAAGAACACGTACGTGCAGCGGTTGATGAATTGGGTGCCGTCCTTGACAAACTCGCGGGGCATCTCCATGATCTCTTGCATTTGGCTTGACGACATGATTGCGGTTGTAGTTGTGAGTGGTTTGTGACTGAAGAAGTGACGGAAGGGTGGGATGTATGGGTTTGGTGTTGATGCGACAGGGAGGTGGTGGTGGTAGAGTACAGCTGGCTATCGCTTTTGCGGAGAGAGAGTTGGCCCTTTGGTGTGGGGTCTGTGCGCAAGGGAGATGCTGTGCTCGCTGCTTCCCTTTCTGGGGGGCTGGAACTTTTTGGCTTTGGAATCACATGCATGGAAATGCTTGCTGCTCTGGGTTATTGGGAAATCATGGTTTCTTGGATCGGACAATATTCAAGGATGCGTTCTTGAAACCACATACTAAGTTCAACTGCAGCATCTGCTCAATTGGTTATATACAAAAAAGCCAGGGTCGAGGCTCAAAGACTCCAAACACCATGCATGCGAAAGTGGGAATATATACTACTTCTTGAGCAACAAACCGTCGCTGGCCAAGTCCTGGTCGTCTGTTGCAAGCTTCTTGTTAAAGTCCTTGCCACCAGAGTTGTTTGTGGCATAGATCTCTGCAATGCAGAGGTCGAAAGGTCCAGGGACACGGTCAATCAAGCCTATGCCGATACTCCTAATCTTTTGACGCATCATGTCGCTCTGAGGCTCGACGACCATACCGTGATTTGTGCGGACAAACTCGCTGATGGGCACAATGACCGTCTCCCAGTCACCAGGCTTCTGAGCGTAGAGTCGATGTTGGTGCAGATCAGTCGGTACAATGGACTCTGTCTGAACATTGACAAAATATTTGCGAGCGTCGCTCTTGACTTTGAGAGCAATGTAGCTGTACGAGTCGAGGTCCCACAAGCCTTTGCCGAACAGATTGCGACCCATGTCTCTTGTGCGCCAAGCAGCATATCCAGACCTCTGGATCTGTGGTCTATCGGCGGGAAGCTCATTCGAGATTGTGCCGTGGAAACGAATGTGTGGTGGGTCTTGTGCATGTGCTGGAACGAAATCGAAGTGGACCTTTGAGAAGCCGCCCATGTCTTCGTCCGACATGACTTTGCATAGCTCTGGCGAGTCGGGTTGATTGAATGTGACGAGCGGGAAAGGCTTCTCGGGACGATTGATGGCCTCGGCCTTGAGAGCNTGTTCGTTGCGACCATGTCAGTTCTTGGACTGGGGACGGTATAGCAGAGGTGTGGTGGAAGAAGACGGACCAATGCTCGACAGCCTCGAGAGTTCCAGCAGACTTCGCTTCCAGAAGCCCGGAGGAGCTAGTAATCGTCTCGTACACTGCATGCTGTTTGGGGATGTGTGGTGGTCGTGTGAGAGTGTGAGAAAGAGAAGGAAGATGGATGATGGGCTTTAGATGATCTGATAAGCTTGGAAAGAGGAAAGACCCTGGTGGTGATGCATGACTCGCCAGGCTCGGTCTGCAATGATGCGGAGAGTTCTTGCCTCCGGTTTTTGGATGCGAGCAATTTTCTGGACCAGCCAGTTCACCAACATCAACCATCCATCCACCACAAGATCGACCCGTAATTCTGCACGACAGGGACACCCTCTCTCACCGCAATCCCCTGTGCTCTTCCGACACCCATCGCACACCACCCTCGTTCATGACGGCCCACCCGTCCATCGCCGCCGCGCAAGCTGCTGTAGTCGACCCAAGTCCGATACCTCAATCCAGAGAAACTGGAGACGCGTTCCCTCAGAAAGCACAAGATGGAGCTCAACTAACGTCACCGCCGCCCGTCGCAAAATCATGGGCTCATTTCGTCGCCGGAGGGTGAGTTTACACCCGATTCCGAATGCGCATTCCATCTTGCTGATCCAATTGCCACAGCTTGGGTGGAATGACGGCCGCTACCTTGACCTGTCCTCTTGATGTCCTCAAAACTCGCCTACAATCCGACTTTTACCAATCACAACTCACAGCCGCTCGCGCCGCACGCGGTGTCCCGCCCTTGTCGCAACTCTCCTACTCCCGAACTGCCATCCTCCACATCCGAGAAACCTTCCAGATCTTGACTGCCATCCCTCGTACTGAAGGTTACCGCGCTCTCTTCAAGGGTCTCGGTCCCAATCTCATTGGTGTCGTGCCAGCACGAGCCATCAACTTCTTTGCATATGGAAACGGAAAGAGAATCTTGTCGCAAAACTTCAACGACGGCAAGGAAGCCTCTTGGGTGCATTTGTTGGCTGCTGCTGGATCTGGTATGCTCACCGGAACAGCCACCAATCCAATTTGGCTGGTAAAGACGCGACTGCAACTGGATAAATCGAGAGCCGAGAAGACTGGCAGTGGCTTGGATGGAAGGAAATACAAGAACGCTCTGGACTGCACCATGCAAACTGTGCGCTCAGAAGGCATCCGCGGACTGTACAGAGGATTGAGCGCAAGCTACCTGGGCGTGACGGAAAGCACACTACAATGGGTTCTCTACGAGAAGATGAAGAGCTATATCGCTGTACGAGAAGAGCGCATCGCCCTCGCCGGCCGCCCACGGACATCTTGGGACGAGGCCATTTCCTGGTCCCTCAAACTTGGTGCAGCCGGAAGCGCCAAGTTCGTCGCTGCACTTATCACATATCCCCACGAGGTCGTCCGCACGCGACTGCGACAAGCCCCTGTCACCACTTCGATTGATGGCGTACCCCAACTCAAATACACTGGCTTGGCCCAGTGCTTCAAGCTGGTCTGGAAGGAGGAGGGTATGGCTGCTCTGTACGGTGGCTTGGTGCCGCATATGCTCAGAGTCGTTCCCAGCGCCGCCATCATGTTTGGCATGTACGAGGCTGTCCTTCGCTTCCTGGGCACTGACTCGGGTGTGTAATATTAGCTGTGAATGTGCGTGTCCGGGGATTGATTAAAATGCATTGGAGATTCGGCGCAAGACTATGGGGGGAGCTCAGGGAGCATGTTTCTGTCTAGATGTAACAATACTACGGGAAGAATATACGGCGAGGAAGAACTTTGTAACAAAAAGGTAGGCCAGCATTGGGCCGCCAGAAACCCCACTCACATTGAAAGGAAATATCGGGGGCTTTGAACCCTCTCCAGCACATCAGAGACCACGTTCAGGTTCATGTCGGCTACTCTTCTCTGTTCGAACATTGATACTCGAGCATATCTGTGGCCAGGGTCACTTCTCAAGTCGTCGAGTGTTCCATGCAGTGGCTTGTCGGCTCTTTCTCTGTCTCAGATCTTCGATTCAACCATGCTTTTCTCACAAAGCAGCACGCCTGACCTTTTTCTTTTCACGCGACCCAACCTTGCATCAGAACTTTCTGGTTCATGGGATATAGCCTATAAGCGACGATAGCCGATAGATCAAGGCATGAAAGAAATGATTCACAACGGCAATGTCTCGCTCAGCTTCAGATCTTGGTTGTCAATCGATATAGGACAGCCCGACCTCGTTTGTGCACAGGTATCGTACAGCCAGAGATCGAGGATTACAAGTATAGGTAGGCAGTTTCGAGTCATGAAGGCTCACATCTCTTCATAAGAAAGTCTTGTCAGCAATGATGTTCTTGCATGATCTTTTGCTCTCTTTCTCTCCATTCTCTACCGCACACCAAGCCTCTCTACCCATCCATACATACCTTCCACGCCATTATCACCTACAACAATGACAACACCAATAACAATCTCCGTAACCGGCACCGCCATCATCCCCATAGAAGCTGAACGCGCCCTCCTGGACGTGGNNCAAATCCGCTCTTCTGGACNNCCCTCCCGCACCTTTGTATCCGGAACAAAGTTCCAACTCTCTTGCCGCCGCCTCGAACATCTCCTCCGCGAAAAAAACCCTCTCCTTTCCCTGAACGCAATCGAAANNACAGCTATAGTAGCTCACTGGTCAAATGAAAGATATAAAAAAACATCTTCGCAACTACCCACAGATACACAAGGTGTTTTTTTTTGGGCGAAAAACTTGCACAAAAGGGTTGNNTTTGAAACCAGTGTCTCTTTCGACATACGCATAAGTGATGTTTTTTGCGAAATTGGCAAAGTTTTTGCAGATANNAAAGTGGCACAGCTGCCGTGTACAGAAATTCATGGAGTGAGGTGGGTGGTAACAAGCTCTACACGACAAGCCCATGCCAGTGGATTACGCATTTTGGCTGCGGAAGATGCACTGGAACGAGCAAAAGACTATGCAAAAGCTTTGGGGTTGTCTGCTGTTTGGCTAGTGGAGATCAGAGAGACTCAATGGCAAAATTGCGATGGTGATGCAGTGATGAAAGTGCAGGAAAACGCTATGGATATGAGGAGACCGGTTGCAGGTTTAGATCCGGCGATTGCGGATTTGTTCTTTGAGCCCGAGGAGGTTACTATGAGTGCGAGGGTTGATTGCAAGTTTGAGGCCGAATGGAAGGTTGCTTTGACATGTTGGCATTTGTGTAATGAAGTGATGAAGATAGAAATGTATAAGAACAATACAATAATGTGACCAACGATTAAGTTATAGATATATACAATTAAAAATCGTGTCGACGACAGAGAACATCGACCACAATAATGCAAAAGAAGCTGCGCTAATGGTAACAGAATCCAAAAACAAACAAGAAAAAGAAAAAACAGACGACACAGTCATCCAAAGAAGGCATCAGCATAACTTATGCAGCAACCTCGGAAAGAGTGTAGCTGTAAGATCTGGAAACAGTGATGCGGCTGTTTCCCTGGTACTGGCCGTAGTTGGTGGCGTACTGAGGGGACCAGGTCTGGTTGTAAAGACCACAGTGCAGCTCGTAGGCAACGCCGTCCTTGCTCTGGATCCACGAGTTGAAGAAGCGGCAGGTTTGGTATGAACCATCGCTGGCAGGGTGGCCCTTGTTGTAGGCAGTCTGGGAGGTGCAGGCAGTGGCGCAAACGCTGGGGTCGTACTCCTGGTCTTTGCTGAAGGGGTGGACACGAACGCCCATGTAGGTGTCGTGCTTCTGGCTGTCGAGAGGAGCATTTATAGCCCCACCAAGCTGTGTTGGACCGTCATAGTTTTCAACTCCAGAAGGAGCCGGCATCTTGTTGAATGCTGAAGATCCCGTGATCACAACCTGGAAATCGTTACGCCATTGGCCAAAGTTCTTGGCCTGAGAAGAAGAGACCTCGGCGCCCCAAAGTGTACACTTGTAGTTGGTAAGAGACTGAGGGTTGGGGCAGTTGCTGTGGTTGGGGTCGAGAGTAGGGTCACGCTCGCTGTACATGTTGAATGACACGCATCCAGTCGTCTTGTCGCAAATTGCCGAACATCCAATGGTGTCGTATGCGGTGAGAGTCCACAGACCCATGTACTTGTTGGCATTGAGGGAAGCATTCAGGCCGGTGAAAGCGGCAGTGTAACCATCAGGAGTAGGAGCATTGGCTGAGAGTGTTTGAAGCTCAGGCAGAGCGAAGAAGCCCTCCACGGTGTCTGGGCTGGCCACAGGGCCAGAACCGGCAGGCTGAGGCTTGCAGGTACCATCACGGCCGATCAAAGATCTGTGTTCGGCGAAAGCAACGCCAGCAAGGGCGGAGACAATGACAGCGGAGCGCATCTTGTCGGTTTGTGTTGATGAGAGATTGATAGGTTGAGAGAAGAGGGAGAGGTGGGTGGAGAATAGAAGAGATGAGAAGATGAGAAGCCGACTTACCTCGAGAGGACCATATCTTTATATACAACAAGTCCGACAAGGGATATCTACCATCGAGTCATGAGGTAGTGGTCTCCGAGGGATTACTTTGGTTGTCCAAGGCGCTATACTCACTCGTCGACATTCACCGAGTAACAGTGGGTCGAAGGATTTGAACATACTGAAATTAATCATTGGTCACGACCACACAAGAAAGGCATCAAGCTTGGTAGACCGAGGAGGGTTGGCAGAAGAAAGTGGTACTCATCCGCGATGTGGACCCTCGGAAAGTTGAGTAAGGTTCAACGGCACCGTAGAAGCCCTCGTGGGAAACTACCTGACCGTTGTAGCGGCCCCCAGACTGAGACAAACGCCCGTCGAGCTCGTGTATTGTTGGCTGTTTCGAAACCATGTATACCCGGCGAAGCCCTCGAAATAGAAACAGGAGGATCTGGAAATGCTTCCTTGAAGATTGACCGGGAGATCTACAATATCGATGTCTGTTCGCAAATGAAGATCAATCTTGCTGCTCGGGGCTCGCGTAATAAACTACATTCGGCAGTCGCAATCAGCCATACCGAGCGAGTCAGAGATACCCTGGAGAAATTTGGCGCATGACTGGTGGTCGAAGACTGGACGATTGCATTGCTGGAAGCTGTATCAGACTGAGACAATACCATCGAGTATGAAATCCCCGTTCTTCCATGGAGTCTAACGGTAGTGGAGTATGGATGGTGGACATGAGCAACTCGTGTCGAGATGCCTGGAACCCGGCAACGAAGAACAACATCATCACCAGAGGTATGAGATTGAGACAAGAGGCTGCGACAGTGCCATCTAGTATTGAAGAGCTCTTTCAAGGACCAATTACCCGGGTCAACATAGAATGAAGACCAAATATCAACAGGCGCGTCCAGACACAGTAATGGTGGAGCTGGTCGTCATGGCGCACTCCTTAGAGAGCAAAAGTCGATGGTGGACCGACCTAGGGGTGCTCATTGCTTATAAGAATGCGACAGGAAAAGAGACCAGTCCTTGAGCGTATTTCACTGGCTGGCTAGACACGCCATATGATCGTCCATGTGACGTGGTCAGGAACATAAGGGTGAGGAATATTCGTCAGATTAGTAGATGACCGTGTCCTCATCGGCCTCAACTACGATATCGCCCGTATCATCTATGCTTTCTTTCCTATGTCGATCAGCATCATCTGCCACTCGTTCTCGAGCTTCCTGTTCTTCAATTGAATCGGTTGAGATTGTGCCGACGGGGTCCGATTCCGTGTCAGGATCTGCAATTGCGATTTGATCTTGGGTTGCTGTCGACTCTTTCGCTGGATCCGCTGTATGGTTCATGCCATTGGGTGCTTTCTGAGCATGTGCAGGGGTGTTTTCTTGGCGATCGGCATTTCCGTTCGTATCCTCGTTCTGCCAGCGTTGGCGGACCTGGTCAAAATCGTCAAGCTCCTGGTCTATCTGGACGTCGACATCTTCTCGTTGACGTTTGATTTGATCCTCTTGTTCCGGTAGCAGTTCCCACGGTTTGAAATATAATTTGGGCTCGGTCGAAGTAGTCAAGAAATTGGACATGGCCTTCAAGTTCTCATGCTTGATGCGAATGCTGGCTTCATCGATCCTCCGTTGTTCTATTTTTCTGGCAAGGTTGAGGTGCTCTAATCTTTCAGATTGCCGCTCGCTGAGCTCTTGCTCTTTCTGCCGGCGCCGTTCTTCCTGTTCGGCTCGACGCTTGGCTGCTTGCGAGTTGGCGGGTCTTGTCTGGCCTAATCCTCCTAGCAGACCTCCAAACAGCCTCTGAGTGCGCTTCTTCTCATCGATTGGTTTGACGGGGCGTCTTTCGCGAGCAGGTGGGACTTGATCCTCTGTTCTGGATCTGTCGGGCGAGGGCGACAGGCGCTGTCGCTTTGGCGAATCATGGTCGGCAGATGAGTGACGACGTTTTGTTCCGGCGCGTGCTTCTTCTGGAGTTTGCGACCGGTCAGGCGAGCGGCGTGGTGATGAAGGGGTCGCGTCGGGCAACACGACGGCCGAGGACACAACTCTGCACGCCATATCAGCTTCACTGCGCAACGACTGTCCATGTGCTTACGATAGCAGACTTACGGGCCCGTCATGTAGGTGAGTGTGTGGCGTCCAAGATGAATAATGGTGGTTGCAGTGCTGATCCGAAGGCCGAGTCCAGCGTCTCGACCCTCCAATGAAGCCTGCCCCACGCTGTCAGCAACTGACATCACAATGAACTGCTTACACAATCACTGAGCTTTGGCGAGAGCTCCGACCTATATCTCTTAATATCTGTCGGAAGCTGAATTAATTCAATCAATCAACTCCTTATCATCGCAATCATATCACAATGGCCAACACTATGTCAGACAATGCCAACAAGGCCGCTTGGCTCACAGAGGCCAAAGCCAACCCACTCAAGGTTGACCACGCTCCTATGCCATCTGCTGGTGCAGATGAGGTCGTCATCAAGAACAAGGCTGTGGCCGTCAATCCTGTCGACTGGAAGATTCAAGACTCTGGCATGTTCATCCAGAGCTATCCCAATGTGCTTGGTACCGATGTCTCGGGCGAGGTCTACGAGGTGGGATCAAATGTCAAGAGCTTCAAGAAGGGTGACAGAGTCCTCTCGTAAGTTCCATCTTCCCGCGCAAATCGCTCCCGAGCTGACAGCCTTCTACNNAGCCACTGCATTGGCCTCGGCACTGGCAAGCCTCAGAACGCGGGCTTCCAGCTCTTCTCAGCATGCCCTGAGATCCTGACCTCCAAGATTCCCGAGCAGACCTCATACACCGAGGCTGTCGTTCTGCCCTTGGCTATCTCAACAGCATCAGCCGGTCTCTACCAGAAGGGCTTCCTCGAGCTTCCTTATCCCACTGCCTCACCCAAGTCGTCAGGCAAGGTCATCCTGGTTTGGGGAGGCTCCAGCAGTGTTGGCTCAACCGCTATTCAACTCGCTGTAGCCAGTGGTGTCAAGGTCGTTACCACTGCCTCCAAGCACAACCACGATTACTGCTCCAAACTTGGTGCCACGGCTGTCATCGACTACAACGGCTCCTCGGTCGCTGATGACATCGTTTCCGCCATCAAAGACACCGGAGCAGAGTTCAGTGGTATTTACGACAGCATCAGCCATCCAGAGACCTTCAAGCACTGTTTTGAGGTCTTGCAGAAGGCTGGCGGTAGCAAGAACATGGCCACTGTCCTCCCACCTCCTCAAGACAAGCCTTCTGATATCAACGCACAGGGCGTCTTTGCCATTACCATTGGTACCCAGCACAAAGAAGTCGGTGACGCTGTTTGGCAAAAGTTTGTTCCCGGCGCCCTCCAGAGTGGAGATCTTAAGTGCCTGCCCGAGCCCCTTGTCGTCGGCCAAGGTTTGGAGAGCGTGCAGAAAGGTCTGGACAAGAACAAGGCTGGTGTTAGTGCCAAGAAGGTGGTCATTGAGCTGTAGGTATATTCAGCTAGTATTTGGGGACTGGACCTTCTAAGTTCGAGTCTAAAATCTGGTAGTAATGTGAGATACCAGTCGCATGAATGTGTGGACCCAAAATTTGCTGCTTTTGAAGTCTCCTGTCGTGTACACTTACATGACCATGGAAGAGTGACCATTCGATGAACAATCAAGGAATCACGGTCTCTATAATTCTTCCTCTTCCTGTCACTGCGAACTGCGATCGTTACGACCTCCTGGGTGGTCATCTTTGTTGGTTGGTTGTGTTTTGAGAGTCGAAGCCCATCTCGCGGGCGCCAAAAACATGAACCGCGGCTGGACCCACGCGACGCTCCTGCCAACAACAACGCCAGTTCGAACAGGGAAGTCACTACGAAAACATCTACACGGCTCGTAATCGAAATCAGTATATTATGCAGAAAGGTTTTTGCTAGTCGAGCCGCTAGTCTTGCAGGCATAACGCTCTCACCGTCTGGACTACTGGACACAAATACCACTCAAGATGTCGCGATTCCTTACACCATCAAAGATATGCATACTTCTTCTGGTGCAATTATATCGTGATGGAAGTGTCCCATCGAAAAGTACGATACCGCTCCTGTCCTTCATTTCCAAGCACACCATACACAGGTCACCCCTCAACATTTCCAACCAAACCCCATTGACTCCGCCATCAATCGAAGATTTCGAGCTTTTACTCGAATCGCATGAATCTGCTGTTCCAGGACGGTCTTTGTACCATTTATTCGTCGACCACCTGTGGACCATTCACGACTTCGTAACATTCACCGCATTCCTTCAAGAACAGACCTCGGTGACGTCTGCGCTAGAAGAACAGGCTGAGGGCAGCAAGGCCAAGTTTGTATGCAGTCCAACTAGTCCAATCGGCCAATTCGCGAGAAGATGTCATCTGGAATCTGTGCGATTGCAGTTCAGTGATGCCTACCAGCTCTGGGAGGATCTGGTTGTCTTCCGCGAACCCACCAAGAGCAACCATGTTGAGCGAAATCCCAAGTCGCCCTATGCCAGTTACTATCCGGATGCAGCATCAGCAAACTTGTTACAGCCAGATCAAGCTAGTGCATCGGCTGTTCTTCTGGACCGTATGAACAAACAGGACGGTCGACCCGCAGTACCATCAAGTCTGGATGATGTGGAGAAAGTGATGCACTTTCAGCTGGGACAGCTGCAAAAATTCTNNGGTAGCAGGGTGTCGGATGAGATGAAAGCTCAACTGAGAGGAATGGTAGAACAAGGGGCGTCCAAACCTTCAGACATGCATTTCATCAAGTATGTTTTTATGCACAATTCCGATCATGTTGACATCACTGACCAGAACAGTTTCTTCGATGCTTGGAGAAGCGGTGCATACAACAAAGCCATCGAGCTTCTTCATCGCTACTTTGATTATACTATGGAGAGCCAAGGCACAGACCACATCAAGACATACCATCAGTATGCTTTGCTCCATCTTGCAGTCCTTCACGCAGACTTTGGATGCTACGGCGAGGCAATATCTGCCATGAACGAATGTATTGCGACTGCTCGTGAGAACCAAGACGCTCGTTGTTTGCACTTCAGTCTTTCTTGGCTTGCCCACCTCCGAAAAGCATATCCCGAATTTTCTCGTCTTGAGAATGGTGGCGAGGGCAGTGAACTAGCAGGCAACGAAAGCGACATCATTACCTTCTTGCAGCAGAAAGCAGTCGAGAACAAAGATTGGGCCACTCTCAGTAGCTCTCTGCTTAGCCAAGCCGAAGTCAACGTCGAAAGCGGCGGCAGTGTAGCCAGAGCTCTGGAACAGATATACCAGTCCAGCTATCTCAACAGCTTGCACAATGTGGCCAGCATGATACCAAGTCAGCTTCGACTCCATTCGGCCATCTTCAACAGACTAGGACAAATGCCTCTAGCAGAACACTACTGCAAGGTCATGTACCATATCTTTCGCCAGGACGCCTCAAGACCTGATGTACTCAATGTAGTGCTGCAGAATGCGCATATGCACAGCATCTTGGGTGAGTACGAAGAAGCATATGAGCTTCTCAGGCAGAACGATCCTTCAAGGGAGAAGACATTACGTCTGGACAACACTTTCACTGCATTCGCGGCAATGATCAGTCTCAGACGTGCCATTCATCAGTGAGTTTCAATCACAAATCATCTAACGTCTCTCAACTGACCAGCATCAGCANACGACTTCTTCGTCGCCGAAGAATTTCTTCGCCAGCTAAAGCCTATAAGACAAACAGCAGACGCAGGCGTCATCTTCGAAACACACGTCCTCGAGATCGAATTACTGATGCGCCAGGGCAAACTGTCTAGTGCATTTGACTGCATCGAGAAGCAGGTAGCCGAAGCAAAGGCCGCAGATAGTGCAGGTACGAAACCCCTGTCGCGTGATTCAGCAGTTCGCGTGACTGACCTTGAGNCAGATATCGTACGTCGTATCAAATTGCTCATCCTCAAGGCACGGCTCTTTGCAAAGGCAGGATTGCCGACCAAAGGCTTCAGTATCGCTATGCGGGCAGCTTCGTCAGCTCAGAGAGCTATGATCATGCCGGCAATGTGGGAAGCCGTGGGTGCTCTTTGTGTCATTCTCATTGACCTTGGCGAGTTTGGTGCCGCGAGAAGTCTGGTGGATGCCATTATGCCGCAGGTAAGTCGATGATTGTCAAAGTCTTTGTGGTTGCGGTCAGCTAATTCCGAACAGGTTCTCGAAGGCGGTAACACAGCTACAATTGCACAGTTGTATTCGATTCTCACAGATTCCTGTGTCGGACTCGCTGGCAAGACGTCTGAAACGAACCTGAAGGAAAGCTCAGATCACATTGATGCTGCGTTCATTTACCTTGACCGAGCACACGAAGGTACAGGTAGCCCAAGCACCAGACGAGTTGCAGAAGACTAACAAGACACAAACANNGCATATCGCAAGATAGAGGACCTAGACGGCATTCTGGAGAGTCTCATGAAGAAAGCAATGCTGTACAAACACAGAGACGACGAAGACATGATTGAAGAGATGGATCGTCTATACAACAGTACGGTCCAGGAAGCCGAAAGAAGGCAATTGGCGACGCAAGGGCAGGGGGTTTAGACGAGCAGACAGTTGACAGAACACAGACATAGCTGACAAACGAAACGTTAGATAATAGTTAGATGCATGGCCTCTGCTATCTGTACAATTGGCGCGAGGTGACTCCCGGGTTCTACGGCTCTTCTGAGCGCAGGAGCGTTTGGCTAAAGGACAAAAATTGGGAGGGGTCTTAGATATACGCTTTGTTCATTCCAGATATCGAACGAGAATGATTTACTCGTCAGACTTCTTGTGGTAATTGACCTTGTCGTTCCAGAAGATGGTCTTGAAGAGAGCACTTGTTAGCTATACCTCTCGTATCCGTTGGTCGGGTGAAGCTCACCTTGTCACCGTCGCCCCAGAAGTAGTTCTTGGTGCGGATGTTCTGGTAGGGGTACTCGGGCTGCTCGGACTTTGGGGGCATGTGGGACTGGTGCTCCCAGTGCTCGAGCCACAGGCGGTAGGCATTGACACCACCGAGGATGATCGAGGGGATGACGATGCTGTTTTGCAAGATTCTCGGTCAGAACTTTTGATCTTTCTTTCTTTCTTTCTTTTTCGAGCCTTGGGAGGGGGAGGATATCTCGTTCTCGTTCGTAGAAAAGGACAATGGGAGGTTGGGCACTGGAGGATGCATACTAGATGGAGAGCTTGCGCCAGAGATCTGCGGTATTGAGTCAGCACAATTCGAGGCCAATTGGCATGCGCAATGCAGCGTCCAGCTCAAAACGTACCACTGGTGGCAGCAGCGTGGTCCTTGACGGCAGCACGCTCACGGTTGAAAGCGTTGTCGGCGGCGCCCTGGAAACCAGTCTGGCCGGCGCCGTGGAGCTGGCGGCGGCCGAGCTGGCGAAGGATGGGAGAGCGCAATTGCTTAGCGGCGCGTGTGGTGAACATGATTGCGGTATATGACGGTGAGTGAGTGGAGAGTTCAGTTGCTATGGCTTTTGCTGGAACACCTGATTGACGGTCGGGTCACGCACAGCGCGACGTCCCGGCGGGCTGGATCTTGGCGTTCCGCTCCGCTCGGCTCCGCTGTGACGGCTGTTGCCCTTGCCGCACGTCATACCCTCCGTCACGTCCTCCAAGAGGAAGTCGCGTGTCTGGAGTTTTCCTGACCAAAAACAATACAATTTGTCGATGATTCGATCCTTTCGACTATGCTCAGCCTATATGTGAACGTGCGATTGATCCTACTTCCTCCATCATCATGAGGCTCACCACTTGGAATGTCAATGGCATTCGCAATCCATTCTCTTACCATCCATGGAGCATTACAAAGACCTTTCCGGCCATGTTCGATATCCTCGAAACCGACATTATCGTTATGCAAGAACTCAAGATTCAGAAGAAGGATTTGCGTGACGACATGGTGATACTCGATGGCTGGGACTGTTATTTCAGCTTGCCCAAACAGAAGANNAAGGTTCGCTTATCCCAATTGCATATCTTATGGACAAGTTCTCATACTTGTGCTCTAGGCTATTCAGGTGTAGGTATCTATACTCGCAACGCCGCTTGCTCTCCCATCCGAGCTGAAGAAGGAATTCTCGGAGTTTTGACGCCACCAAACTCTACAACTCAATTTCGCAGCCTGCCAGAGTCTCAGCAGATCGGAGGATATCTCTCCGAGATGGAACTTGCAGAGCTCGGCGTTGATCCTCTCCTTCTGGACGCCGAAGGCCGTTGTGTGTGTCTCGAGTTCCCTGCGTTCGTTCTCTTTGGGGTCTACAGTCCCGCCAACTCGAATGGTCTCCGGGATGACTTTCGTTATGCCTTCCTCAGTGCTCTGGACTGCCGCATACGTAAGCTCAATAAGATGGGCAAGCGGGTTGTCTTGGTTGGCGATCTCAATGTTTCTCGAGGCTTGATCGATACCGCCTCGTCTGCTGAGGATATCAAGAAGGCCGGCTTGACGAGTGAGGAATACGTCAGTACTCCCAATCGTCGTATCTTCAACCAGCTCATCATCAGCGGTGAAGTCTATGGCGACAGAGATGAAGGCCGAGAGCAGCCTATCTTGCTTGACACCACCAGAGAGTTTCATCCTGAGAGAAAAGGCATGTACACTCATTGGGAACAGAAGATCAATGCAAGACCTGGAAACTTCGGAAGTCGCATTGACTTTGTTCTGGCAAGCGGTTCTATGCGTGAGTGGTTTGTTCATGCTGATATCCAAGAAGGTCTCATGGTTAGTACATTTGTTCATGTCTTATCATGCACAGGCTAATTGTAGTCAGNNGGTTCTGATCACTGCCCGGTCTATGGCGAGTTCAAAGATGTTGTCAGTGTCGAAGGCGATGACGGACGATCAGAAGTAAAGCTGGTCGATATCATGAACCCTTCTGGTGTATTCAACAACGGCATTCGTCAGAAGGAATGGAACATCAAAGATCTACCTCCTTTCAGTGCCAGACTCATGCCAGAGTTCTACCAAAGAAGGAGCATCAAGGACATGTTCAAGAAACCTAACGCTCCTAGCACCTCAGCCTTCGCAGCTGCTTCTTCAAACAGCCAGACAGCAACAATATCAACTTCCCAGCCCTTGCAACCCGCCGATGAGCTTCCTGCTACAAATGAATCTGCTTCCGTAGCAGCACCCTCCTCGAAGATCGCTGTTTCCCCTTCGCCAGACAGGAAACGCAAAGCATCAGAGACGTCTACATCTCAAACAACGAAGAAGCAGAAGCCCGCTACTAGCTCCACATCAAAGGCGGCTCCTGCCAAAGGACAAAAGAGTTTGAAGGGCTTCTTCCAATCAAAGCCCAAGCCGGAAGAGCCGGTCAAGAGTGCAAACGGAAGTGGACCTGATACAATCGAGACCGTTGATTCTAGAGATGCAGAAGAGCGAGTGAGCGATCTATCCATGTCCGAAACAGCCTTTTCAACATCCACACCACATTCGCTCAGCGTCAAAGCCTTGACGTCTCCTGCTAATGCACAAGGTAGTCCTGTGGTTTCTAATAGCCCCTCAGCGCTCGAAGCTCAATCTCTACCTCCTTTCGGTGATGATGACGAGATGGTATACGACCCAATAGTCAACAAGGAGTCCTGGCAGACACTGTTTCGCAAGCCAGCAGCACCATTGTGCGAAAGTCACGAAGAGCCATGTAAGAGCATGCAGACCAAGAAGAAGGGAGAGAATCAGGGGCGTAGCTTCTGGATGTGTGCAAGACCGCTGGGGCCTTCAGGTACGAAGGAGAAAGGTACACAATGGCGATGCCCGACATTCATATGGTGCAGCGACTTCAAGGCATGAGAGACAAGAAAGAGGTATTAGTCGTGGTTGATTGCTATGGAAAGAAGAAGCAGTATTTGCTTTGAAAGAAGAAAGACGAAATGAAATGGAAAGAAACAAAAGCTTGAAAACATGCAATGCGCAGTACGCCGACCATGCAAAGACTCCTTTTTCCTCCTATGCTCCTCCTTTTATCCTTCCCTTCTGTAACGACAACAAAGAAACGATAATCGGCAACCACCATGCTTGCAGAAGATGGCTGATGTTGCAAAGCAAGAGCAGATCAGTTGACAAACTCCATACCCCACATGTGCTCAGGCATCTGCTCTAAGAACTCTGTGAAGCGCTGAGACTCGAGGTCGTTGTACTGGAAACCGTTCTCGACAGCAGCGGCAAGACCGCCATCCCCCTCCATGGTTTCAAGCTCGCGGGACAGCATGTCCTCGAGCGAAGACTCGAAGCCGGTCAAGTCTGACTGAGCCATGGCGAGGTCATTGTTGGTGAAGGTGGGGTTGGATAGAGAGGCGCCGGCGTTGCCGTCAGCCATGGCACTGTTGATGGCAGTGGGGAGAGCAGTGCAGGCGGCAGGAGCGCGGACGGTGGTGGGACCGAACATCATCTCGGTGTTGTGGTCGTCCAAGAGGTTGGTGAAGAGGTCGAGTTGGTTGGGCTGGAAGGGGTCGAAGGTGAAGGAAGCGAGGTCGCCATTGGCAGAGTAGCTGAGAGATGGGTCGTCGAAGTTGGCGAGGTCGACAATCTGGGCGGGTGAGGTGACAGAAGAGAAGGGGCCAACTGTGGATGGAGTAGGCGAGTAGGTGGTGAAGGCGGCAGGCATGTTTGCATCGACAGATGCTGAGGCAGAGGCAGAGGCTGAAGTGGAAGGAGTGTTCTGCTGGGCAGCCAGAGCCATGGTCTTGCGCTTGGTCATGCGGCGCTTCTTCTCATGGGGCTTGCGAGGCTGGTACTGGTAGTCGGGGTGGTCGCGAAGGTGCTGGCGCTTGACGCTCTCGGCCTGGTCCTTCCACTGCTTCTTGACAGGCTCGGACTCGTCACGCCACATCTTGCCAATGATCTTTGCTGTAGACATTTGTAAGTTCTTGATCATGGAGAGAAATTGCGCGCAGAAGAAGCAACTTACAGATCTCATTGTTGTGGAGACCAGGGTTGCGAGCCACGATGTCTGAGTGGTGATGCTTGCGATAAAGGATGAAGGCATTGGCAGGGCGGCTGACTTTGGTGCCCTTCTTCGGAGACTCGGGGATGCGTGAGAGTCAGGCGAAGACATAGTAGTTTCATCTGAATGGCTGTGTGAGCCAGGAGACAGGACACTGACGTGGATCAGATCAGTGGCAGCGTCATCCTCAGTGTCATTCTTGATTTTACTGCACATTTCTGGAAGTGCTACGTGAAGTCCCTAGTGCGCGTTCGAGAAGGATGCGCAGAAGACGTACCTGCGACGCTGATCGATAGCAGTAAAGTCATCGTCGCCGAGGCGGCCTCTGAGGTCGGATAGGAGAACAGTCTCGGTGCGACCAGCAGCGACACTTGTAATCTGGACCATGGCGTGGTACTAAGTCTTCTCGATCTTCTGCTGCTGAGCACATATCAAGGGGAAAGCCGAAACTGAGTGGTTGGTGGTAATGAATCTGATGGTGGAAGATAGAAAGTGAAACAACTTCGTGATCATAGACGAAAAACAAAGACTGACGGCAGTGGAAGTCACACTGAGCACTGAATAAAAATCGGGTGAAGAACAATCTCAAGGTGGCTGGCTGGTATAAAGTGACAGAAACTCACAACAATAGCAAGGCGTTCCTATTGATGCAGTAGTCAGCAAATACCTCTTTTCCTCACAACGAAGTTTGACAATCCTTTCTTCTGCTATCTTCCCAAGATGCACTCATCAAACGAAACAAACAAAATGGATCCCAAGATTGTCCACATTACCTTGAACGAGCTGGAACAGCCTGCTTTCGAAGCTGGTGAGAATCATGCCTTTGCGCTTCGACTCAAGACCAACCGCTGACAGAACCAACAGCTGGTGCAGGAANAGAAACATCTGGAAACTCGCATCATGTGCCAGAACATCATTGCAGACTTGAAATGCCTTCAGAAAGTCTATGCCCTCGAACCAAAGCACTTCGATCGTGACACGATCTGCAAGCATCTCAAGGAAGTTCTGGCTGAGTATCGCATCCTCCGCAACGATGCATCCCGTTTTGCGTCCAATGCCGAGTACGAAGACTTCCTGGCCACCATGTACACTTTGACCGGAGAAACGGCAAAGGTCATCCACGCCATCAAGCGCCGAGATCAGGTACGACTGAAAGTCCAGGAGGAGACCATCACAGACACTGCCGAAGAATCAAACCCCCATCGCAGAGCACACTTGTCACCTTGGAGTCAGTTCCTCGCACCAGGCTCGCCATCTTATGCTGTTGCCCGTTTCTTGGCTCCCTTCGAGACTCGCCCTCCTTCGCACCCCAGCTTCCCAGAATATCGCCATGTCATCCGCACCTCATACCAGACTCTTCCTCAAGCAGCTGCTGGAATCCTGGCAGTATGGGCTCACGAGTTTGAAGAAGCAAACAACTACTTCCATCAGGTATCTTTACATGATCAGCGCAGGAAGAAAGAGATTGAGTGGTGTGCTAACACTTCGGNNCAGCGTTACCCAGAAGAGAGAGAATTTGCAGGAGTAAGTCACACTCATGACTTTTCTGGGAGGCAGTGCTGACAGAGTATGAACAGCNCTCTGCACCAAAAGCTCGCTCCTTTTCGTCAGATGACTCTCACCCCGACAGGCTTGAAGACTGAAGCGCTACGTNTTCGTAAGTCAGAGAACAAGAAGAACATTCTGACAATATCAAGACTGACACCAGCACAGCACAATCTTGGAAACCGCCCTTATGCACAGGTAACAAGAGAACCTGTCTTCAAACCTTGGAATATACTAACGTAAAGCNAGGCAATCGAACAAGTCAACGGACAGGGTCCAGAAGAGAAGGCTACCCTCGGCAGATTCTTGGGTATGTTGGAGAGAAAGGATGTTGTTACTCCTTTTGCTGCAAACAGATGCTACATTGTTCGTCGCTGGGTCCTTGGAAAGGCGAGCTCTTGAGGAGTTGAAATTCGGAAGTTGAGAAGATAAAGTGTCTTTGCCTATGCCAGTTTTCAATGTCCTTGCCCATACCAATTTTCCCAAGCGTGATTCGATTGATCGTGGGCGTGGTGATGTGAGTGATGTAAAAGTCGGAGAAACTTGTTTTCGAGGCGTCCGCGGGAAGTGAGAGAGAAATAGATGAGTCTTGAGAAGTGAAAAATGCGAACCAAAAGCACTCACTGAAGCTCCGCTCACTCTGAAGCGCATACCAGCCCCCTGTGTTCACCAAGTCTCAAACTTCCTTTGTCTTTCTCCTGAAACATTCCTTATCCGCTTCCACATTCCACCGCACAACCATTTCCGCTCAATTCTTTGTTACACAAACATCCCTCGGTTCCAAATCACGCAACAATGTCTGCCGTCATGCCCGAGTCGATGGCTCTGCTCCTCGAGAAGTATTCGCCTGAACAGATTGCAGAGGTCGTCGATGCCGTGATGAAGATGCGCCCTGCTACCTCTCAGAGAGCTGCCGTTGCTTCGACTACCACTACTCCTGTCTCCGCCGTCACCGAGCGCAAGAAGCGCACAAAGAAGTCGGCTACCTCAAAAGTTGCGCACTCATCTTCCGTCAGCATCGCACCTACTCGTCCTCTCAACTCCTGGATGGCCTTCAGAAGTAAGTTGGGTCGTCGAAAAGAAGTGCGCACGAATCATTCTGACCAGTCCATCAGGTNNTACCATTCTCCTATCTTCAAGTCGTTCCAGCAGAAGGACATCTCTGGCTTTNTGACTCGCATGTGGCAGAACGACCCCTTCAAAGCCAAGTGGAGCATCCTCGCTAAGGCCTACTCAATCATCCGCGAGAGCAACACCAAGGATGCTGCGCCTCTCGACAAGTTCCTGGCGCTCACCTGCCCTTTGATCGGCGTCATTCCCAGAGACGACTACCTCGGCGTTATGGGCTGGAGCATCGTTGACACCGCTGGAGTCAAGAATTTGGAGCGCATGTACACTCCTGACATCTCTTCGTTCCCCGAGAACATTCTGACTACCAACCTGTCCTCCGAGGAGATTGTCGCTCACTGCCAGCGTGTCAGCTACGTTGATCACAATGACAACGACGTCGCTCGCAACCAGGGCTCGACTGCTGCACTCGCTTTTGCTGCTCAGCCCATGTTCGAGTCGGCTCCTGAGGAAGTTGTCGCTCGCAGCCATCACGCCAGTCACGTCCAGCAGAACAACAACATGGCTCGCAACTCGAGCTCGGCTACCACCTTCGCCAGCATGGCTGTTCAACCCATGCCCAACGACACATCATCATCTCCTCCTTTCGCCTTCTCCGACGCTGAGTCGCCTTACCAGNCAGAACAAGCAGGACGACCATGACTTGTTCTTCGGGGTGAGACCATCCAGGGCGCTCTGGATCAGAACAACAACAATGCCGTCGGCGCCAGTGGTCCTGTCAGACAAGCCGTTCACGACCTCTCGAACCAGCAGTATCCTTTCATGGACGAGTTCGACCCCTTCCAATCCAGCTCGCTTGACTTCGATCCCTTCAGCATGAACCAGGACGCCGCCTTCGCCAGTAACAGCATCGGCACCTACCTTGCTCCCAGCAGCAACGACTTCCCCGAGACCTTCAACATTGACGACCTCTTGAGCAGCGAGCTCTTCGACATGGCCCAGTAAGAGTTGCAAAGCAACATGCCATTCCAGCCATGAGCTCTTCAGACGAGCTCTCAAGGCACAAGACTCGGTCAACTGACAACACACATTGCGACCGACGGTATTGTATATAGACGAAGGGATTGGTTGTCGATACCATGGTAATTACAGTAATGAGGAGGGATGAGGGCGTTTGGGAAAGGACAGAAGACGAATGAGGGGTCGCGGGCGTTCTGGGGAGGTGCGGAAGCTCGGGCATGCGACTTTGGTGTAACTACGACTCGCGACCTTTCTTGTACATAGACCACACCGCGCTTTACTTTCTATCACAAGCCATCAAAATGCAATCCAAAGCCTCTTAACCAACCCGCTATACCCATGCAGCAAACACCATGACTCTCAAATCGCTGCTGCTGGCGTACCTCGTCGGCGGTCTGACCTTCATCCCCCTGCTCGCCCTTGCCCTTGGCGCCTTCGCATACGTTGCATTCACCCAACCCGTTGCTCCCGTGTCGACTGCCACCAACACCGATCATGTAGACTCGACTGCCACTGCAAAGACGATAGACGAAGTCGGCGAGAAGAGCAAGGAACAAGACAGTGAACTCGACACGGCTGCCGCTTACTTCGCCGTCTGCAGAGAGTATGTCCCTGGCGGCATCAATGGCAAGCCTCCAGAGCGATCCACCCCGGCTGGCGAAGTCCTCATAGCAGAGAGTCCGAGTGTCTACCAGAGCATGTACAGAAGCATCTTTGAGCGAGGCAAGACATCGATTCCAACTATCGAGGGTGACAAGCGCGACGGCAAGGCCGTCAAGAAAGCCCGCAATGTCTTCTACGTTGTCTTGAGACACGGTCATCTCATGCTGTATGATGACTCCGAGCAGGTCGAAGTGCGACATGTCATCTCCCTTGCCTACCACGACATTGATGTATATGCTGGAGGAGAGCCCGTACCCGAGGGTGATCTGTGGATCAAGCGCAACTGCATACGCCTGACCAGAAAACCTTTGGTCGGCGAGACTGCTCCCTCGTCGAAGCCCTTCCATTTCTTCTCCGACAACTGTTCCGAGAAGGAGGACTTTTATCATGCCTTGCTACACACACAGTCAAACATCATCAATACTGACCCACCTCCGCTTCCTCGGAAATTCGAAACTCCAGACATCATCAAACTCGTACAGAACCTACACTCGTCTGACGCTGACGCTCATTCACGCTGGATCAATGGCATTGTCGGCCGTATCTTTCTCGCCATGTACAAGACCAAGGACATCGAGAACTTTATCCGTGCCAAGATCAACAAGAAGATATCTCGTGTACCAAAGCCAAACCTGATCGCTTCGATCGACATCATGGACATCTACATGGGCGACAGCGCCCCAATCATTAGCAATCCCAGGCTGAAGGAGCTTACAGTGAATGGTGATATGACAATCGAGCTGGACGTGAGGTACAATGGCGGCTTCAAAATCGAGATGGGAGCGGTTGCACGCATCGATCTCGGAACCCGCTTCAAGGCTCGTGAAGTCAGCTTGATCATGGCAGGCGAGCTCAAGAAACTTAGCGGTCATCTTCTGATCCGTGTCAAGCCTCCACCGAGTAACCGTATCTGGATAACTTTTGAGACCATGCCTCAAATCGAAATGAGTATCCAGCCCATCGTCAGCAGCAGACAGATCACCTACGGTGTTATCCTTCGTGCTATTGAGAGCAGGATTCGAGAGGTCATTGGTGAAACCATTGTTCTTCCCAACTGGGACGACAGCCCGTTCCTGGACACTTCGAAGAAAGAGTACAGAGGTGGCATATTCGAGCCTTCGCCTTCAGATGAAGAGCCTACCGGCATGGAGAACGCTGTACATGCGGATGCTGGCTTGGTCGAGACCGCCGCACACGAACTCACGAATAGTGCTGGTGATGCAGACTCTGACGATACCATCATCCACACCCTCGCTGAGACCGGAGCGAAGACTTTGAGCATGCCTAGCCTTCTAGAACCAGTGCAAAAACTAAACTTCCGAAAGAATGCAAGACGGTCAGCCACTTCTCTTCTAGGGGAGAGCATTGAGAATCCGACAGCTGCATCAACCAGTACGACTACCGTGCCAAGCCCATTTCAGACACCATCCTCACCACCACTCCGTCCACGTACACCACCTGGAAAGCCTAGGACTTTACGTCAAAACTCGTTCTCTGCCGCAGCGACGCCCTTGGTTAGCACAGAGGGCTCGAATATTGAGGCAGTAAGGTCACATACAAAGAAGAAAGGACAAAAGGATGCGGTCGAAATGGTAAAAGAAGTCAACTCAAAAGCACAGGCTACATCGCCAAAGGTACTTCGCGAAACAGAGAACATCCTACCTATCGACTCCGAAACATTCTCAACCCTTGCGACGCCGGAAGAAGAAGGAGAAGAGGCTCCAACAGATCCTTCCATCTTGCGCCGGAGTTCTGAGCCTCTAGAACAGCATACGACGAAACAACGAACCGAGCCTTCTCAAGCACCTGCCACTGCGGACGCCTCGACGATACCCGCAAGATCACCATCGGTGAAATCTTTGGACACGTCCGTCCCTTCGGGGTCAAGTCCATCTCATCTCAGTACGGCTGCCAATGCTGCGAAGAAATGGGGTTGGCAAGTTCTGAACAGACAGAACGGGTCTTCGTCCTCAACGTCAGGAAACTCTTTCGGCTTGGGCAAGAGGTTCTCAGTATCATCGGCTAGTAGTGGATCATCATCGGTGTCATTGCCGTCGCAGCCGCCTGATCCGAACGCCCTGAAGGCGGCATTGTTAGCCCAACCGATGGGCCGTGGAATGCCCTTGCCACCACCTGGTACCCCTCTGCCCGGACCACAGAAAAGTCTTTGGGCATCGTCCGGCTTGAACCTGCCAAACCTCAAGCGCAAACCTGTAGGAGCACAATCGGCCTCTCAACAACAAAGCAAGGAAGTAGAGAAGCCTGATCATGTTGGCGAGCAGCAAGCTCGACAGCCTCCACCACTACCCGCGAGACCTAGACCCGCAAGCAGAGAGATTCTTCAGCCCAAGGTGGTACCTGCTGGATCGGGACAGCAAACAGGCGGAGACCCTGATGTACTCGTCGTTGCTGCGCCTGTGGAAGATGATAGTATGCCCAGCACACCAATTGTTGAGCGAGCAGATCACGGCATGCCCGCATACACAGAGCAACCTCAGACAGCTTCGCATGTGGAACACAAGTCAGAAGAGCTTTATCCAGACAACAAGCAGACATCTGTCGAGCAAGCAACAACTAAAGAAGTAGAGCCTGAACAGGCAGCGGTGCAGGAACTCGCAATGGATCCACAGCACACCCGCCCTCAAACAACAGCTGAGGTCACGAAAACAACCCCGCAGACAGCAACCCCCTATGACGAAAGACACGAAACAGAAGACGGAGAAGTCAGCGACTCACTCGAGGCAGCCGACGTGGCAGGAGAAATGCGTTGATGATCACAAATAAGCCTATACCCCTCCACTTTTCCACTCTGATCATGACACGAAAACTAAATACGCAAATGAATTCCTCTACGTTACTCCCCTCCCACAATTTTCCTGGCTGTCGGGATGTGCTTTTTCTTGTCTTTGCTCTGTGCTTGCTCTGTCTATAATTACGCTTTCAGAAAAGTGCACTTACCTTTGTCAGTGACTTCATATGTGTGAGCTATGGTAAAATACTGCTAACGTACCAACATTTTAATACAGAAAGCGAATCAGGGAAGAAAAGATCTAAGATTGAGTGGTTGACTAGCACCAACTACCATCTCCAAACATGCAAAGCAACAATATCAAAAGCACCACTTACCTACAACAACTCCTGTCATTCTCGAGAAAGTTTAGTAGTGGCACCCAGCAGTGCATATCCAGCCGGTCACCTTGGAGTACAGCATACGAGCACCGCATCTGGAGCAGTCGAACCAAAGGTCATTGATGGGGCGACCAAAGAGAGTGGGTGGGGAGGTAGTGCTGTGAGAGCACATGGTAACTGTTTCGAGAAGTCTGTAAGCGGTGTTTGGTAGATTTGGTGGTAGTGTGGTGAGAAATGAGAGGACGAGTTGGACTCGGGTGTGCGTATATGTGTAGACCCGAAGTCAAACACAATGGCTTTGTTCGACTTGTGGTGAACTTGGAAGGCAAAGAAGAGCACAAAGAACGTTGAAATTGGTAAAGAGATTCTGGGCAGGCTTGAAAGAGAGGCAGTGGTAGCACAAAGGATATTGCTGCTCGGATCTAGTTCTCAAAGAGGTGTCTGTTCTGGCTAAAACTAATGGTATCGCATTTTTAACATGATCGATTGAGAACGGAGCAGGCCGTACAATGTACATCTGCAAGCAGAGGCGGTGTGTTCGAGAGCAAGAGGAGTGGAAACGCCCAAATGTCGCTGAACCGCAGGAGAAAAGGACAATAGACATCATTAAAGTAGGAAAGGGTATTCTGAAGGATGCGGGAATCTGAGGCTTCGTCGTGATGGAGGAAAAGGCGGCGGTCAGATCTACCAGGCGCTGCGGTCCCAGTTGGGATCTNNAGATGTACGTGTCAGCGGATGTGTTCGATGCAGGCACAGAGTAAACGCACCTTGGACAAAGCTTCCGAGCACGCGACTTCCTGTCTGCAGAAGAGGATGGCCAACGACAATCTTGAGGAACCTCTCCAGACCTTTCCTGCGCTCCTCGATAACGGCGTCGTCGAACTTGTTGAAGTAGACCTTGCCGGGCAATGGGGGAATGGTGACTCTAGCGCTCTCGCGCTCAAGAATATCGCGGAAGTACTCAAAGTCTGAATAACGGCGGCGCACGCTACTGTTGCGCAGCTTGAACGAGGGGATGTTTGTGCTCAGGCGGATCTCGTAGGTCGTGTAGCGCGATGAGGGAGTCAGGCCGTGGGTTTGCGGATTGCAGACCTGATGAGCGCATTTTTGTCAGCGGCCGTAGCAGACGATTGCAGCGACGCGACTCACCTCAATCTCAAGAAAGTTCTCGGGTGGGCCATAGATCTCCTCGAAGCTCTGTGACCTCGAATCGGGCATTGCTTGCATGGTCGAGGTCGTCCTCGAAGAGGGACTAGGCTGGAATTGGTTCATGGCTGATGGAGAGATGGTGTATGCGCCCGTCAAAGGTGTGTACAAGGCCAAGGTGCGCAACGAGTAGAGCAGATGGGAGAGACAAGTTGGTGGTGGAGAGGATGCGCAAGTGCAAGTCGGCAATGCCGTCGCTAACGCGTGCCATAACCTTACGCCATTGCCCCGCGATCGGCTTGGCTGCCAGCCTTAGCGCGTTTTGGCTCTTTATCACCTTCGGTCTTTTCAACATGCTCTTGCTGATACTCTTTTGGTCCATGAATCTTCCCATGTTCGTGATCCTGTGGCTTTCCATTCTTGTGATGCTTCGTCGCTGCAGGTTCAGTCTCTTGGCCCTGTGACTCCTAGTCCTTCAGCTCCTTGCGTGCCAGGTAGTGTCCGGCAGGCGTCAGACTGAGATATATCAAGACAGCACAAGGAACCGCAGCAGCAAGCGTAGCTGGTCTTCTGAACATTGGCGCAGTGTATACTGTCTTGTAGGGTACAGGTTCAAGGATGATTGATGATAAATGGATAATTCGATGGTCAGATCGTGAAGGTGCAATTCGGAACTTGAATGTTTCGTCATGTCCTCGTCGAGAACAGGAGTTGCAGGGTAAAGATCATCGTCATCATTCATTGGGAAAGAACACCTGCGATGCCAGAGCCAGAGCGTCTCACATTCTTTTGCAACCCTCCAGAAGCAATGGAGATCATGAGATCCTACAGTCCTCCGAGATAAGATAAGGCCTGCGGCAATTCATCGGCATGAAACATCCTTTGATGCTGCATGCGAGCTTGAGCTCTGCATACATGTCTCTCTCTACTGTTTGCATCAATTAACCCAGACATCACTCACTAGCTCTCTCTTGGCGAATTCTGTGGTAAACAAATACAGCTGCTTGCCATGGTTAGCTTGACTTTGTCCAAGGATGCTCCGCCGGGCTAGATGTGTCTTGACGAGAATCCACAGTTGTGCCAAAGGCTTGTGTAGCAGACATCCTGGCCGAGAATCGTTATATACCAATGCGAATCATCAACATGATAATGCTCATACACATGCTTTTTGTATCATGTACAGCGATGGACTCTAGAGCAGGACTGGGCGCGAGCAACTGGTGCTAAGTTCTGAGCAGAAGCTTGAGGTGACTTGGAGTGAACAGGCAATGTCACAAACAACCCAGGCAGGCGGGTCGACTGAGACAGCATTGATATCAAAGACAAGCCACAGACGGACAGACAGTTTTGTTCTCAATGCTCCCAGGAGATGCTAACTTTTGCATCTGATCCTAGCTTGTCTCTCTGGTGTTGGTCGTCTATCGTTTGCTACCGAATAAAACAATTGTGAGCATCCAGCCTCATGCCCTATGATTGGGGACTGCGAGTCGAACTTCGCTTTCACATGAAAGTCGAGAGGGCAACACGTAACTGAACGAAGTCGAGAGTGTTGTGCAGGAAGTCGCGACCAGCCAGACACTTCTGCTTCCTTCCTTTTGTGTCTTTGTTCTACGCACACTCAACAGCTCAACCTCACGCTGGTCTCGAAAGGGTAGACATATTCTAAACTGCTCACAACTCGGCTCACGCATATTTGTCTCGTCTTCCAAAGCGGCGTCCTCGAACCATTCTGTATACAACAGCTACAGACTCACTCTCATCCTGGCGAGCCAAACTCATTCCGGCCGCCGTGCCCGAGGTAAGTGCAATGGCTGCTTGCCACCTTCTTCTTCATTGACCAGCGCTGATCATTCGTTCTGTCATCAGCTTGGCAGAGGCGTGCCACACCTACTCTGCACAACATCTCCGAGCGTCGACTTCCATTAGGTACTCCGGCAGATCGCCTACTGCTGCGCTCTTCAAAGCCAAAATCCCCCTTCAGCCATATCAACGTCGTCAAGGCCGAAGACTTGGAGCGCGCAAGGGCCCATCAAGAACCTGCCTCCAACCCATACGTTTCTTCTTCACCCGGACCCTCGCCCAAGTCATCTAGCAAGAGTTTGACTCCTCGCGAGGCTGGCAAGATGTCTTATCTTTACTCAAGTTCCGAGGACCAGGTTCGTCTCGCTCAACTGGCGACAGCAAGGCTCGAAAGACAGAGCAAGAGGATCATCGAGAACGATCCCATCATTCCCTTGAGCAAGCTCATCGACCCCAAGACAACACGACACAGGCTCCCCAAACATTGGCCAGATCTTGATTACCCAGACTCAAGCGATAACGATGTGACCTCGACGAGTCGCGCATCCAGAAGGGAAAGCCCATTGGACGTCCACGCCAAAGTTTTCCGACCCGGCTCGCGCGACAGTTCTATCTCTCGCAGCCTTGAGCCATCTCGGAAAGACTCTGCTCCTCTCAGTGCAGATGATGGAGACTTTCAGCTCGTCACTAGCAAAAAGACCAAGCCCTCATCTAGACCTGCTGTTGGCTTGAATGCGCACGAGGTCAAAGTCGATGACAAGTTGTCAGCTATCACCGTCTCCTTCAACAGGCAGGAAATCAACGAAGTTTTCGGCAACGACCTGCCTCCCCTTGCTTACTTCCAGGGAAATGTCGGAAACAGAGAAGGTCAGGTCGGATTTGCGATGCATCCCAATGGTGACATCTCAGCTCAGCAGTGGTCACAATCCGATTACCAGTGGTTCAACATCGGTCAATTCTCCAATTCACGCAGGCGTACTGAGGGTACCCTTGCCTCCCATCGTCTGAAGGGCGAGAACGAATTACATTCTCTCCTTCAGCATAGTCTTTGTTACTTCAGAGCGGTTGCGAAGCAGCATGAGGCGTCCACGATGAAGCTACCCTTCGGTCTCAAAGAATTGCAAGCTTACATGCCCAAGGTCTCTGTCAATCGCCCTGCGCGAAAAATAGCAGTTACACCTTCTGTTACAGAAACTCCAACCAGATCGGAGTCTGAACAGCGCCACCCAGAGAAAAAATATCCTGCACGTACACCGTCGCTTGGACCAGAGCTTGAGCCTTGGGCACAAGGTTACGCCTCTCGTGTTCGCAGTAGACGCAAGTTGTCCAGTACTCCTGTGACAGTGCCATCCAGCAACCTTTCGTTACAACGCGACTTCTTACCCTCTACCACACTCAACACTGCATCGACCAGTGCTCTCAGCAAGCTGCCTTACGGCTTGACTGCTCTCAACAACCTATCTTTCGGGACGTTCCATGCAGACAGAGACCATGATGCTGTCAACAGTACTTTCTTTTCCCCCAATCTCAAAGCACCTGCTTCGACACAGCCTGGTATCAATGAGCATAGCCAATACCTGAGCTCATTCTTGCCAAAGAGCGTACCACAGACGGTTACCTCACAGCTTCACTCGTCTTCTGCCAATCTAAACTTCTCTACCTTTCTCGAAGAGACACAACCACAAGTTTCCTCGCCTGATCAAGTACCTGCACGGTCTCAGCGCAGTTTCACAAAGGCATGTCTGGACAAGATATTTGATGCTGCTACATCTCGCAACATGAATGCCAATGCAGGTAATCGAACTGTCCTTCACGATCCATTCCAGAGCCAATCTCCTACGCTTCCATCGATGATCAAGCAAGACTCGGAAGTCAAGCATCACGACAATATCTGGTCAAGTACTCCAATCGGTGAGGCGACTTCGAGTTACATTGGCGAGGCATCTTCTTCCACGAGCAGTGAGGATGTTGCCTTCGATCCTCTTGTTAGCGAGCCCGAGTTCGCACCAAAGTCTAAAACCATGGAGATTATTGACATCAATCTACCACGCATGACGACTGAAGAGCTTGCTGTGTACTCGAGACCAAGCCCTCAGAACTTCAACGGTCCGTTCTTCATGGGCAGCCCTGACGTTCCGAGCGAAGCCAGCAGGAAAAGCCACGAGCAGGAGCTTCATGATTGGTTCTATAGTGGACTCACAATTACCGAACGTCAGAACGAACATTTTGAGTACATCAAGGCAGCACATAACCAAACATCTAGCATCACACAGCCAATGGTTAATCCTGGACCCATCGGAACACCTCCTGCTAGTTCGGTGTCGGGTGGAAACCGAGAGCCGGAACCGTTCAATGAAGTCACAACGCGCTTGTTTCTCTCCATGCACGAGAGCCTCTCACAATACACTCAAGGCCCTATCGAGCAGCGTCGCGGATTTCTTGCTCCATTCTGCGATCCACCAGAATGGTGCATCGACAAGAGCGCCAATGGCAACAACAGCTTCTTTGGCGAGGATTGGAGTCAGCCCNCTGAGCGCATTAGTAGAGACTCGCGCTACAGACCTCTCCCTTTCGAGAGCAAGTTTGACGCTTTCGATGGGCACCGCGGTGTCGGTGCTAGTGGGGTTCGCCCTTCCAACGCAAGGCTTAGATTCGGCTCGAATCTGAAGTACTGAAGAAGATTGCGAGAATTGATACCCAAGGAAATCAAGGGGGACCGATACTATGGCAATGACTGTCTTTGACAGGTGGACTATGAGGTGCATCAAGGATATTGATATGGACGGAGCGTAAGCTGCAGGTCAAGCGAGTGAATGACTGAGGGTCAACTGATTCTCAATGCGTATTCGTGTTTCCTCGCCTGGAGATGGCTTCTATCATAGACAGACAAATCAATACAGGCACATTGATTCCCGGAAGTTTCGTGTGCCTCTGGAGCGAATAGTTCGTAGAAGCGTGAGATTTGAGGTGACAGAAGAAAAAGGCGGCTTCGAGTTGAGGTATCTATACAATTTGCGAGCCAATTCTGGCTGTCTAGTAGCCCTCCTTGCCCCACTTGTTGTACTTCTCGTGAAGCTCNCTGGTCAAGATATCAGCGTTGCTGAAGTCGATGTATGAATATTGGCAGACACTCACTCTGGGCAGGTTGACGTTGGGAACGATGACCTCGTTCAAAGCAGAGGGAGCGTCCTTGCGAGGCTTGCTGGTGTCACCGCCGGGGTGGTACTGGTACTTGGCCTCACCACCGGTCTTCCAGGGCTCGGAGTCGGGAGCCTTGCTAACGGCGTTCTCGGATGAGGAAGAGGTGGGGTTGCGCGAAAAGTGCCAGCCAGCAAGACCGAAGGCACCGGACATGATGGTGAGCAGGATCTGTTTGCATGCGAAGCCTCGTCAGTAATCGGGTATCCTGTCATTTGGCTGGTCTGTATGGAGCACAGCAGTGTGGTTTTCTCGTAGGGGAGGCATTGGAGTATGTAGCTTCTTCGCAGCATCTTTCTTTCTTTCTCAACGGGCGCAGGGGGATTGTCGACGTACGTAGAGCTCGGGGTCCTTGCGGGCGCCTTGCTTGAGGGCGTTCTTGTCGGCTTCGCGGCTGGCGGCAGAGGCAGCGTTCTCGGCGCCGGCGTTGATGCCCGAGGCGCGGAGAGGGCGAGTTGCGCGGAAAGCGGCGCGTCCGATGATTGAGGCCATTGTGTGGGAAGGTGTGTGTGGTTGTGTGGTATAGTGGAGAGATGGATCCAATGATTGCGGTTCACGGGTTGCTTGCTTGCGGTCGGATTGAATTGGCGAGCTTCCGCTCCTCTCCAATGGCCTGACTCTTGGCGTTCCGCTGTGCGGTCATTGCGATTGTTGGGACAGGGTCGTGCTGCTTGCAATGCTTTTTGACATGAATAGTACAATAATTCGTCAGGTATATATTGTTATTGGATTGTATATAGCAGGTAGCATCTATCCTATAAGCTGACACTACAGTGCCACGGATGTAGTATTGTGAGCATTCGTTGGCTGTCAACATCACATTTCATATTCTCGAGTGCCTAATTCCAGGCCATCGACATGAATACTAAGCAAAACAGGAAGCACCTTGACGACCAAATCACAACATCTCCATCATTCAACTAACAGAGTCAGAATGGGACACCAACTGATCACAACGTCTCAGCTGAACAGAAACTCATCCATACAAGCAGAGTCCATGGCTTAGAGTCTCTGACACGATAATGGTAAATTAGCAGTGTTTATAAAGTTCAGGTGGCACGGACGGCTTGACTCTCGGGCAGCGCAATTTGGAAACGGCGCTGATCGTGGTTTACTCTATACTTGACGACTTCCTGCACAGAGCAAACAAGCCGCTGCACTGTTCTTCTTCAGTCCAGCATCTTGTCGCTTTGGTGTGTATCTGGAGGACTCGTGCGCCATCGACAACCAAAACAACAAACACAGGCGGCACACAGCAACAGGACATGCATTGATCATCGCCGGCGCTTGACGATCATGGCCGACAGTGTCCTTCCTACCAACAACGAAGGTCCGGACGGCGACTACCAACACACCCATACTGTCCTTACCACCACCGGTCCTGTTGGAGAAGCAGGACTTCCACCATCACGTCCCCACACCTCGAACACGGCCAGCTCACATTACCGCACACGATCCGCCGCTCGCGTAGGCTCTCCCGTGCCATCCTTGGGTGGTCGCGGTAGTGGCAGCTATCAGAACGACTCTTCTCGCCGCACCCATGTTCCAAACCTTATATCGAGCGCGTTCCTTCCAACCAGTCCGAGACGTAACGAGACGCAATCTCCGCCGCCCACGAGTCCGCAAAACCCGCAACTTCCCATCGCAAGACCGAGTACCGACAGCGGTCGCAGAACTCACCGTTCCCGCAATAGCAATGCGTCGATCGTGACTCTTGAGCAGAGCAACAGGCCTCGAATTGACCCGGACGCTCCTCCCTTGCCCACTTCCCGAGGAACTGCAACCACAAACTACGAGTTCAATAGAGATTTGCAACCATTCGGCAGTGCCAAAAGTCAAGAGAGTCAATATCCCTTGCGGAAGCCGCCTGCACTCGATATAGACGGTACCACTAGATCCGTCTCTTCGCTGCAAGCACAAAAGTCGCCCATCTCTCTGCGTCCTTCATGGAGCCGTCAGAGTCGTTCGAGCAGGGCCAATGGCAGAAGCGCCGATAGAGACGGCCACGAGAAGTTGCCCTCTGTGCCACCTTCACCTGCAANNACCACCCGGCTACTCCTGCCACCCAGGGCTACAAGCCGACTANCCGACGGAAAAAACTACCAATACTTCAATGGCAATGCCGTCTTCTTTCTCCGTGGCAGACTTATTAATACTCGGCAGCGGCCGCTTAATGTCTTTACTGCACTCCTTGCTGTCATCCCTGCTGCTTTGTTCTTTGGCTTCTCTGCTCCATGGCTATGGCACCACGTTTCTCCGGCGATACCCATCCTTTTTGCCTATGTCTTCTTCATCTGTATATCTTCTTACCTTCACGCATCCTTCTCCGAACCCGGGGTGAGTTTCTTCCGGCGACATCCTCATATCTTGTGTGCTAACACGATATTGTAGATTATCCCACGTAATCTTCATCCTCAACCACCTACTCCAGCGGACGAAGATCCGCTAGCTATCGGACCGTCCACCACAGAATGGGTTACTGTTAGATCCTTTGGCCCATCTGCAGGTGGTAATGGTACTACCGCCATGGAAGTTCCCATCAAGTTTTGCAAATCGTGCAACATCTGGCGGCCTCCACGTGCTCACCACTGTCGCATTTGTGACTCGTGTATCGAGACCCAGGATCACCATTGTGTTTGGCTCAATAACTGTGTGGGCCGGCGCAACTACCGCTATTTCCTTACATTTGTCGCTTCCGGCACAGTCTTGGGCCTGTTCTTACTCGCAGCCAGTCTTACCCATATTCTTGTGTGGATGAAGCGGAACCACTCGGACTTTGGGCACGCTCTCAACGTCTGGCGTGTTCCAGCTGCCATGTGTGTGTACTCTTTCCTCATCCTTACATATCCTATGAGTCTCTGGGGTTACCATCTCTTCCTCATGGGCAGGGGTGAGACAACCAGAGAATATCTCAACAGTCACAAGTTTCAGAAGAAGGATCGCCATCGTCCATTCAGCCAGCACTCAATCTTCGCAAATTGGTCCAGTGTCTTCACGAGGCCTCGTCCACCGACATATATGCAGTTCAGACACCGTCACGAGGAAGGCGATCAACGCCTTGGGGAGCGTCGGTCCAGAATTGCCAAGCAGTCAGAAAAGCAGGGCGATATGGAGATGAGCGAGATCAAGAGCGGGACTGCTAACAGCAATGTTGGTGGTTACCAAGGACAGCGAACCTTGACTCCGATCAACAACACACCTAGGAGGTGAAAGCCCTCCTACTCATGCCTTTACTTTCTCTTCACAGTTCCTATTAATGTTGCAGCACTTCGTGACGATTGCTCACGTCCATAATGCCAGGTTTATTCCATCTGCCTTTTCTTCTTGGTTGTACATATATATCTAGCTTGTCTCTATACCCCTATCAGCGAATCAATTCACTTCTCAAGGCACGTCAGTCACACGTTGAACGAACCGGGAACGTAGATAATGAAGTACATGCGCATGTTCATGCTGACAGCGGGTGTTGCTAAGGGGAGCGGAATGCCACAAAAGACGCGACTGAGGCGCGGGAACTTAATCCTCCACTCAGCTCCGATTCGTGCCACAACAAACGGAAACACTATCCCTGAAGACCCCTACCTGCCGAGGAGAGCAATGTCCTTCTAAACTCATCGTCAGACAGCAGTCAGAGAGATACTCGTCCTCGCCGAAAGATTGGAGCTCTTTTTCGAGTCGGTTCAGTGACTATAGCAACGGCTCTTTAGTCGGCGCGTCTCTTTCTCGCGTCTCTCCCCACCTTGATTTCAACCACTATCACCTCGAACCAAAACCCACCCAGTACCCGCCACGTACGATGGCCAAACAGCGAAAGAGCTTGCCCGTGCCGCGACTATCGACGGGCTCGACAAGCTCATCTTCAGCAGCATCGAACATCGAAGTTGGTGGCAGTGCGCGTGAGGGCTCGCTCTCATCGGCCGCTCTCGCTCTGATGTCTACACCCCCTACCAGCGTATCCGAACAAGACCATGTCGGGTCAGCGATCGACAAGGAAGAGATGAACGCGACAGCGGCAGAAGACCTGACGCGTCGTGCATCGTCACGTCGCAAGTCAGGCCCTGCATCATACAACCTCGGAGTCCTCTCTGGCGTACGCCGTACTTCTGCCGGTCGCGAGATGGCCCTGGAGAAAGCTGCTCGCAACTTCTCTGGAGACACGCTTGTCGATGATGCTCCTGGACCTTCCTCCGATACTCCGAACCGCAAGCTCTTGAACGACGGTGTCAAGGCTCTGAACATGGACTGGGAGATGGACAACCTGCCTGGTGACAGTGCTTCCGATCTGCCTGACAGGAAGAAGCGTCGACACAGATCTTCGATGGACATGTTGATCGAGACGACCGGTCGCGCCCTGGGCAGAGTGAAGAGCGTGCTCGGCAAGCGAGATCGAGAGGCAAGCGAATCCGACAAGACAGACCGCAGACAGAGCCGCAGACTACTGGCCATCGAAGGTCCCAAAGACGCAAGCGAGGAGGCACAACAACACGACGACACCGTCCATGAGCAATCAGAACGTGTTGAAAGACCCAGCAAGCTTGCTCGCCTCTCTTCGAGCTTTAGCATCAACATGCCACAGGTCTTCTCTACCAAGAGCAAGAAGCCGACAAAGCGCTATGAGACCCAAGGTCTATACGCAGGTCAAAGCCTCACAAGCTATGATGATCAATCCATTCCCAAGCCTTCGCGGAAGCCCACTGGCAAAGCTCGCCCTCTGTCAACCTCCTTCCTTCCTGATGCTACCCAGGCCGAAAGGCGTACTAGTCTTGTTGCCTTGCCTATGTTCTCCTACCTTGAGAGAGAACGACCTTTCACCATTCCTTACGATGTCTTTGCTCCTGTCCACCATCAACGTGGCGAGGAGAAGCCCAAGGACTGGGGCAAGGTGCACAAGAATCGTTTGGTCGGTGACGCCAAAGAATACTGGAGAAAGCCACACTACGAGAGATCTCTATGCATCTGCACGCCACCACTCCCTGGATCTTCAGAGCCTGGCTGCGGTGAACACTGTCTCAACCGCGCAATGGACTACGAGTGCGACTCGAACAACTGTGCTCTCGGAGATCAATGCACGAATCGTGACTTTGCTGGACTTGGAGTTCGTACGGAGCGCGCAAACAAGGCTGACAGAAAATCGGCATACTATCTCTTCAATGCCGGAGTCGAGGTCATCAAGACTCCAGACCGAGGCTTTGGTGTGCGCGCTTGTAGATCATACGAGCCGCACGAGATTATCACCGAGTACACTGGCGAGATTATCACACCCAACGAGGCTGGCAGAAGAATCAGAGAAGACTACAAGGATAAGGCCGTGAGTTTTGATTTTGAATGGGGGTTGATCATTGGCTAACACTCTTTCAGGNACTACTATCAGATGGAGTTTGATCAGGGTATGATCCTCGATGCGACCAAGGGCTCTATTGCCCGTTTTGTCAACCACTCGTGTGAGCCGAACTGCAAGATGCTCAAGCGTTTCGTCGGAGGCCAACCACGAATGGCGCTGTTCGCAGGGGACCGTGGTATCTTGACTGGCGAGGAACTGACCTACGACTACAACTTTGAGTAAGTCGAAGATCAGTCTTCTGAGGAATTGAATCTTTTCTAACGCAGTTCACAGTNNCCTTACTCTGTTAAGAATGTTCAGGAGTGCCGTTGTGGTGCAACCAACTGCCGTGGTGTCTTGGGTCCGAGACCGAAGGATGCCAACAAGCCCGTAACCAAGAAGGAGAAGGAGGGAATGGCCGCTGGTATGAAGCGCAAGGTCGGCGAATTCTTTGGTGCTACCCCTGCAGTCGAAGTGGACAAGGAGCTTTTCAAGAAGCGCAAGGTACCCCAGATGTCCAAGGGCTGGGTTTACGTCGACGACACTATGGAGAAGACCAGAGTCGAAGAGGCTCGTAAGGACAAGGAGATTGCACGTCTCCAGAAGCAGGGAATTATTCCTGCAGACCTCGAAGTCAAGAAGACCACGACCACCACTACCGTCACCAAGGACAAGAACGGAGCTAGGCGTTTTGTCCAGAAGGTGACCACCAGGATGACTGGTCACAGACCCAAGGCCACACCAGAAGCCCCTTCCAAGAAAGTTCAACAGCTCGGTAGACTCTCGTCTATCAAAAACAAGGACAGGGAGGCATCTCGAGTAGATGACAGCTCCCGAGTGACCAAGCCAGCTCGTCGCAGCATGGATAACAAGAGCATTCCCAAGGGCTCAATGAAGGTAAGGGCGGTCACCAAGGATGCAGCTAAGATGGCTCGTACCATGAGAGCAGTCAAGGCGGACGATTGAAGGTGAAACAGGATTGGATGGGGCTTGGGAACGGTATACCTGGAACGGCGTCAAAGAGGGATTTGCAGGAATTGCACTTGGGTATTTATTCCTCGTTCTGCAGAGGTCTAACATGTTTTTAATTGCAAGGATACGGTTTTTTCTTTCAAATCAAAGTTGTCATTGTTCTTCATTTTTTTGTCCTTTCCACGTCGCCGCGAACAATTGCGTTCAGTGGCATCAATCCAGACCGTGCCAAGCATCTGTCAAGTCAAGGGTCGGACGGAGATTCGGACTCTCGGTCTATCAGCTTTTGGATGACATAACGGCAACATTTGCTTGGACATACCTACCTACTGTTTTACACTTTCGACTGACAATCGAACATACCTTTGCTGAACAATTCATTTGACAGGTGCGTTCTTATCCTCGTGCTCTTGAGTCCACCCACCTAGTGCATACAACGAAGCAGAGACGAAGCCCATGCTGACCGATTGCCGCAGATACAAGTCGTCGAAGAATCTCTCGCCTCACCATATTCGCATACCCAAACATGAGCGCATCACAACTCAAAGTCCGCTCCCTGGTACGCTCAATCCATCTCGAACGCACCCGAACCGTCCTGCCCTACAAAAGAATCTTGCGACACCACAATTCGCCGCTCAGAGCACACCCAGCTAATAGCATTCCGACACAGTACCGCAAACTCTTGCGCCAGGGAAACCAGTTCGCCGCATACAACTTTCGCGAGTACGCCGTGCGTCGCACCAAGGATGCTTTCCGCCAGCACATGTCCGAATCAGACTCGAGTAAAATCCAAGAGCTTCTGTCGAGGGGAAACATAGAACTGCAGATGTTGAAGGTGAGCTCTTAGACAAGCCCATGAGGAACTTGTGCAGCAAGCCATACGCAGTGGTATCAGGTTGGAGCAAGATCAAAAGAAAGAGCGAGAGCGGTGTTGGAATACCTTCTACGATTACTGCATACCTGTGCATATGGCCTGCATGGTACACTTCATACTTGAGACAAGTCACACTTGCTGACTTCGCGCTTCAGANGACAAACAGTTGTCAGCCAGTTCTTCCAGCTAGACAGGCTAGTGGTCGAGGGCGGCAAGACAGGCAAGCAGACCGGCGGCAGAAACGACATCATTAGACAAACCGAGCACGGGTGAGTTCAGCAGTCTTTTCAGTGCTCTCGAGCACATGCTAACATGAATGCTAGCTGGGACTAAGCTTGTCTTCTTTTGGGAGCGATGGAGGTGGAGTCACGGTCTATATGCTTTCTAAAATACCACTCGCCCTGCTGGGCTGAACTGTAAACATACCACTACTCGAGTCAATATGAACATTCCACACACATGAAATCTCATACTTGTTGCGACAACACTAAGTGGTTGTTCATCCACTGCTGCTGTAATACTAGAGACCTAGACTAGCTGTATGCCGAAGAGTCGCCGGTCGCCGAGACTCCCGAGACGTCCGTCAAGTCGCGTCGTCGTCGGGCCGTGAGGGGGAGACGCGCTGTCGCCAACCAAGCAACAGTTGTTTATCACTCGCAAAAGTGCGTTAATAAGAGACAGTTGTCCGAAGGCAGCACTATTGGTATCAGGAGACGTATCGGACCTGATTGGGAACCAGCGACTTGCCCTCTGAAACTCTCTGACCGCAAGTGTAAAAAAACGCAGTCATGGCTCCTGTACGTGCCTTCTCTTTCTGTCCCACTCTTCGCCTTATTCCTTTCTGTTTCGGCGCTTCTCTGTCTGACCTTTCCCTTTCACTTGCACCTTCCCTAAGATTCCCGCGCGTCATGCTTTCTCAATCTCCCGCAGCCCCAATCGTCTTTCCCAAGGTCCCCATTGCAAAGAGCATGAATCCCAACGTATCATTGGAAAACATCGATTACGAGGTTCTCGAAGCCGCATGCATCTTGGTCAATATCAGTCAAGGCATCTCTATTCCGAAAACACACACGGGCTCTAGTTCTCATCTAGCCATATCTACCCCATCATCATTGCACAATCATCATTCCAGCAGCGATACAATCTACTACCTGGAAGAACCAACCATAGCCTTCTCGACCACCGAACAAATCCCAAAAACCCCAACTGACGTCGATGGCTCAACAGTTTCGCGCTGGAGGTCGCAGCAATCGCTCTGGTCGCTCCCAGGCAGATGCTGATGTATTCGAGGGTCTGCCTGTCCGTCAATGGATTTCCTCAGACACCATAGTGGGCCTTCCACCACCGACAGAGGTCGTCCAAGGCGGTGACAACGCTTTGCCTGAATTGCCCATGCCACGCGACTCGCACCTGCTAAGTGCCTTGACTCAACAACTGCTGCGTGAAGCAAGAAGACCTAGACTTGCAAAACGACCCCAGGAACCAACCGAAGATGACAAGCAGGAAGAAGAGGAAGAGGGCGAACCCGTCCAAACTGGTTGGCAATCCAAGAAGTGGAGCCAAGTGCCATCTCATCAGGAAAAGCCCGAGAGAGAGTTCCTTGCCAAGCGTCGCAAGGGTCTTCCCAGTATGCACACTCAGATAGCATTGCAAGCAGCAAATGCCGTGGCTTCGTCGGCAAACACACGAAAAACCAAGATCATGAAGTCGGATGCAGACGGCAACACCACGGTCTACGAAGTCTTGGTTCCCGAAGGCCAAACCGTCGAGGGCGAAGTCGCAGATGACGCTATCATGGCTGATGCTGCTCCTGTTCAAGCAGCTCCTGGCACAGTCATCGATGGCGTCGGTATCGCCAATGCTGAAGGTGTCTTCGTTGCGACCGATCTGCTCCAGCAACAACAGCAGCCAATGAGACGCAAACCCATTCCCCCACGCAGAATCAGAAAGGGTGGACCTGGCCGTGGTAAGAAGAAGGTCATGTTCAATCCAAACGAGGGACACAACGCTGCAGCGACCTCGACCCCTGGAGGTGGAGTCAGTGTCGCCACGCCCTCGACTCTCAATGCAAATGCAGACGACTCAGCAATGGACATCGACTCTACTCCAAAGCCTGATGGCAACGACGAAGGAGACGACGAAGATGGCGAGGAGGGCGAAGATGGTGACGAGGACGATGATCGTGAGGATGGTGAGGTCAGCGAGGGAGAAGAGCTCCAAGAAGAGGAGCCCGCTGAAATCGTTACATCTCCATCGACAAAGCCCGACGCAGAAGAGCAGGTCCCAGCAGCCACAGAACCCGCCGAAATCGAGGAGGCTCCTGCGCCGGTCACAGAGGAGCCTGTTGCGCCAACAGAAGAGGTTTCCGTGCCAGTTACAGAGAGCGCTCCATCGCCAATCGCGGAGGAACACGAGCTGCCCGTTCCAGCAGTCGTGGAAGCAGTCGAGGAACAAGGCGAAGCCATCGAAGCTGTCGAAGCTGTCGAAGCTATCGAAGCTCCCGAAGCCGTCGAAGCTGTCGAAGCCATCGAAGCCACCGGAGCTATCGAAGCCATCGAAGCCATCGAAGACATCGAACACATCGAAGCCACAGAAGAGCTATCAAATGCAGAGGCTGTCGAGGAAGCCACGGACGAGCCTGAGGGACTGGCTATGGAAGAAGCTCAAGTAATCGAAGAGCCTGAAGCCGCAGAACTACCACAGGAACCTAGTGACAAGGAACCCACCGTCGACACCACGGCAGGATCCGAGAAGTCCGAGGAAGACACGACTATGAAAGAGGCATCCGACAAGGAAACAGAAGAGTCCTAGAAAGGTTCTAGTGGAGACTCTGAAGAGGATGCTGAAGGAGAGATCGAAGAAGATTAGGAGATTTCTGGCAATGTAAATCCTTCACTTTGTTCTCCTTGGATGACCACAGAAGCGCAACTCGAGCAAGACACGCCTATGAAAGAGGCATCTAAACAAGGATCAAAAGAGTCTGATTTGAACCTTTCCGACTGGCTTAACGAAGAACGTTATGAAGACGAGCCACTCCAACCAACAGACAACGACGATCCTCCCGAATGCGATGACGGAGACGATCAACAACAATCAAACAACGACGACGGTGAGAATGACGGCGACAATGAGCAAGAAAAGACGAAAGGCAATTCCGACCATCCACCTCGATCTTGCTCAAACTGTTACGCAATAAAAGCGAGATGTGACCACGACCGACCATGTGGTCGTTGTGTTAAAAGAGGCTGGTCTTCCACTTGCGAAACCAGACCTCGACGCCACCCCACTCCCATGTCCTGCTCGAACTGTTACAGCAAAAGAAGAAAGTGCGATCACGACCGGCCATGTGGCCATTGTGTCAAGAGAGGGTGGTCTTCCACTTGCGAGACCCAGCCTCCATTTGTCGAAGCTACCGCTGCTCGTGCAGTCGCGGCCGCTTCTGCCGTCTCGTCGGCTGTCGTGGCTTCTTCCAGCGCTGCCTCCAACATGGCCTCTTCGTCGGCTGCTGCAAATACTGAAAACTCTTCCACCAAAGAACCTGCTCGTGCAGATGACGGAACCAACAACAAGCTGAAGAGGAAGGCTGTGCAACTCGAAGAATATGTCTGCGCAGTCTGTGGAACCAGCGACAGTTCTCAGTGGCATGACGGACATTACGGCCCCAATATCCTGTGCAACGAGTGCGCCCCACGGTCGGTCAAAATGCGCAAAAAGACGACCGACAAGAATGCCTGAGCGCAGGCAATCGTTTTGATACGAGTTGGTCCATCTCCCTCCTTCGGATTCAAGCTTTGAAGATATCAACTCTTCTTCGTCGTCTTTGACTTGGTTGATCTTCTGGTCGTGGCAGCCAGACTCTTCTTCATTGCCCTTGAATTGGGTGGATGGCCAGGAGTTTTGTCATGGTTGAGATGGTGGTTTATCGATTTATACCGCTGGGCAGTTGAGTGGATCATGTGGTTTTTTTTTTCGGTTTCTGCTTGTGCAAATTAGTTACTATTGATACAAAATCCTTCACCAAAAATTGACGTGATGATCTTCCATCTCTCGCTTGTTGCACTCTGAAATCTGTCATCACAGAAGCCTCACATCTCAACAAGCCACAGTAAAACAACACTCGAGCTAACAAGGATCACAAAGCTTTTCTCAAAGAACACCAAACATGCAAAAAGATATAGAAAAAAGAATTGGACACCGTGACTGTAATTACGAACATGTCGTAGCCCTTGACTACCCCAAATCAACATCTTCATCACTCCACTTGGCATCCTCGTACAAATTCCTCCCACCCCCACTCGGATCCAGTTTTTGGAAGAAATCCGGCGGGACCGTAGGCGTATACCTACGTTCGCGTTCTCTGTTTACGCCGCCAAAGCCCGCGCCATAGGTCACCAGCATATCTGTTGATGTAGGCAAGTGGAAAGGTAGCAGCAAGGCAGGGTCCACGAGGTTGTTTTCGGGTGAGTCGTCTTCGTCTTTGCGGAGGATTATTGGGGGTGCTGGTGTGGTGGAGGGTTTGTCGCCTTTTGCGGGTGTGGAAGGGGGAGGGTTGGATTTGTTGCTNTCTTCGGCGGCTTTGTGGGCGAGGTGTCTTTTGCTTTCTTCTACGTGTTTGAGGGCGGCTTTTGGTAGGAGTTTCTCGCCGACTTCGGCACGGTAGTATTTTACTGCGTGGAGTAGTTGTTTCGTCGTCAATGCTGGCAGTTGTTGTAGAGTCGTGTCTAGAGCTTCGTCGTCTTGACCTAGTGACGAGAAACACTGTAGCCATTGCAGGAGCTGTACTACTGGCGCTAAATGCTTGCGAGCAGATTCGATGATGTTTTCGCCCGTAGCATTCAAGGATCCGTTCTCAAAGTGCTCAGGAGCTCTGTTATTGGTTCGCGCCCAGTCTTCAAGCTGTGAGATGTTCATGCGGATCTGCATTGCTTTCGTTCGTGCGAGATAACGCTTGTTGGACATGATGCGATTGAAGATCTCAGCACTGAGCCAATATAGCAGTTGTGACATGACTTGCGTAGTGATGACCGAATGAACATCGTAGAGGTCGAGGACAAACAACGTCGAAGATAGAAGAGAAGTGATGTTCCTAGGAGATACCTGGGCGCGACGCTTGGGCGAAGGAGGACGGTAGCGTTTTTCCAGCGGCTCGGGTGCTTTCACCTTTGGTTTTGACCGTAAGAATTTCCACTCGTTCTGGAAAGCGATATCTTCGAATCCAGGGATGGTCTCGTGATCTAGCATGGCTTCGTCCAAGACTTTGTCCATGCGTCTTTCAGCATCGCGAATGATGAGCACGTATATTTCGTGAATCAGTTCTGCCATCTTGGCTTGAAATGTCGAGGTGACTTCGGACAGTCCAGTATCCTTCTTCAGGTAATACAACAAGAGGGTTGTGTTGGACATCCAGAAAGCAAGCATAGTCATGTCCCATTGATGCTTCTCTACTACGGCGTAGATCTTGTCTTGAGCTGCGTTGAGCCATTCAGCCAGCAGTTCTTGGCTAGAGTGATAGTGTGCATATCTGGCTCCGAGGAAAATGATGTTGGCGGGTATAGGCTTTTGAGAGGCCGAACGCTGAGGAGTCATCTCGCTAACAACGATGTTGAGAATGCGATCCGAATCGTTCTCCTGGAAGACAAACATTTGGTCGTTGAGGCACCTGTCCCAAACAAACTCTTGTGGGTCTTCAAACTCGTCCGCTGATTCGGGTTGCTCGTCCAGACCAAGGTTTCCCAAGTCGACTTCGAGATTCATGGCGCTCTCCATCATCATGCGTCGCTTCATCTCATTCTCGGCCATTTCCTCCTCGAAGCGATCTTGAGAAAAACCAGAGTTGTAGAAATCATCCGTCACACCGGCATTTCCAATCGTGTAGCCACTGTCGTTCAAATACTCTGACATGTCGCTGTTTGGAGCAACGAAATCGAGAGCAGTCCTTCCAGTGGATGATTGAATCTCGGTAGAAGCGCCGTGGTCTAACAGAATTTTGGCAATGTCCTTGTGTCGATTGGTCATGGCCCACATGAGGGCGCTCCATTGGTTCCTATCTTGCTTGTCGACCTCAGCGCCAGCATCTAGCAAAGACATGACGACATCTTTGTGACCGAAGCAACTTGCGTAGACCAAGGGAGGAGTGCCTTCAGAGTCTACGGCATTCACGTCAATGTATACAGCGGGACTTCCTCTGACCAGGCGCTTGATGCGACCGACGTCACCATTGCTGGCAGCCATGAAGAGGAAGTCTTGTAACATCTGTCTCTTTTCAGGGTCGCTGAGGTTCTTGTCATTGACGAGGTTGTCTTCTGTGCTTTCGATATCATTGTCGTCCTCGTTGCTTCGGACCTGGGTTGCCAACATGTGGGCCAGCCTGGAGTCGTGCTCAGCCAGGTCGCGTTCGGAAGGATCAAAGTCGTCGGGTTCGTTTAGTGAGAGATTGAAGTTGTTCGACTGGGCGATGGTGGGGGCGGTGAGGAACTGAGACTGGCCTNNGTTGGGGGAAATGTCAGGATTTCGGTTGTACAAGTCAGGCAGCTACATACCTTGCCAGGCATCGTAGTACTCGGTCTCGACATTGCCGTAGCCAGAGAAGGCCTTGCGGTCATCTAATGAGCGAGGCAGGTCGGCAGGTAGCTCGCGCGGCTTGGGTTGTTCGGCCAAGGCATGCTCTTCGTCGTGCTCGTGGTCGTGTGGATGGTCTTCCATGGCGCTTTGGATCTATGAGTACAGGGGGGTTGTCGGAAGCGAGGGATCGGGCGCAAGAGTCGTTCATTGCACAGTGGTATAGCTGGTTGTGGGACAGAGAGTAGACTCAATAGGAGAAGTTCAGCGACAGCGACATGTTGCGACAATTTGATTGTAACCGTCGACGATGAACACACACGGGCATGCAGCAGGCGCCATCATGTCGCACTTGTCCCACACTCGACCCTTCCCACACTCTTTGTCCGTGCGGAAGCTGTCTGCACGCGTCTTTTGACAAGCATTTCCCATGCACTTTGGACAAACATTTCTTTCCACTTCGATCCTGTACATACATTCTCTCGACTGCTCCCATACAAGCTGAACTTGTCTACACTGCTTTGACATGGTCAGACTAATCATGTCTTCCTGCCAGAGACAACTCTCGTGCCCCCCCGCCATCGGGCCAGGCTTCCGACGCACGTCACAATTGCAGTGGGGCGCCATGCTGCGATAGGTGACCCTCTCCGATCAGCCATCTTGAATTGTTAAGCAATCATTCTGTTCAACTCTCTCCTATCCTTGTCTTCTTTCCTTATACTTCTCTCGCCTAGCTTGTCTTATACCCATACATCTACTTGACATCACGACTTGTATCTCGCGCCATATTTAGACCCGGACTTCGCAGTAAACACCCGAGTGTATAATCATCCAAGCTGCCCACTATGCCTTCAGAGAAGAGAAGCGAGCGCGGCATCCGCATCGCCATTGATCGTGGCGGTACTGTGAGTCGTACTCTCTCTTTCCTTCTCAACAAAGCCGACTTACTGTACTCCAGTNTCACAGACTGCGTCGGCAACCCCGGCACAGGCAACATGGAAGACGACGTCGTGATCAAGTTACTCTCCGTGGATCCCCAAAACTATGACGACGCCCCCTTGGAAGGCATTCGTCGCCTACTCTCCAAATTTACCGGCAAAGACATCNCCCGAGGCGAACCGCTAGACACGACCAAGATCGAGAGCATCAGAATGGGCACCACCGTAGCCACAAACGCTTTACTAGAAAGAAAAGGAGAGGATATCGCCATGGTTGTCACAAAAGGCTTCAAGGACTGTCTAGAGATTGGTAACCAGAGCCGACCCAACATCTTCGACTTGGCAATCAAGAAGCCCGAAGTTCTTTACAAAAGAGTCGTCGAGGTTGAGGAAAGAGTCACACTGGAAGATTATGCCGAGGATCCTACGAGGAATCACACAGACGCAAAAGCTATCGACGACGCCGGCGACAATGCCGAACTCGTCAAAGGCTTGTCAGGCGAAGCTGTTCGCATTCTCAAGAGACCCGACCACGACCAAATACGCAAGCAGTTGCAGGAAGTCTATGATTCTGGCCTCAAGAGTATCGCCGTCTGTCTCATGCACGGCTACACTTTCCCGAAACATGAAGCCTTGGTCGGCAAGATCGCCAAAGAAATTGGTTTCGAGCACGTCAGTTTGAGTCACGAATTGATGCCCATGATCAAGCTTGTACCTCGCGCTACATCAGCTTGTGCAGATGCATACCTTACTCCCGCCATTCGTAAATACATTGACGGCTTCCAAAAAGGGTTCGAAGGTGGACTAGGCACTGCCAGCGTCAAGCATGAAGAAGGCGCAAGAGGAGCACGATGTGAATTCATGCAGTCAGATGGAGGCTTGGTTGATGTCGATTCATTCTCAGGTCTGCGCGCTATCTTGAGTGGGCCTGCTGGCGGTGTGGTCGGATATGCCTTGACTTCATACGACCCCAAGACGAAAACCCCCGTCATCGGCTTTGATATGGGAGGAACTAGCACCGATGTTTCAAGATACGGTGAAGGACGATACGAACATGTCTTCGAGACCACGACCGCTGGTGTTACCATCCAATCTCCCCAGCTCGATATCAACACGGTCGCTGCCGGAGGTGGCTCACGGTTGTTCTTCAAGAATGGCTTGTTTGTTGTAGGACCGGAATCGGCAAGCGCACATCCTGGACCTGCTTGCTACAGAAAAGATGGACCACTCACGATTACCGATGCCAACTTGTTCCTCGGACGCCTTCTGCCCGATTTCTTCCCCAAGATCTTCGGCAAGAACGAAGATGAGGGCCTGGATCCGGAAGCTAGCAAGAAGCTTTTCGAAGAGCTCACCACGAAGATCAATCAAGAGGTCAAGGACAAGAACATGTCTGCTGATGAAGTTGCCTATGGATTTATCAAAATCGCAAACGAGACCATGACAAGACCTATCCGCAGTTTGACCGAGGCAAGAGGTCATGACACTTCGAAGCACAGACTTGCGACCTTTGGTGGCGCAGGTGGTCAACATGCAGTTGCTATCGCCGAAGCTCTCGGAATCAGCCAAATCTTGATCCATCGATACTCCTCAGTTCTTTCCGCATATGGCATGGCCCTTGCTGATGTTGTTGACGAAAGGCAAGAACCTGACTCGAAGGTCTGGTCCGACGAAGGAGATGTACGCAAGTACTTCCAAAACAAGATGGAAGAGCTCAAGAAGAAGTCAAAGGCCACCTTGAAGGACCAAGGCTTCGAAGAAGGCCATGTGCACTTCGAAGAGTACCTCAACATGAGATATAGAGGAACCGAGTCAGCCTTGATGATCATCAAGCCGAGCGGAGAAGACGCCGAAAAGAGGTTCGACGGCGACGACTGGGCTTTTGGCAGAGCATTTGTCGAACAGCATGAACAAGAGTTCGGGTTCACACTTCCTGACAGAGACATCATTGTTGATGATGTCAGAGCTCGTGGTATCGGCAAGACTTTCGAAGGTCTGGAAAAGACAGTCGACCAACAGTTGCAAGAAGTCAAGCCAAAAGATGTTGGTAAAGATGAAAAGATCTACGGCAAATCCCAGGTCTACTTCGAGGGAGGCCGACAGGAAACTTCCATCTACAAGCTTGAAGACCTCGCACTTGGCGACCGCATCCAAGGACCCGCTATCATTGCCGATGGCACTCAGACTATTGTTGTTACACCTGGCGCTTCTGCTCTTGTTATTGACACCCACGTCGTCATCAACATTGGAGAGAGTGACGGATCCGAGAAGAAGCTTGACACCGAGACTGTTGATCCGATCATGCTCAGTATCTTTGCCCATCGATTCATGGCGATTGCAGAACAAATGGGTCGCGCGTTACAGAAGACGAGTGTCAGCACTAACGTCAAGGAGCGACTAGATTATTCGTGTGCACTTTTCGATTCAACCGGAGGTCTAGTCGCCAACGCACCTCATCTTCCCGTACACCTGGGTAGCATGAGCACATGTGTGCAGAAGCAGGCAAAGATCTGGGAGGGCAAGCTCAAACGAGGCGATGTCTTGGTCTCAAACCATCCCATGTATGGTGGCACCCATTTGCCTGATATCACGGTCATCACACCGGCGTTCAGCGGCGACAAGATCGTCTTTTATGTCGCCTCCCGCGCTCATCACGCAGATATAGGAGGTATTCTTCCTGGGTCCATGCCGCCTCATTCCCGAGAACTATTCCAGGAAGGAGCATCAATCAAGACCGAGAAGCTAGTCTCGGAGGGAAGGTTCAACGAGAAGCGTATCACTGAGCTTCTGCTTGACGAACCGGCACAACATCCTGGATGCAGCGGAACTCGTTGCTTAGCAGACAACATCTCGGACTTGAAAGCTCAAGTTGCTGCAAATCAAAAGGGTATAAATTTGATCAATACACTCATTGATGACTATGCCGAAAACGTCGTTCAATTCTATATGAGGAGTATTCAGCAAAATGCAGAGAACAGTGTTCGCATGCTGCTCAAGGAAGTCAGCAAGCGTTTTGAGGGTCAAGACTTGTCGGCAGTCGATTACATGGATGATGGCAGTCCTATCAAGCTAAACGTCCAGATTGATGCAGAGAAGGGTGAAGCTGTGTTTGACTTCACAGGCACAGGACCGGAGGTGAGATCACACCTGTTGGATTTTTGGAACTACTACTGACCACGTTTTTATAGGNTATATGGAAACACGAACGCGCCCGAAGCAGTGACATACAGCGCCATCATCTACTGCCTGCGCTGCCTCATCAGCGAGGACATTCCTCTGAACCAAGGATGTCTAACCCCCATCCATGTCAAGATTCCGAAAAAGTCTTTCTTGTCGCCTTCAGCCACTGCGGCAGTCGTCGGCGGCAATGTCCTTACGTCTCAAAGAGTAACCGATGTCGTCTTGAAAGCTTTCCAAGCCTGCGCTGCTTCCCAAGGTGACTGCAACAACCTGACCTTTGGCTTTGGCGGCAATGCAGATGGCAAAGAACATGTCAAAGGCTTTGGCTACTACGAGACCATCGCTGGAGGATCAGGTGCAGGACCCACTTGGGATGGTACAAATGGCGTGCACACACACATGACAAACACACGCATCACAGACAGCGAGGTCTTCGAACGTCGATACCCAGTCATCCTACGCGAATTCAGCTTACGAGCCGGCTCTGGCGGCAAAGGCCAACACAACGGCGGTGACGGAGTCGTTCGCGACATCGAGTTCAGAATCCCAGTCCAAGTCTCCATTCTCAGCGAACGTCGCGTGTACCATCCTTATGGTCTCGCCGGCGGCGAAGACGCATCTTGCGGCAAAAACCTCTGGGTACGCAATGTTGCCAAAGCACCCGAAGAAAACGATAAAGTGGAGGAAGAGCAAGAGGTCCGGTATATCAACTTGGGAGGAAAGAACACTGCAGCTTTCCAGCCCGGCGAGAGGATTATCATCAACACGCCTGGCGGTGGTGGTTGGGGGCCTGTGGGCGAGGAGAGCAAGGCAAGTAAGTTGTGGAGCGATCCCAAGAGTCATTGGAAAGGTGGAAGTGTTGCTGCCAGGCAAGCTGAAGGAGAGGCTAGTGCTTAAGTGTAAGAAACGATGCGGAACAGTATTTTTGCATATGTATAGAGGAAGCCTTGCGTAGCATTCTAAGCCGCTATTGCCCAGCATTTATTCCCTCCAAGAGCAGGTAAACAGATGTCGTTTGAGAAGCTATCCGCGACGCAAAACCTCATATTAGGTAACGAACATGTCACCACCCTACATTCTCTCATCGCGGAACAACAAGCAAAAAAGGATGGGACACAAAAACATACAGCAGCAGGGATTCCCACGTGGTCACCCACCGTAGTACTAATCTGCCGTTCAACTGCTTATGTATGGCAGAGCGGACGGGATGCCCAGTTTTCAGCTGACTGTGGCCGTATGTGCTAGAACCACAATCTTGTCAAATAATGAACAGATCATCACGGATCACACAAGCATTCCTGATCTGTGCCCTTGTCCCGACATCGCTGACATATATCATCAGCGAATTTGCTAGCAAGACATCTCTAGGCAACATTACTCAGTTCACCCTCTGTCCATTGCCAAAGTCTTTCCGCCAGCGCCTCATCCTTGACCGTCTCTGACTGACCAGAACCCTTGGCTGCCTTCCCAGGTTCCTTGCCCACGGGTTCATAGTACATGCCATTCTTGATCTGATCTTTTGGAGCCGTGGCCGCCCAAAGCACATTCCACGCGCCCTTGTCTGCACTCTGATACAGCGGTGTCCAGCGCAGCAATTTGAACACGGGTGTCAACCAGGAGCTCTCGACGCCATTGCTGAGCTGCGTGCGCACGAGTCCCGGATGCACGGATACACTCGTCACCTGTGGAAAGTGTCTCGCAAACGACTTTGCGAGATAGATGTCGGCGAGTTTGCTCTGTCCGTAGCGCTGCCATGTGGTGCCTGCGTTTGCGGTGCGCAAGGCGTCAAAGTCTATGCCTGAGGGTGGCGCCAATGTGTGTCCGAACGAGCTGACGACCACGAGGCGTGTGTCGCTACCTTGCTGTGCTGTACGCAAGAGCTGTTCACGCAGCACACGCACAAGCACAGCGTGTCCGAGATAGTTTGTCCCGAATTGGATCTCGAAACCTTCCTTTGTCAGGGCAGCAGGTGTCGCCATGATTCCCGCATTGGCAATCAGAATGTCCAATCTTTTTGCTGTGAAGCCGGCGACAATGGCTTCACGGATGGTCTGGCGAGGGGAAGCCAAGTCGCACTCGATGAAATGGGTTTGCACTGAAGGAGCCGACGACTTGAGCAGAGCGGTAACATCACGGCCGGCTTGGGTGTTGCGGCCTGTAAAGTAGATTTCGCTGGGGTGGTGTGCTGCAAGTGCCAGCACTGCTGCTTTGCCGATTCCAGAGGTGCCTTGGTGAGTAGGAGGAATGTGAGTACAAATTTTGACCCTCTGCGATTTCTTTCACTGACCTCCAGTCACGAAGATCACCTTTCCAGACAGATCACCGATATCTGTTGCGGGGTTGAAGGGCATGGTAGATTGATATGGACGCGAAAGCCTCTTTTTCGCAGTCGTCAAAAGCCTGGAATTGAAATCTCCACGTTGGGAAGAAGGGGATGAGCAAGGTACGGGAAGCTGTGTGCAAGATACAAGTTGTTAATAGTTGGCGGAATGGAGGGGCAGAGTACCAAAGAATGTCGTTTTGTGCATGTGATAAAGCCATCGGACCATCAGATGCATCCCAAGCTCCGATCCGATTGGAGAGTCGGGGCTTCGCAAAGACATGTCCATTTCGCATCGGATTATTCTGTCCGGTGTATCAGTCTCAATTTGTGCCTCTGGCTCGTCAACACGGGATGATCGACCAAGGGCAACCAATTACTCTGATATGTAATCATACTCATAAACTTCATTGTTGAGTGATCCAATTCCAAACGTCCAAGAAATCCGTCGAGATGCCCTCCATCCCATCGGGCGCAAGGGGATCAAAGGTTCCCGCACCCGGGACGTCCATCAGATCCCACGAGATCTTCATCGAGCGAAGTCGAGAAGCCATTATGCTAAAGTAGTCAAGATCTTCCGAGCCATTGTCATCAAGCTTAGCCATCTCCTTGACTTGGGCAAATTTCTGCTCCGTCTCTGCCAGTTTTGACGACACGTCTACATTGTCTCGCACCAAACTTCTGCTCCATCCGGGATATTCGCAGTTCGAAAGGCGCCATAGACTTATGAAGCTGTGTGTCATCTGTGTATATGTGCAAGTTGAGAAACCCACGTAGTCGGACGGTTCGATGAGGAGAAAAACGTCGACCCATGATTTTGCAGCTTGCAAACAAGCACAGAGACATTCGAATTGCTCGTTGGTCTGACTCGCAAACGCGCCCGACGCTTGTGCGAAGCCAAGTTCGTGGATGCAAAGCTCCGTGTTATGTAGTTGCAACAAAAGAGTGCCTACAGACGAAGGTGAGTACGACTATAACCATGTGACCAAAAGGCAACGTACGATGAACTGCCAGCTGGTTGGCCATACTCGATTTGAAGTCGTGCAGTTGTGTCTGTAACGATCGGATATAGTATGTCACAGATATGTGAGGGACGCAACTGGCCACAGCAGACTCCGGGGAGGGCACGTCGACTACCCTCTCGGCTATGAGACGAAGTCGAACCAAGCTGACAAGTAAGGTGTCAGTCGCACACTCGCTTTGTTCTTCAAGGACACGGAGACATTCGTCGCAGAAAGGCGTCCAGCGCATTGTCTCCCCTCTTCTTGCAAAAGATGAACTGTGCTTATCAGCATGAATGCAAAATGCAGGCGGCGAAACACTGACACCGAACTCATCAGAAAACAGCCAAGTAGGGCCCTTCGTTCTTCCAAGGTCGGGAATCTCGAAAATCTCGAGGGTTTCTGCGACCCTCTGAGCTCGTATACTAGCAAGACTCCCGGGTCGTTGGAGTAAGGCTTGTCGAGTCCCAGGTCGTATAGGATTGCAATTGCCAGTTGAACAAGGCTGGTCAAGATTGGTTTATCAAGAGAGTATCGACGATCCCTGATATTCCGTGTCAGATCATACGGTACTGGCACGATCAAGAGAGACACTCTCACCATGCAGCGTAAACAAGAGTACCCAAGAGGATGTCCATACTCCTTGTTCCCTCGACATAGGCTTCTCTTGCCAGCATTGCTCTGACCTCGTTGGACAAAGCAATCTGCTGCGTAGAACGAGTCGAGGCTACTGTCATGATGCATATCCGTAGAATCGGGCTTTCTTGACGAAGCTGTTCCGACGTCATGGAGGGTGAAAGAGCGAGGACGGGGAAATGATGGACGAATTTTGTCCTAAACCTATTTAGATAGAAGTCTGCGTCTTCTCGGCTGGGGTCCAACGCCGAATTGATCAAATGTCTCGTGCTAGTTGATGAGGTAGGAGGGATTGAATCGAGCGGCAAAGGTTCGACAGCATTCTGAGAAGCTGGCTCAAAGGGTACAGCGAAAGACTCGGAGGGCTCACTCGAGGACAGCAGGTTGTCAGGCAGAGCAGCATCTACATTGCCAGCGATACCTTGAGTTGCACGATGGATCAGAGAGTAAAGGCCATCCAGCTTCTCCTCGAGCTTCTCGACTCTATCAGCAGCATGTCGGGTGGTGACGGTTCGGCGTTTCCTCATGGGTGGAGACGGATGACAGTCTTTTCTCATGCGATGACACCTGCCGCGGCGGTGGTCAGTCGCAGTAAGGTGGACCAAGTGCAGACCCAGCCCGTTACCTTTCACATTTGGCGCCTACTCGCGGGCCAGGTGAGCATCTTGCCTTTGCTCGCACACAATTGGTACACGCGCGGACCGTCTTGTCCAGACTCAACCCCTCGTTCTCGCTGGCGTCATATCGTACGCTGGACGCCATAGCTTGGTGTTACATCCGAGTCGCGATGCTGTACAGATGATAATCGGATCGGAGTATGGACGCAACTGGCGCAAGCAAAGGGAGAGTTGTACGAAGGACGAAGCCAAGACGGAGCGTATGCCCTTGAGCAACATCCGTCGGAGTCGGACCTTGACCTCGTCCGATTCGCGTCTCGGTTTACCCCGCCCGATCTGAGGCACACACATCGACACAGCTTCAGACATGAGCAATCTCAAGCCTCTACTCGTGTGTCGTCCTGATGAGGGCTGAGCGTACATTCATACTTGAGCATGTAATGTTATATGCCAACACCGGTCCGAATTCTCCGACAGCATGCTGTCCGACGACATATAGTATAGCGATATGGCGTGTCTTCTGTCTCCTCGAACACCATCTGCAGTCTTGACTGCGTCTCTTTCACAATGAAGGCTGTTCTCTATCTACTAGGCTTACTGGGTACACTCGGCACATGGGGACGTGCGGCAGCAGATGGAACACTGCTCCATTTGTTCCATGCTCTGCACCGGACTGACTATTACATTCTACCTGGCACTACATACGCTCTCCGAACAAAATTCACGGGCATATACTGGCCCTTCGACTACCTGCTCGGTGTCCTCGTCATTTTCTTCTGGGAAGCAGTCGATGGCTCCCATCCCGCAACATCTGCCGCCGGCATCTACTTTCTCGGCCAGTTCTTCTCCATCCTGGTCCTCTTCTACGTCGATAGCCTACGTGCCGGCAAGAATAACTCTTCCAGCCTGTTTAATGCCACACTTTGGCTCGTTTTGTTCCAAATGTGCTCTGTTGGTAGCGCGGGCTTTGTGTGGGCATTGGCATATATAAATTCCTCTCCTACTATGTCAAGAGATTTATCGAGACAAGCTCTTCAGCGTGTGTCTCTTGTTCCCTCACTCAAGACACTTCTCGTTGTCCCAGCTTTGATCCTCGGATATGCTGTACCCGCTATACTTATGGCATTACCATCGCCTACAGTCGTCTCCAATGGCTTCCAACAAATATTCCTTGTTGTCTGGAATCTATTCCCTCTATGGGTCGCGGCAATTCTCAAGGTCTCTGGATTTCTCCTTGCACCATCTTCCACGCAGCAAAGCAAACTCTTAAACGACGGATCACAAGCACACATGCGGGCTCTCAGACTGGTTTACAGCATGTCCTTGGCTCTGACAGCGACCCTTCACGTCGCGGTCTTGACTCTTTCTCTATCGACTGTGTTGTTTCCATCCATCTTTGATGCTCCGTTTGCAAATCACCTCAATCCGGCATCGATTTTCCTGCCACCACTCTCGATAACCAGAAGCAACACAGTCGGCGATGGAGTCAGAAGTTTTCTTCTTTGGGATCAGGCCATTGGATATCCTATCATCATGCTGGTGATGGCCTCGCAACTTCGCACGGCAGTCGTCGTTTCAGGGCACTCTACTAGTTGGATTAAATCGTCCGGGATCGCTGCCCTCGTTACACTTCTTGCAGGTCCAGGAAGCGCAAGTTTAGTCTTGAGCTGGCTGAGGGACGAGATCTTGTTTGCGTCTGATGGCCAAACAACCTCAAAAGTCTCGTAGTTTGGGTATTATTGCTTGAACAAGAGGTAGAAAAATGCAATCAAATCTGGATGTTATACCTAGTACGCTTGATGTAGATCTACAATGCTGATGTCTACCTCCCTCGGATGACCTTGTGTTACTGACTGCACAATCTGGATCGATGAGAATTCGGGCTTGGTAGGCTCACACAACTGGAGCAGCACTACCGCCTCTATCTACTGCTCATTGAGAGTTTCGCGTCAACGACTGCGAATCTGGTTGGCTTGGGTTTCTTGTAAACCTATACAGTAGCGGAACAACAATCACAAATTTAGGTGGAGCTGGTGTTGGACGGTAGAGGGTGATCTGGCCTTCGAAGAGTCCAGATCCTTGCTCTTTCATTGCTGTATTATCATGGTTCCTCTATGGAAAGAGATTACTGTCAACAACAACCTTTTCCAGCCCAATCACTCCATATCAGTGGAAGCCACGACTATCGACTGTCTAGTCTCAACCGTCAAACCCTTCTCATGAACCAAGATACGTCCGTTGCTGACGAAAACATTATTCTCCAAATCCTTCAGCGCGGGATCAGCCACGAGGAATGTATGGGAGCCAGCTATTGATGATATTAGCAAATCAAGCATTTCCGAATTGGGGCTGCCACGCAAAAGTTAGAGACTTACTGGCGTGGCCAAAGGGCACGGTCTCAGCATTGGCATCCATATTGAAGATCTTCCAGACCTCAGGGGGCATCTTGATGATGCCCACGTAACGGAAATCAATCGCATGACCTTCTTCGGTCCTGGAGCCATAGACGTATCAGTTCCAGATCTCATGAAAGGCGCCAAAAAAGACAGAGTTCGGACTACTGACCTAGCCATACCCTTCAGATCAATACGTGCGTGCTTGCCGTCTGGATCAAAAGACAACCAGTCGGCGCCAAAGTTAACGTTGGCCTTGAAAGAGGGTTCGTAGCCAGGCACGGATTCGATCGTTCCGCTGGGGGTACCCTAGAAGATGGAGGGATTAGAGAAGCCTACTAGCCAATCATTGGTTGAATACTCACAAAGTGAGTGAGTCTGGACCCGTTGTGGATGGTTCCTGCGCTTGGAATGAGTGCTGTGTTTGGTTATGCTGGTTGATTGCACGAACCTAAGTCATGCACATCTCCAACGTGCACTTTGGTAATGATTGCAGGTTTCAAGGTTGGGAATCCAGTGGGTTTTGCTGCCATGTTGTCGGTATAAAGATGTCTTGGTCACGACACAGTGATTCAGTTGCATGAGTATTCAGATTGTCGTACACGACATCAACAACGCTATATATCTGGGAAGATAATCTACAGAAAGATGTTGCGTCGGAGAGCCCGGGTTTACCGGCCCGAGGGCGTGACACCTTGCCACTCCGGAATGAACTTGACACTCTCGGACACATCATGTACTTAGGCGGGGTGATTTACTCGAACATGAGAGATTGCTCGCATGTGTGGTCTAGCGTGAGAATCGCCGGGGACCAATGCTACCGGTGAGCAGATTGGCTGCTGACCCAATTTGTGCCAAGGTGCTCTGATTCTGTACGGCCGAGCCCAGTCCAAGATGCTGTTCGAGACTAAGAGAACACTAGGGGATGAAGAGCTGAGTGCGATTCTCGGATCGTGAAGTCCGACTGCTGATTCGTCAAGACCGTCTCTAGATGAAAGATTCGGCGAGGTCGGTCCGGATTTTCAGTCCAAGAGATGTTATACAGAACAGACACCAATTCCATGGCGTTCGCGTCAGAACCCATCAGAGTAATGTCTGCCCTCGCCGATAAAGTGATTGCTATAACTGGTGCTGCTTCAGGTATAGGCCGGGCAACTGCCCTACTCTTGGCCAAGCATCATGCACTCCTCTCTCTCGCCGACATCAACGCCGCAGGACTAGAGGAAGTCAAGGCCGAAATCCAGAACACAGACGCTGTATCTGTGTTGACGACAGTTCTCGATGTTCGTTCACAAGCCGCCTGCGATGCTTGGATGACATCCACGGTCACACACTTTTCGACCACCATATACGGAGCTGCCAATTTGGCGGGAGTTTTTGGCCCAAGCATCGCTCAGGATAAGGGCAGTATCCGAAACATCTCAGACGCCGAATTCGACTTTGTCATGGCTGTCAATATGAAGGGCACCTTGAATTGTTTGCGAGCACAACTTCCTCATATGTTGCAAGGCAAGGATGGGAGAGGGGGCGGGGCCATCGTCAATGCGGCTAGCGTTGCTGGTCTCCGAGGCGGGGAGTTCAATGCGCCGTACGTTGCCAGCAAACATGGAGTGGTGGGGATTACACGTACGGCGGCAATGGAGGAGGGGAGCAAAGCAATCAGAGTCAATGCCATCGCGCCGTGAGTTCTCGAACTCCCCAAATGCGTCGTACACTAGCTGACAGAACACGGTAGGGGTATCATTTCCACAACCATGATCACAGGCATCGAAGAAGCCAAAGGAAGCACCGAGCTCTTTGGCAGTGGGGACCCAGGTGTCCTGGGAAGGAAAGGTGATGCCGAAGAGGTAGCGGAGGTCATCGTATTCCTACTCAGTCCACAGAGTAGCTTCGTGACCGGGGTCGTGATACCTATAGATGGAGGCTGGATCTGTTGACATGGGAATAAGTCATATGCTTACAAAATTCTAGAGCTGTTGTTCTGACATTCATCAAAGTCAAAGAAGAAAAGACAGCGAAACTGGTGCCTGGAGGAGGCATCTATCTCTTATCTTGAACTTAGGAGAAATTTTCCAAGTTAGCATTTGTTCTGGTAGTCCACTGATCACAATAACCGATCCAAGCAAAGACGAATACAGTAGCTTATGGATCTATATGAAGCTCTGTCAGAATCTATCAAACAGTATGAGCATGGACGGGGTCACCATCATCTGAGATAGGAACACACTGAAATTTGCATCCAAAGCTTGCCAGCTAGAAGGGAAGCTTTGTGAGGGGACGGTATAACATTGGGACCGAGTTCTGGAGAACAAGTACATAGTCAAACGAGCTGTGTACCCACTTTGGCTCCATCAAGCTTTCCGACTGACTAGGTATGTGATAATCAATCAATCAATTTTTTTGAGAACACACAGATCGGATCAAACCCAAAATTGGAAATCAAGGCAAGCTGAATATCCAACATCGAAATTCAACCAAACGCTATTAGACAAAGGAAAGAAATCAGGACTAAGAGCCTCCAGTCTATTTAGTCAGATCTAGCAACCCCATCTTCTCCGCANACTGTCTCTGCCAACGCCTTGAACGTCAAAGTCGGAGCCAAAAGCTTCTGGAAAGGAAAATCTAATCCGAACTCCTTAAACAACCAAGTCCTCATTTCAGCTCCGATCATGCTGTCAAGGCCGTGACTGGCAAGGGACGGACCATCAAGATCGAAATCCTCGACCGCGATCATCAGAATACGAGACATACGTTTAGCGATGTGTTTGGCCACTACGTCCAGCATGGCCTCAGTACCCTGTTTCTGTGCTTCTTTGACGACGGAAGCAAAGTTGTCGGTATCGAGGCGGCCATCTTTGTTCTCGCTACCCTCCATCTTGGCACGGATGTGGCAGAAGCGGGCATCGTTGTACCAGTACGCTTCTGGATCTTCGACCGATCGCATTGATGCAGCGAGCTCTTTCGCATCTGTTCCCATGACAATCTGAGACTCGAATGACAGTTCCGCCAGAGATCTAGTTGGACGGAACATGGCGACTTCAAAGCCGTGAAGCATTTCCTGTTCGTCGATACCGTAAAGACCCTTTCGCGCTAGGGATGTCTCGATGTATTCATTCTCTGAGACGACGCCGACGTCGGACACCATTGGCAGTGCGAGAGATGTTGCAGCAAGACCGTGGACACGACGGTGCTGAGCCAAGGCATCTAGTACGCTATTGGCTGCTGCGTAATTGCTTTGGCCCATGTTACCCAGTACGGCCGAGATTGAGCTCGTCATAACGAAGAAATCCAGGTCGAGGCCTTCGAGTGCGTTGTGTAGACTCAATGCACCTATTGCCTTGGGAGTGATGCAGTCAACGAATGATCCGTGATCCATCTTCTCAAACATACCGTCNCTATTTGCATACGTGTTAGCCAAGCCTATGCCATGCACTTCTTTCAGGATCGGACTCACCTTGAGGACCATAGCAGCGTGGACAGTTCCACGGATTGGGCGAGTTCTGTTCAACTTGAGAACGATGCTACGAACGGCCTGTTCATCCGAAGCGTCCGCGCGGTATACTTGAGCTGATGCACCAGACTGCTGAAGGCTTTCGATAAGGCGAGCAGCCTCGACCTTATCAGCACCTGAACGAGATATGAACGCAAAGTGCCTCGCGCCGCGTTCGATCATCCATCTGGTCAGACTTCTTCCCAAACCGCCCAAACAGCCGACTAGAAGGTAACTCGCGTCTGGGGAGAAGTGTAGTTTCAGATTCTCCTGAATAGTCTGTTTTGTCACATGGTGAGTATTTAACCCCATCAGACGAAAAGAATGTCTTGTTCTTACCTGCATTGAGCTTCGACCGTATGTGAAGTGTACGACCTTTGGTTCTTCGTGAAGTGCTTCGCCGCCTACTACCCCATGCATGTCCGAGATATCGAGAACTTCGCCGGGATGGCCGCAATCATGCACGGCCAATTCTGGATACCTTTCAACCAGACCCAGAGAATGTTGCAAAAGCTCAGCACATTTTCTTGGAGACTTTTGCAGAGCTTTCAGACTGACGGGGAAGAAGCTGGCTCCACGGGCGAATGGCTGTGGGTCTGGTGCAATTCTCACGGGCGTATCAATCAAGAAGAACTGTCCACATGCAGGGATCCGCCTCCAAATCTCTTGGATCGGCTGACTGAAATCGTTAGCGACGATCTGTACGCCAAATGATAGGCGTTCTCGAGTCTGTGTCTCGATGAAGGCGTCGATAGATTCAATGTCCTCAAGTGTTATGACGTTCTCACCAAGCAGGTCCGAGTCAGAGATGCGAAGCTCTCGCTCCTCTGTAGAGTCAACAACCACCGCAAAATTCCTTTGCAGTGCCTTTGAGAGTCTGACAAGCATGTCAATTCTCGACCTTGGCCCAGGCAAGATGATGATTGCTGCTTCTTGATCAGATGCCACATTCGTCAGGCCGAGTTGCGAAATCAGCATAAGGGGTGGCAAGGCTTGCAAGAGGATTTCTGGAGACGTTTCTCGTATGTCAACGATAGTGTAGACAGACGTCTGCACTATTGTCTGTAAGACTTCACCTGCAAAGGTAACACTGTGACGACCTATGAGAGCTTGGTCAAGAGAGCAGCCGACACGGATTATCTGGCCGCACACAAGCCTGTTGATGGATGGATACAACTCTGAAGCAATGACTTGGAGCTCAACTGCATCATCCGCAAGCAAAGCCTGGTCATAGGCCTCAAACACGAGTTGATCATGGAGACCTCTCGAACGTAGAGGCGTTCCAGGAGGGAGGACCATCTCCTGGGCATGCTGTTGCGATTTGTTGAGTTCTTCGTAAGGGGCGATTCGGGCGATGTGCAAGGATCCATCGTGTAGCCAAAACTCTGTATCGCGGCCAGACTCTTTTGTACTAGCTTCCTCTAATCTGCTGATGATGGCATTGCCGAGAGCTTGTGTTGGCTCATCGTAATCAGCATCGAGTAGGACAAGCTTGGCGGCGGCATGCTCTGAGCGAACAGTGCGGAGAAGACCTTCGGCCATGCCAGCTAACGGAGATCTTCCTTCTCTTACACCTTTCGTAAGCCAAAGCGTACGGGCACCTGAGACCAACACACTTTTGACAGCATCGAAGACAGCTGCATCTAAGCACATGAGAGACAATAAAGTTCCCTCCGAATCATCGATAACAACGTAGCTGTCATTCTCAGGAGAGAAGTCCCTGATTGATTTGTTCTGGATTGAAAGTCCGGACGATGATCCAGTTAGGGCTGTTTCGAGAGCGAGACCACTTGCACTTGAAGCGGACGGGGACAGGATGCTCAAATGCTCAGAGAGGAAGACTCCGTCTTGGTCGGAAGGCTTGCTCTTGTGGATAACAAATGCATCATCCAATGGACGAGCATACTGGGGCAAAGTGTCATGCTGCTTCTGAATACCAAGCAGCCATCCGCCTTCCTTGACAAGTGCTACCAATGTCTCCACGTCAACATCAAATTTTCGGCCAGGAAGGTGGATCAGGACCATATCCTGAGATTGCTCCATCTGTCGTGCCCAGTCAATTGCTGAAGGCAACGGGCTGACGATAACAGTGCGAGCTTGGACTTCTTCAGGTAATCGTAGTTCGTTCTCCGTATCGAGACAGAGCGTGAGTCCGACGTGAATGGGTAAAGCATCAAGCACTGCAATTACGGTCTCTGCGCAAGGAGAGCCGAAAAGAAGAACCTTGCTCACGGATTGTCGATGGCAGACAAGTCCTGCTAATTTGCGGAGCTGCTCGGCATCATTAGAACCGGATATGAGATGCTTCGATGTTTCCGAACGCAAGGCCAGGATATCGGGTTTCCAGGTAACGATAGAAAAGGGTTCCGGATCCGAAACTGCCTCAAGAGCACTCGCCGGCAAAGCAGCATCGTATGTAGTACATGTCATGTTCTTGACGTTCAGAACGACTTTGCCACTATGGTCAGCCAAGCGCACGTTGGTGTTGAAGTTCCGTCCATCATGCTCGTCCGTCCAAGCTATGGCATGCCCAGTGCATCTCTCGTTGGTCGGTTCGATCATCACCTCGTCGAAGTGGGTAGGAACCACACCCCACGGCATCTCTTTGTGCTTGCCAGAGTGAATTGATATGATAATCAGTTGCAAGCAGGCGTCGACGGTGGAGGGATGGATCAGATAACGGGACTCGCCTGACATGACGTCTGAGGACTGTGATATGGTCACATCGCCAGCAGCATGATGAACATCCCGGTCTGTGCGGGCATACTGCAGTTGTTGGAATGCCTTTCCATAATAGAACCCAACGCGGTCGAAAGCTTTATACCATCGTCGTCCGGGAACCCGCTGTGTAAGAGCAGACTCAACTACTGGAGTTTTCTCGAGAGTCGGGGGTCGATGGGTTGTAGAAATCCTGCCTTTGCAGTTCACTGTCCATACCCCATTAGCCAGGGATTCGACGGTAAAAGTGTGCCAGTCGAATCCGTCGCTTGGTTTTGAAAGGGTGACAACAGTTTCAACACCATCGTCATTGTCGGGTATGACCAGCGCTGTTGTAATGTCCACATCGCGGATAGTAAAGCCTTGATAATGCAGAACCTCAATCTGATAGACCTGGCGCAAGGCTTCGATTGCGAGCGAGAGATGGCCAGCTGCCGGAAAGATGGAGGTACCGCCAAGNCTGCGAAGTGTGTCAATCATCCATGAGCGTATAAAAACGTGCGCTTTATGACTTACGTTGTGATCTTTCAGCCAGGGTATATCCCGATGGCGAAGGATATTTCGCCATTTCAAGAAGTTGTCAGTAAGCCCGGAGATTCGACTGCCGAGTACGTCGTGACGGGGAAACACACGAGCTCTTTGTTCAACACTTCCTCGTGGCTCGGCCCAGTACTGCTTTTGGTAGTTCCATTGATATGGCGGAAGGTCAGTGAGAAGATATTTCGTGCGTGGCTTGCGAATTCTACTGTCGGTGGGATCGGTAAGATTGACTTTGCCCAGGTCGACAGGATAGCCAGCTAGGAATAGAGATCCAGCAACCGAAAGGATCTGCATTGCATCGTTCTTCTTGCGCACCAGAGATGGCACATATGTCAGGCGATCCACTTTGTTGGCTACGCAGATTTGCTTGAAAGGTCCAGAGAGTGCTGAATGTGGACCAACCTCAACGACAATGTTCACGTCTTTGAACGCAGCATCGGTCACAAGACACGTAGTCGCGGTATCAAAAAGGACGCGTTGTCGGAGGTTTGTGCTCCAGTAGTCCACTGGTAGAGAGATCTCGGTAATAGGCCTGCCAGTCACAGTCGATATCATAGACGATCTCGGACGGCGCCACAACTCGTCGTCGGCCCTGAGCTTGGTGAGGGCCTCAGATAGCATAATCTCGTATTTATCGCCCACGGGAGCCATCTGCGGAGAGTGGTATGCCCTCCCGGTCGAGAGTTCCCTAGCAAAGATCTCTTGAGACCTAAGAGTCTCTTGCACCTGGGCGATCGCTGTTGCCGTACCACTCAAGGTCACGCTATCAGGTGAGTTCTCACAAGCGATACATATATCTTCTTCATCAGGAGGTAAGAATGCGCGGATTCGCTCTGCACCCAAGCCCACGGCAAGCATGGAACCTGGTGTCGATGCCTCTGCTACAGCTTGCCCGCGGCAGAATGCGGTAATCATTGCCTCGGGTGCGCTGATCAGACCAGCAGCATAAGCGGCCCCAATCTCGCCTGAGGAGTGTCCGATACTCACCTCGGGGACAATGGACCACTGTGCGAAAAGATCCACCAAGGCAATCTGGATAGCAGTACAAAGCGGTTGAGTGACGTCGGCCTCGTTGATCCTGGCCAGACTGTTCTCGCTGTCTGTGGTCAACAATTCGGTAATCTTGAAAGTGGGGCGGCGATTGAGCCTGTCCAGAATCGAATCCAGTCTTTCGATGGTATCCTGGAAGTGCGGAAATTCCTTCATCGCCAGTCTTGCCATGCCAGCCCATTGAGCCTGTTGGTAAGCGTTAAACATGATCGCATCGAATAGTGCTAAGGGTACATACCCCNNTTGACCTGTAAACAAGAACCCCATTCTAGCAGGCTTTGCCAAAGTATTTCCGCTCTGCACAGTGCTCAAACTAAAGGCCTCAGTCTCCTGACCCTCATAAGCCACAGCAAAAGCTCGAATCGAGAATTTCGATCGGTGCAAGTTCAGAGTGTGCGCCAGGTCCGTCAAGTAGTAGCCGGATGCCACATCTCCTGTCACTTTGACATTCCGTAACAAGGTCGCCTTGTCGTGAGCCGAAAAGCAGAGTAGGAACGGCTTGCTCGACGAGCGGTCGTATTCTGCGTCTTTCTTCGACTTCGCGTGCTGATACCAAGGATACAGGTTATCGATGGACTCGATGATTACGTGTCCGTTAGTACCACCGTAACCAAATGAAGATACACTTGCTCTTCGTATGATGGAGTCTTCGGGCCAAGGTGTCGTGTCGGAATTTACTTTCACGTTCCATTCCTCTTCCAAAACTTCCACCATAAAGTCAGTAAGGTCATCACTTCGCCCGCTTGAAAATGAGCAAGACTCACTGCTGGGGTTTAACTTGTTGAAGTAGGCTACGCCGGGGATGGTGGCCGTTTCAGTCATCAACGATGCTTTCATCACAGCAAAAATCCCACTAGCCGCTTCACTGTGGCCAATGTTTNNGGCTTAACCTATGGACCGGACAAGAACCCACGTCAGCAAATGGACCGGAAGACGGGATTGAAGAGTCAGTTTTACCGCGCCCAACAACAATGGCTTGTCCGTCGGTCGAGTGTCGTTGAGAGCATTTGCTATAGCTCTGACCTCGATGGGATCTCCAACTGGTGTACCAGTACCATGCAACTCGGCATAAGTTGTCAGGTTCGGGTCCAAGTTGGCTTTTTCGTAAGCGATACGCACTACACGCTCCTGGCCGGCGACGCTTGGGTGCGTAATGCCCATACCCTCCACTTTGCCGTTTCTTNNGGAGTCATTAATTATACATCCATGACCTGGAGACTTAGCTTATCACATTACTTACGTGTTGACAGCAGTAGAACGCAGGACGGAACGAATCGGGTCGCCGTCACGAATGGCATCGGCAAGGCGCTTAACATACAAAGCTCCAGCTCCCTCAGCACGTCCATAACCATCGGCAGAACTGTCAAACGTGTGACATGTTGAGGTAGGAGACAGAATCCCCAGCTTAGCAGTGTTCATGTGCTGGTCGACCGTGATGATCAGGTTGACTCCACCCACGATAGCAGCATCACAGTCCCGACTGCGAAGAGCGTTGCAGGCGTTGTGCAGAGCGTATATAGAGGACGAGCAGGCCGTGTTGATGGTAAAGCTTATAAGAGGATTAGACTCGCAGGTGATGCATCAGACAAGACAGAGTCCATACCTAGGGCCCTTGAGGTTGAATGTGTTTCCAATTCTGTTGCTGATGATGCCAGGATCAACGCCGGTAGCAGCATAGTTGTGACGAAAATCGGGGTCTCGGATAGACATTTGCTCTNNGCAACACGTCTTGTCAAGAAAATTGCGTATATGTTTGGTGAGGCGCGACTTACGATAATCCGAGGTAAAGGATCCGATGAATACAGCAGTATTAGATCCAGAGATGGCTTCTAGAGTGACGCCGGCAGACACAAAACTCTCATAGCAAACCTCAAGCATCTTTCTTTGTTGAGGATCCAACCATTGAGCCTCAATGGGGGTCATGTTGAAGAAAGTAGGGTCAAAATCCTCAGGTCGGCCATCGAGGAAGTATCCGCCCATGACATTGAAGGATCCAGGACGCTCCAAGCTTTCATGATAGTGCGCATCAATGTTGAAGCGAGATGCGGGTACCTTTGGTGTCTGACCTGATCGCTTCTCTACCAGCATACGCCAGAAGGATGCGTCAGAATCGACGCCTCCGGGAAGTCGACATGCTGTGTTGACCTATATCAGCCCATTTCAGAGTCTTCGTGATATTCATCTTTGAGCATACCCATTCCACAAATGGCGATCGGCTCAAGGGTTGGATCGTCTATCGCAACTTCGGGTCCTGCCCAAGGTGACATGGTGAAGAGATGTGGTTTTGGTGTACCACAGACTTTGTTGAGAGAGATGATTGATGTTGGTGTAGTTGGCTCGAGAATACTGACTCAAGTGGCTTGCTGTTAAGTGTTATCTAGTTATGAATATAGAGGCACATGCAGTCCTTTCCCTACCGGGATGAAAAACCTCCACATCGGACTGACTGGTCGTAAGTTCAGTCCGACCTGGAGCACCGGTGACAGAGGTCTCGTAATGCATAACTCGGGCCGGTGGGGAACCAGGCTTCCCGAGTGTGCGAGATTACCCGTTCTAGTCAAAAACTCAAGAGTACTAATCTCTTGACAGCATTTTGGTGAATTTGACAAAACTTCACGAACAGGAAATCACTGGATCTACCGACCTGTTGACTCACAGTCTATGATGGATGTCTTCTCCAACACGTTCTACTTCCGCGCACTAGCTGTGTTGGCTGTATTCCTTCTCTGGGGTCTGAGCATACTGAATGGTACTGTAAAAGCACTTATCGTCGCTGTGTGGAGCCAACAGATGGGCGATACTGGCATCACCTTGAAGACCGACTATACCGGATTTCCATTGCTGGACTATCCCCTCGCTCTCCTTGTTGCCTTCTTCTTCCACGGAACAAACGGCTCCGACGAAGGCTATCAGTTGTTCCTCCTTGATGCTTATTCCACTTTGCAATCCGCTTTCATATGGCTTTATGTCGAGACCCTCCGGCCAGGGGCTCCAAAATCATTCATCAGCCGGTAAGTCAGTTGATTGGATACCCTTGTTACCTTCTAACACAATCCAAGCCCGATTATGTTCGGCCTTCTTTGGCAATGCTTCGGGGCCGCCATATCTCTTCCACTCTATTATTCCCTCCACATCCACGAAATCCGTCAACATGGAGCTGCTCGAGCGAGTTATCTGGAGAAAGCCCGAGCCTTGCCCATGGCCTTCATCCTCGGGGCTTTTGTTCCGACCATAGTGGGCATGGCTCCCACATGGTTCGGTCCGGATGCCCGTTCGGCGGAAACGCATCAGAACATTCTTGCAGCGTGGCAACCAGACCCACTTTGGGTCTCCTGGATACTCAAAGGGATGACACACGCGGCTGTCTTTCTTGTTGGGCCAAGCACAGGTACAGCGGACGACAAACGGAAAGCCTACTGGTGGGTGAGTGCCTCATACTTACTCGCTGCCTTTGTTTCAACCACAGGTCACCTATATGTGGTTGGAAAAGTCATCTTTAGTAAAAATCCTGATGTGAATTGGGTCCGAATGTACATTCCGTTTCCTTCCAAGGGCCCGACGGGAAGCGAGAACAACATTTTCACTCGAGGTCCGTGGCTCTTTCTTCAATACGACCTCATAATCATTACATTGTCAACTTTGTCCTGGGCGTTCTTACTCATCTCGCCATTTTATCGCTCACAGCTGCGGATCGCCTTGAGCTTGTTAGTCGGAGCCTTGACCGTTGGTCCTGGAGCTACTGTTTCCCTGGCACTTCTTGCTCGCGAAAGACATCTGACGGAAGATTCAACCACTGGACAGAAGATAAAGAGATGAAAACTCGTTCTGTCAGAATTGTTGGGGGTACATGTGGGGTTGAAGCATGGCTTTGTTGTTGGCAAGCCAAGCTAGGCAATTAAAGACTACAATTCGATTTCAGATTGTTATCAGTGTTTCCCGTATCAAGCTAGATATATGCTTACATGTCTACATTAAACCATAGCTGTTTTCATTCATCTTGCGAGGGTCTTCGTATCTCAAGTTCGTGACGCTACAGTCCCTGACGGTAGTCGTATCCGCCAAACCTGCTATATCAAGCCTGAGCGCGGCATCGTGGGCTGTCTGTGCATTGAGCCGACGATCATTACGAATGCGATCACAATTTTGTCACATGCTCCGACTGAATGTCGAATTATGGACCAAAATCCCTAATGATGATATACCTCGGGGTGCTCGGTCCGGACCTTGTGAAGCTTCTAAGCCGAAAGATCACTCTGAATCAACCGACACGCACCACCAGAAAAGTCAAAGCCCTGTGTACTCTGGATCGAATCGACACAGCCTGATTCCAACGCTTCAACCCAGACAACTCAACGTACTACACCCACCATTGACTTGTGCAAAGCCTTCTCTATCATGAATTCAGAAAGAGTGCAAAAGGTTGATGCGGCCATTATTGGTGCCGGTGAGGAATCCATCAATTCTACGTTTGCAACTTGCAGCTGACAAGTCTCAAAGGATGGTATGGGCTCGTCGCCGCAAGGACTNTTTTGCGACTAAGACCAGCAGCAAATGTGCTCATTATTGATTCAGACAATACGGTTGGTGGCGTCTGGAGCAAAGATAGGTTGTACCCAAACCTGGTGGCGCAGGTCNAAACTTGGAGTATGTATCAATGCCACCACCGCGTTCGAGAGACTATCTCCTGACCATGTAATCAGCTTTTCAACTACTCAGATACACCCATGGCACCACTCCGAGGAGATCCTAGCAGCCCGATGGTTACTGGTCAAATGATCCATGAGTATCTGCAGAAGTACGCCGAAGACCACGATCTGCTTCGCCGTATAAGATTCGACACGTTCGTGAGCAGTGCGAAGCAAGTTTCGGGGATATGGCATCTGAACTTTCGAGATTCTGTCGATGTCGTTAAGGCAGAAAAACTGCTCGTGGCAACAGGCGTGACATCGATCATCAACATGCCTGAATTCGGAGGTGACAACGATGAATCTGTCCCAGTCATCCATTCAAGGGATTTAGGCACAAATTTTGAGGCCCTTAAAGACCCAGCCATCAAGAAGGTCGTTGTTGTCGGTGCAGCAAAGTCAGCTTACGATGCTGTCTACTTGCTACTCAATATGGGTAAGCAAGTCACCTGGTTGATTCGTCCTCAGGGAGCTGGTCCCTTGGCTATCCTGCCATTCAAGATCTTGAATACCTTCAACACCATCGCCGTGGCATCGACCAGACTCATGACTAACTTGAGTCCTTCTATCTTGAACACCAGTGGCTCTCTGTATTGGTTTTTCCAGCGATCTATGTTTGGAAGGTGGTGCACCGGGCGATTTTGGGACTTCTTGGACTTTGCCAGCGGCAAACACGCTGGCTACGGCTTGGGAGACCATGTCAGCATGCTGATACCCGAGATCGATCGACAAAGGTAGGTCATACTACACTCACATCTGCTTGGAAGGTTCACTGATGCTCGACTCAGTGTGTTCTGGGCTCACTCTGGGTTAGGCGTGGTCACCTTGCCGGACTTTTGGCACACTCTCCACAGCCCTCGTCTGACTATCGTCCGAGATGAGATACAAGATATCGAGAAAAACGTTGTCCGTCTCAAGACTGGCACGACTCTGGAACTAGACTACGCCGTGATGTGCACCGGCTGGGGAGACCATTTCTCTATGTTCGACGCGGAGTCCAAGGCAAAACTAGGCCTTCCCAAATTCGGCAACGATCTCTGCTCGATTCCCGAGAAGTCGACCAACGAGGAGACGCTTGACTGGACTGCTTACGATGCGATAGCGGAGAGGATCGTGACCGAGAAATTGCCTTTCCTCGCTAATGCTCCCAATCAAAAACAACCATTCCTGCTCGATCCGGCTCGGCAGAGAAAGTGGCGGTTGTATCGCCGGGCCATACCAGTAGAAATGGCAGAGAATGGGGATAGATCCATTGCAATTCTCGGACAGATCCATACCGTGCAAACTCCACTAGTCTCTGAGGTTCAATCCTTCTGGGCGATCCTGTACCTCCTAGGAGAAATCGACCTACCCGAGCCGGATGTCATGGCCACAGAAGTTTCTCTCTGGAACGCATGGACCCGCAAACGCTATCTTAACCAAGGTCAAAAGTTTCCTTACTCGCTTTACGATTTCCTTCCGGTAAGAAACATAGCATGGCTATGATATGCCGGTTTGCGCTGACCGTCCCTCAACAGTNACATCGACAGTATCTTCAAAGACTTGGGTCTCGAAAGCCGCCGAAAATCGAATGCAATTGCGGAGGTCTTTAGCGCCTACCATCCCCACGACTTCAATGGCTTTGTAGATGAGTATCTTGCCANNGAAAGGATGCACAGTAGGATGGTAGGATGTTCTATCGAGTCAAATACAGCAAGTCATCGAGACCCGTATCGTAGAGGTATCATTCCAATACAATTCTCCGAACCCGATCATTAGTATCTTCTATGCTGAGCTCACTATCACTGCGACCATTTGTCCCTTGTGCGCAGTCTCAAGCACTTAGGTCCTAGAGACACTGCTGGCAAAAAGAAGGATGGAAGAGGTTTGATCGACACTAGTCGAGAGTGGTTCCACTCATGTAGCTTTTTAGCAGGTATATGGGCAGTGACATACATCAGATAATCGTCGCATTGATTTGACAAATATAGTCACGCTATTCGCACACAGTCGGAAGAAGTCGAAGTATTGGACGCAGGACGTTTGCCTCTGCAAAGCATCATATGATTCCAGCGATGTCGACCTACAGACTACCGTCATAGCGATTCGGGCTACTATAAAAGCTTGAGATCTGTACTATTGAGTAGTCACAGATCTTGCAACTGCTAATCTCCATTTGAGTTTACTCTTCACTGCTATCATGCAAACACCACAGAGGTACATCATCCACCAACCATACCTCCAGCTAAGGACTTGAGGTCGAGCTAATCACCCTGTATGATGGACTCGGCGATCTTCTCGGCGAACATGTCTATGTGTCATTTTCGTCAAAGTCTGCCATAGAGAAGGCTTGTGTGTGTTTTACTTACAGACAGATGCCATAGGCTGGCCGGGTGGAGACAATGGGAAAGCGCTTATATCGACAACTCGAAGCCCAGATACTCCAAAGACACGGCTTCTGGAATCGACGACTGCCATAGTGTCGTTCGAAGTGCCCATCTTNGCCTATCCCCAATGTCAGCAGTGCCAGCGATAGGAGTCCATGTTGCGCTTACAGGTTGATGCTCCGTGGTAAAGATGATTCATGTTCTCTCGTAAGTAAGAGGCAATCGCAGCAGTTGAGTTGACAGAGGTGCCAGGAAAAACCTCCTCGACGATGATTTCGCATTTGGATGCGAATTCACGCATTCGCTGGAAGGCCGCCAGTGCTTGCTCCAGATCCACAGCGCCCTCGAGGAGCCAGTTGGGGCTGATAACCGGCTTGTCTGTGATCTTAGCACTCTTGATGGTCGCGTTACCCCTGGACTTGGTAGTCAGTAGCACCGCATTCAAGAGAAGGAAGTTGTCATCTGGTGCGATGTTGCCACCAAGTAACTCTTCGAACTCGCTGATTGGAACGTTCTCGAGAGCAAGGTACTCTGCTTCGGGCCAGTCGGATGGGAAAGTATCTAGCCAAGCGCGAGTGGAGTTGCTAAATTGTTTCCTGTACTTTTCTGGGTACTTTTCGTAGCCTGTCTTGGAGGTCAACACTAGGGTTTGGTAACTTGAAGCTGCATTACTGACCAACAGCCAATCCNNTGCGCCCACGCCAGAAAGCAAGCCAGATCGATTCGAAAGGTATTCGGAGATGGCTTCTTCAACAACCTCGGCATTGTCCGCTTGGAATTGAGTGTTTGTTGATACGTTGACGGCGAAAACGATTGGCACCAAGGCTTGATCCTACATGATGGGTCAGTATGAATCGTTACCTGAATCGAGGGGGATNGATGGACCCACCCATTCATTCTGGCCCACTCCAGGGAGATTCGCAACCACATCAATGTTGTATTGCTGTAAAGTTGCCGCAGGTCCAATACCCGATAACATCAGGACCTGGGGCGAATGCCAAACCCCAGCAGAAAGGATGACTTCCTTGGTGGCGTTCAAATGATACTTCAAGTCTGCATTGGCTGAATTAACTTGGACTTCAACTCCAGTGGCCTTCTTGTCGCTGTCAAATATGATGCGGTTGACCAGTGTGTTGGGATAAATCTTGAGTTTGGGAGAGCCACGTACTCCAGATTGGAGAAACGAAGTCTCGGATGAGTCGCGTGTGGCGGTCCGGTCATCTATCGCTGCCGTCATGGTCCCGTAACCGATGAGCTGTCCGCTGTTGAGCCCATCGATTGGTGTCATACCGAGATCCGCAAACGCTGATCGAAGAAATGGACCGGATGGACCGAAATAGTTTCCGTAAGAGATGTGCAGCGGGCCTCCATCTTCAATGTAAGCCGACGGATCATAGCTGATATTGTACGAGGGGTCAATCTTTGTGTAGTCCGGAGCCTGGAATATCACACTCTTCTTGTAGGCTGGGTAGACACTGTCCCATTTCCAAAAGTCGTCGTTGACTTGTGCCGCCCACTTATCGAAAGTACCCACGGTAGCGNNCTGAGCGTCCTCATTAGTGTTCCGGAACCCGTAGGCAGACATACAGATGGAAGCAACGAACCGTTGATAGCCCATGTAATTCGCAGCCGTACTGNNTTGTGAAGGGTCAACTACAGGTCGTCATTGGCTCTGGACACAGACTCACCCGCCGCCAAAGGTCTGAGGAGCCAAGTAATATATCGAGCGGTTGGCATATCCCTGGTAGACGACCCGACGTCAGTTTCACAACGTGGAATATCTCTTCTGAGTAATGACGTACAGCCTGCGGCATTGTGTCAAGGGCGATGGACACCTGCGACGANNGACTTGTCCGATTGGAAAGTCCAAGGTATTGATCCAATTGTAACCAGGGACCTGTGTGCGATTCCCGTCCAAGGTCTCATAAAATCCACCGGCTTCGATCAATGCCACGGAATAGTTTGCGAGAGCGAGACGAGCAGCGATGGTGTTACCGGCATTGCCGCCGCCAACGACCTGTCGTTTTACCTATCAGTATTCTGCTAAACCAGTACTGTTGTTTCACCTTACGATATAATCAAAGGTTTCATTGTAGCCTGGCCGACCGAAAGAATTGCCAAAGATTTCGGTAACACCTTGGCATCAACTGAGGCTCCAAGAGTCGGATGATCTGCCCTTGCCCCGACAGACAACAGAGTTGCCACCGCAATCCAGTAAATCATTGCTTAAAGATGTCAGACGAGATCAGAAATTCAAGTGCTTCTTCTTTCGCGTTTCTGATGAATCAGAATAGACTTTGTTGCAGTGTGAGCACCAAAATTTCGTGCAGGTAAATCTTGGCTCTTATACTGGCTGTCTCTTCCCCTTGGGCTCAGCCGCGACAATTCGCTTCTCTTCCCCATGTGGCTGCCGGTCCGAAGATACAATCCTCCGGGGAAAACGGCCCACTTGTGACCGCAAACAATATAATGTCAGAGTGTACGAGTATGTCTCTGATGGCAAGTTCGAAGGTGGATTCTCATGTTGAGCATAGCACAACCGACTGATGCCAGAAGATGACGGGAGAAGGAGCTTTTGCAAATCACTACAGGCACAAGGGCTACACTGTCCAGCGACCATGATCTCTTGGTCTCTCACTCGTGTTATCTCCGTACCCGCCGCCTGGTTGGTGTTGTTCGGACCGAAGTGACCGAGGCTCAAGCTGTCAAAACGGAGACAGATGCCCGACGGTTTCAAGCTGGGATGTTGTCGACGGCTTACACATCACCGACACGCATGATTGGCATTGACAGTCTTCTCCTAGAAGGAGTTCGAATTTTATTCTCGGAGTGGCCCTATCCGTACCAAAGGCATATTTTCTCGGAACCAAATCATTGTGGAAGAGATCCCAGGAAGTGCCTATTGACAAGGAGTGCACTCCAGCGTGTGTACCTGAACGATATCTTCCTGATAAGCTAAGCCTTCTGTGTCTCTCTTGGCTTCTTTATGTTAATCCATCCCATTCCGAATGCAAAGATCAACGCACCCCCTGCTGCACCAGTTGTCAGATACATGACTTCATCGATAGCTTTACTGTATGCCACGAGAACAGCGGACAATTCCGAAGCGGGCACCACACTACGAACTGCTGAGGTTGCACCTGCTACTACCACCGCGTCTGCATCAACGCTTGGGGCATAAATTGCGAGGTTTTTCCTCAAGTCGGAGCTGAAGACAAGTTCCGCTAGGGACAAGAAGACTGCACCACCGAACTGCTGGGAAAACACCACAAGACCAGTGAGGATTGAGATGTCTGACTTGCTCGCATGGGTCTGTACGGCTATCAACGGCATTTGCAAGCCGCAGCCTCGACCAACGCCTTGAATGATCTGATAGCCCACCCACTTCCCAAGAGAAGTATGTGGGGTCAAAGTTGTGAGAAGACCAGACCCTATGATGGTTAGTACAGCACTTGCGACCGCGAACGGTAAGTAGTAGCCAATACGGCCAACTGTAAGANNTGTTAGCGAAGCTTGCTTGCAATTTTGACTGCTCTATGACACACCCAATGCGCCACTCATGAAGGCAAACAACATGTTTCCGAGAATAGATGGCAGAAGGTCAACACCACTCATGGTGGGTGTGGCGTCGCGAACGGCTTGGAAGTAGATAGGCAGGTAGTATGTTGAAGATAAGAGACAGCCTGCAAAGAATGCGTAGTTAATACAGCTGCACCAGACCGCACGTCGGCGGACAAGAGCAAAGGGAATCATCGCCTCGTGGCCCTTGTGGTATTCCCACCCCACGAACGCAATGAGGCCAGCGCCGGCACCACAGAAGAGTCCGATAATAACGGAGCTATTCCAAGCATAGACAGAAGTACCTCCCCAATTCAGAGCAAGCAAGATCTCAATTGCGGAGCCTGCGAATAGAACAAACCCGATGAGGTCTAGTCGAGCGAGACCACCAAGTATGCTCTGTCCAGCGAGACTTTTGTCTGTCCTTTCGGGGATCTTGACGATGAGAAGGATCCCAGCAACAACGGCGCCACAGGGAAGATTGATGTAAAANGCCTTGTCGATACCAAGTCAGCAAAAGTTATTCATTATTCAATGATTCAAGGGGATCATACACCATCTCCATGAGGCATGTTGAGTCAAGGCACCACCAATCAATGGACCTGCTAGAAGGCCTAGCTGAGATACTCCCATCAAGATTCCTGTCAACCCTGTATATCGGGTTAGAAGCAGTTTTGTCTGCGAAGGCAATGGGTAGATCACCNNAGCTTGCCTGGTAGGCTCCACACTCGTCTGGATGATGGTATAGGCGCCGTTCAGAAGTCCTGATGCGCCCATACCTCCAAATGCCCTTCCAACGATCAGCATTTTTGACGATGTGGCGGCGCCGGAGAGGATGGATCCAAATTCGAAGATGGCGAAAAATCCAAGGAACGTCCACTGATCACGATCAATTCTTGCCATTCCTAAGGGTGAAACAGCCAAACTCACCTTGACGTTCCAGAACGTGTACATCTTGCCGGTCAGTGGCTGGAGCGCGCAGCTGTGCGTTCGGTCAGATCTTGATGGCAAGACTTGCAGGGAACCTCACTTTGCCAAAAGATAAGCTGTTCCATACCACCCAACATCGTCTAGAGAATGGAACTGTGATGTGATGTGCGGGATAGCNCTGTGATTTCGATTCAGCTTTCCAAGACGAAAACTCAATCCGAGATGGTAGTAACTGACTGTAGATACGATTGAAGTGTCCAAGAGCATGAGAAACCCGACCAGAGTTATCGAAACCATAACAGCAAGAAGTTGCAAGCCGGCAACGGCTCCATCTCCATTGTGTTCTTCCACATCTCCAATTCTGCCGCGGCTCTTTTCGATCTTCGCTGGATCCATGGAAGGAATGATGCCTCTGGACGAGTCTTTGTCTGTATGCAACGTTGTGGAGACCGCTCTTGGACCCGTTGAGTCGTCTGCTACGATTGCGAAGGTAGACATCTCTGTACCGTCTGGAGCGATGTATGGCCACACTGTGAGGTACTGGACGGTTCATCGAGTTCTTTCATGCTGAATGCTCTGTTCTCCCTGCGCTAGACAAACGCGAGAATCGGATCGGAGATGCTGAGTATACTTCCGTCGAACCGGATCGGATCGGAGCGACCACGCAGGCCCGGAGCATGAACGGACATATCAACTCAGGATTGGAACGGAATGTAGTCAAAGACCTATGCAGAGGACCGGGACGGACCGTAGCATCTGACCACGATCCTGGTGGTGGTGTGGACCCCGCACGAGAACTGCGGGATCTTTGTCACGTGACCTCCAGGCACCGCCCAATACGAGCATGAGCAATTGAGATACATCCCAACGCCGTTCAGGTTCTGCTCTCACTCGCAAATGTGCTTGAGGGCAACTATCACAAAAATTCCTGGAAGAGACTTTGCAAAGAAATATTGATGATATCATTATGGTTATGCCATTGAGTATACATACTCTGACGTTACGTATCAAGCAAGAAGTGTAGCATAGCGCTCAAACTCAGAATCATTAAGGAGACGGTCCATCTCATCCTCGAAGAGATTAACAATGAATTCGATACCCCCGTTAGATGTCTTCGGCAGAATGAAGCAGATGCTAATTCCGAGTCGATTAAACGCTCCCATCAGTGGTCGAGCAGCATCTGCCTGGCCTCCGTTCCCAAAAATATGGTTACCAAAATTGATGCGCTCGCTTGATACCATGAGCATGGACGTGATCATCATGGAAGATGAGCAGATGGCTCTCTGGCGTTCTACCTTCGCTTGACGCAGCTCGCGATAGTCTGGTAGACTTCGTAAAACTCCGTACATGTCTTGCAAGTTGCCAGAGTTGATATGACTGGCACTGTTACTGATGGTGGTAGCAACAGAGGCGATGCTGATCGTGGACGAGATCATGGTCGAAAGTGTAATTGATGCTTGCAAAGTGGCCGTATGGTTTCCTAGATAGTTGTGCGGCAGAGACTCTGAGAAGCCTGATCGTCCATCCATGATCATGTCTAAATGAGCCAGGGGCTCATCTGGAGATGAAGCTCTGAGGATTCCCTCTGAACGAGCTCTCATGATGCAGCGCCAAATCAAGGCACAAACAGCGTGCGTGCTCGAGCTGTGCATGCATTCTTTACGCAGAGCAGAGAAGTTCTTCTGCGACATGTAGAAGATACTCGACTGCATACCGACAGCCTGCTGTGTGGGTGCAGGATGTTGATACTCGGAAGGCCAGCTAGCACGGTTCCTTGCGCAAGTGAGAGGTGAATCGAGGCCCATCATCCTCCACACATCGAGTCCGATTTCGTCAGATCTCTTGGTCGTCGCTTCTTTGACCCACAAACGTTCGTGCAGAGTACGATCTGAACACTCCAAGCTTGGTTCAGAAGGAGATGGGCTCTGGACTTGCAGGGCTCTACAATGCGACGCCCAGAGAGCCATAACCTCGAAGGCGGCCGAACCATCGCCAGCTGCATGATGCATCGCCCCTGTCAGGAGACAACCTCCAGCAATGAAGTTGGCTTGAGCAATGAAAACATGACATCCCTTCTCGACATCAGGCATGAAAGAAGATTGGGTCAATTCGTGATCCTCGAATACATCGGTGGGAAAGGCTGAGTCTTTGAGATCATCGTAAGCCATGGAAGATTGCAGGATGTTGATTTTGAGCTGGTCTTGCTGCTCGGCGGCGTATTGGATAGCTTCATGTCGGATCTCTAACTGCCCGGGTCTCCAATGTGGTGTCTCTGGTGATTGTAGGTGAACCTTTCCACCTAACCAAGGCAACTGCCTCACCGTCTCGTGGAAGCCTTGCTGCAGTGTTTGAAATGCTTGGTCGGGACTGACACCATGGTTGAGTGGTAGATAGAAAGCTGAACAGGTGTAATTGGGCGGGGGTAAGTGATCCAGGGGAGTCAGAGGAGTGTAAATCATGTTCGAAGACATATTGCTTGACCTGCTAATGATCAGGGGCAGGTGGCGAGAACGGGCCTGGAAGGCACTGGGGCTGATGGTTTTCTTCTCGTACCTACGACCGGTTCTGTCTACTGCCCAGACTTAGGACACCGGGGGTACCGGACGCCGAGTCTGAAGAACGCTCTTTTTGGGCCATCGGGGTGGATGTAAGTAGTGGATGTTTCTACCCGGGCCGCCCAGTCCACTCGGAGCCCCAGCTTCTCAGGAGGGGCTACTGTTGATGAATGCGTGACAGCCTTATCACCACTGCAAACATTTGGCAGCAACGATTGGTTTGGATAAATGTGGGATAGAGTGGGACGAGAGCGGGTCCCTGGCTTAGAAGGAGGATTCACGTGGAGAGATAGAGGTCAAGGTATTGGACATCATTATCCTACGCATACCATTGAACGATATACATTGGATCCACTTGGGATCTACGCGAGATGCGGCTGTGGGTCGCAGAGTCTGACCAGGATGGTTGTTGGCGTGATGCATACTTTGTTGGTGGGATGGTTCAATCGATGAATCGCGACCACGTTTCTACTCCAGTTGCGCCGGCCGAATCTGGCGAAAAGCCGCATTATGCGCCAACAGACCAAGAGTCACTGTCGAATGCTTCGTAGTGCTTGACATGCGCGAGACCCACAGGGGCCACATAGGCAAGACGGTACATCACATGGTCTGGGTGATCTATCGGCAAATGCTACTTTGCGTTGGCGGCGATGGTGTGATGAAGCAAGGGTTTTGCAGTATCAATATACAATCTTGGTTTGGATAATTCCTTGTCGAAGGATTCGCAGCTCTGACCGGTGAACGAATGCGGTATTGAATGCCATGGAACGGTGTCTCTGCATCAGTGTGTCTGTTTGGTAGTGCGTGGCTTGCAAACTGTTTGTTTGACCTTGGTAACACCTATGATTCGCTGCAAGCCTTGAAAACAGACACAGCGATATGCGCGCGATCCAACGAATGTAGAAACACTCTATACTGTTACTTGTCAGCCAACGGTCTACCTGGGAGCCACCGACCTTGCAACAACAAGGATAAAGTCTTTACAGTGTCGGCAAAAATCAAATTAACAAATGATCAAGGATCAGAACATAATCGAGTTGTGTATTCGAAGCCCTTATCTATCTAGATACTTATTGGTGAAACCCAATTTCTACACAAAGTATCCCGCAATGCCTCTTAGCGAATGTGAACCGTGAAATGGATTAGTTGGAAAAATCAGCGCGCTGTTCAGCCATGGGCTTTTCGATGTTGTATCTCGTATCGAAAAAATGAGCTGTTCCGGTCTTCAGCTTCTGTACCTTTGCTTCAAACTCACGCAACTGCGCGCCCGAGCCGTCGAATTTCTCGACGGTCTGCTTCCAGGCTTCCCATGAGCTTTTGACTGCAGTTTCATGCAGCTCACGTACGCGCGCTTCTAGAGTTGCCAACACAGCACTGTGATCGTTCGGGTTGGTATCAAGCCCAGTACGTATCCAGACCAGGTAATCAGCGACGGCTGATGATATGCCAGCAATCTCGAATTGCGTGATGAAGGTTGCGCTTGCGAACGACTGCAATCCCTTGAGGATTTGTGTCCCACCACCAACGTTATCAACACCTTCTGGTTTGGTTCGGGCCGGCACGGCCGGGAAAGGCGAGACGGGATTACCCTTGAGGTTCAGGGTCCGCACTTCGCGTAGACTTGGCATGCGTCGACCGCCGCTTACGTTGCCCGGCAGCTGTGTCTGGCACTCGGAGAGGATCCCAACACCAAGTTGGGCTTGCCCACCTTGCCCCTGTCCCTGGCACGTGTTCTGAGGCGGGGTCAACTGCCCCATGCGGAACAACGACTGGTCAGAGCAGTCCGGTAGAGAGTAGTGGTTGTCGAGGCAGTCGCTGTTCAAGCCGTCGAGAAACTGCGACACGGACTGTTGGTAGTAGTCGTTGTGAGCTGGAGTGAGCAGCTGTGGTATGGGGCTTATCATAGAGATCACCTGCGGATCCAGTGGTGGGCAGTCCGAAAATGCCATGTCGACAGCGGAGTCTGGTGCAGCCACTTGCTGCTCTGCCCCTGCCCCTGCCCAGCTGCGGTTGTTGCCGCTGCCGGCCTTCAAATCACCGCCCGAACTGCCAGTGGGACAAGTCTGTGCTTGTATCTGATGCTGGTTCATGATCAGAGCTTCGGCCGTGTCTGTATACCGTGGGTGGTCAGTCACAGAGGTCTGAAGGCCTTCCGCTGATTCGTACCTATGCGTTCCCAAAGGCTCTCGATTGTTTGTGCCAGGTCGGCCTTTGTCGGTCTGTGGGTTGGGCTATACACACAAGTCTCTCCCGAACGACGGCATGTTCGACATGTGGGCTGTTCTCCATCGCATCGCACTTTTCGCTCTCTACACAACTTGCAAGCCTTGTGTCGATTTTTGCCGTTCATGATAGACCAACAAGGAGATTTTTGGTAGAGCGGACTACGGTCTCGGTGACCTTGCGAAACTTGGAGGTAACTATATACCCTCCGACACTCAATCTAGCTATTCCAGAAGGAGCTGACGGTCCCAACCACTTGCATGGTCGCTAAGCCATCCACGAATAGGATACTGAGTCTACAATATACTGGATATACAAGATAAGCAAAGAAACATATGTTCGTAGGATTTCTCAACAGCCTCAGGCTGAAGCTGAAAGCCATGGATAGGCGATACGTACTCCTTCAGCATAACATGAGGATGAACGCCTACACACATACATCTATACCCCGGGTGTGTCTGCGCTCGATGAATAGAGCGTGGCTTGCAGACTGCTTACTTCAAACTTGGTAACACCAGTGATTCGCTGTCTGGCTCGTATATGCAGCCGCATGGATGTACATGCCTACTCACCGGCCGTCAACATACCCTGTATGTTCTGGAATCCTGTAGGATGTATCAGTGAGCGTAGGTTCCGGAATCCTCCAGCATAACATGAGGATGACCGTCTCCATACATACAAGCCCTGAGTTGAACTTTACAGGATGCGTTCGGACCTATCTAGCTCCGATCTACGTGCCTGTCCTGGACGTCGACAACAGAGAGTGAACCAGTGGCGGTGTCGTTCGGTCCGGCGTGCTTCACTTCGGCGAAGCTGGTCCCGGCCGGGTGCGACTCCAAGGCATCTGGACAGACGTAACCCGAGAAGCCCGAATTCGTAACATCTGTTCGGACCTCCCACGACGTGCTCCGCGATGGCCGTTGGTTTGGGTGATATCGATGCAACAAAAACCTACTGATTAAATACACCAGCATCGTAGGAATAGTTGACTCACTTTCGGCTCGAAAGTGTTTCACTCGACTGACGGCATCTCGAACCAGACATAACTACAGCGATGGTATCTCAATCTCCGGCGAATGGAACGCAGTCTCGATCTAGAGTCCATGACAATAACGACAATGCTGTTCATCATGCAACCAACGGCCACTCTCACTTTTCACAGAGCAATGGAAGCGGAAAAGGCCCGCTTCCACCCATCGCAATCATTGGAATGAGTTGCAAGTTTGGTGGAGATGCTACTGATATATCCAAATTCTGGGATATGTGTCTCGAGGGGAGAGACGGTTGGTCTCCTATCCCAGAAGAAAGGTTCACCGCAGAGAATTTTTACCATCCAGACGGGCAGAAGACTGGAACTGTATGTCATCCCATATTCACTGATAACACGAAGCTGACTGGGTGGCACTCGTAGCATCATGTCAAAGGCGGATACTTCTTGAAAGAAGATGTCGGCTTGTTCGATGCCTCGTTTTTCAATTTCGCTGGAGACATAGCAAGCGTGAGTCGCCCGTCTGTCTGTGACGATCAACCGGATACTCATAACCCATAGACTATGGACCCTCAGCTACGCCTGTTGCTGGAATCCGTGTATGAAGCCATCGAGAATGGTGAGGTTTTTGAGACTACTAATATCTGGGATCAGCACTAACTTTCTCNNTCAGCCGGTTTGCCTTTAGAGAAGTTGGTTGGGTCAAACACGTCCGTCTTCTCTGGAGTCTTCGCGAGAGACTACTTTGACACGATTATCTCGGATTCTGACTTACTGCCTGCATCCTTCATCACTGGCAGTGGCTCAGCCATGCTTTCCAATCGCATCTCACACGCCTTCGACCTACAAGGTGCCAGCATGACCATCGATACTGGCTGCTCGACGAGCATGAATGCTTTACACCAAGCAGTGCGTAGTCTTCAGCTGAATGAGTCTGAGATGTCTATCGTGGGCTCTGCAAGCGTCATGCTGAATCCTGACATGTTCATCGAGATGTCATCCGCAGGGTAAGCTACCATAGCTGTCTCACAATCTTGCTAATCGCTAACAGTAGAAAACAGTGTGCTAGGCGCTGATGGCCGTTGCTTCTCATGGGACGACAGAGCCACAGGCTACGGTCGTGGTGAGGGGGTTGGTGCCTTGATAATCAAAAGACTTGACGATGCGCTCCGTGATGGAGACAACGTTCATGCTGTAATTCTTGAGTCAGGATTGAATCAGGATGGAAAAACAACCACCATCTCTTCTCCGTCCATGCAGGCACAACAAAAGCTCATTGAAGAATGCTATAGACGTGCTGGACTCAATATCGCAGATACAGGCTATGTTGAGGCTCACATGACGGGTACGCCCACGGGTGACCCTATCGAAGCGGAGGCTCTCGCCGCGACTTTTGGAAAACATAGGAAGGCCAACGACCCAGTCATCGTGGGATCTTGCAAGCCCAACATAGGACATACCGAGCCCGTCAGTGGGTTAGCTGCGATCATCAAGACTGTCCGTGTCCTCCAGACAAGCATCATACCTCCAAACATCAACTACAAGAGGACTAATCCAAAGATTCCGCTCTCGGACTGGAAACTGCAAGTCCCCACTGCTCCGATGAAATGGCCTGCGGATAAGCCGTTACGAGCCTCGGTGAACAACTTTGGCTACGGCGGAAGCAACGGCCATATCATCATGGAGGCGGCACCCGATAAGCCACCAGTAAGCAGTGATGTCGGTCTTGACGATCATGCCAGTCGGATATATATCTTGAGTTCAAAAGATTCTGCCCTCACTCAGACGATGGTCGAACGCCTAGTCGAATACATCGGACACCACACACCTTCACTCATGGACATGGCCTTCACATTAGCTGAACGGCGTTCTCGATTTCCTTGGGCAGTTGCCGTCACAGCAAAGCGCCTGGACGACCTGGCCAAAAAGCTGGCGGCGCCAGAATGCAAGCCAGTGCGCGGAATGAGAACCGTCCCCCGGCTAGGCTTTGTTTTCAATGGCCAAGGCGCTCAATGGCATGCTATGGGAAGTGAGCTCATCGAGGTCTATCCTGTCTTTGGCTCAGCCATTGAGCGAGCCGATGACATACTAAAAGGTTACGGGGCTAGGTGGTCTCTACAAGGTAAGATTTGCCGCTCTATACAACATGAGATGAGTTAGTGTTGACAAGCCTCTCAGNATGAACTTTTGAAAGACGCCAAATCAACCAGGGTGCATGATGTCGAATTGAGCCAACCTGTCACCGTTGCTGTTCAACTTGGCCTGGTGGATCTGTTGGAGTCATGGGGAGTCACTCCATCGGCAGTTACCAGTCATTCCAGCGGAGAAATCGCTGCCGCATACGCAGTCAAAGCGCTAACCTTCCAGGAAGCGCTTGGTGTGGCATACCACCGCGGAGACTTGGCCCATAAACAGCAACAGCTGTCTGGAGAAGCAGTCACCGGAGGGATGCTCGCTGCTGGCTTGAGTGCCGAGAAAGCCAGCGAATACGTCAGAGATACCTCCAAAGGTCGTGTAGTGGTTGCCTGTATCAACAGTCCAGATAGTGTCACCCTCTCTGGAGACCTACCTGCTATCGATGACGTGGCAAGCCGTATGGACCAGGACGGCGTATTTGTCCGGAAGCTCAAAGTCCCTTTGGCATATCATTCCCATCACATGATGGGGATGGCTAATGAATACACTGAGAAGATTAGAGCAATCCTTCCTGCTGAGCGGACTTGGACCGGTGCCATCTACGCCTCTCCTGTCACCGGCGATATCGTCGCGTCTCCAAAAGCCCTGGGTGCCGAACACTGGGCTCGTAACCTGACTAGCCCTGTTCTGTTCTCACAAGCACTAGAACATATGTGCTTCCATTCTTCCTCTTCCAACGGCTCTACGGTCTCAAGTAACAAGAGCGGTAACGTTGACATCATCTTGGAGATAGGAGCACACAGCACGCTCGCCGGTCCCATACGGCAGACTTTGAAGGAGCGTAACCTGCCATATGCATCCTGTCTGAAGAGATCGGTCGACGCAGTCGAAACTATGCAAGATGCTGCTTGTGAACTGCTTGTCCGTGGATATCCAGTGTCCCTCCACGCAGTCAACCAACCAAAGTCTGATACGAGGCCTACCTACGTGCATGATCTGCCTCCATACCCTTGGAACCATACTGTACGATACTGGAATGAACCAAGAACTTACCGAGATCATCGACTCAGGCAGTTCCCGCGCCACGAGCTTCTGGGTGCTCCTATTGCAGGCTCAAGCTCACAAGCTCCTACTTGGAGAAATTTCCTACGACTCTCCGATATATCCTGGCTATCAGATCACCAGCTTGAGTCGACACCCGTCCTTCCTGGGGCCGGCTACATCGCTATGGCTATAGAAGCTGTTCGTCTTCTCACAGGTCCAACCGAGAAATCCATCGTTGGTTATCGTCTACGTGATATTAACATTATGAATGCTTTGACGATACCGGATACCCCTGGAGGGGTTGAGACTCATTTTTGCCTTCGACCTTGTAGCGACAAGGAGCTTGACCACAAGGGATGGTACGAATTTGACATCAATTCCGCGCGAGCGGACGAGCCTTGGATCCAACACTGCAAAGGTTATGTGACCGTCGAGTCGCTTGTTGCAACACCGGTGGCCGACTCTGAGCCACAAATACACTCCTTCTTTGATCCTGCGGTTGAGACGGAAGACGTGGATCCCGAGTCTATCTTCGCAGCGATGCGTAAGATGAACATTTATCACGGTCCGGCCTACCAGAATATGACCTCTTGCACTGTGGCCGCGAACAGGGCGGTCACGGATTTCAAGATCTCGCCAGATGTGGATGCTAGTGATCAAGACTACGTACTCCATCCGACAACCCTTGATACAGTGTTCCAGTCTTTCTACGTTGCTATATCAGAAGAGACAAAGGACGGTGCTATGGTTGTGCCGCGCTCTATCGACAACATGTTTGTTCCCCAGACCATCAACAGTCGTAGCGGCGATGGTCTCCGGGCTTTCACGACAGTCTCTCGTTCGGATAGACGAGGCGCGACGTCGCAAGCGGTTGTCATCAACGACAAAGCAAACAAGCGCTCAAACCCATTCAAGATCGACGGCTTCTATTTCCAGGCCATCCCCAGATTGGAAGATGACGACAGGGACGTTCAAGATACTCGTCTGTGTGCCAAAGTCAAATGGGAACCGGATGTGCTTCACAACATACCCAAAGCCTCCAAGGATGCATGGAGCATCCATTTAAACGACATCGAACTCAGCTTCATGAAAAGACTGCGACGAATCTCGTACCAGTTCATCTTCGAAACCATCACTCAGCTTCGAGACGTAGACTTGGAAGGTGCAAAAAGCTACCATAAGACCTTCTATGCCTGGATGAGGAATGTCGTTGATCTAGGCACGACGGGCAAACTTGCTGCAGGCAGTCACAACTGGACCAAAATGAGCAAGGGCATGAAACAAAAACTCATCGATGACCTCTCCACCGAAAACGCAGGCGGAGAACTCACCTGCCGCGTTGGCGAGAATCTAGCAAGAATCCTTCGAGGTGACATTGCGCCACTTGAACTAATGATGGAGGACGGTCTCTTGAACCGCTACTATCAAGAGATTCCGATGCTCAAAGATAGATCTTACAAGCAGCTTGCCAAACTCGTGGAGCTCTACGGACCAAAACACCCTAGCGCTAAAGTGCTCGAGATCGGAGCTGGCACTGGCGGTGCCACCAAGATTGTTCTCGAAAGTCTTGATGCCAATGCAACGGATGGTTCTGGTTCCCTGCTAGGTCACTACGACTTCACAGATGTGTCTTCTGGCTTCTTTGAGGCTGCGCGCCAAAAATTCGACGCTTGGGGCGCGCGGGTGGACTTCNAAAAACTCGACATCGAGATCGACCCTACTGAGCAGTCTTTCCCTGAAGGAGGCTACGATCTCATAGTTGCCTCCATCGTGCTGCATGCAACCAAGTCGCTGCAGCAAACAATGACCAACGTCCGCAAGTTGCTCAAGCCAGGTGGTAAGCTGTTTCTGCTAGAGAACACAAAAGACCGCCTTGATCTGCACGTAATTTTCGGTACACTTCCGGGGTGGTGGCTGAGTGAAGAGCCAGAGCGCCAGTGGGGTCCGAATGTATCAGTCTCCTTGTGGGATGCAGTTTTGAAGACCACCGGCTTCACTGGCGTCGACTTCGACATCTCGGACTGCGAGGATGAGGAGTTTCAATCTCAAAGCGTCATGGTGACTACCGCTTTACACTCTAACCCCTCGATACCCATATCGATCGTCTATTCTCAGGTTTCCCCTCCGCAAAGATGGCTGGACGAACTGACACGTGCCATTCGAGCCAAGCTTAACGTCGTTCCCCTTGTTGAGTGTTTAGAAGATATGCAAGTTGAAGACGATCGTGTTTACATCTGCTTGATGGAGATGGCCAGTCCCTTCATACACAAGATGGATGTTGATACATTCGAAAAACTGCGCAGTCTTGCTGTCACTGGTCAAGGAATGCTTTGGCTCAGCTGCAGCAGCACCATCAACGCAAGAGAGCCATTGTATGCTCAGATCAATGGCCTGCTGCGCGTCCTGAAGCAAGAAGACACGACCAAACGGTACATATCCCTTGATTTCGACACAACCTCGGACGTGTGGGTTTCTGAACAGATGCCTTACATCATCCATACCCTACAGCAAAGCTTCGACTACAATCTTGATAGCGCAGAAGTTGACTGCGAGTATGCTGTCAGCAACGATTTGCTACATGTTCCGCGATTTTATCCAGATGCTGCTCTGGATAAAGTCTGTAGCGGTGCAACTGGTGCTACAGACAAGGTAGTTGAGCCATTCTTGCAGCCTGGTCGACATCTCATCTGGGAAACGCAGAAGAGCGGGTTGTTGAGTGATCTATACTTCGTGGAGCGCACTGATCTAGGCGGTGACATTCCCACCGGCATGATCGAGATCGAAGCCAAGGCTTTCGGTCTCAACTTCCGCGACGTTATGGTCGCTTTGGGTCAGCTTGACGAGACACTCATCGGACACGACTGCAGTGGAATAGTCACAGGTCTCGGTCCGGATACTGAACAAAGTGGACTCAGGGTCGGCGACCGAGTCTGTGGAATAGCTAAGGGCCGATTTGCTAATGTAAGTCGAGCTCCATGGACCAATTTCGCCAGGATACCGGATCACATGTCATGGGAGGATGCAGCATCACTTCCCATCGTCTACACTACGGCATACATCACCTTGTTCGACATTGCTCGACTTGGTAAAACTGACAAGGTCTTGATTCACGCTGCGACTGGCGGTGTGGGTCAAGCAGCTATCATGCTCGCACAACATGTCGGAGCTGAAGTTTTCACAACATGTGGTACGGAAGAGAAGCGCAACCTCTTGAACAAAGTATACAACATACCCTCGGACCATATTTTCTCAAGCCGCAATAGCTCCTTCGCATCCCAGATCATGACCCAGACCGGGGAAAAAGGAGTTGACGTTATCTTGAACTCCCTGTCTGGGCCATTGCTCAAAGCTTCATGGGAGTGCATTGCCCAGTTTGGCCGCTTCTTGGAGATCGGGAAGGTCGACTTGGAGGCAAGAAGACATTTGGACCTTTCACCTTTTGCACGCTCTGCCTCGATGACCGGCCTAGATGTCTTGCAGTATTCCGAATACAGAGGTAACGTGTTCCATAATGCGCTTACTGAGATAGTCCGCTTGTGGGACGAGAAATTCATCAAGACCGCCTCTCCAGTGACGGTCTATCCCATCTCAGATATGGAGAAAGCCATGCGTCAGATGCAAGCAGGCACACATGTTGGAAAGCTTGTCCTCGTTCCCAGTCTAGACGACCAGGTCCAGGTCATGTCTCGCCCAGGTCCGTTGTTTTTGGATGACTCAAATTGTACTTACTTGGTAGCTGGAGGTCTTGGAGGCGTCGGACAGGTCATCACCAAGTGGCTGATGGAGAAAGGTGCCAGGAACATCTTGGTCACGTCTCGAAGAGCTTCATCACATCCCGATGCCACATCTTTGTTCGAACACGCTCGGACATATGGCTGCAATCTCTATATTCGCAGCTGCGACGTCTCTGACGAGCAGAGTCTAACCAGTTTGTTGGCCGAATTCGTCGAGGATTCGCTTCCCNCCATCCGTGGTGTTATACAAGGAGCCATGCACCTAGACGTAAGTTTTTCCTCATATTTCCGCAGAAGTCCTCCTTTCTAACTTTTGTCATCCGGTTAGGACACCGTCATGGAACGCATGACATTCGAACAATGGCAGCATGCCATCCTCCCAAAAGTAGCCGGCACAATGAATCTGCACAGGCACTTGCCCGATGTCGACTTTNTTATCATGCTCTCCTCAATTGCTGGTGTGGTGGGAAATGTTTCACAAGGAAACTATGCTGCCGGTAACACGTTCCAAGATGCATTGGCTCGCCATCGTACTGCCAACGGCCAAGCAGCATTGGCAATCGACCTTGGTCCTGTAGAATCGGCTGGATATGTAGCCGAAGCAGACGAAGGACTTCGCAACCGCATCGAAAAGTCGTTCGGATCCAGTGTGGTCACCATCGACCAACTGCTTCGCCTAATCGAGTCAGGTATCCGACACCCACGACGCTCAAGTTTTGAAGAGAGTCAAGTTGTTACTTGTCTTTCCGACTTTGAAAGTATAGCTGAAGACTCGCCAGTGAAGAGAGACAAACGCTTCAGGACGCTACAAGCTGGTGTGGTTGGTCCCGTCACCAAGTCCGTGAGTTTGGGAACTGGTGGTCGTCTGGATGATCTGGTCCGGGCCTTGCCAAAGTCGTCAGGCTCGGAAGCTACGGGGTTGGTAGCAGCCGCCTTGGAGACCAAAGTCGCTGCTCTCTTCAACGTCCCCACTACGGAGATTGACACGGCATTATCGCTCTCTTACTATGGTGTGGACTCGCTTGTTGCGGTGGAACTGCGCAACTGGCTGAATAGTGCCATCAAAGCCAAAGTCACGATCTTTGAGATCCTTCAGGGTTCGTCAATTGTGGAGTTTGCAGACTTGGTTGCGAGTAGGAGTGCTCTGGTGTTGAAGTTGTAAACTGTGTTTGCCATGGTCTTCTGCGCCTTCCTTGAGGTTTTATCCGGGCGTATGTTATGGTTGACCGTTCACGAATGTTATGAAATAAATTATCTTTGTATCTGCGTATGTTCACTTCTCTTACTGCCCATGATATACACGATCTGAATAGTGTACGAGCCAATCACTAGGGCCACATCTCAGTATCAAGTCAATCATCAGTGCATCGAACTTGTGCCTGTGCGATGAGTCGTAGTTGACAATCTGATATTGACATTGGAAATAAATTTGACCCGCCCTCTGTGTACGCTGAACTCATATCGAATGTTTCTTAACTCCACCATCCCATTATGCTCTTAGCACCATAGTCTTTATGCATATTTCAATCAAACACTTTCCCGGCTTGAATTTTCTTTGATCGAAACCCTTCAAAATCTCGTTGCTCATGGGGCATATACTGAACATCTGCAAGGTAGAGTGCTTTTTGCTTTCGACCGAAGCCCGGATCTTGTGAGAATCTATCTGAGCTTACGAGATATTTACCAATTCCGAGCCATGGCTTGCACCGAACAAGGACTCGAGGTCGGAGACTTCGGCCCGAGCTCTGGTCTGCTACCCTAGTGGGTTCAATCTGCCGAGTACATGGCGATACAAAGCATACGAACTTCCAACCAGAGACGCATCCTGGTCAAACATCATCATGCCACGATCGTACAATGCTGAGGCGACCGCCAGTGGATTGGTTCGTGAGCTAGCGAGCGAGATCAAGGGCAAGGCCATTCTCACAACAGGGGTCTCGCCTCAGACATTGGGCTCTACTTTTGTGGAGGCGATAGCTCGAGCGGAACCCGCTCTGCTGATTCTCGCCAGCCGCAGCGCTGCCAAACTCGAACAGACGGCCAGAAACATCTCGGAGACCAACCCTCAAGTCCAGATACGTCTGCTGGAGCTGGATCTGGGTTCTTTTGCTGCCGTGCGTCACAGCGCCGAAGTTGTCAACGGTTGGGAAGATGTGCCATACATCGACGTACTGGTCAACAATGCAGGCATCATGGCCACCGAGTTTGAGCTCGCTCTAGATGGGCACGAGAGCCAATTGACCGTCAACCATCTCGGCCATTTTCTGTTTACCAATCTGATCATGGCAAAGATCTTGAGGTCACGGTTTCCGCGCATAGTCAACGTCAGTAGTGACGGACATAGGCTCGGTCCAATCCGATGGGCCGATTACGACTTCAGTGTGAGTCTCTTGTGTCGAGCCTTGTCGGTCAGATCTTCCATACTGATTTGGCTCAGAATGGTGAAACATATAACAAATGGCGTGCGTATGGACAGTCTAAGACGGCCAACATGTTGTTCTCTCTGGGCCTGGCCGAGAAATTGGGTAAAGAATACCGTCTGTCGACATTCAGTCTGCATCCTGGGGTCATCATGACAACAACCCTTGGTTCCCATGTCGATTGGACTGTCGACCTCCCAGCTCTGCGTAAGTTTGCATCCGGGACGGCTCCATCACTTAACTAAACAACTCCTAGACGCCGTCGATAAGAATCTTGGAAACCAAGAAGGCTGGGGCGAATTCAAGGTCAAAACCGCGGATCGAGGAGCTGCCACACACGTCTATGCAGCATTTGAGCCCAGTTTGAAAGGTAGGACTCATCTGACGCGACTCTTGCAGACCGCTTATTATGTGTCTCAGATCAAAACGGAGCATATTTACTAGATTCTCATGTGGCGGATCCCTTCACAGAGACGGTCAAGCCGTGGGCTACGAGTGTGGTTGAAGCTCACAGACTTTGGGCTTTGAGTGAGAAACTTGTTGGGCAAGAGTTCACTTATTGAAGTGTTTATGTGACCTTGCACAGACGCAGGAAAAGGCGAACTTGTCAAAATATGCATGAGTCTTTTGTAGAACCCGACAATCGGATAGCACTTGTCAATCTTACCCCTGATCAAGGGCATCATAAATAGGCCCCTTCGCTAGAATTTACTTCGTCAGTCGGAGGGATTTGCTTTACCTCATCTGGCAGTCTTCTCCTGAGTCAGCACCTGGGAGGTATTCTCTTATCAGGAGGAGAGTTTTGCCTGCACCGCGTTTCCACATTCTTGTTCGAAGCTTGCTTTCCAAATAGAGTGATGACATTTCTCTACCAAGCATAGACGCCGTTGCTCAAAAATGAAAGAAGGCAGCCGCGTAGATAGCTACAAGAACGAAACTTGCACTCATCATCCGCATCAGCCACACCGATCCCAAGCCTGATGATGCACTTACAACAGCTCGTTTCACCGGAGCTGCATCTTGGTCTTTCCAAGCAAGCCTTCCCTTACCAAACCCTGCTGGCACGTCGACGAAGTCTAACTTTGGACCAGCGCAGATGATGGCTCCGATCTGGTTTGCAACAGCCCGGTCAGGTTGGAGTGGCAAGACCCAATTAGCGACGAATTTATGCAGAGGTGTCGCCCAGGCCTGCACGCTGGTAATCAAGCCAGAAAACTGCATGATTTGTGTCATACGCTCTTTCCGTTCGTTTTGGTAAGCTCTCAGATACTGATTGAGGGTCGCAGGGCTGGGTTGGGCTCCGCATTGATGCTTCATCATCTTGTGCAGATGGTTGGTGAGAACGGCAATAGACTCTATAGAGGAATTACCACCCAGGGCAATGTTTGGTGTGACCTAACGTGTCAACATCATTAGCGTCATCTAAGCCAGGATCTGAGAAGTAATTCATCTGCCTACCTTGTGGACAGCATCACCGGCAAGGGCAAATCGTCCATGATGCCAGTGGTCTAAAACACCTTCTTCGAGTGAAATAAGTGATCCTCGATATTTCTTCTTCCAGAGTTCGCCGAACACCATATTCTGGCAGACTGGATGATCAGCCACACTGTTTGCCAACTCGTCAGCATCTGCTTCAGTGTAGCGTTTTCTCTTCGGCCAAGAAAACGACTCTTCCAGGCGGAAAAAGACGAAGAAGAAGACGCATTTTGGCTGAGTCAAAGCCAAAAACGAAAATCCATGGTCGTGTGTGACTGTCATGTCGCGCTCGCCTAGTCCAGGAGCCACTGGCCCCATCCCGAAAAGACATTTCCAATGCGTTTTGAAGGCTAGACGATAGAGGGTCAGTCAAACGGTACTCGCCGCAGATGTGGATTTCTTCCACTCACTCGTCTTTTCCTTTGCTGTGATCAGTCCTGTCGATACTTTGTCTGCGTGATCCCACATGGCATTCCGCACCAAGCTATGCACACCATCGCATCCGAGAATCATACTGCCAGATTCCGCAGTACCATCCCTGAGGTGGACACGCACACCACTGGGTAGAACTTCGATGTCTTTGACTGCACACTCCGTTTTGATGTATGTCTTGTCCGGCAAAGTATCATACAGAACCCTCAGCAGCTCGCGCCTTTCCAGCAAAAGCACATCTTGGCCATGACTGACAGTAATCAACATCAGTACACAACATTCAACAAGTAAGGCAAAACGNACACACTTCTCTTTGACATGCCCAAAGAAGCCATTGTTCATAATGGCCTTGCCATCCGGTCTTCGGCAGTACCACCGTTGACATGGCACACAAGTCTTCTGTATCTCTTGCAGGCAGCCGAGTTGATGCAGTATACGTGCTCCGTGTGGATAGATGGCTATACTGGCGCCCTCTGCCGGGGCAATTTCCGAGCGTCTCTCGAGGACAACGTGATCGATGCCGGCCTTTTGCAGACAGTGTGAAGCAGTGAGGCCAGCAACGCCTGCGCCGACAACAATAACGCGGAAGGGATCTTGTAGTGTAGACATTATTGCAGAATTGAGTTGGGCAGTCTCGATTGGCAGTTGCAATAGACTGTGCATCCTGGGGGAGTTTTGTCTTCGTCTTTACTTACTTTCTCACTCCAGTGTGCATATCTGCCCCGACCACTCTCTCCGACTTGTCCGCGAGGTCGCCCGCCGGTTCCAAACCTCGAACAAGATGAGATTGTGTCTCGGTGCTCTGGGTCCGAGCAGTGTAGCTGAGCGAGGGTTGTGCCGTCCGAGTCATCGAGCTCGCTTTTCGGGGTCATCGGGCCGCACACATCCCTTGTCAGACCCAAGGCTAAGTCTTTATCACTATCACTGGCGGTTGAAATACTCATTTTACGAGACTCGGCACAGAACGGGCACAAACGTAGCTATGTGTATTCTGTATGATGGGATTGGAGTTGCCATATGACCTGGCTGTGGGAGCTCCAACATCGAACGCGTAACCCAGACATCAAAAGACCACTACATCGAGCGTGCATCATTACAAGAGGCTTGTCCCGAAGAATTACGCTTGTGAAAAACATATAGACAGCTCAGCCAACCCCCAAGTAAATCGATCCTTGGTGTTTTCAATGAATTCAGACCCATCCTTGCCAGTAGGAAATGCAATGTCAAATCTAGTCACCGCATCAGCGACAACAAGACGAATCTGCATCAGAGCAAGGGGTCGTCCGATACAGCCATAGGGACCTTCGTCAATGTCAGCAAGCACAATTTTTTTGTTGTCACGAGTTCCCTTTCGTCCTTTTGACATACCAATGGCAAAAGGGGCATATCCGGCGCTGGTCTTGATCATGGAAGGCTTGGAATACCACCTCTCGGGCACAAAATCATGGGGGCTTTCATATGCGTCTTCATTGCGGCCAATGACATATTGTGGCGTCCAAACGTTCATGTTGCCAGGAATGTAGGTCGAGTCCACGAAAATGCCTTCGGGAGGTGTCTTGCGTACTACTGCCGTGGGTGGGACCGGGTATAGACGCAATGTTTCATTGATGATGGCATTGAGATGAGTCGCCTGATAAATACTGCGGTGTCCGAAAGTGCCATCTCCACTCATGAGTGGGAGTAGTTCTTGACGCAACTTGGCGATGTGGTGTGGGTGTTTCGCCAGCAGGTAGAACACATGCGACAGGGTCGCTGCTGTGGTGTCGCTCCCTGCCACGATGATTGTCCTCGAGTCGCTTTGAAGAGTCAAGGCATCCGGCTTCGAGGGCTGAGGACCTGCGTGCGCCAACAATACGCTCATGATATTCGGTTGGTCGGACTTTTGCCCAGCCATCTTGGCTGCCAGTTGTTCGTCACAGTATTGTATGAACTGCCAATACTTTTTCGTCAAGCCAGGTATAGCGATAAGCATGCGGAACATCCACGTCGGCAACTTGAGTCCTTGTACGGCCATTGCATCGTCGAGCAACTGAACGGCAAAGTGCTGCTCACCAGTCTTCAGCATGCCAAAGTCCTTGTCGAATGCCAAGTCACCCATGACATCGTAGCTGTAATAATTGAACCATTTGGCAGCGTTGACCGGCTGTCCACCATGTTCGCCCAACCGTTGCATGAGTGCCTTGTTGTAGACTGCGATACGGCTTTCGTAACCTCTTAAAGCCTTGTCACTGAAAGACTGACTCCATATGCGTCGCCTGTCTGCATGGAACTGATGATTCCGACTCGTGTGGATGGATTGTCGCGGCCAGTCTTCGTCGTACCACGACGCTTTGCGACATCTGCTCTGAGGTCCGTGGATTGCTGGTACGCCCGAGGGATGAACTATCATCAAGTCCGAAGATCCGACCCGGACAAAAGACCCATAAGTCTCGTACAGCTCGAGGGCTTTCCTGTGGGCGTCGAAATAGGTGACTTGGAGTGAAAACCACAAGCTGGAGACCTCGGCTCCCAGGGGGCCCGGGAATCGTCGCAGCGGATGCCAAACGAGTCTGTAGCTCAACAGACTTGAGTAAAGGCCCAAAGCCACAAAGCCAAAGAGCGTGCTGCTTTGACCAAAGGCTTCGATGAAGGAGTGTCTCGAACCCAGCGCCAACAAACTGGTCAAGCCGACGAAAAGAAGAATGGCAATCTGCAGATATCTGAGACCGTACATATGATGTTCGCCTCGCCAGAAGAATCCCAGATGCAGACAAACACCTATCAAGACTGCAAAAACTTGCGTATAACCATTGTGGGCCTGGAAGATCTCTGCAGTGAACATGATATTGAATGGCTGTACGATGCTTTGTTATTCAGTATGTGTCCGTAGCATCTTCGTGTGCGGAAAATGCAACAAGAGTTATACCAAAGTTGGATCAGTCCACTTGCGTGGAGTGCAAAGGATGAGTTCGGCGACTTCGGTCCGGCTGCACCGAAGTTACCTTGAATGAAAGTCCTTCGGAGCTGGTTTCCAGCAATTGGAGAATGACCGTCGAACATATCCGCCTCGACATCAACTACGACTTTGGCGCATTGCCACCAGCCTCCAGCTTCTCTCCCGAGCTCACCACCGACAGAAAGATACCCGCATAAAACCCCCAGGTAGCACCTAAAAGATATCCATACCACTCTCGTGGTTCCCCGAAATGCCACAGCACCACAAATGCAGCACAAGCAAACCATACACCCGTCCCTAGTGCTTTATCCTCCGCCGCTCCCGCCTCAGTGTAAAAAACGTGGAAAGCACTTGGCCAAGCCGGTATTGCGAGGAATCCAAAGACTATCTTGGCCACAGTCGTGAAGTCATCCGAGGAGGACTTTCGAACTGGCNNCGAAGGCGGTTTTGTGTCTGTTTGTTTGAGGACGTGGTTCATCGTTGCTCGTAGGGTTGTTATTTGACGATCGATGGTGTCGAGGCGAGTATTGTTTGAGTGAGTCGCTGGCGAGCCAAAGGTTTGGAAGCAGAGTGTTATTAATGCCATAGCGCCTAGAGCTGTCATGGCTTTTGGTGACAGTGTGGTTGCGATGGCCATGGTTTTGTGGTATGATCGTTGGTTAGTGGTGGATTCGTTGGTGTAGAGATGATGTACGTGATAGGAAACGGAGGAGATGTCCTTGGTCTCTATAAAAAGTGTTACGTACGTACAGCATCTCTCTTGCTCACAAAGTATGGTTTTGTAGCCGCAGTAGAAAGATCTGCGTAGGATTTAGGCGATGACGCCGAAATAGAGATCAATGCCTGATTGGGAAAGCGTTATCAAGCGTATACACTTTCCTGTCAAATGCACTTCCTATTCTCTACATCCAGAGATTTTAATGATCTACAGTGCTCTCAAGCATCTGCATCAAATCATCAAACATCAGCCTCGTGTAAATCCTTCTTAAACCTCTCGACTGCCCTCTTCTTGCTCTCAGCAAAATCCACATGCGGTTTCGGATACCCAAGTTTTTCAAACTCTTGCTTGCTCAACCTGCCATACGGATCAAAGATATCCTTGCCATTCAAGTCCTTCAACTCGGGAACCCATTTCCTGATAAAGTCTCCATGTTTGTCGCACTTCTCCGCTTGACTGATGGGGTTAAAGACTGTATAACTCGGTTCCCAGCCTTGAGTGTTGTTGGAAAGATCCCAATCGATGAGATGGGTGGCGAAATATCTTTCTCCTCTGCGGTAGTCGATCAACATGTTTGCGGTGAGGTACGAGGCAGTGTTCATGCGAAGGCGATTGTGCATGTAGGCTTCGGTGTTTAGTTGTCGCATTCCGGCGTCCACCCAGGGAACTCCTGTTTTGCCTTGACACCATTTTTCCCAGCCTTCTTCATCGTCTTCCCAGTGCACGTTGTCGAATTTCAAGTTTTGAGGCAGGTTCATTGCGTTGTGCGGGATGGCGACAAGGACTTGACGGTAGAACTCTCTGAACACGATTTCGCGGACCCAGGAGGCGATGCCGGAGTCACCTTCGTCAAAGTGTTTGTTATTGTTGTGCTTCTTTGCGGCGGCGAGGGCTTCGCGAACGCTGATGACGCCGGCAGAGAAGTAGGCTGATAATCTCGAGGAAGGATCTCTGGCTGGCTCTGAGCGGTGGCTGGCATACTCCGACACCTTCTCATTGAGAAAGTGTTGGAGGCGGTCCATGCCTGCTTCGTGGCCTGCAGGCCAGAGTCCACGGATGCGTTTCCTTTCCTCGTCGCTAGTGAAGTCCTTGTTTTCTGGTAGAGATGGCATTTTCGAATCGAAGAGTTTCTTAAGTTTATCGATAGCGGTCTTTTCGTTTGCTTCAGGAGGAGCCACGAGATCGAGATGTTCGGGGGTTTGTTTTGTCTCAGCAAGCCAGGCCTTGTGGTAGGGTGTAAAGACCTTCATTGGTGTTCCGCTGCCAGTCTTGAGCAGTCCTGGTTCGAGGACTGTCTGATCGTGCAAGAGTTCAATCGAGACATCCTTCTCTTCCTGGATGTGATGTGCAACTTTGATATCCCGACGAATCTCATCGACCTCGTATTCAAAGTTGCCATATACATGCGAGATGTCATTGTCCTTGACAAACTCAACAATCTTGTCCGTCTTGTCTGCCCGATCTTCGGCCGTCACAATAGCCATGGGGATATTCTTCTCGCGCAACTGCTTTTGCAGCAATGAAAGTGACTCGAGCAANAAGTCCGATCGAGCAGGACTGGTCCCATGCCATTCCAGATCTTTGGGGCTGTACAAGTACATTGTGATCAAGTTGCCATCTCCCTCTTTTGCTTTTCGCGATGCAGCATGAAGTGCGCGGTTATCGTCTGCTCGTACGTCCTTGGATCGGAACCAGTGCAACACATTGCGAACGGCATGGTCGGTCTTGTGTTCCGATAAAGCCTTCTTGAGCGTCTCAAACGGTGAGTGCTCGTCAATCTGCTTTGCGCGCTTTGGCGAAGGATGTTTGAGGTCCTCGTTGTAAATGGCCGAGTGGTCGCTTGGATGTGCGTCGTGAGGATGTGCGCGCTTCGACATGTTGCTAGTAAAGACTCTTGAGAATTGAGTGTTGGATGATCGGTTGATTGCAAAGAAGGGAGGTCTTGCTCTCCTTGAACAGGATAGAAAGTACTGTCTCAAGTAAACACAATTGTCAGTGGCAGGGAAACGGTTTCTGAGCAGAGTCTTCGACGTCATGGTCAATAAAGATCGGATGCCCGATTCGACCTTGCAGAAAATAGCACCAGTAGATAGGCGCTGGCAGACTCAAGAAACGGAGGTTCGGTCGTGAAGCTTACTACAATGATATGGATGGATAAATCATGACAATCCACCAGAATCTCTTACGCCTACACTCCCTACCTGATCTCTTCGGTCCATCATATCAACGTGTCTACCTCGTGCAGGCAGATCAAGATCAAGATCGCGGAAAAGGTCGAGGCTGAACTCTAGAATAAGGAGTGCGTCATCGTGCACGAGCGAAACCTTGTCCTGCCAAGAGAACTGCTGAAGGGACTGGCTTGAGTTAAACCCTTGATTCACCTCCTGTTACGGTGTATACCCTCGGACCTATCGTGCTCCCATTATGCCATATCATAGACCCGGAAATGGCCAGCTTATGCTATAGATAACTTCCCAGAATACATATATAGTCGACGAGAGAGAGATATATCCTCTTAACTGCCATCCGACTTCTTGTTCGCAAGGGCAAAAGGGTCTAGAGAATGTTTCTTTTCATTACAGAGCAGAGTCAGCCACACTAGAGAATTTCGTCTCTTCGTGTGGAACGACATGAGCCTGGCAGTGCTCTTTGAGACAGTGATTTGTTCTTTTTCCTTCCTTTCCAACGCCCGACAAAGAAACAATTTGGGGTTGATTTGCGAGTACATGCATCGCAAGAAATCGGTTAGGTATACAAATACATGTCGAAAAAAAGAAGAAGAATCAGCAGACGACAAGAGTTTTCAAAATTAGGTTGGTGGGGTTTTGCAAGTGCAAGAAAGAAAGGAAAAAGAGAAGTGTAAAAGAATGAAGGTATAAAGAAGAACCTGTGGAGTAAAAACAACAATTTGAAAGGAAAAGAATAGAGCAACGAATATAGGTAGGTAAAAGATTAGTAGGTGGACTAGGCACCCTCAGTAATCAAAAGTTCTAGAAATCCAATTAGAAAGTCTTTTCGTTCGTCGCAAGAAGCCATTGTTCTGTCTTTCAAATGGCAGGCTCTTCTTCTTCCCAGCCGGGCAAACCACGCTCAGCGGAGATGGCCAAGCCGTAAGGGTTGCTGTTGCCAAAGCCACCAATGCCTGCACCAAGACCAGCAAAGTGTTGGTTGTGCTGAGGTTGGGGCTGCGAGAAGACGGGCAGACTGACGGTGCGTGAGTGCTGTCCTCTTGCGGCGCTGTTCTGGCTGGCATGCATGCCATTACCGCCGCCACTGCCACCACCGAAACCATTAGAGAGACCATTGCTCAAGTTTACGGAATGAGTGGCGTGGTGACCGAAGTGTGAGGGTGCCTCGAGTGCTGTTGAGCGTGTGGGCATGCTGGAGTCTCCGCTGTAGAAGGCTTGCTGAGTGGTCATCTGCGGTTGCTGCTGCTGTTGCTGTTGTTGAGGCTGGGACAGACTCATCTGTGCGAACTGAGGGCTAATCTCGTTCGGCGAAGAAGAAGGCTGAGATTGGACTTGCGATGCAGCAGCGAGGTACATGGCCAGAGGGTTGTTAGCTCCAGCATTGAGGATGGTCGATGCAGTGGGTCCCTGAAGAGGGTTGTAGTTGTTTGATGCGCCTGCACTAGGAGAAATCGAGTTCTGGCCACGCATGCCGCTTACGGGGCTAGGCGATTGTGTGCCTTCTTGCTGAGACTGTCCCTGACCATTTGCAACTGCCTGGCGAGGAGGATTTCCGCAACGATCCTTGCCGAAATTGACCTTGAAACGCTTGTACTCGTCCTTGCTGCGAACAGCCTCGATGGCCTTGATGGCATTGGCAATGTTTGTGAAGTTGACGAATGCACAGCTCTTCTCACGAAGAGTGTTGACCAGCTCGATCTCACCGTACTCGGAGAAGTCCTGACGAAGACGCTCTTCGGTCCAGGTTTCGTCGAGGTTACCAATGTAGACATTGCGCGAAGCACCACCACTGACAGCAAGCGCAATAGCAGGAGGAAGGGCGCCGGAGTGCTTTCCNCAGCCGATCTTCAGGCGTCTGTTGTGGATCATGAGCCCCTGAAGGTTGGAAAGAGCGAAGAACGAGGCAGCAGAAGTAGGGTCGATGAAAGTGACGAAGCAAATGTGCTTGTCGGGAATGTAGCGAACATGGTGCAAAAGACCACCCCTGACAACATTGCAAATCTCCTCGATGGTCGTCTCGGGGTGGATGTTGCCCAGATAGACAGTGCGGTTGCCCAGGTTATTGACACCACCAGCAGTGGTCGCGACGGCAGCTGCAGCAACAGATTGCTGGGCTAGAGCGTTCGAGATCAGATCACGGTCGGCGTTGTTCAGCACGTGTGCATAACCAGGGGCGATACCAAGGTACTGAGCAGCGTTCTGCTGTTGTGTCTTGGAAACATAAGCGCAACGATCCTTACCGTAGTAGACGCGTCGCGGTGGCTGCCACTTGGGCTCCTGAGGAAGCTGAGAAACAGCCTTGATGGCGTTGCCAATTGACAAGAAGTGAACGAATCCAATAGCCTTTTCTCTGACAATCTTGACAGTGTCAATGGGACCGTACTTGGCCAGGTCCTCTCTGAGCTCATCCTCGGAAACTTCCTCGGGCAGGTTACCAAGGTAGACGTTACGGGATGCGCCAGACTGCTGGACTGCAAGAGCGACCGAGGTAGGAACCGATGAGGGCTTGCCCCAGCCAATCTTGATGTCCTGACCCTTGATGCACAGCTTTTTCAAGATGGCATCAGAGTGGAAGTGTGTAGCTGAGCTTCCGTCGAGGAAGGAGATGAAGGCACAGTTCTTGTCAGGGAGAAGACGGACCGACTCAATCTGCCCGCTCCGGACGTGGCTGAGAATTTCTTCGGCAGACGTGTCCGAGGGGATGTTACCCAGGTAGACGGTTCTGCTAGAGCTCGACATCAAACCAGGGGCAATGCCTAGGGGAGCAGTTGACAAGCCGTTGAGCGACTGGCTGTTCAAAGGGTTGTAGCCGAGAGTGGGAGACTGAGGGCCCTGGTACATTTGGGCGTGCATCTGAGGAGGAGACATCATGCCAGCGTACATGGGAGGAGACATGGCAGGGTTCTGCTGGTTCTGGTACTGGTTGTGCTGCTGCTGCTGGCGCTGAGGCTGCTGAGGGAAGCTAGAGAAGCTCTGGAAGCCAGGAGAAGCAAAAGCCGAAGGTGACTGGGGCTGGAAGGGGCTGCCAATCAACAGGTTGGAGGGAAGCAGAGGTGTAAAGTTCATGTCGAGGGCAGTACCAGGGGTCTGCTCAGCCTGGGTAGCCATGTTGGACATGCGGCCAGTATTGATAGACGGGATGTTTGTGCGGTGACGGTCCGAGTAGCTAGAGATAGAGGGCTGGTTGGTGGTGAAGGCGTTGTGCGAGAAGCCCAGGTTATCGCTGCTCATGCCCAGAGTCGAGAAGGACTGAGTTGGGCGATGGAACTTGGGCTGGCCCGAGGGAGCTTCCGACACCTGCATGTCCTAGGCTGGAAGAGACTAGGGGGTTTGAGTGGGCGGAGGGGAACTCGAGAGTTCTACTGGGGAGCGGTGGGTGGGTGGGCGAATTGGACGTGCTAGGTCGATGGCGGGGCGGTGTAATTAAAAGGGTATATGTTCCAGGTTTATCCAATTCAAAAGCTCGTATATACAGCTGGAGCGAATGCGTGTCCTCCTCTTGACGTGACGTTGAATTGTCCCTGTATCAGATTGAGGTTGGCTGGTCAAGACGCAAGCCACGGGGAGCGATAGGTCGGGCGGCGCAATTAAAGGAGTCGTATCAACGAAGGGAAGCCCGCAAGCGAAGGGGAAGGCAAAGGCAAGAAAGAAGAAATGCGAAAGAATGAAGCGAGTGACAGGACGAGACTGAGCGGAATCGAGCAGCGCGTGAAGAAGAAGAGGGCAAGGAAGAGCGCGAGACGGCGTTGGGCCGATGCTGCCACAAGTCGGCATGCTTAGCCCAAAGGAAATTACATCCACACCACGGACCTTCTCCTCAGCGCTTCTGCCACCACCGACCACCACCTATCCAGCACTTGGCCCATTCAGTCTCGCCCAGAGCTCCACGATGGCCAGTACACGCCGCTGCCAGAACCAGCGGACTGTGCAACACGGCTCCGTCTCGCCTTCGACTAGCAACGCCCTCTCTTGTGTAACCGTTGATACACAGAGCGAACGATCGTCAGGCACAGAAAGAGACGTCCGTGCCGTTCTGAGACGAACCCCATTTTTTAAGCGTCCGCACCTAACTCTCTTTTCTAGAAGGCCCAAACGCTTGCAGCCTGTAAGCACATGTGCCGAACAAGAAAGGGGTCTCTATTCCTGCATTGTTATACACGACCTTGCATGAGAGGGCGTCGGCACCCAAATCTGACATCGCATCTCTCTGCAGCCCTCGATCTGTGTCGCGTGTTTGCTGACCTCAAAGTCGCCCAATCCTCCCAAATACGCTTCATCGCCTGGAAAAACAGCAAATTGCCATCAACCCACGCGGCTTGCTGCCAATCAATTGCATCGCCATCCCTTTGCAAAATCTCATCACCACATTTTGTCTTCGCATTTCCTATCTTAATATAAACAATATGAAAAAATGCTTTTCGCCAGCCCACTTTTCTGTTTCACGTGCCATTTAAGATCCATCTTTTGCCTAGGCCAGGGTCCGATATCAAAAGTCAAGACACTGATGCCCCTGTCTCACGGCCGAGTTCAACATGTACGTGTTAGACACGCCATGTTCCCGAGTAGCAAGAAGGTCTTCAACATTCAATTCGTTCATTGGATCGACAGCGAAAAAAGCTGCCGTGTCAATAGCTATCAACTTCGTGTGTGCTGCACTCGACCAAGTCTTCTTACCATGCTTTTTCCCGAGCAAATCCTTGCGCCGCTTTTCATAACCATCTCGCTATGCTCCTGAGGATAAGATACTTGTACATGCTCCATGCCAAAAACTCCGATATAACAATACGCCTCCAAGCAAACATGATCGACCGTCTATTTGCCGTACTTCGTTCCTTGTCTCGTGGTGGGTTTACCCTTTGCGACAACTTTGGCGACGCCCTTGGCTTCCTTCCTGCCCTTCTTCTCCTTGGGTTTAGGCTGCTCAGAATGCAGATGGCCGTTCTTGTCCATAGCTGTCAAGTTTCTCCATCTGAGACAACGTTGACTGGACGCTTCGATATCAACGTAGGTCTTCTTCCTAGTCGACACACGAGTGACGGGCTCGTCGTCCACGTCCTCCTGGTTGATGCTATCCAGATGTGTCTTCAGAGTACGCATCTGACCAGTGATGGGCTCTTGCCAAGCAGTCATCTCCTTGCGCAATGCCTTTTCTCTGACACCGCGGTCGTCAAACCAGTTCAACAGCAAGGCAATGGTCTCCGGATCGTCGTAGTATCCCCACTCGCTGGCTGTTCGCAGACTGGTGAGGCCTTCTTCCTTGGCTTTGCGATCAGGAACAGAGAGTCCATGGTCTTGGGTGTAAGTGCTTTGCAGATCTTCAGGCAAGTCGATAAAGCCCAAGCGCTCCATCTCATCAGGTCCCTGTACCCAGATACGCGCGTTGGCATAACCATAGCTGCCAGTGCTACCATCAGTGAGTCCAGTGACAGGCATGCCGTTGCGTTCAAACCAATAGTAGCGATTCCAGAATCTATCTCTTCCAAGTACTTTGGTACGCTGACAATTAGCCTCGCGGAGTTGTTCATCGCAAATTGCGATCTCCTTCTCGCGTTTCGAGATCTCAACCTTGAGCTTGTCGATATCCTTCAGGAGCTTGGTGAACTCCTTGGACTGTCTGGGGTTGGTCTTTGCTTTCTTCTCTTCGCGCTGCTTTTCGCGTCGAGCTGCGTCTTCGTCACGCTTGCGCTTTCGCTCGTTACCACGTCGGAGAGAACGGCCACCTTCTTCTTCCGCATCCGAGGTGGCGAGATCCACCGTGTCCATGGTCTCATCAACATGACTCATACTGATATCCATAGGATCAGGGTGCTCCTCCTTGGGTGAGTCCGGGAGGTTGTCCGGGAGCAAGATTTTTTTCTGAGTTTCAAGGTCGCCCAGTTTTGCAACACTGNNTTCGTGAGTCAGCTAATATTCATTTGTCATGGACAGATAAACATACCTTTCTTTCTTCGATTTTTGATGCTCAAGCTTTTCCTTGCGAATCTTGGTTTGTTCCTCGCTCATTTCCTCGAGGTATCCTCTGACAGTCTTGGTGCTAACACATAGCAAGGTGATGAGCTGCAATGCAGAAATTCGAAGGTTGATGTCAAGGCGAACGTAGTTGATTCTGACACTCTCCAGGCTTGGATCTTCGTCCAATGGCACGAGTTTAGACAATACCTTGTCGCATTCTGACTTCTGGCGAGGATTCAGTGACAATTGATGTAGCAGGCCTGCCATGATTGATTGCCAGCCTCCATTAGCAAAATCACGAGCCTTTAGACGTTCAACCCAACCGTAGCTTGCTAACAGCTCGGGAGTACGATGCGGACGGTGACGACCTTCGGCGGGGGTTCTGCTAGATCTGCCATTTGTCTCTTCTGCTGCGACGTTGCTGATGTTGCTCATGCGGCTTCTAGTTGCGTGTGCAGGTGCGTCCAAGATGGGCGTGGCTGGCTCGCTTTCATCGATTTCTTCGTCAGACGACTCCTCCTCGACCATGTCTGGCAGAGTAACTTGGAGTGTGCCCTCCTCGTTGACAATTGTCTTGAGCACTGCACAATGTGCCTCTTCAAGCAGCTCGCAAGTGACCTCATCAGAGGTGAACTTGATCGCTTCCACGAAGTCGTCGAATGTAAAAGCATCCAGAATGAGTACCTCGGAGTGTACATTGAGAGTGTTCCAAATCTCCAGCAAGGGTCCGACATATTCCATACGAATCTCGCCCTCACCAGGGTTTTGCGATGTGATGAACTTCAAGTCAGGACGAACGAGATCATTCTTCCTTGCAGGAACATCCAAATCTTCGATGGGGTATTTGATGGGTGCGGGAGCAAGCTTCTGAGGCTCCGTCTTGACTGCGGCTGCTTGATATCCAGGAAATCTGGAGCCATTGAGTGGTGGTGTTGTGTAGCCCTGTAGTGAACCGTCTTGCTCAAAGTCTCCGATGGTGAGGTTCTTTCCTTTGCGACCGTTGACTTTGTTGAATATCGAAGTGCCTTGTGGTTGGCGAGGCATACCAGGTTGAGGTGAAGCTTGCATGCGTTGAGCAAGATGGGAAGGAATTTCCATGGGCAGTCTGTATTGCCTTGCGAGATGCTCCTTGACCAGCCAAGGTGCACCAGTAAACATGTCGCGTTGTATCGAGCTCTTCAAGAAGGATCTCAGGTTTTGCTTGGTAAAGAGTTTGCGATTTCTCTTGATGTGCTTGTCGTCCAGAAGGGCTTCCTCACCACGTTCGTCGTTGAGCTTAACAAAGTAGCGGGAGAAGGCAGCGCGTTGGATAGAGCCGTCAGGGTTGAGAAGTTGCGGGAACTTGGCCTTTTCGCGGATCACGCCCTCGAACTGGTCGCCGTTATCGAGAGAGACGCTCACTTCCTCACCAGGGAAGAACTCGCTGCGAAATTCCNNTGCACGAATCAGTACCTGAAATGTGAGAGACGAGGGAACAATACGTACCTCAAACACGAAAGACACCAGCTCATCTATGCGGGAGATGTCTGAGAACTGGACCTTTCTCAGGATGGGGTCGCGAAGAGCCTCAGGGAAGATCTTTTCAATGTCGCTGGAACTGTTGTTCTGTATTGTGTGAGAGTCGGACATGTGTACAGCCAGGAGGTTGCATACCTCTGAATCGATGGCGGCGAAGAAGGTCAAGCCGGACTTGCCATTGACGGCGTCTGTAAACTTTTTCTATGGTGGCTGTCAGGGTGTGGTCACGAGAGGGTATTTGGATCAAGGGAAGCGTACTCGGTTGTAGAACTCGAAGCTATAGTTGTGTCAGTTTCGAGCTGCGAGGAGGCATCGAGATGTAACATACCGAGACAGATAGGATTCGTAGTCTGTAAAGACTTCGCCTGATTTGGGCATGACCCAGACCNNTGTAGAAGAGTAAGTCGGAGGTGGATACAGATAGACCAGGGCAGATATGCGAACCTCGGTGTTGTTGTCGAGTTTGGCAGGTGCCGGAGCCATCGTCACCGGCTTTCTTTTGTAGAGAACCTGGGATATGGTAAGTCTAGTCCAGCGTTCACGTGCCATGGTTGGGGAGCAGCGAACCATGTTGGCGTGGTGGATGTGATTCAGGCTTGGAGCCAAGGAAGAAGGACGCGAAGAGCGAGCGAGCCGGGACGGGCGTAGACACGGCGGGGTGTCTGGACCTAGTGGTCGTCTTGTCGCATGCGAAGGTGGAGCGGAGCCAATGCCTTTCTCAATTAACGCGTGGTGTATGCTCGGGAGTCATACGGGGGATGATGGTTGACGATTGCGACCGAGGCGGCCGTGGGTGGACGAGGAAGATATTGCTGCGGCAGACGCGGGTACTACGCGCAATAAATTACGGACGAGGCTTCAGAAGTCGGAGAGGGTCTGCGGGGAGAGCGGCCGAGAGAGTGCTGAGGTATGTGTGCCGTTTGGAGACAGCCAGGTGTCGCGGTCGGTGAGAGGGAAGGAGGAGCGAGGAGGGAGCAAAGCTTTGCAAGAGGAAGGACATGACCTGTGAAGAGCCGTCGTGGGGAAGGCATCACCTCCGGCCACCATGAGCTGCCCATTCTAGTATTGCTTTGGTCGCGTTCCGAGCACTGGGCTGCCTGCGGGTCGGGCCGCGACTTTCTCTTCGCGACGCCCAGCTCCCATTTGCATGCTCCGTCACCTCTGGCTTGCTGGCCCATGACCCTGCGCATCGCCACTTGCACAACAACCAGCACATTTGGGCTCGTTCTGGTCGCGTCACCCGTGCGAGCAACATGGTGATGAGTTGATATAATTCGAGTCAGTTGTCAAGCTTCAATCTGGTGATATCAAGATCAGAGCCAACCCACATTACCATCCACGATTCGTCCGCCGAGAGAATGCACACCGCGGCCGGCCAAGTGATCCCTAGAGCCATGGTTACCGACACCAGAGCATTACACAGACTATCACATCGAACCAGGATTATGTTTATCGTAATCGCTTTCTTGGCACCTGTTTTGATACCATTCTTCATACTGCGCGATACTGTCAAGTCGTTACAAGAAGCACAACCCTGCCTATACCAGCGACTGAAAATTCATAAGGGCGATCTAGTTTATCATATCGGGTGCTTCTGCAGAAGAGGAAGGCTATCTCAATGCACTTCCTGTCTCGTCATGTCTAGTCTACTTACGAGGTAAAATACACAATCAAAAAACTTATCCAACTTGACACCACCCCCATCGCACAGTATGAACTGGTGAACATGAGCGGCAAGAACTCATACTTTGCGCCAAATACTAGCTGGTGGATCAGCGAGCAGTACGCGATAAGTGGGATTGCCACCGCAATGTATACGAAGGAGAAGCGATCGAGCAAGAACACTCTCGGTCGTGGAGAGCTACATTGATTGTCAGTATACCTGTGTTGAGCCAGATCTGCCTGCCGAGACTTANNCGCTGGAGCGAGCTGATCGAATGCCATCAGCAAGGCTACAAGCCAGAAGATGGTATATATCGTCTTGATCGGAAACTCCTGGGCCGTAAACAGCAGCGGGAAGAGCGAAACGTGACCAGAAACCGCGAGAGGTCTAAAAGCTCCGAGATATCTGCGATCTTTGAGTGCAATTAAGCTGAAGGGGATTATCACCAGCAAGACTGCCTTCTCGTGGACATGCCAGCCGAACAAGAAAGATGCATATCCGCAGAGCGTCAAAGCTCCCACGAAAGTATCCCACGTTGGTCGGAAAAAGAGCTTGACAAGCGCCGGCTGCATTCAGTCAGTGATTCGTCCTCTCGGCTTTCATTAGATTAACCCACTAATNTGCGCTGCCAGAGTCAAGACAAATGTCATTCGCGGAGAGATGTCAGGAAGTACAGCGAAAGATGTATCTCCAACCAATCCTCGGGTAACACTGTTGATGGCCGCCCTATTGACGGACAGTTTGAAGTATGGAGCCACTACCTTTATTAGATACCGTACATGCCGTTCGGGGAGGGCAACTCACAGNTAAATCAAAATTCTGTCCGCAAAAGAGTACAGTGCCCAGACGTTTGGAGCCCAGTAAGCATGACACAATCCTCGGGAGAAGGGAAACAGGCGGCTCAGGAGTTGATCTATCTGGTTCCAGTACACGAACGGTCCAAACGCAAGACCAAACACGAGCCCAATTCCGAGTCCAAGCTTGACACATTTGGCGAAACGGATTTTGAACCACGATCGAGGGTCCAGGCAATACACGCGTAGCAAGAAGACAAAGTATGCTGGAGCCAAGTAGAGGTAGATGTGCTTGAAGCAAAGCAAGATTGCGAATGTGATGCCACTGGCCAGAAGTCCCGATTGCCTACGTGCCAGCACGATGGAGAGGACGAGGATGCCGTACATGAAGCCATTGTACTGGAAGTGGATGTGATCGATTATGAGCAGACCTGGAGATAGGAGGATTGAGAGTGCAGCCGCGTGCGATGTCTTCTTAGCAGTAATAGGTGCACCACGAACATATCTGGATAGCTTAGTGGCCATGACTTTTAATCAAAAACATCTTAAAACATACAGCTGGAGTGCATAGAGGAGTACCAATTCAGTCAAGATCACGGTGGCTCTCTGGAAGTAGACTGTCTGCCAGCTAGAGTATCCAAGATTCTTCACGTGAAGCATATCGGCATCGAAGAGTCTGGCAGCTTGTGACATGCACCATTCGAATGCTGCAAAGAAAGGGGGATAATCGAGAGTCCATTCTGATGTTTTCNNTGACACGCGAATCAGCACTTTCCTCCGATTACCTTTCGGCGAACATACCTCATAGTACCAATCCTTGACTGGGAGAGAATTTGTAATAGCCAGCCAATTGCGATGTACCTCAAAATCGGTCGACTTGNNCTGCATTCGTGTTAAGGGGTGATGGAACATGGGGACCAATCCCGCTTACTATGCTGGCCACAACAGAATCTTGAAAGCAGTGGCGACAACCGCGCATTGTGTGAGTGATGGATATAGATCCGACATGCTGGCGTGCACTTTCTAATCCAACCAACGAGCTCAAGTCGACCTTTGCTTGCACCATGAGGCTCTAGCGATGAATTGGCCAGATCTCTCTCACGTGAAGACGCCGACTGCCGACAGAGCCCCACACGCGCCTAAAGCCGCCAGACGCGACGCGCTTGCGTGCTTGGCTTTGAGTGAACCAGATATTGTAACCGCCGAGACTCGGCAAGGTCTCTTGGGTTGACCGGTACCGTTTGCCGATTCCATCTATCCTCCTGGCAATCCTATCATCCATAAACATGTCCAGAGAGATCCATCTTTCTCAAAGATGTCGCTCATCCATACAGTCCATTTCCACGCTCTACTGAACAGAGTACGTACTTGTATCCTGCCAAGATGATCGGCGTTTCAGATTTCAGGGGAGACAGAAAGTCGAATGACGAAAGTACGAGTAAGTCGCGACTCGAAGGTCCTTTGCTAGTTCTGCTTCTGGACATCTTCGACCACAGCCTCTCTTGAGCTGTATTCCTTGGTGTATATTTCTATCATTACTGTCTGTCCTTTCCCACTGTATACTCTCATTTTTGCCTTGTTCATATATTCTTTTTCTCACCCTCACTCTGTTGATCATGATCTCCATCTCGCGCCGATGGATCCTTACCTGCATTCTGATTTGTGTAACACTTTCCCTCGTTTTCAACCTTTTAGAACAGGATGACTGGACACCGCCTCCGCCTCCTCCGCCAATGGAAGCCCCTCCCTTGCCGCCGGACTTTAGCTGGAAGACCCTACCCCGACAATGGCCATTGAACTCGTCAATGATCACGTTACCGAACGGACCACCTGCTCAGATTCCACCCATCCAACACAAGTTTGCCAAAGAAACACCAGTTGAGAGATACAAGAGACAGAAGAGGCTGGCGGCTGTCAAGAACAGCTTCAAGCATTCATGGAATGGATACAAGAAAAATGCTTGGTTGCAAGATGAGGTTAGGCCGCTATCCGGAGGTTACAAGAACGGATTCGGAGGCTGGGGAGCAACGCTGGTCGACTCCCTTGATACTCTCTGGATCATGGACATGAAGAAGGAATTCGACATTGCCGTGAAGGCGCTGGACAACCTTGATTTCGCCATGTCTCCCTCCAAGACAATCAGTGTGTTCGAGACGACCATTCGTTACGTAGGTGGCCTCCTGAGCGCATACGACCTGAGCGACGAGAAGTATCCAATCTTGTTAGAGAAGGCTATTGAACTTGGCGACATGCTGTATGCCTCTTTCGATACGGCCAACAATATGCCAGTGGTTGGGTCCTGGAACTGGCTGAAGTAAGTGCTACTAACATAGTGTCCGATCATGGCTTACAAGATGTACAGGGCCGCCAAAGGAGAGCTGCAACACGCGCCTTCCAATGCGCTTTCTGCCGACATAGGGTCCCTCTCCCTCGAGTTTACTCGATTGACTCAGCTTAGTGGTGACCCAAAATACTACGATGCGATCCAGAGGATCATGAACGTTTTCGAGGATTCACAGAACACTACAAGGCTGCCAGGGATGTGGCCAGTCTCTCTAGATGCTCGCAAACTAGATTTCACCAACGACAGAGTGTTCACGCTTGGTGCTATGGCGGACTCGTTATATGAATACTTCNCCAAAGGTTCGCTCGTTTTCCCGTAATCTGACGAACCCATTTGCTGATGACCACAGCAATATCTTTTGCTCAACGGCAGAGACAAGCAGACCCAGATCATGTATGAGAACAGCATGGCTGTGGCCAAGGAGCATCTGTTCTACAGACCCCTAAATCCTGAAAACCTGGACCTCCTCATCTCCGGTTCTGTTAGACAAGTTGGTGCAGGTTATGACCGAAAGAACGAAGGTCAGCACTTGACTTGCTTCGTCGGAGGTATGGTTGCTCTTGGTGCCAAAATCTTCAACGCGCCAGAAGATCTTCGTACAGCACAACAGTTGACAGATGGGTGCGTGTGGGCATACCAGCAAACGCCGAGTGGAATGATGCCTGAGATCTTCGAAGCCATCCCTTGTACCGATGACGAGGACTGCAAATGGTCCGAAGAGAGATGGTACAAGGGTCTTGTATTGGCTGTCCATCGAGTCATTGGCACGAGTACCACTCTGAAAGAACAAGCACAAAAGATCATCGAGAAGNGAAAACTTCCGCTCGGTTTCGCCAAGGTTGTCGACTCTCGCTACTACCTCCGCCCGGAAGCCATCGAATCTGTGTTTTACATGTACCGCATCACTGGGGACAAGTCGTGGCAAGACAAGGCATGGCAGATGTTCCAGGCCATTGACTCGCACGCAAGAACGGATATCGCGTATGCCGTCGTCCAAGACGTACGCGACGCGCAATCACAACTCACCGATACCATGGAAAGCTTCTGGACAGGAGAGACACTAAAATACTTCTACCTCATCTTTAGCGAACCAGACCTCGTGAACCTAGACTCCTGGGTTCTGAACACGGAAGCCCATCCTCTGCGCAGGCCGCAGAATTGAGAGACACAGATATCAGAAAACACTTTTCCTGGAATTTTATATAAAGTGTACCAATCAAAAGTACCTCAGCATCAATGATTTCTTCTGTTTTGCGTTTGGGAGCGTGGAAGCAATCCTGACCTCTCAACTTCGCAATTGACCAACTAGATAATCACGGCTACTTGACCAATCAGCACCTGCATGTTCACGCCAGATGTCTGTACTCTCTGTGGGAAGCGCAAAATCGACCTCGGACTGTGATGAAATACAGGTAACAAGTCCTGCAAAGTCAATCCCCGTGACGCGACAGGTCTATCTCGAACGCCTCTTTCACACCTACATCTTTCCAACAAAACCCAGCAGAGCGGTACTGTACGACAATTCCGGTCCTGCCGAAGACGTGGCGGCGGGTAGCGGAAGCAATCGACCCTGAAAGTAAGGTTCGTGGCTCGTGAATCAATGTCGGACAAACCAAAGTGACTCGCTGCCTGACAGAAAAACGACCTATAAATATGCATTGTTTGTGACAGGTAAGGGTTGGTCAAACGAACATGAGGCTGAGTGTTTGTTGTTTGAGGGCAAATGGCACATGGTCTTTTATGTGCGACCGACCATGTAAGTCGATGCTCTTCCACCTTGTTGTCAGCAGAGTTGTTTTCTTTTTGCTTTTTGCCTTTCTCTCTCTGCTTTGATATCCTTGGTATAGCTGCCTTGTCAGCAGTTTGCCACACTTTTGACGAAAACCAACATTTGCAAAACTCGAGTCTTTGACGTTGGCTGGCTGTNNTTGATTTTACAAGGCACCAATCGGACAGGTCATGTCCAGGCTCCAGGTGTAACAAATGATGCTGCACAGCGGTNNACTGCCGGACTTGAAGGGAGAAGTTGCAGCTCACCATGTATAAATCCTTCTTCTTCGTACATGGTTATAAGGTTTCCAGAACAAACGCATCCACAGACGCAAACAGATTGCTCGGACACACAAACCGCTTGCACACCTACAACCATCCTTGAAGACAGTCTTGGGGTCAACACATCAACACCAGCAATGTGTGAAAAAGGCATCCTCATCTGGACATGCGGCTGCACCCACATCCAAGACCCTCGCCCCTGCCACAAAGCACGCTTCCGCAACAAAGCCTGCGATGGCTACGCATTCGCCTGGGCGTACCGCTCACCCGTCCCCATCCACACATCTCTTCGCTGTCCATCATGCTTCCGCGCCGACGAAGCCCTCACCCTCAGAAAAGCAAACGAAGCCCTGCTCGCCAAATCTTTTGCCTATCCTACTCTGATCTCTGTGGCTGATGGGGATGACAGCCATAGAGTCAAGACGGGCAAACCGAGGTTCTCGCGTACGGCGTCAGGCACACAATTGGTGAGGGTACCCGACAATTGGACGAGCGAGATGAACAGGTTACCAAGGAATGCGAATGAGTATTCTGCGTTTTTGGGTGGGAGGTTTGATCCTTTGGTCAGATTGCCGGATACGCATATTCCGTCACCACAACCTTGTCGAAGCTCTCCGACTACACACACAAAGCAAGTAAAGGGAGCCAGAGAAATGCCTTTTACAGCGCCAGGGATACAACGATCGCGCTCGCATGCGCCGCCACAGTGTCTTCAGGGACCGGTACTGTTGAGCGAGGATGATTACCCTTATGTGGAGTTCAGGGGTACTTTGTCGACGAAACCAGGCGCGAGTAGACGTCCTTCTTATACGGGAAAGGTGTTGGATGAAGGGTGGGCGCCTCCGAGTAGTGGGACGTTGCCGCCGCAGAGTGATGTGGATACTGCGCCTCCTTCGCAGGTGCCGTCGCCGCAGATCAAGGTCTCGCAGCCGCCGGTTGAGGATTACTGCTTCTGAGTGATTGTGGAGGAGAATCGGATTGCTGTGCTGATGATATGATGGGAATATGATTTTCATGGTTGATGAATTATGATTTGATGATGAGGAGACCGACTTACCCGGGGTGTAGATGGCTGAAGGGTTCGTTGTGCTGTGGATGAGATGTTCTATACTCTAATGATTATCAATATATACTATCTATGGGGGAAGAGAGCAAGCGTCTGTAGTCTACCGTGTCTTTCCTTAGTTCTTAGCGTCGTCGATGGCCCACTGCACGGCATCGTATACATCGTCGACGATGACTGTGGGCTTGTGAGCGGGTTCGCCTCCAGCATACACGCCTGTACGGAGAAGTATGGATGACCACTTGCTGCCGAAAGCACTCTTGTACGAGTTTCCGCCTGCGATATCTGACTCTNNTTTTCGAGGTTAGTAAGTGCATTCACTCGCAGATATACAGCTCAGCTTACCTGGGTTGTCACCAACCATGTAGACCTTGCGCAAAGGCTCTATTGACTCGCCAGTGTACAAGTCGTTTCTGTGTGCTCTCAATCTCTTCTCGGCAAATTCGTACGTCTCGTGGTAAGGCTTGCCAATGACCTTCTTTTGCAGTTGTACACCAGCGTTCTGGCCTCCGGTGATGGCTGCCCAAACGCCCTCGAGACCCTCTCTGAAACCACCCTGACCTAGTCGCGGAAGGTGATACTTGGCTGCCCACCACAAGTCCGGGTTGGAGAAGTAGAGCTTGGGCTGGTTGTCTTGTTGGTAACCGTTGTTCGGAAGTGTCTTGTCTCCGTTCTTGCTCGATAGTGTGCCCATGATTCCCTCTCTTGACAGTAACAGATCTGTTATGATGGTGGTATCCAAACCCCAATCGCGAGGGTCGTTGTATACAAAGACTGCGTCGATCTTCAGAGACTTGTCCGGGTTCTCAGCATCGATGGGAGCGGGTAGAGGTTTGGCGAACTTTTGGTAGTACTCGGCGAAGATCTTGGTGAAGGGCCAGATATCGGGGTATGCGGTGACGATGTCGCCAGGAGTGACGACGGCCTTGAAGCCGTATTTTTGGGCAACGAGCTGGCATTTGTCGTGGTCGCCTCCTACTACGAGCACCGTCTTGTCGTGCAGCTCCTTCATGTCGGCAAGGGGNGTGTGGCTTTGCACAAACATCGAAGTGTCTAATTCGATGTCCAGCTTCTGGCTGAGCTCGTCGACTCTTTCCGACTCATGCTTGCCGCCGCCATTGGTGAGGAGTATGAAGGGGATGCGCTCGCTTTGTAGCAGCGATAGCGCTTTGTGGGCTCGAGGTAGAGGGTCGGACGAACGGAGGAGTACGCCATCAATACTGTGTTACATCTTAGTACCAATGCTACAGGGGGTGACGGGCGATGCGACATACTCAAATGCAAAGGCAAAGTCTGGGTGTTTCGCGCCTGGTCTGGACGTGATCAGAGTTCGCGACCACTGTGCTGAGCATGTCGGTCTGCACCAATGTGAGAGCACCGAAGGCCTAGCAAGTCTTCTCAGTGTCGTCGTCGCTGTCGTTGCCATGTTGCTGTTGTCTTGAATGGGCAAAGAGTCATCTTGAGCTATTTGCCGGTACTCCATACATTTGCATACGTCACTGCTATGAGCCCGCCGAACTCTTTTGTGCAACGGCTATACCGACAATTCTGACATATTAAGCTAGAGATTATACAATGTATCGACTCGTATCTTCTCATGTACAGTCTACCTCTTGGTGTAACATGTTTGCATCCATCTATCTCCAATGAATGGTATCACATGCAGGATGAGCCACCTGTTCGTCGACGTCATGGCTAGGAGCTCACCAACCACCCATGTCGATGGCCTATGTATATAAATTCAGACCAAACGATGACTGCTGCTTCGTGAGTCTTTTCAAACACGTCCAAATCACCTGCAAAAAAGTATGTTTAGAGGTTCTGCCTGACGGTGCCATGTTCTAACAATCCGGCAGCTTAATATTCATCACAATGCCTATCGGAGAAGACAAGAAGTCTGGAGTCGCCGGAGGAGTGACTGCAGTCACCTCGACCATCGGCAATGGTGTCGGTGGTCTCTTGGGCACTGTTGGTAGTGTCACTGGTGCTGCAACTCGAGGAAGTGAGTTTATGGTGTATGTCCTTACGTAGGCCTGAGCTGATAGTTTCTACAAGTCGGCAACACAGTGACTGGAGTCACAGGCAATACTGGAAAGCCACTCGGTGATGCCTTGGCCTCGCTCGGAAACGGTGTCGAGGATGGAACCAACAATATCGCTCGTGGTGTCGAGGCTGCTGGGCAGGGAAAGAAGGCTTGGTGAACGCTTGGTCTCACGAATTACGACTTTTAATCTTTTGAATCCTATTGGCGTCCTTGATTACTTGACTGTATCGCAACAACACACTTTCTGATTGAGCTTTTCTTCTGGCATAATTTCTCGCGTATCTCATCAGTTTCGTCCCGCGATATCCTCATGGTAAGTGAGCGTCCAAGATGCTCGAGAGTGTGCGAATGTTGACCCACTCGATAGGCGCTTGCAGACGATGCCCGTGTACAAAAAGGAATAGCCGACCTGTTGCACTCGCTGGCTGGCTTGATCAGATGCATATCCATGTGTCTGTTTGCATACACAGTGAAGATGGTTCTCACCGCTGTAGTCAGACTGTTGACCTACGACCCTCGGAGTGGAGGTGCTCACTATAGCGCGGACACTCGCGCAACCCCGTCAAGCTCACACGCATACGGAACAGAGTCGTCGCGTACAGGGTCAGAAGGGGAGGTGAAGGGGTGGTGAGGAGTGCAGTGTGCATGTCAGTCAGCACTGAAGTCGATCGCCCGCGGAAGGAAGCCGAGACTGAAGATCAACTTCGAGATACTCTGCCTCACGGTGGCCTCATACTATTTGTATCACTGCCACCCTTGTTCAAAAATTTCACCAATCAACCCTCATATCTTCTCCAATAATCGCAACATGGTAAGTCGGTGTCGTTCTACCATTCGAAAGTGCTCACATATTTCGCAGGCGGTCGCAGACGACGCTCGTGTCCTCTCAGAAGTGCCAGTCCTGGTACATGCAATAGCAATCCTGATCAAGTGCATCGCCTTTTACGTGGCAATGTGTGGACTGAGAGTACTTGTTGTCGATGTGCTGAAATTAGACCTCGGACCTGCTGTCAAGACCATGATGGAAAGCTCCCAAACCCATTTTAAAGCACCAACATTCCAGGCGCAAGGAGGAAATTGGTCAAGCGAAGACCTGGGACAGGAGAAGCGAGAAGTTTGAGGAATTCTGGAACACTTAGTGGACGGTAATCATTGTCTGTCTTCCAAATGTGTCATGAGTGAACATTGCAGAAACATGGTTATGTAGTGCAATCTGTGTGGGCTTCATGCCAGAACCGATGATTGTAGATAACAGGCGATGGCATCCAGGTTATAAGATGAACAAGCAATCATGAGCTGCTCCAATGTCGAGAGAGTCTGATACTATGCTACTCAGCAATATTTGGTCCTTCTCGGGGGATTTATAGGGATGATGAGTGTGTTGACAGGGTGATACCTATAGCCATGAAGCTGTTTTTAGATCGGCAGGATGTCGGCAAGTCAGTAGGCCTCAACCTAACCCTTCCCCGAACGCGGAGGCGGAGACTCCCTTGACGACGTATCTTGGCGCAATAGGTCTCGTCATATTGCTGTATCGTGCACAGTCAGGCAGTTGTTGTATGACAGCGCCCGATGGTTTAAAAGAGCCGAGGGACTTCTGTGGTTAGCAGTATGGCGCCAAATGGCACGGGTCGCAAGGGTGAGCGCCCATGGCACACAGCGCACGATGCGGCCGACAGCTAACTCTTTCGTCAAGCACCGGCCCCAGGCAAGCCAAAGACGTTCAAGTTTGCGTCGCGCTCTCGTGTCGACGACGCTCTAGGCTCCGATGCCAAAAAGCAGTCGCTCAAGCTCAAGGATGAGGTCGTCAAGAGGTTGCCCAAGGCATCGAAGCCGGGCAACTGGGACTCGGACGTCGTAGGAGGTGAGTCCCTCCAGGCAGCGCTCTGTATACTTGAGCTGACGTTGCGCCACATCANNGGCATAGACAAAGACACGAGTGGAGTTGTCAATCGCGTGCCCATGGATGTCGCTAGGGCCTTCGTCACAGGCCATCCTATGCAGGATGTTGCAGACATTGTGCGCTGCAACCATTGCAAACGCCCGGTACTCCGACACAAAGCCAAAGCACACATAGAAGAGTGCATACAAAAGAAACAGGAAAAGCAGCGCAAGAAGAAGGAAGCCAAGGACGCCCGCGACGCCGCCGCGCGCAGAGCCGAACGAGAGAACGCCGACAGTGAATCCGAAGACGAAGACATCACCATGGCTTCCAAGACGGCCGGCAAGACCGACGGCACCTCTGGCAAGAAGCGCAAGGCCGAGGACACGACCGAAGGCGCAAAGAAGAAGAAAAAGAAGGATGAGCCAAAGGCCAAGGCTCCTCGTCCAAAGGCTCCAGTCGATGTCGAGAAGCAGTGTGGTGTTCCTCTCGCCAATGGCGCTCAGTGTGCGCGCAGTCTGACGTGCAAGAGCCATAGCATGGGTGCAAAGCGCGCCGTGCCAGGCAGAAGCGCTCCTTACGACAAGCTGCTGGCCGAGTACCAGCGCAAGAACCAGGCCAAGCTGCAGAGTACGTCTTTTCCGCCATGTTCATCTCTCACTACAACATGCGCTAACTCTCACCCAAGAANNCAAGCTCTCGAAGCCCAGCAACCATTCCAAGACGACGAGTTCGCCCATGCCGGTCCCATCGACTCGGACGAAGAAAAAGACCTTGTCCTTGCCGCCATCGCTCGTTCACAGCCACGCCCGCTCTGGCAGGCTCAGCCCGTTCCCCTCAAACGCAAATACCAATATGTACGCCTCAGGGAGATGATGAGTAGCGCGTTGGGCGGAAAGGGGCATGGTCTCTTCCGTACCGGCCCTCCACCCGACGAGTACCACAACAATCTCATGAACGGCTTGGATGCTATGAATGCGACCCCAGACAACAGCGACAGAAGAATGAGCGGCGTGCAACGAACAATGGCAGGAACACACTCCCGCAAGACGAGTGGCGTTCTCTGAGCAGTGCATTATACATGATTGGGGGTTGGCGTTTTGAGGCTCTTCATGGAGAGACGGCTACTTGATGATTACACATGATACCCATTTTCTTTTTCACTGACGAGCGAAGGAAAGCGGTTAGGTCCTTCTCCAGGACTGGATACGCCAAATGATTATCTCAATCTGCCTCTGTGCCCTTTGTGCATCCTTTTGCCCTTCATCCGAAAAGTTTCCTGTTGCAACTCGAATACCAACGTGCTGACAGATTTTGTCATGCTCGGATATTGAGCGAACGTGGTTATCGATTCCAAGCTTTGCGGCTATCAACGGCAATGCTTGTTTTCAGCCGTCATCAAAACATGTGCGCTTGGATTTTGAACAGAACTCCAACAACCATCTAACACTTACAACTGGAACATCTTGACCTGCGAACGCCTTGAAGTCATTGAATCACTAACACGTCTCTTTGAAATTGTTCCAGAGGGCCAGAGTTTCTATGATGCCTTTGCCGTGCCACAATATCTCGGCACCCAACCCATCGGCAGTTACAACGTCTTTCTATCGACTCTTTTTGCGAAACTCTAGATGCTCATTCTCCAGGTTCTCACAGAAACTGAAAGTGAAACAATCCCATCTCGACCTTGGTAGTCAGTACGCATTCGGATAGATGCTATCTGCCGCTGGCAATGCCACCAAATACAACTACCACGCGGCAGAGAATTACATGCCTGCGTAGCTTTTAACTGCCTGTAGGTATAAAGACCATTTCCTCCTGTACTTTGTCATTCATCTTTTGCTATACCCATCTCTTCTAATCTTTTCAACCTTCACAATGCGGTCCACTACTGTCGCTGCTTTCCCTTTCTTCTCTCTTGCACTTGGTGCTGTCAACTGGAGTGCCCTGGAGTCATGTGTGACTGAAAGTGGCACTGCTTCTGTCAAGACAGTGTCGACGTCAGTGTCTACCACGACTGTTCAACAGCCTGATATTCTCGTCAAGCATACATTCCACCCTCAGCATTTTGTTACTCCTCGACCTTTCACCAAGACCTGGACTCATACCTTTCAAGAGACCGACACTGCTGTATCTACCGTCGTCATTCACTTGACGCACACCGAGTTTGTCCCAACCTCGACTATTGTAAACACCTACACGCAAACGCAGGTTTCTAGCGTGTACACCACGGTGCCAGCTCCTTCGGGCTTCCTACCTATCTCCAACACGACAAATTCCGTGTACCCCAATGGACAATCGCTCGGCTCGTCGGCTTCTGCATCAAAGTCTAGTGCTTTACAATCAAGCTCCACGCCTGCCGCTGCTTCCGGCACTGCTGCTGCCAACTTCAACATGACTGCTTCGGGTTCTGGCAATGATGGATCAGGTGCTTCTGCCGGCATTGATGGTTCTGCCAACTTGGACACAAGAAACCTTAAGAACCTCAAGCAGTTTGCCCATGCTGTCCACTGCTTGAAGAGTGTCCTTGTTCAAAAGACTGTTGACACCACCACCACTGGTACCACACAAACCAGTACGCTTGCTCAAGCCACAGTGACCGCTACTGTCAGCGCGACCATCACCGCCATGGTCCAGCCAAAGTTCGGCCATGGAAAGACTGCCTACACTACCTCGTACACGACCGTGACCCAAGGCTACAACGTTTACTCGAACAAGTTCGTAACTGCTCAGGTCACATCTACCGTCAAGGCGTATGCTGCATGCCAAACAAACAACGTGATCAACGCATTGGCTCCTCCTTCTGGCAAAGCAATGTCCAAGACCACTGTTGCAGGATCTGCCCAACAATGTTGCGAGCAATGCCAACAAACCAGCGACTGCGTTGGCTCTGCCTTCCAAGCCTTGCTCCCTCTCGGCGGTCGCTGCCTCATCTACTACGCCGACACTTGCCCTGCCCAATCCGCAAATTCTCTGCAGTACACTCTTGCCGCACCCAAGCAGTCCCTGGGAACCTATGCTTTGAGCAACGGCGTATGCGGCTACATGTTCTCAGCTGCTGGACAGGTGAAAGCCCATGGCCACGGGTGGTAGTTGGCATCTTGATATCTTATATAGTTAGATGGAGTTAATATAAGCTACTACAATATCGAAGAATCTATAATTTAAATCATAATATAGAGTTCCTCATATCAGGGCTCGCGTCATCTATGTGCCGAGTAGGGCTTTGTCGGATCCATATCAACCTCCCGCCTTCATGTAGCATACCGCATTTCAGTCTGGACATTATTTAATCCGACTTTTGAAGGATGAACGTGGGGTACACTAGATTTGTCGTTTCGAGGTTCGTGCAGCCATCACTTTTGATCATGCGTGGCCTGCAGGTGCTCGAAAGAGCAGGAATTTAGGAAGAACACAAAAATCATGATGGCTGCAGCAAATCCATCACCACAAATCGAGTGCCCCTGCTTGTTCTTGGGCGTGAGTCGCGACTGCCGGCCGGGCGAGAACGGACGGGGGAGAGAAAAGCTGTACTGTAGTATGTACGAGAGTGAAACATGCGCGGCGTGGTCCACTTTCGTTTCCTCACCATCTCGACCAGGCGATTCCAAATGGCGATTCCTCTTTGATGGCGCGATGGACGAACCTTCCATCGCTCTGTTATCCCTCGAGGCGAGTCGTGAAGGTCGTGTCAATTGAAGATTTTCGGGAGATCTCCCTCTGCGACGGTGCGCTCCGCAAACCACAAGTCAGGCGGCCAGCGCGGCTCTGCTTTGGCTGGTTCCTGCATCTCCTGTACTCTATCATCGACGGATGATATATTCACTAACACACCACGAGGCGATATGGAAGTCACTAGTGCATTGGAAGCAGATAGCTGCAGACTAAACTCGACATGGCTTCTTGGTCGCATCTTGCACAGAGTGACATGCAGACAGAACCAATCTCAGGGTCCAACAAGCAATGACACCCGGCCGAGCTCATGTTTACCACCGAAAAACTCTTTTCAGCAAGGAGGATGCAGTTTCACCAACAAGCAACTATAAGACTCTGATACTGCCAAAACTGTAAGTGGGTGCTTGTTTTACTGATGCCCGAATAAGACTGCGCCCGGCCAAATCGGAAGCCACAATCTTTTGGATCTCGGTGCCGCTAGATCGTTAATGTACGTTAATGTATCCTCAACGCTACCACGGCCGGTGCCTCCACGATTCGTAGTGCACTGTCGCGAGTCATCCAGACGCTGCTATTGCTTGCCGCTCGGGGTAGAGATCCTGCTGGAACAGAGCAAGAGGCGCTACGAGCTTCGGATTGCCTGAGCATCAACCTTCCACTTTCGCTTCTCGCCGTCGATCCATTGGTTAGTGCGCTCCACTGAGGCACGTGGAGATAGGTATTGATGTCTTTGTGCATGAAAACGGGCGTTGTCCCTTCTTTCTAGTTGATATAAGGGCGGAACTCCCAGTCCACTCTTGTCGTGGGCAATCCTAGTGTCAACATGTACGAAGGTGTGGGGGATTTGAGATCGGTGATTGTGAAGTTGAACGAAACACAGCAAGCGGCTTTGCTTGATCGTCTCTTTTCTCTCGCCAGAGATGATACGCCGGATGTTGACCAGTCTACTCCGGTGATCAAGATAGTATGGATCTTGCTTGCGATGTCTACAATCGTGGTCACCACCAGGTTGGCAATCAAGTTCCGGACAACTCGCCGACTCTATCTTGATGATGGGCTCATGGCTTTCGCTTTGGTAAGCTGGATCATACCTCTGGACCTTGACTCACTGTGATTAACCATACTGCTAGNNTTACTTGCTTGGGTTCATGCTATCTTTCTACAAGTCTCATTCTACAACGGTCTGGGCCGTCACGTCTTTTATCTGGAACCCGACAAGAGATATCTTGCTCTCAAATATGGATTCATCTCTCTGGTGTGGAGTTACATCTGTCCCATGTTTGGCCGCCTCAGTTTTTGTGCATTTCTTCTCTGCGTCGCCAAAACCGATCCTCTGACCAAGAAATGGCCCATCTGGACATTTATTGTCCTACAAATCATTGTCAATGTATTGGCATCTGTCCTTCTTCTAGCGACATGTGGAACTCATCTCGAAGACATGTTTCTCCTACACCTTGGAAACTACTTCAACTACTGCTTGAACATCGAGATTCAGACAAACTATGCTTACTTTGCTGGTGGTTAGTATACTCAAAATGAGCTATGTCAAATGACACAGGCTAATAGAGAAACAGCCTTCAACACCTTGACCGATCTCTTTTTGACCGTTCAACCTGCTCTCTTGATCATGCATACCAAACTGGCGACAAGTAACAAAGTCGGTGTTGCTTCTCTACTCTGTCTGAGTATCATGTAAGACATCCGTACGGCTTTGCATATGTCCTGGACTGACGAGATTTGATCACAGANNGCCATGATTGCAGCCATTGTACGAACAGTTGCCGCGCATACACTCAGCGACGTTGGCGACTACACCTGTAGGTCTACAAGAGAGAAATCTTCCGAAAGCATGCTGATGGAATGACCAGATGAACTTACACCATTCGTTACATGGGTCTCGGTCGAATTGAACGTTGTACTCACCGTCACATCTCTACCCCTCTTACGACCACTTGCCCAGGNNGGGGCCCGCCAACAAGCAAACAGACTGTTCTCATCTAGTCGCAAGATAAAGGAGCCGTGGGATGACACAATCTCGCTTCGTAGCATGCATACCACAGGAGACGAAGAAAGCAAGACAGGAGCTGGCGTGGGAGTGGTTGCTCTAGCCAGCCCAGCCAACGATGGCGGCTTTTTGGCACAACAAGACACGTCGAATGTCGTTCGAACGGTAGAGGTGTCAATCAGCTACGAAAGCAACGAGACACCAATGATACATGCTTGTCTGGTTGGACTGGTCCAAGGTCAAGCAATGGAACGTTTGGCTGGCCGATGATTCCTTGACATGGCTTTGGTATTTCATTTGTTGTTACCTTTCTAATGTATGTTGAACGGCCTAGAAGTTTGCCTATTTTGTTCTTGACTGTTGGTACCTGTGAACGACGGCAGAATCATGTTGTTGTCATTGTTGCAGACATGTCGACTACAATAACCAGACTCGTCAAAAGCTGCCTTGCATTCCTTAATATACTGGAACACGACAACAGCCAAGATAAACTTGGCCATGTTTTAAGCGTGATGCTTCCGGATCATGTGAGTTTCGTGATTGACCAAGGTTCACGGCCGTTTGGTCGGCAGAGGGATGACAGGTCCAACCTCCTGCAAGACGAAGTGGCTTGACACGATCGACTGGCAGGACGACAAAGTGGCTGAGCCAGACGGAAATGAGGCTTGCGTGGCAGACATGAATGGAGCTAGCTAGAAAGAATTGACGTCGATTGTGCGCGAGGCAGGGCAGGAGTATGACACGGAAGGATGAGAAGCTGGAAAGCCAAAAACGTCCAGACTCTCGTAACCGAAGCTTGCTCTGACGAGGCTCTGTCTATCTTTTGCTGCGTTTGGAACGTGCGTGCCCAGTTTCGCAGGTTTGGATGATAGATATTCACGCAGTGTGTTATGGCAACTTGGATAGAGGAGATAATCACTGCAAGAGAAACAAGGAAGCGCTCATGGAAGGGCAGAGAAGGACAGATCACTTTTGATGATGAAAGTGCAGGCCATGATGGTGAAAAATCGCGGACGCGGGGCAGCCTGTTTGGTGTTTGGCAGCTCCTCCAAGATGACGTGCGTTGGTGGGGTAGATACATCATACTTGGTACCGTCCTGGAACCTGTCGCTCACCACCACGCCTGCTTAAATACCTCGTCCAACGCCCTCCAGAACACACTTTCTCATACCATACCATCTTCTGTGAACACCTCTCATCTTTGATACTCAACCAACTCTCAACTTATACCCCTTTCCAACTCATATCCACATACAAACCACACATCATGTCGAACGTCCCTGGTACGTCAAGCTTGGAGCTCTCCAGCTCATCACATCTCAACCCAATCCATAGCTAACACATCTCCAGCCCATCTCCCCGGTGATCTTGGCGAGCACGACCCTCGCCGTGAGGCCCACCCCATCGGCAACGAGCCCGGCTCTGGTGGCCACGAAGTCAAGCTTGGTTCCAACGAGGCCAAGGGCATTGAGCACGGTGCCACTGCCGCCGAGCACAGCGACAACAACAACCCCAGATCAGACAACACTGCTGAGCACGCCTTCAACGGTGGCAGCGTCGAGAACATGGACCGTCAGAAGCGCCAGCAAGCATCAGACATTCCCGGTGGCCGCACTGGCCACGACGGTGTTGAGGACCACCTCACCCGTGCCGGTGTCCAGCAGGAGTCCAACCGCGGCGACAACTACGGCAGCGGTCTTACCGGTAACACCGGCTCCGGCCTGACTGGCTCCGGTCACCACCACGACCACTCTCACACCCACCACCACGGCTCGACTGGCTCGGGTCTGACCGGCGGTCTCTCTCAGTCTGGCACTGAGCCCATCTCTGGCGTTAGAGGTGCCGGTGTTGGCGGTGCCCCCTACGACGGAGGCAACCTCCAGTCCACTGGCTTCAGCGGCTCCGACCCCCAGGAGCGTCACCAGCTTCACCACGGCACTGCCCACCACGCCCACGACTTCAGCCACCAGCACAACACCCGCACTGGTGAGCTCCTCGACCCTGCCAGCGGTAGAGACACTGGTATTCCCGGCTACGCTGGTGGTGCCTCTGGCTTGACCGGCTCGCACACTGGCACCGGCCTTACTGGCTCGTCCCACACTGGCACCGGCCTCACCGGCTCGCACACCGGCACTGGTCTGACCGGCTCAAACACCACTGGTTACGGCCAGACCGGCACTACCGGCGAGCGCCTCAGAGAGGATGTCCGCGAGGGTGAGCGTGGCCTTACTGGCTCTCACACCGGCACCGGACTTACTGGTTCGCACACTGGTACTGGCCTGGCCGGCTCATCTACCGGCTCGGGTCTTACCGGCTCGCACACTGGTACCGGCCTCACTGGCTCAAACACCACTGGCTATGGCCAGACCGGCACTACCGGCGACCGCCTCAGAGAGGACGTTCGTGAGGGCGAGCGTGGTCTCACCGGCACTTCCACCGGCCACCACGGCTCGACCGGCTCAGGCCTGACTGGCTCCCACACTGGTCAGCACGAGACCACTGGTGAGCGCGTCAGAGACGAGGTCCGCGAGGGTGAGCACGCCCACAACAGCACCGGCACCACTGAGCACAAGAAGCCTTCGCTCTTGGACAAGCTCAACCCCCTCAAGGACTCTGACGGTGACGGCAAGAAGGGTTTCATGAAGTAAACTTCTGGAACACACCACACAGATACCCCTTGATGATGATTACAGTCACGAACGATTACTTTTAATATAGTATAACGAACCTTTCTGAATGAAAAATAATTCTTCAATATTTTGCTTGCCTCTTGCTTCTTTCAACAGTGTGATGTGAAGTGTTCGAAGCTTCGACGTGACCTGCCTTTGCAGTTGATATGGTGGTTGACCAAAGCAGTTGGTGTGTTTGACGAATTTAACCAAGAATGACAAAACAATGGTCAAGGTCGGTCTGATTGATCGTCCAAACGACCTTGTGCCGTCTTGGTGATGCAATCTGAAGGGGTCAAAGTATCTGGTATACTGTGTAATTTTCGACAATCCATAAACGCCGTGATTAATTCTTGATGAAATGGTTCCTGGTTGACTGACTTGTTGCCCTCAAATCGAGGCGTCGCTGCATCTCTGACTTTGCGTCACATCTCAAACTTCATCTGAGAGTCTGAGTCCGGTCGGGTCAGACGTCAAAGATGCCTAGCATCCAAGACAGCATCAATCAGATCAAAGACCAGATCCGCGATCATGACTACGCACAGCAGTCGCACGAACAAACGCAGCGCGAGCACGAGCGCATCCTGGACGAATATGACCGAATGACGCGCCACCGTTCAACACGCATGCGCGAAGAGAGGGACACACGCAGACACGATGGCAGTGAGAGACGCAGATCTAGATCACCTCGTTCTCTGCGCTTCCGCTTCAAGGATGGCAAGAGTGGTGGTAGTGACAGGCGCAAGAGCAAGCATTCATCACACAGGCACAGACACAGACACACCGAGAGACGCACCGATGAACACGACGAAGCCGACGTTCAAGGCTATACCGCCCACCCCTTCTCTCGACCGCATACCTCTGATTATCTGGACCCGTCCATCTCAGCCTCGCCCCAGCCCGAGCCTAATGCTGCCCAGGCCGTAGACCCCGATGTTGCTTTTCGGGAGTCGCTGTTCGACGCCATGGCAGATGACGAGGGCGCGGCATACTGGGAAGGTGTCTACGGAGAGTCTATCCATTCATACCCTCGCCCATCTCTCAAAGATGATCAAGGCCATCTCGAGCAAATGACCGATGATCAATACGTCGAATACGTCAAAGCCAAGATGTGGGAAAAGAAGAATCCGGAGCTGCTCAGAGAACGTCAAGCGCGTGCTGAGCGTGAAGAGGAGGCTCATGATGCAAGATCCAGAAGGAGACGACATGATAGCGAAGACGACGAGTATGAGGAAGACTTTGAATGGGTCGGCAACGAAGAAAAGGGCTACGAGAAGAGATCTACACGCACACGTCGCCCAAAGCCAGACACTCGAGATGCACCACGCGACAAGAGCTTCATGTCCGATGTCGACGCTGCTCTTGCTCGAGGTGCCAAGCGCAAGGAAGTCAAGAAATGGCAACAGGCCTGGTCCTCTTATCAACAAAGATGGCAAGACCTCAAAGCCAACTCTGCACAACTCCAGGGTGACGAGCTCCTCAAAGCAATTCCTTGGCCTGTCCAAAGTCTCGCTGCCACAGATGTCGCCAAACAGAATGTTGAAGACTTCTTCTCCAATGCTCCACTGGATTCTGAAGAGATTCGAGCCAAGACTTTGAAAGACGAGAGTGTCAACTGGCATCCCGACAGATTCCAACGTCGCTTTGGTGGAAGCAATGTCGATGAGGAAACACTCAAGCTGGCTACCAGTGTCTTCCAGACCATATATGAAATGTGGGAGCGTACAAGGCCAGTCAAATAATCAACCTAAGTAGCATTCTTGGTTCAACAACACATCGGCTGTACTCCTCATGTACCACCTCCACCATTCTTCTGTCTATCAAGATCCATATTGACGCCAATTCATCATGGTAGAGATTGTTCACAGCGACATGCGCATGCTCCTGGACCGACACGCGCCCAAAAACACATGCTTCCGCATGCCTCATCCATCAGCTGTATACCAACTGCCACCTCAGCAAGCCAGCAAGTCATACCAGTCGCACCTTCCACAACGCATGGTATAACAATGCCACGTGCGGTGCCACGCGCACACAACAGATGCAGGAACATGAAGGCACGATGGAGGCAATTCCGTATCTAACTGTTTCGCCAAACATCTTTTGCTCCTCGACCAAAACAATATCCTTCCATCAGCAAAAGATTGGGATTGAATCCATCACAGCTCAAAAGACATTCTTGCATCCACGATTCTTCTGCATCTAAAGCAAGGCCCATTCTTCTGTCTAGTAAAGTGTGAGGTATCCAATCGACTTTACTGATAGAGTCCATTGACTGATACCATCTCAAGCCTTCTACATCTTTTCGATCAGACGCCAATCAAGTCCATCGATTCCGAACAAGTTCGTCAAAACATCCACCATGTGCCGTGCCAGAATTACCACCTACATGCTTTGCGGCTGCGTTCAGAAACACTGTGACCTCTGCGTTCCTGCTCTTAAGGCGAGCACCGCAGTCGAGTGGGATCCCACACACACCTGTCCCAACTGGGACAAGAATGCTGCTACCGAAGTCACCGAGAGTGTTAGCAAGCGTTGCCCTACTCATACCAAGGAGCACCTTGAGAGAACTAGCAGAGCTGCTAAGAGATGAGCTTGTTGGCCAGCACACCTTGGGTTGAAGGACAGGGACAAGACTGGAATGGGGTAAGAGTCTATGCGAGGCTTTCTTTGATTGATTGCGATCGAGGATGAGAAGCAGAAGAGTAATGCGGCATTCTTTTGTGCGATTCCAAGGGATAAATGATTGGTATGGGAGTTTGAGTGTTACGACGACAAAGACGATGGGCTTGCATTACTGATTACAAGCTGGGCAAATGTGCCGGATGGACTATGCAAGAGAGTCGAATGTGTTTTGAGCAGAAAAGTGCAAGGAAAAGGCAAATGTGCTGGACCACAAAGACACTTGATAACAAACTCGGAAGTATGTCTTTCTCAATGCTTGTGCCTTTTTCTTTATCAATTTATGGTTTGTTCATCCGAACTACTTCATGCATACCCATCATGCTTCAATCCCTCAATCATACCTCCACTCATCAACGCCCATCTCAACACATTAATCCCTTGCACCTCACCCCCAGCAGCAGCCCCAAAACCCCTAACAAATTCCTCTGCCACCCTCACACCCCTAAGTACATCTCTTCCTTCTTCCGTCTTTTCCAAAAACGTCGCTATCCACTGCTCCAATTCTTTTTCCTCTCCACTACCAATGATACTCTTGTTGATGCCCACAGAAAACCGAATTAAAGCCTTCAACACCACAGCAGCTTTGGCAGCAAATTGACGATATTGTAGACCTTGAGGGCAGAACGTGATGGCTCTTGCACAAGGCAAGACATCTGCATATTCGACAAAACACTCTGTCCATTTCCCGAGTTCCTGGATTGAGAGGATGCCTCTGTTTACATGTTTGAATTGTAGTCTTCTTATCGTTACACCATTCTCTCGCATCCAGTTTAATGCTTTGGTCAGGCATTGTATACCTTCATCGAGTGGGGATCTGAGATCGTAGATGAAGGTTTGGGTGGTGTAGTGGAGTGGTAGTGTTTCAGTTCGGACAAGAGAACAAGTGTGGGATATTGGGGGAGAAGTCCAGGTGTTGTGGCTGCAGGATTGGGAGAGGAGGTGTGAGGTTTGAGATGACGAGTCCAGGACGTAAGAGTAGATCTGGAGACGAAGTTCGGCTGGGAGACTGAGGAGAGGGCTTGGTGTGCTGGTGGAAGCCATGATTTTGAAACCACGGAATTGTTTTCTGAGAAATTGATGGAAGTCTCTGAGAGTAAGAAAAGGTATAGATCAGAGCAGAGATCAGGATAACCGATATAGTAAAACAGTGAAGGACAATAAGTAGTGCTTAAGAATGCTTTTTTATCAGATCATCTAAGATTGTGGGAAATGGTCTGATCAATCTGATAAGATTTACCGCTTCTTTGCGATATCGGGCTTGCGTGCGCCCTGCCACGGCTTTCGTCCAAGGTCCTTTCGCGTTTCATGCCTGGAAGGAGGTCGCATCTCACAAACGTAAAGAGCTAGCAGCATGAGTTCGACAGTGTTGTCCTCAGAGGTATCTCAATTGTCGAACTGTAGACGGCGTGCTAGAAGTGAGAGGTGTTAGCTTGGGTGGATTTCTTCTCCACATCAAACGCGTCAGAGTTGTGCAAAGCGCATAGCAATGCATAACTTCTTCTCAAGTCCGACATCGTTCGTGGATTGATGTGAACAGACTCCCTCCTTGAGCGCTTTCTATATCGAACCAGTTTTGTGACCACTTTCAAACAGCAAATTTTGCTTCTTCTGTAGCCCGAGCGAGACAGTGTACTACTCGTGGATCTAACAACCCTACCCAATTCGATATCTGAATTCTTGTGACTCCCCGTCACACTCGGTGAAATCAAGTGGAAAAGGTATCCGGGTATATTCTCGCGTGCGTCTTGAAAGCACTGCTGACTTGTCTTTACAGGAACATACTTCACATTTCCTTGCAAGACACACTCTGGATCTCGAGGAAAACACATCCATCATGACATTTTCTCAGCCTCTCCCGCCAGATCTCTTGGAATCTCAAATCTCGACACTCGATCTTCTTCTAGCCATGTTTCCCGACGAGGACGAATTCGATATTTCACCTTCAGATCTGGAACTCATCACAAACATCCGCGACAATGGTAGCGAAAGTATAACATTACCACCCGCAGAGATCAATCTGGCTCTACATGTATTACTGGATCCCACACATTCCATCCAAGTCAACGTCACAGCACCACTAAGGACAACAGAAAAGGACTCTCACGAAGCACCCCCGATAACATTTTCTCTGCGTCAACCGACTTGGTTGGACAAAGCTAGTCTGGCATCTGTATCTTCAACCCTCCCGGAAGACATCTTTAGCGCGTTGGACTTCCTGCGCGATCAAGGTCCCTCCTTGATCCCCACAGCTGCCACACCGACAGAAACAAAAACTTCTACTGGTCCTCTGGTGCGTGTATGGTTTTACTTTCCTTCGCTGAGTACGCGCGAAAAGCGGCAACATATGGTTGACTGGGCACCCGCTTACTCGCTTACTGGATTTGTTCTGGCAGGCAAGCCAGGTATGCTCTGTCTCGAGGGCTCAGCGACAAATATAGACGCCTATATGAATGAGATCAAGACGGTGTCTTGGGGAGACATTCCCTCGCATCAGAAAAAGGTGTCGGAGAGGTATAGAGAGACTGGCGCAGAAGTCACCAGAGCATTCGAGTCAATGATAGAAATTACGGATTTGGTGGGAGAGAGGCATGGGGCTAGACAGAATAGAGGAGACATGGCTGCTATAGAGGCTTGGTTGAAGGATAAAGGGTTGGGAGACATGTTTGAGAGTGTGATATTGCAGAGTTAGATTTTGAGACTCAGTAATCAGGCCACTCGGGGTCGACTTCATTTCTCCATGCGCAGAAGCCGCCTCGTACGTCCTTAAGACTTCTGATGTCTGGGTTCATGGTTTCTAGCATTCGCACGACAAGCTGTGAGTCGTTGCCTTGTTTGCAGACGACAAGGACGTCTCTTCCCTTGAGGTCTTCGAGGATTTGAGTGTCTTCGCGGAGTCGGGTTTGCAGCCCTTGATAGGGTAGGTTGATACTGTTGGGGAGACTGCATAGCTCGAATTGTGTAGGATCACGAACGTCGAGAACGACGGGCGCATCATCGTCGTGTGGCGATGAAGTGGAGAGAGTGGAAAGTAGATCCCCGGCACTCATGCGGGACGAAGGTGGTAGTATGTCGACGGGGTCTGTAACACCACAGAATGCGACATAATCCATGGATCCAGAAGTCAGACTCGACTCAGTGACTGTATGGTTTGCTGAGCATGAAGCACAATCAGCACGTCTTGAGCGTAGCTTGACATTCCTGAATTGAGGCATGCTGTATGCAGAGAAGAGAAGAAGGGACGGAGGAGGTGCCGCTGCCTCTGGAGGGGAAGTGATGAGTTTGAGAGTCTCCAAAGCTTGGAGGATGCCCATGACGCCAACCACAGGACCCAGGATACCACCTTCGCCGCAGCTGACGACAGACTCAGCAGGAGGGGGGCGTGGGAAGACGCAACGGTAACAGGGACCACCATCCGAGGCGCCAGGAACTCGCGGAGGATTGTTCAAGACAGTCAATTGGCCTTCGGTACGAAGAGCAGAAGCTGATATGAGAGGCTTTCCTGACAAGACGCAGGCGTCCGATATGAGGTAGCGTGACGTCGGGTGATCTGTACAGTCAAGTACAAAGTCATAGTTGGAGAAGATTTCTAGAGCAGTAGAGGGGGTCAGGTGGGCTCTATAAGGAATATAGTTGACATTCGGATTCAGGCCGCGTAGAAAGGTAATTGCACTATCGACCTTGAAGACGTTGACGCGGTCGGTTGAATGAGCGATTTGACGATGGAGGTTTGACTCTTCTACAGTATCGCCGTCTACCAGACCCAGAGTACCGACGCCAGCGCCGGCGAGGTATGCAGAAGCAGGACAACCCAGACCTCCAGCGCCAACGATGAGGACCCGAGCAGCCTTCAGTCGCAATTGGCCTTGCAGACCGACCTGGGGCATGATGAGTTGACGGCCATAACGCTTGAACTCGGCATTGCTGAGACCGAATCGTTGTTGTGGTTGCTGATCCTGGTAGTATTGGTGTTGCGGGTTGTTCAGAGCGCCCAATATCTCTTGCTGCCAGTCTGTCTCGAGTTTGCCGGCATCTTGGGCGCGGTGTTGAGCCTCCTCGGCGTGGGCTAACTGTTCTCGGAGTTGTTCGAGCTGCTCCTCAGTAGCCTGTATCTGTTGGCGGAGAGCTGAGACGTGCGCGTCGACGGCCGATGTCGACAAGACGTCTGCCATTCTTGCAAGAGTCACTTCTCAAGGGTCTGGAACAAGGAAGGTGCAGCGCAGCGTGCGAGAAGCAGCGGGGCAGCGCTTGGAGCGGCGCTTTTCCGCGACACAGACAGGAAGTTTTTCTTGTTGCGCCTTCCTTAGCAGAACCAGCAATCATGTCGCAGCAAGAACAAGTCCCACAAGAGGAGGAAGTCGCGCAAGAGGAGGTACTACAAGAACAAGAAGAGCAGCTGCCCATCGACTGGCCCGAGAAGATCGAGTACCTGCGCCGTCCCAAAATCTCTCCCGCCGTACCTGCCCTCGCCCTCAAAATTCTCAACACTCCGACAGCTGCGACTGCTTCCTTCACGCGCTTCTCTGTCGATGCCCTGCAGTTCCCCAATCCTGACGTCCGCATCGTCCCTCTTAATGATCCCGAGCATCCTGCCAATGGCCAGTTCGGCCTAGCTGCCAAGAAGCACTTCTATCCTGGCAACTTCATCCTACCCTACATTGGTCTCATGCACACCAACAACCCCAAAGATACCGATCCCGACTCCGAGTACGACATCTCGCTTGACCGAGACCTTGATCTCGCCCAAGACGCTGCCAAGTCCGGCAACGAGGCTCGCTTCATCAATGACTACCGTGGCATCGCCGATAGACCCAATGCCGAGTTTCGCGACATCTGGGTCCAGACTGCTGAAAGAAAGTGGGAGCGATGGATTGGCATCTTTGTCGTGACATCCGGCAGCTCTGGCATGAGGAAGAATGGCATCAGACCAGGAGAGGAGATTCTCGTCAGCTACGGCAAGGGCTTCTGGAAAGACAAGAAGGACGAGTGGGTTGCGCCAAAGAAGACATACGCCCCAGACGCGGTACAAAGAGTAGGAAAAGTCCGCGTGCGAAAGTAGTTGGCGAACGACCTACTCTCTTCTTTGTCAGTGTCTCGCTCGTTTCCATGGACACGATTATTGCATCGCATCGCATCGCATCCCTCAGGCGCATACGTGGCATTCGTATCCAGTACGCCATGGCTATGTTATACCCAAGCTGCTGGTGTTGAAGAACCCTCTTTAAAGGTTCGTTTACGACTGCCTTCTGACGTCACTCGTCAATGGCTCGTCCTCGCATTTGAGCAACTGGCCGGCTCTCGCAGTCTCGACGCCTAAAGGACCATCACGCGCTCCAGAAACATGGAATTCGCATGTCCTTCTCCAGGTACCGCATCTGCTGACCTGCATGTGTCGAGTCTTGAACCAAACACCGGGTAATTTCCTGATGCGGCCCGGCGGATCAATCCCTCCAAACCCACATCAGGATCAACAGGGTCGCAGTGGATAAATTCAGAGGACCGTGATGGACATCTTATGTCATGTATGACTGTTTATGATATGAAGAATAGGTCACCATTGGGAAATTTTTTGATTGGTTCTTCCATCATGTTTATAGCATCAATTAAGTTGCTAGACACTTCAGCCGGGGGAGGCCAAAGTCGCGAAGGAACCAAGTTTTGTTATACGATAGATACAAAGTTACACCAAGACACTCGGCCTAACCACCTCCGTACGCAACTGCTGTTTCTTCCCATAACCAAGAATCCTCCACTATAACTCCTCCTTCTCTTGGGTGACGTTTCCCTGTTTATTTGTACTGTGCGTGCATTTACTTATTCTCCGACTCTGAAAAGGGCCAGTGCACTGCCATTACGTAGGTAGCCCGTTTGTTCCGCTCGCGGCTCTGCTCTTTTCTGACGGCGTCGGCAAAAGTATATAGACCACGGCCCCGGAACGCCATCGTCGGCAAGGGGACTTATACGTACCCGTACCTTCCATTCTACTCGCAAACTGTACATTGCTGGCGACCCCTCTTCTTGGATTTCATATACTCACAACCAATTGGCCATCTCTGACTTGCGCCTTTCCTGGACTGGATTGAACAAGAAGAAAACTCAACTGAGAGTAGAAGTGGAAAATGGCAAGCCCTTTTGCTTCAATTGCCAATCAGAGAGTCACGTCTCAACGACCGCCGCGACAAACACCAGAACTAGATTTTGACAGATGCGCTGCGTTACACAACACAATAGCCATCTATGGCTGGCTACGTAGTGGCCGTAAGGTCGCTGACATGGACCGCAAAACCTGGTGGCAGAAGCGCGGCAATTCTACTTTGGAAGTCCTCTTACGGCCGTCTCTGGTCAAATACCTCAAGAAAATCTTCGACTTACCTGGAGGAGACGGAAGCCATTTCTTTTACTACATCAGCAGAGTTTCCAAGCCGAGAGAGATGCTGTATCTTGGAGATTTGCTGAATGACGAAGAAANNAAGAAGATCAAGGGAGAGAAACATCGATTCATTACTTTGTACATGACGAACAAGGAGTTGGTCAGCCAACGGAGTGGCATTGTGTAAGAAAATCCCGACACTCGATGAAAAATTTACGCTTTCTCAATTTCCAAAGAAGTTGCAAGCAGATGATTATCGAACTAAGCAGAAGGAGAACAACGCTAATCGCGGAGTGCAGATNACGATCAAGAGACTGGCAAAGCAATCTTCATGCCTACTTTTCTACACATCTTCGACCTGTACGACCAAAACTTGCCATGGCAAAGACTGGAATCAATTCTTAGCGCTTATATCGACATGATCGAAGCAGGAAAAGCTGTGGCCTTGCACGAATCTATCGGTCGCGAGCCACGTCTCGGACCAGTTCAAGGTGCAGATGGTCAAACTTCCTGGCAAGAAATCGCACCTTCAGGGCCAAAAGTAGACCCTTATACTGGAGCCCGTCGATCACGCTACGACACTCACCCATGGAGTCTGGTTTCCTACACTCATGGCGACTTGACATCGTGTCTAAAACTTTGGGAGGAGCTGTTTACAGTGATCGAGATCAAGAGCGGATTACGAGATGAAGAAGAAGATCCAAACACCACGCCTCTCTGCAGTCGGTCTGGTCTTTCCGCAGCAGGCGTACCCAGAGGATTTGCCTACGATCTGCTGTCCCACGCCCGTCAACCACGAATCTGGTATGTAGCGCCAGGTATCCGCCTACCTCAAGCTTCCGAATTCGTAAATCAACCCTTCAAACACGTTGCTGCAAGATACCCAAAAGAGACTGAAGGCATCAAGATGCCATTTCTGTTCTTCCGCGCCGAGGGTACGGTGACCTCAAAACAAGCAAACTTCCGCTGGCCGTTCAGCACTGTGCAGGAAGTACCTTGCGGTCTCTACCTCGACTCGTACCCGAACAAGGAGAATCCATTCGAAGACGCCTGTCGTCTCGTTCTCCCCCTTGCGGTAGGAGGAAACAAGAAAGCCAAAACTAGTGATGGTAGATTGATGCAGAAGAGTCATACAGAGGTCTACGCTCATGGCATCAATCCATTCACTTTGCGCCATGGCCCCAAGTTGACAGCGATATTGGAGAATTGGTTGATGAATGTCAAGAGTGGGCATTGGACTGTGGACGAGCAGGGTGTTTCTGGCGGTGTAGAGGCATGGAAGCAGGCGGACACGGAAGAGCATTGGGACAAGTACGTTTCGGCGCATTTAGCATTGTAGCATGGGTAGCATAGTACGAGCATCTTTTCGCATTGTGATTTGATGTCTTCCTTAGAAACAGAGAGCACTCTTGAGTGCCAAGACTTCTCTCGAGACGAGGGTCTGCGCACATTGTAGTTCGGGCTTGCCGTGTACGACGTCACCTAGCTCGCTCGCTTTCGGCTTCCACTTCCATCTCGAATTTCCTTCTCAGTTGCCTTCGCGTAATATAATNCTCGACATACCTTTTTTTTTGATCAGATACGGATTCTGGCCCTTAAAGGTCTAGGAACTGCCAGCATGTCCTACCTGGATGCCGCCCAATCAAGTCGGGTCAGCCAGGCATATCGGACCCTTGGCTTGGTACCCATCAGTTCTCAATACCACTCGGGTGCAAGAACATTTACAGCACATCGACGCAAGATTGCCATCCAGGATGAAAAGCTGGCATTATCACGAGAAGACGTAGTGAAAGACCCGCGAACAAATACCGAAGAGTCGTTTCCGTTCATGGAACTGCCCGCAGAAATCAGAGTCCGAATCTATCAATACGCTCTAGTACGACCACGAAGATTGCATCTCGAGGTCGCACGGACACCAGCTCTGGCTTGCGTATCCAAGCAAATCAGACGGGAATGTCTTCCAACCTTCCTGCGGGTAAACAGCTTCCAAGCTTCATACACAAGAGGCCTAGACAGAACCTTTGGCCTGAGTTTCGCAGACGAAACCCTGGCATGGTTGCAAACACTATCCTTCACAGCAAGACTGATTCAAGACCTCAGAATCACATTTCAAGGAGATCTCGGACAGGGGGGCCACAGATCGATTGTCTTCCAAATTCTCGCCACCGCAAAGGAGACCTGGGTCAATCACTTCAATCGCTGGTGTCCGTTTTGTATAGACGGCTACCATGGCTCCTATTACCATCTTCCGCACCCAAACTACGATCACCCATGTCTGAAAACCAACCCGCTGAAGCTCAAAGGCATGCACGATGAATTCGTGGCTGCTGTGGAGCGTACCTACTTTAAGCTTTCGGACGACTGGGGCAGAGGCGGTCTCTCCATTTGCGAAGTCATTGATCTGGCGAAGGCGGCGGATGAGATAAAACAGAACCCGGATGTGTTTATACCGTTTTGCTTTTCGATACAAAAGTTGATCGAGCATACGGACAAGATTGCAAAGTGGGCGGGTGTGTATAGTGATTATCTGGCATCGCAAAGGGCGCAAGAGGCTTTGCTCGAGGCTGATGGGCTTGAAGAAGAAGAGTTTGCTCTGCAATGAAGTTGGCCTGATCGAATGGCTTCATATTCGAATTGGAGGGATGTGAATATCTACTACACAGTGGAATGTACCTGGACGGTACGACCATACGCGCTGGACGTGTTGTACTATTGGTTTCCTCGGGGTGCCTTTGACATCGGTCAAGTATCCTCTCTCCCTGTCCAGCCTTTCGACAATGGTTTCGACATCCACTCTGGTCTCGTTGGCTCCACAAACCACCTCTTCCGCTCGGAAGGTCTGTTGTAGATGAATCCATCCTCCAAGTCTTGGATCCAGAGCTGCCGCAGCCGTCGCCAGCAAACTGTTCGATCCTGGAAGGACCCCACAGTGCACGTGTCTAATTGGAGGTAGCGACTGCCTCAAGCCATGAATTCTGGCAGCAGCTTTGTCGTTGGATTCGACGAACGCGACCAGTCTGGTCTTCGAGTGCACCTTCACGGCCTTCTCTTCGGCCTGATCTCCATGATGGACTTGGATGTTCCACCTGTCCCTCACCGCGCCTCTTCTCAAGCCTTCTATACTCCAGGGATTCGCGTCCCAGCAAAGAACTTTTTGGACGCCAGCTGTTGCATAGCTGAAAGCGAAAGACCCAATCCCTGCAGACAGATCCACCGCTGCACATCCTTTGTGGGCGTTGTGAGGGTTCGCTGTCGCTTTTAGGCTGGACATATGCAGTATCCTGGCACTTTCCGAGGTGTTGTAGTGGGGAGAGGTGGTGTAGCGAGGGGCCCAGTATTGTGTGATGCCATTCTGCTTCATGCTGACCCAGACGGCATTGTCAAAGTCATTTTGTGATGGCTTCTCCTTGCTATACACGATTGTAGTCTCTGTATGTGCAGTGGAGGCCTCCTCCCAGCGTGGTCGCAAAAGCTCGATACTCGTGTCTTTTTCTGCAGGTAGACCAGAGATGGCGCTGTCGTGTCTTGGGAGCTCAGAAGGCGGATCCGTGGTTTGGGAGGGATGGTTCAGGCGACGGTCACAGGTGGACAGGAAGATGCTTTCAATCTCGTCGGACTCGAGGTTGCTCAAGAGACTGCTCCATGACTCCATCTGGTGTTGGGATGCGCAGTTGTTGTTGCTGCTGCAGTGCAGCAACCGATTGCTGTAAGAGACGTAAAGATTGTGGCTTCAGACTTCAACATTGATTGTGTGTAGTCTAGAAGAGAGAAGAGAGAAGAGAACAAGTCAAACCGGAAGGCTAGCACGTTCTTGGTCGCAACTTAGCTAGTCCCCCAACTTATCGATCCAGAGGCCTAGAGATTGGCGGTGCTGGAGATCGGGGGGCCAAGGGCTGTTTTGGGGATGTGAGGTGACGATGATCTTCACGCGAACCAATATATCTCCTGTAGTTTTCCCACGGTCGCTTTCGGACCCTTGGGACGCCTGGACACACTCCAAGGGCTTCTCTCTTCGTCATATCTCCTGGTTTGTCACCCTTGTGCCAGCCCTCCGGCATCAGGATTCCGCCTTGGGCACGTATATTATTCCCATAGCTTGGTAGGCATTTTTCTTGCTGCTGCTGTGTTTACGTAGATGCTCGGTTTGAACGACCGTCTATCATATCGTTTTGTTCTGCATGATCCCTCCTTCTCATCAAACTTTGTACAAGGTTTGCGAAGAGTTTCCACGCACATGGGTTTCGCGTGTCAGGCGGGAAGAAAGCTTCCAAACTGCCAAGGGGTCCAGCGGATCTGTCTCCGAAGCCGTCCGGCGCGCCGAAAGAGTGCAACTTTGCCGAGCAAAAATGATTGCATGTTTTTGCTTGCCTGTGGGAAAACCAACTCAAAGACATTACGCGGCGACATTAAAAGCTCAAAGGTGCTTGGAAGACACCGCGGATATTCAACTCCAATCGACGATACGGAATTTCAAAGCATCTGTCAGCAACTGGGATGCCTGAAGTTCCCGCAAATCCCAAGTTCAAAAAAACGAGAGTGGCCCATGACTCTTGGTTATGAATCGGAACACGTGTGTGTGGTAGGCATATTCGGAAAGCAGAAGGAGTAAACCCGGGTCTCTTTTGATTATATGGATCCCAAGACGCGGCCTTGTAAGGAAGGCTCCAACTGCATTGCCTGTTTTCGTAAAAAAAACATCGTCTCTTACCAAACGACGAAGCGACGAACGAAGCAGCATCTTTGAATCACTTTATGCGCGCTTGATCTCCCACTTTTGACCTTGAATGCTGACTTCTTCGCTGGCCTTTTCGTCGTAGTCGTACCAATCGCCTTCTGTCAGATCGATGGCGTCGAACTTTGTGTTTGAGTCGATGCCGGTGGCTTTCCACTCTCCNCTGTCTTTACATTAGTACTGCGTTCTTGGGAGCATGTCGGTGGAGGATTCAGATACATCTGGCTTGAACTCGACAAATTCGAGACCTCTGCAGTCGAACTCGATGATCTTTTGGGCCTTGGGGGTGTCGCCGTGGATGTAGGGCTTGGGTGCTTCTTTGATGGTTGCAGAGTGTTCTCTCNNTATTTGCAGCAAATAGTCAACATATTAGGTACCAGAAGAGAGGATCAAGAAGAATGGACAAACCTTGCAGTTCTTGCACTTCCAGACAAAGTTGGCTTCACCCCTGCTGCCGGACACCTCGTTTTGTTCNCTAGTTTGAGAATGTTGGTGAACGAAACATGATGGTAAACTACAAGCACTTACAAATCTGCTCACGCTGACCCAGTTTGGGTGAACTTCACGACATGAAGTACATTGCACTTTGAATGTGTAGTAGAAAGGGCTGTCCTCGGTGTCGATGGGGGCCAGATCGGTTACGCTGTTTGGAAGATGTTGGTATTTTGAAGTCGTGTTTATACACCCACAGACACATGACCTACCCGTTGAGCTCGGCGGTCAAAAAGAGCGCCAACATGATCTGATGTGAATGTTTCGAAAAGAGTCGAATAGTCGTCTAGGAATACTCACAGCAGCGAGCACACAAGCAAGAGAGCAACGGAAGAGAGTGCCAAGGCCGAGCGGGACAGTCGACTCGCGGGACCCAAAAATTACCGGTGATCAGATCATCAGAGACGGCACGCGCAAGAACGTCGACAACACGCCCTCCTCTTGAGTTACCAAGGACCTGGTGGAAGGGGAGCGCGATGCAGCAACGATAACAATGCAAGCACTTTGGTCTCGAATAGCACAGACCGGACTCAGCTGCCATTGCCCGTCATGTGTGTCGGCCGGTGCCAGCGGACTTGCTAGGCAGTCCACCAATGCCGCCGGCAGGAGGCCGGTGAGATGGGCATTGTCGTCGACTTTCGTATACTCGGGCATCTTTGCCGCCGCCGCTACTACCGATGCTGGATTCAAACAAAAGAGACGCGAACAATGGGATCGTGCTATCGCAGACATCAAACACGATCTGGACGATTCTCAATTGGACAAGAGAACCCAAGCCAGGCAACAGACGGAAGAACATCCCCAGGCCGGGAAAGAGCAGGAAGAGTTATACAGGTGGAAACCGCTCTTTGACGACCCGCAGGACGCCGTTCTCGAAGATCAACACCAAGAAACACATCTTGATGGCCCAGTATGGCCAGAGAATACAGGAGCCGGCCTACATCGACCCTTTGTCGCTCCCACGTCTATCTATGCAAGGCCTTCCGCCCGAGAAAGGGCACTCGCCGCCCGCTGGACGACAAAGAAGATACGCACAACCGAGTTGGCTGTCGACAAGCTTATTCTTCGCATGCTTTTACATCTGGATGAACTCAATGCTCGTAAAGATATAGCTGCTGCTGTACCCGAACAATGTCACGATCTCTTCGGCGCCCCTGCTTCTCGCCTCAAGGCTCTTCTGCTATACACCAATGACCGACACATGGAGGCCACCACCTCCCCAGATCCGCATGCGCACTTCAACGATCTCCCACAACAACACAAACATGGTGTCACCTATCGACAGGATGGGTTTGGTGAATACCACCAGACTGCACAAGATCTGAACTCTGCTCTGGGCCTGCTGTTTAAGAAGAAAGAATCAGGCCAACTAGCCTATGAGCAACTTGTTGCAAGGATAGCCTACAATCTCTACATCTCTTCAGCAGCTCCCAACTTGGATTGCTGGAATACCTTACTTCGCGGCTTCATGGAATGCGAAAACATCGGCCTGGTGAACCCAACACTATATGCTATCCAGAATGCCAATGTCCGTCGCAACGAGACCACAATAAAGGCTACGCTCAAGTATTATATCATGATCAACCGGTCCAGCGAGTTCACCGCCTTCGTTGATAAAGTTCGTGGCTCGGGAAAAGGTCTGATGCTCGCAAAGCCCACCATCACTGTCAACGACTCAGGTCGTTCTCGTCTGGTGGTGAAAGAGAATGGCAAGATTGTTCAAAAGCCATATCACACGCCAGCAGTCACGGAAATCATTGTTTATGGCGTCTTGCACTTTATCGGCTTCGACGCAGCCGTCCGCATTGCAACAGACATGGGTCAAGAAGGATGGGGTCTATCTATCCGTGGTTTGACTCCACTACTTGATGATCGAGCGCGAAAAGCAGACTACAAAGTCGGATGCCAGATATGGGATCTGATCAAAAGGCTTCAAGAGGAGAGCAGAGCCAAAGGCAAGCCAGAAAGATTGTTCGCCCGCACGTACTCGGCGATGATGCGTTTGTGTAGTGCTTGCAACGAAATGGTCCGCTTCGACGAGATATTGCGCGAAGCACGGGCTGCCAAATACGAGCATCGAGAGTTGCTGAATATGTTCAGGCAAGAAATGCTCAAAGGATCGTCTCCAGTGCGTCAATTGGAAGACCCCAATTCGAACCTGCAGCGATATACGCGAGGGGTCACGCAAGCGGACATTGAGAACATTGAAGAGAAGGAGCCTGAAAAAGTGGATGAAGAGGTCTGGACGGCGTCGGAAACTCGTTCTGTAATGCCAGCACTCAGTGCTGACCCTACCTCTGGTTCAGATCTGGACTTGGACGATAAAGTTGGTTGGCTACCAGAATCTCCTACCATCACAACATCCCCCAGTGTTGACTCTAGCTCTGGTCTGGATTACCAGGATGAGGATGCTTGGCTGGACAGACCAATGAAACTAAGCCAATAAGGAACGAGCATACGAAATGTGTACATATGGCAAAGAATATTGCATTGGTCGCGGCGTTTACAGGTTACTGGAAATAGGGAATGCACAAAGTCAGGCATATATGGTCATGGGGAGATCATGTACAAGACCATTGGGAACACGATAGAAGTTGTGAATATATATTTCATCAAGTTGTCCATGAGTAAGTACCTTTCAAGAAGTTTAGGCAAGAGCGACAGCAGCCTTGTAGATCTGGTAGAAACACAAGGCCAGACCTGCCGTCCATGTCAGCGAACGAGCGTGACTGGCTTGCTCGGACGATGTGTTGATNCTAACCATCAAAAGTCAGCACAAAAACATCCCAGGGTTGATGCCTAGAGCACATACGTAGAGAAGAGTGTAGAGCACTCTGATGCCCAAGAAGATGGCAGAGAATTGGGCATTGCCAACATCGGTTCTCGTAAGCTTCTCAGCAAACACACCAGACAGAGTTGCAGCAATGAACAGAGGCAAGCTCTCCATGCTGTTCTTGTGTGCAGCTTCGGCGCGTTCAAAGGTTGCAAAGACGGCAGGAGGGAGGGTCTTCTTCATGTGCTGAACGTTGCCCTCGCCTCTGCTGTTTGCATTTGACCATTGGGTATGCTTCTTGACGGTGGAAAGTGCATANGCTACGCGTGGAATGTTTAGAACTCGGGAATTGAGTTGTGTCAGAGCTGCTTACGCGTGAGGGACCACGGCCAGGATGGTAAAGGCCGGGATGGCGAGGAGAGAGTAGTCTGGCATCCTGTTGGTTGCGATATTGGAGTAGATTGGGTGAAAAGCGTAAAGATGACAGGTGAGGGGGAGGGACACTTGACTGTAAGCACCAGCTATCCCTTCGCTCGTCGGGCTCGGATCTCCTCTTTATTCGCGAGGGTACTAAATTAAATGATGACGCCGCTACATGTGAATATGAATACGGAAGGGACTCTTATCTTATCGCTTGGCGGCGTCAGAGCGGGGTGTCCCTCTGATTTTCTCCGAAGTCCTTGTGGCGGCGTCGCTGACTGAAAGAGAAGTTCCTTCGAGAACAATTTTGGTGACAAGAATCAAGTCCTCTTGTTTCCTGCATCCGCCCTTTGGCCTTTCGTCGCTCAATAACACTCTTCAGGCACTCAAACAAAGTGCTCATTTGCGCCCCTCGTCAACTCAGCGGCGTAGTTTCTCGACCTTGATCCAGTTTTTTACTTTTATCAGCAATTCACCATGTCGATGGATCTCGACTCGGTGTCGATGGCACCCTCTGCCCAGCGTGAGGTGACCAACGCTACGTGAGTTTGCCTCCCACTCTCCTACTGAGTATCCAAGCTGACAAGAAACAGCATTCTCTGTTGCAACTGCGGTGCTCCCATCGACGGCACTGTCGCAGCCGGCGCTCTCTGTTACGACTGTATCAAGCTCACCATCGACGTATCGCAAGGCATTCAAAGAGAAGGAACCCTCCACCAGTGCAGAGATTGCGATCGCTGGTTGTCGCCGCCCAACCAGTGGCTCGTCGCCCAGCCCGAATCGCGTGAACTCCTCGCCCTCTGTCTTCGCAAGCTTCGTGGTCTGAACAAAGTCCGCATCATCGACGCCTCCTTCATCTGGACCGAACCTCACTCTCGCCGTATCAAGCTGAAGATCACCATCCAACAAGAAGCTTTCCAGGGAACCATTCTGCAGCAAACCTTCGAGGTCGAGTTCGTACAGGCCAACCAGCAATGCCCCGATTGTCAAAAGAGTTTCACACACAACACATGGCGTGCCGTCGTCCAGGTCCGCCAGAAGGTCACCCACAAGCGTACTTTCCTCTACCTCGAGCAACTTATCCTCAAGCACGGCGCTCACCGCGATGCAATCAACATCAAGGAAATTCACGACGGTATTGATTTCTTCTTTTCTGCAAGAAACCATGCCGAGAAGTTTGTCGATTTCCTGAGCAGTGTCGTACCCATGAAGAGCAAGAAGTCGCAAGAGCTGATTTCGATGAACGTCCACACTTCCGAGAAGACCTACAAGTTTGCTTTCTCTTGCGAGATTGTGCCCATTTGCAAGGACGACCTGGTCGCACTTCCCATCAAGCTCGCCAAGCAGATTGGAAACATGTTCNCCCTAGCTCTTTGCTACCGTGTCGGTACTGCTGTCAACTTGCTTGACCCCAACACTCTCCAAACCGCCGAAGTCGCTACTCCCATATACTGGCGCGCTCCTTTCACCCCTATCGCAGATATCCCTCAGCTTGTCGAATTCATTGTCATGGATATTGAGATTACTGGACCCACAAAAGGACGTTTCGTTCTCGCCGACTGCACTGTTGCCCGTGCCGCAGATCTCGGCGTGAATGACACAACATACTTCTGCCGTACTCATCTTGGTGCCCTCCTGAACCCAGGTGACAGCGTTATGGGCTACCTCCTTGCAGGCACCCAATTCAACAACAACGAGTTCGAGGAGATTGAGCAGAGCAAGACATACAAATCTGCAATTCCCGACGTAATTCTGGTCAAGAAGCACTACCCTCGTCGCAAGAAGGCTGCTGGTCAGAAGAGAAACTGGAAGCTCAAGCGTATGGCCAAGGAAGAGAGCGATATGCTTCCCCGCAAGCAGGACCAGGAACGCCTCGAGCGCGACTTTGAGCTCTTCTTGCGTGATGTCGAGGAAGACGAGGAGCTCCGTCACACCATGCAAGTCTACAAGGCCCAACAAGAAGCCGCCAACGAGATGGAGATGGAGACAGATGACGAGGATGATGATGAAGGCCCTCAAATCCCTATGGAACAACTGCTCGACGAGTTCGAGGAGATGAATATGCAGGATGCCGAATAAGCTCTCACATATCCTTGACTACGTGTTTTTGGCATGGTCAACTCTGGGCAGTCGACCACAAAAAGGGGTATGGGATGTTTCCATGGCGTTCATAGCATGTAAGGCGTTTTATGTTCGTTGTTCTTCTTATGGTTCTTATCTTTCTGGACGTTTAGAGATATCCATCAATGTCAGTCGCAATAAAGCGGCACACTTTTGTCACATCACGCGTGCCTTCCTCATTTGTGCAACTTCGTCGCGACTTTCGATTGCTGCCTGAGGCTTCCACCTCGCACTTTCCCAACCTCAATCTCGAGAATTCGCATGCTTCAGCCGTTTGACATGAATTCTGCTTGTCCTGCTGTCTGCTTTCTGGGTTCTCTTTGAGACCTTCTCGTCTTTCTCCATTGCCTTCGCGGCCTTTTCTCTTCGCCTGAGCTTCAACACCACCTTTCTAACGTGCTTTGCGCACCCTTCTTCCTGCCCACGTTGGCTCTTTGAATCGCAGTCTCTTGTATGCCCACCAGCCGACTGTGCTCTGAGAAGTGCAGCCACCTTTCCATCCACGCTCATCAATCCAGCGAAGCATCCTCACGAGCGTTGTTCTTGTCTGCCAGCTACTCACAAACCGACATACTCTCCAATAACCCCCTTCAACAATATCTCCAATCCGAACGATTCGATACTTCCATCATCGGTCCAAAGAACACCATGAAGCGCACTCCAGACTCCCCACCCACTCCATTTCAGGAAAGCACTATGCGCGGATCCACCGAACTCGGCTCGCTTTCGCTCGCTTTCAATATCGAGGTCCCACGCAGCGATTGCCTCCNNCCTGACAGCGGTACTCCACTCTGGGATTCGTTGTCGTTGCCCAGCAGTCCTTCGCTCAGAGCTCGTGTGCCTGACTCTACCATGGATCTCAATCGTTGGTCCAAACGTGGCTTCTCTGAGGATCTTGCCCTGCCGCCTCGCCAGATCGAGAAGCCTTTCCGCTTCCTGGATCTACCTGCTGAGATCAGAAACATGATCTACGAACTCACCTTCTTGAAGTCCTGTCTAAATACTTACTGTGATGCCTGGGGATGTTGGTGCGCCTGTGGCTGTCCTAGTTGCTGGGACGATAGAAAACATGCATGCTCGCGCATAATGAAGCGCCAGTGTCGACTTCCTACACTCGCTTCGGCGAACAAGTGTATTCGAGTCGAAATCGTGTCTCTATACTACGCAACGACCGATTTCAGATGGTTCTGGGACCCACTGAATGTCTATTGTAACCCCAGAGACTTTCCTCTTACACAATCTATCCAGCAGCTCGCACACACCTTGAACCTCGCTGCAACAAATAGCGTCCAGATCAAACGCATCACTTTGTGCAAGTCTCAACGGAATCACAGCCCTACCTGGATCTTGGAGGAGATCCTTGGTTCGGTGAGCTACCTCGCACCACTTCGAAAGGCTCTCGAACAGACCGGCAGAGTGCATCCCACGGTGCGTGAGTTCAAATTCGAAGACGAGTCTTCGCTGGCTCGTCGCCTCTTTGACTTTGCTGGCTCCCTTGGATCGTTCGAGCTCAACAACAAGAAAGTGATGGACCGGGAGCTCCGAAAGTTCTTGTACGGTGATCCACAAGGACAGGATCTGATCGAGATGATTGAGTATACAGAGGAAGAAGACAGATTCCGCGCACAGCAACGTCGAAGCAGGAAGCGAAGAGCAGATCGAGCTGTCAACAGGACCATGGGCGTGGTGAGATGGACTGGCGTTCTTCGCAGCCGCCCAGCCGCAGACTAAAGCTGACGTACGACTCGAGTGTATGCACGAAGACTCGAAAATGAAGCTTGCAGAGGAGAGTTTGCACATCGAGGCGAAACCGCGGTCAGCCCGCTTGCTCAGACGAAAGTTTAGCTCTACGACGTTTCTTGATCGTTGCTTACACAACATGGAGACCTTTTGCTGGTGGAGACCTGACGAGCATCTTCATCAGCTAGCGTGTGCTTTTGCTGGACACTAGAAACTATGATTTTCTCATGTAGCTTATGGCATAGCCAAATATGATAAGATATGGCTTCTTCTCTGATCACTTGCCCCACGATCTCCAATCACTCTGGTCGAAACAAGCTGACAGTCAATCGGTCCATCATAGTTGGACAGGAAGGTATAGAGGAATCATGTCATACCTACGCAAACACCCCCATGATAGAATGGTCGATTTTCAAGGTTGAAAAGAAGATCTTGAAGTAAGGGGAACCGAGGTCATGAAGATAGTCATCATGTAAATTTCAGGCACAGTCCATCAATTCGGATCAAATGCCAAGAACATGCAAAGGGACTTCACAGGCTTCCAAGTCGGGTCAGAATATTACAGATGTAGCGAACCGAGGAGAGAGAAGCGACATCTTCTGGAGCGAGACATGAAACGACTGTTTCAACACGCGAATCTTTTCTGTATCAAGTTCCAGGGATATGATTTTATCTCTTTTTTTTTTCTCTTTTTTGATGTATCAATCATCATCTCAAAAGAGCCATGTCGATTCTTGGTGCCTTCACTCCTTGGTTAGTTATCGTGATCATTTATACTCTCTTTATTGTTTTGGGAAGTCCAGGGAGATGGAGCGGTAGAGGAGGTCCATGAGTCCTTTTCTCCTGTTGCCGTGTCTCAGTTTCTTGCTTTTGTATCGTCTTGCGTTGTTGCATCAAGGGTAGGTACCATGGACAGGAGATGAAGACACATGGATTGGGACCAATGACCTGAATGTTTCTTCTTCACTACTGTTGATGGATTGTCCAGGCAATGTGTCCAGTAGTTGCTCCAGATTCTCGTTGCATCTGGTCCATGCTTCTTGTCCGAACTGCTCAAGGTATGCCTGTCGCCACAGTTCGTCCCTGTGGGGGCGATGTGTGTCTTTAGCGGTGTAGACGGACAAGATTATGTATGCACATGTTGTTAAGGTTCCCTATCGATGAGGTGTTGTGATGGCGTTTGTAAGATTCCGAGTTGGTATAGTTATCGTTGCTGTGAGACGAGAACAAGGAAGAACCAACGCTGTTCTGCTTTTCCTTTGCATCTTTGTATGTTGTTGACCTATTACTTACTAGTCGTACATGTCTATACCAGCGACCAACGCCATTTATAGGCTCACCATCAGCAAGATGTCTTACTCGGCAATGTGACGGGTAGCAACCCGCAGTCATCTGCCATGACAAAGCCTTATTGGAGCTTACTTCCGAGAGCACCGAGTCGAGGACGGAGCGAATCAAGGCTATGACACTGTAGAGTGTCTCCGAGATCTCAGAGGCTCTCGTTTGAACGGAGTGAAACTCGCTGCCGGGAGAGCAACATCTTTAATCCAGATTCATTGACCAGATTCGGTTCGTTCTCGACGTTTGGGTCCATGATCAAAATGCTATGTATAGGGGAGCTGCAATGTCGCGCACAAGGTGCAGGCCCGAGGAAGACGGACTTCTGATATGAGAAGAGAAACGCCATCTCCGTGGTCTAAAAGAATGCTGTTGCTCTGGGATGATACCCCTATACAGGTGGCCGGGCTGGACATGAGCAGTATTTTCGAGCTTCCCCTAGACAATGTCGAGCTTTTGGATAGTATCTCACGTTTTGATAGGTGATTCATATTCTATTGCTAGAAACGGAGACCTGACCTGTCAAAATCTGTTCTCGTGTCAGAGTATGCGACTAGACATATCAGTCTCAACTGACTCTAGATGCCTGATCTTGTACGCCATCTTTTGGAGTTCGATAAAAGGTAAGAGTGATGAACGCAAGGAGCAAAGGAGCTAGAATAAGTCTTCGGGATTAAAAAACAATCCCCGAGGTCAACCCCTCATTGATCACGTCAAGCTCTCGACCCCGAAGCTTCCCAATTGCTTTCAAATCAACCTTGATGAGTCAACAACAAACATATACTCCTTGAACTTGACTGCAAACCATCAGCTTGAATCAAACTCTTCTGCTACCGTGAGCAAACCCCTTTGTCAATAAACCACTCAAGACACCACCACCATGTCGACAGCATACGCAATCATCGCAGGCGTGGGTCCAGGAACCGGCGCCTCTCTAGCCAGAAAGTTCGCCCTCACATATCCAGTCGCCCTCCTCGCCCGCAATCCCGACAACTACACCTCTCTCGTCGAAGAAATCAACAAGTCGGGCGGCAAAGCCATCGGTATCTCCACAGACGTATCCTCGTCCTCGTCCATCGATTCCGCAATCGCCGAGATCAAGTCTCAATACGGCGACAAGTGTGCCGCAGCAGTCTTCAATGCCAGTGGCCCTTTTGCCAGAAAAAGCATTCTGGAATTGACGGAAAAGGAGTTTACGGGTGGCTATGAGGTTTCCTGTAAAGGCGCTTNNTTCTTGTTTTCGCAACAGACGCTGCCGTTGCTACTTGAGCATACCAATGATGCAGGGGCAAAGTATCCGGGTACTCTGATTTTCACTGGCGCGACTGCAAGTGTCAAATCGAATGCGTTGATGAGTGCGTTTAGCACTGGCAAGTATGCGATGAGAGCGCTGTCTCAAAGCATTGCGAGGGAGTTTGCGCCTAAAGGTGTTCATGTCGCTCATGCTATCATCGATGGCGTGATTGATATCCCGAGGACAAAGGAGTGGTTGAAGGATATGCCGCCAGAGGCAAAGATTGAGGCCGATGCTATTGCAGAGGCGTATTGGAATCTGCATACGCAGAGCAAGAGGGCTTTCACCAATGAGATTGACATCAGACCTATGCTGGAGAAGTGGTAGAGTCATGTATTCGTTGCTATGAGATGCTTTGCGGAAAAGAAACTGGGGTATCATCCATGAATTCAGAAAAACGCCGTGTCCAAAACCAAAGAAAGTGCTCGTTCAAGAGATGTGTTTCTCAGAACAGAAAGGTGGGCAGTTCATGCTCCTCTTGGACTTCAGTCATGATCTTCTTTTCTTCTCTTTCACGCTTCAATCGTGCTTCTCTGCGTCGAGCGATTGCCGACGTTGCAGACTGACAAGGTTGTGGGATAGAAGGGAAGCCAAAGTCTGGCTCCGTCTTGATTGTTGCAGGGCGAGAAAGCTCTGCTTTGACTGCGGTTGGCGGAGCAGGCTCGCGTACCGCGCGTTTTGGTGGACGGGAGATTTCACGGTCGACGCTTTTGCGCTTCGTGTGTGGGGATCTGTCCGAGAGGTCTGAGGAATAGGTTGTTGAGGACGAAGGGTGATGCGATGATCGTCGAGCAGTACTTGTGTTTGCGGAGCGCGGATTCGCAACCTGTTTGGAGACGTTGTTCGGACGAGAGGGTGTAGGTGTAGTTGGCTGAGTGTGTGATGGGCGAGACAGGGCTCTGGTAGGCTTTGGAGCGTCGAGGTCGTCGTCGGTCGTGTCTTCTTCAGCCTTGACCTCCTTCTTGACATCCGGACTCTTCTGCCCTTCTAGTGGTCTCCCTCGTAGATCCAGTGGTTGTGCTCTGTCAAAGCCTGCAGCAGCTCTGGTACTGCTGCGTCCAACGACCTTGACCGGCTGCAACCTCTCTCTTTTNCTGGGGCTCGTCATCAAGCCTGCCAGTTGTGTGCCCATCCACGGGTCATCATCATCCTCTTCCTCCTCCTTCATGACGGCTTTGATGGCCGCCCTCTGCAGTTTCCCCATCTTCTTTCTTTGCCCGTCTTTACTCAGCTGCCCAACCACGGGTCTGGCGATCGCATCTGCACCTCCTAGAGCCCTTTCTCTTTTCTTGGCCAGCTCTTTCTGGCGTCGGTACTCTGCATGCGCGAGGTGTGTGGTGAAGAGTTGAGCGGTGGCCATGAATTCGTCCGTCACCATCCTCCAGCCGTCATCGGCGTCCCATCCGGGCCGCATAAACTCCTGCTTAGGGGGTGCGGGCGGTGGGGATGTCGAGGGCGAACGTAGTGATGCCGCCGTCCGAGAGACGTCCTTGGGTGTGCGAATGAACTCATCGAGTCCATCCGGCGGAGAAGATGGCGGTGATGAATCGACCTTGCGGCGTTTGACCGACGCTGTAGTGGTCGTCCGTTGCTTGCGATCGGGTGGAGCTGGATTCGCGAGCCATGGTAATGTTCGCGGCATTGGAGGTTTCGGTTGGGACAAGATTGGAGTGAGGGAAGACGCGTTGAGTGGGGAATGTTTCGCGCGTGGAGGCGTCAAGAAATGACATGCGCCAAGTGGGAGTCAAAGAGTTGGACTCTTTGTTGCAACACTCCCATCACTTGATTGTCTACCAACACATTGCATACATGTCAACAAAGAGAGATTTACTTCTAGAATGCTTTGGCACATTTTGGCTATTCAAGAATCTTCTATTCCATGTATATTCATCAAACTCAACCAAGCTTCGGGCCCGGCACATCGGACACGAAATGTTTCATCAAGGTCTGATTGTTCTTCCTTTGGAGTCTTGCTTCAAAAGCTCTTTCCTGTCGTCTGGCCGATTGTAATTGCTTGTGTTGGGCGAGCAGTACTGCACGTTGTTGGGGAGCCGGAAGATGTGCGAGGGCAAGACGGTCACTGGAGCTGAGCGTGCTGAGCTGTTTATCGACTCTTAGAGCGCGCACGTCTTGTCTTGTGAGTGCTTGCTCATGATTAGATTGGCCGGACGCCGAAGGAGTGTCGAGACCCGAAGCTTCGGTGGGTGATGAATTTAAGAGAGACAGCGGCGTTGCACTCGATCCTGACGATCTGTGATGATGCTGCGTGGTCCGCACAGAACGAGACGTGACCACTCTTCCCGAAGGCAGAGTAATGTTGTCGCCGTCGATTTCGAGTCCTGAACCTTCTCCCTCCAGATCCCAAAACTCCCGATACTCGGACTCTACATCAGAGATGTCGAAAGCACAATGCTTTTTTCCAAGCATGTGCTGCTTGATCGCTTGGGCATTGCGTCTTTGTGTGCCGCAGGTCAGACATTCGTGGTAGACTGAGATGACGAGGTTCAAGTATGTGAGCAGAGTTGTTGGATCAACAGTCAATTGATGCGGTGATGGGATCATCATGCCATGGGATATGGCCATGTGTTCGAGATTTGAGGCGATGCTTTCACAGGTCTTGATACAAAAGAGACAATGTGTTGGGTCGAATTCTATGTCGTGTGAAGCTTCTGAAGCATCCTCGCCATCACCATCGACATCGCTTGACGATTGGTGGCCGAATTCGCTGGTTGGTGCGCCTTGAAAGGCTTCGGGTTGGGCCAATGGCTCGTGGGTCGAAGCCTCAGTGGTGACACCAGGAGAACCAGACGTGTTGCTGACTGCGAGCATTTTTGCAGAAACCAGATTGACACTGCGAGGAAGAGAAAAGAGAAAGTGGGATAGAATACACCTATCTTTGGGAAACAAGATGCCATGTTATATATACAGCATGTGTGGCTTGTCTTCCACAGTCATAGAGCCATGATTGGACAGAATGAATGGCGAAGGATGATTCGTCGTATGGATTCTGGTTGACTCATGCCTCGAGGTATTCAGACAGATCAATATTCATCAAGCCAATACCTGAGCGCCTTGCAAGCCTCAGTCGACTCTCATCTCATATCCTTATGATGCTCGTCACATTGGATTGTTGTGATAGGTTGTTGTTGTTGTTGTTGTATGGAATGAGTCAGAAAGTCGAGCAGCCAATAGACCATTGCGGGGCCGAGGCTGACCGGGCTTGGACTTTACATAACCCTTGCATAAACTCGGATGTCAGCCGTTACAACGCTCGACTCGAACACAACTTGGCAGTCGCATCTCGAAGCCTTGAGATCTTAGTGGCAGCCACTAATCGTCGATGTCTTCGGATATGGTTCGCGTGATCGCGATGAAGTGAAAAACAATAATCCACGAAAGCCCCTTGGGACGCGTGAAGTGCATCCAGACTCTCACTTCCTCCAACGATGACATGGATAGAAACGACAATCCGCTAGGGCCTGCATCGCCCGACGGCATAGACTGGACGCTGGATATTCCTGATACCGATCACGTTCGCTTCTTCCGATCTATACAATGGCATGAGACGCTCTTAGGCCCGGTACAATCTTGGGGCACTGCTCTTCGCCTCTATGTATATCAGGTTTTTGCTGACAAGCGTCCGAGTTGCGTTTACTGGTATGTACAGGCTCCATTCGACATCCATCACAACTTGGTCTAATGTGATAACAAGGNNGGACCGGAGAAGGTCGCCGTCTACAATGAGGGCTTTGCAGAAGCTGCTGGAAGGGCACATCCTTTCTTGATGGGCCACACCTTTGCAGAGGCGTTTCCTGAAATTTGTGAAGACATCATGCCTGTATTTGAAATGGCCAAGAAGACGAAGAAAGACGTTCCAGTCATAGAGATGCCCCTCATGGTCAGGAGAAACAATTTCCTCGAGGAGACACATTTTACTGGAGACTTCATTCCACTAAGAGGAGACGACGGCAAGGTTCAGGGCTGGTACAATTCGTTGGCCGAAGTGACGAGACAGAAGATCGCTGACCGCAGGCGAAGAATGCTAAACATGATTCCGGTTTTGCCCAAAGGTTGCACTTCCACGACTATTGGCTCTCACTTCATCGACTGTTGTCGGACGAATCTGTTGGACATACCACTCGCTCTTATGTGGGAGATAGACAACGCCTCGAACTCGACACAGCCGTCCCGCAAACTGAAGCTCAAAGGAAGGATTGGTGTGCCGGAGAGCCACTTACTGGCCGAACAAGAGGGCAGTCTCGACAGCGACGAGAGCATCTATTCTCTATTAAGGGAGGCAGGAACCGATCCCATCACTTCACCTTGTGGACCAGAGTTTGATGGTGTTGAGTGGGAAGGCTTCAAGGAGCCATCGGAGCATATCTGTGTCATACCACTCTCGAACGCTGGACGCCTATATGGATATCTGCTAATCGGGGCGAATCCAAGAAGACCAATCGACGACGATCATGAACAGTTCATGCGCGATCTCGGATCGCAAATGTCTTCGTCTATGGCATTCTTAGTTTCGATGGAAGAATCGAATGCGCGACAGTCTCGCTTAGAAAATCAATTGGCCGCGAGTGAACACCATATCAGATACATGGCTGACCATCTTGACATCGGTTTGGAACATCTGTCTCTCTCAGGGAAGGTGCTTTGGGCCAACGAGCATTATTTCAACCTCATCGGTCAGGAACCCATTTCCGATTTCGCCGAGCTGCGACTTCCGTTCAAACACCACGTTCTTGAGGAGGACCAACCAAAGATGCAGGCAGCCTGGGAAGCGGTGTTGAAGGGTGTGATAACGACCACGACTGAGTTCCGAATGAAAAGGCTGTGGAACCCTCCGTCCGGACCACCTGTGCCCGCTACTGTGCTCATATCAGCTGTGCCATACATCGAAGATGGCGAAATCAAGTCCATCATGGCTTGTATGACAGAAGTCAGTCGTCTCAAGTGGGCTGAAGGGTGGCAGGCCCGAGCAGCACAAGAAGCACAAGAGGCAAAACGACAACAAAGCGAGTTCACTGATGCTATCTCACACGAAGTCCGGAATCCCTTGTCTGCCATGCTGCAACTTGCGAACAGCATTTCTGGATCTCTGGAAGACTACAAAGAGAAAGAGACTAGCGCTGAGGAATACCTTCACGTAGTCCAAGAGAATATCGAGGCAGCCAAGACGATCATCTTCTGCGCTTCTCACATGCGCAAAATATTGGACGACGTGTTGGTTCTTTCCAAGATGGACTTTATGCTTTTGTCTCTATCACCAAGCCCGGTTCAGCCACTCGATCTTGTCGAAAATGCTGTGAAGATGCTACAAGCAAACATCTCAGCGGCAGAGATAGAGATGAAGATTGAGGCGCATGAATCAGTCAGCGAACTTGGAGTTGATTGGGTGATGTGCGACCCTTTGAGAGTCACACAGATCCTGATAAATCTGTTGTCTAACGCGATCAAGTTTACACGACTAGAGCGTCATCGCTGTGTGACTCTGCGATATGGCGCTTCCATTGAGGAGCCANAAAACTCATTCCAAGAAGGTCTATGCTGGGCTCCAACAAAAGAAGAACATGAAGACGTCACCCTCGAGAAAGAATGGGGCAATGGCAAGCAGATTTACCTCAGCTTCTGCGTTACTGATACAGGACCAGGAATGACCGAGGAAGAACGTGCCCGCCTGTTCAACAGGTTCCAACAAGCCAGTCCCAGAACTTCAATAAAATACGGCGGTACTGGTCTTGGGCTCTTCATATCTCACTCGCTCACCGAAAAGCAAAGTGGAAGCATGGGTGTTGTATCACAGCCAAACAAAGGTTCTACCTTTGCATTCTACGTGAAAGTTCGCCAATCAGCCAATCCTCCTGGAAAGTCTTCGAAACATAGTCTTCAATCAACTCAGGAATTGGTGCTTCGACAACTAGAGAATACACAGGCGTTGAAAGTTATTCAAGATACAGCGGTCATGAAAGAATCTGAAGCAAAGCAGCGCCGAGCAACTCTGTCGAGCCTAGAGGATTCTCGAGAACACAAACCTTTGCCTCAGGTAGCGTACCATGTTCTTCTGGTGGAAGTAAGTTCATCCCATACTGCCGGCTCGTAAACTCTCATGCTAACCTTCCTAGNNGACAATTTAATCAATCAAGCAATTCTCCAGAAGCAGCTTACGAGAGCTGGCTGCATTGTCTACGTTGCCAACCATGGATTAGAGGCGCTGGAAACTCTACGCCGCGCCGATATCTGGGAAGCAGCCGCTGGTTCTGGCCACAAGTTGGACGTCGTACTAATGGATCTCGAAATGCCAGTCATGGATGGACTTTCCGCAAGCAGGGAGATTAGATATCTCGAAGAAGCTGGAAAACTGACCAGACATGTTGAAATTATTGCTATCACTGCCAATGTCCGAAAAGGCCAGGTCGATCGCGCGTTGGCTGCGGGTATTGATGCAATCATGGCAAAGCCGTTCTTGGTATCTGATCTGCTAGAGACGATCAAGGCGCGACTGGGAAGATAAGCGCGCGTTTCAAGATGCATCGACTGACTTGCAGCACTACGCCGCTGGAAGCGACGTACGATGTTCCTGGCAAGCATCTCTGTCCCATTAGAACAATGGAGCACGAGCATCAGCAAAACACCTTCCAACTCCGTCCAGATTCTTCGGCCTTATTCCTAGCGAGCCAGCACGATATGGACGTACCAACACGTATAACCAGGCCGCTGTACGCAGACGGACAGCCCGTCAGGACAGGAGTGATCGAATTTGGTATGGACGGATGTATCACCCCCATGAGCCCCACTAGCGTCATGAAGATACCAAGACTAGACGCGACACTTCTTCCCGACGGATCTCTCGAGCCAGACGGGGACAACATCTGGCGTCGCGATAGTCTAGAAGTCGAAAAGCAAGTCTATCGCCGCCTGCATGGCATACCAGGCCTTGCAAACTGGGATATCTCGATCAATGGATAGGAGCTCGAGTACTATCGGAATGGAGACTTGGAAGACTACATCAAAGACAACTCCGCACCCCCATGGACCCAGAGACTGGATTGAATTTTGCAAATTGTCGACTTTGTGGCTGCGTGTCATGAGAGGAAGGTGCTATGGTTCGATATCGCACTACGCAATGCATTACTTGCAGATGACTGGGCCATCAGAGCCATCGACTTTATCAACAGTACAGCACTGCCGATGGATACGAATCTCGATATCACGGAGTGGGATAGCTACACGGCAAAGCTGGAGGTGACACATGTCACTAATGTTTGATACTCAATTTCTCGCTGAGAGAAGTTTCAAACAGATTGTGTGTATGAGGAGGAATGGCCGGCGATAGACTCTTTGCCAGGTACAGAGGGTCTTGTGCTTAGTTCCATCATTCGCAAGGCATGGCAACATGAGTTCAGCAATGTACTGGAACTGCGTCGTGCGCTGCGAAGTCTGCAAGTCGGAGGAGAATCATCGAAGGAAGGGTAGGGATGAGACCAATTTTGTTGCACATTTCTCTATACCAGGTTCTTAGAGACCCTCATGTATTCATATATACAGCACGTCTCAAGGATCGTTCGTTCCGTCATCGTCTAAAGGCTCCTTGGTTCGAGCCAACCGGACTGAAGCTGGTTCCAGCGCCAGCTCGACCTTCGATTTCCCAAACTTATACCGGCTAAGTTACACGAAAGTCGCGGCAAATTGACACATCGTGTAATCCCTCATTCTCGAATCCCAACCTCTTTCGGCCGCACTTCTTGGTTCCCTTCTGCTCAACTTTCCCTTGTCTCCCTTCTGATCAGCCTCCGTCTTGTCTACCTGGCCATCATCCTCATACTCCATGAGATAGTACGATATACCCACCTCGACGCCAAGCCATTTGTCTCTCAACCAGATCATGTGCTTAGTGATCCCGTCATGATGTTGCATGTCCCCAACACCCACATACATACACACGTTGCCGTTCTCAGAGTATTCCAGGCTCAACCATGCGTTATGGGTATGAAACTCTGCCCAAGGCTCTTCACGTCGCATCTCTTGGAAGCGGTTGTAGATGTGCATATGGTGAGGATGGAAGGGCGGTGTGTAGTAGTGTGTTTGTCCTTCGGTCTCTTTGGCTAATGTAGTGAGGTCTGGATAATGGATGGCATCTGGACTTTCATCATGCTCTGGTGAAGTGTCTGGAGCAGGCAGTTGATTTATAAAGTTTTTGATGCGATTGTGATTGTAAGCTGCGGTGTGCATCTTGTTCGTGGGCTCTAGCATGGCTAAGGCTTCTGCTGTCAGGGTTGTGGCTTTGGCTTGTTCCTTTTGCGATCGTGAGGCTTGTGACCTTAGTAGGCAAACGGGTTTGCTGAGGCGGACTGTGGAGTCGCTGATGAAGCTGTCCCGAGGCGATTGAGTGCTTGATGTGGTGCACTGGTTTGCCATCGTGTTGTAATCTGGTAGATGGGAATTTCTTTGATGGCGAAGATGGGTTTGAAAGTGCTGAATTATACTCTCAAGATCGAGTCATCGCGATGACTGGTGTGTTTGCTGCCTGAGCCTTGGAGAGCCAGTCTCGTGCACGAGAAGGAAGAAAAAAGGAGGTATTCAGAAGTTGTGGTAGTTTGAGGTCATTATAGGTAAATTGTGATTCATGCAGAAAAACGCGGCGACGGCGACGAGCACTATTCATCCATCGTCTCTTCACCACGAATAGTCCTGTACGCTTTTATGCCGTCAGGTTCCACAAACCAAGGATGCCTGTGCGCAGCAAAGCTTGCCATCTCTGGTTTGGGGATTACTGGCATGCAGCCCATTGAAATAGTGACCTCGCCAGGCATGAAATCGACTTTGGAGAATATAGGACTGGAAGCAGTCAGCAAGAAGCAAACAGTCTTTTGCTTTCTTGACGCGAGTCTCGGTATATCAATGACTCACTTTCCATCCACAGCGCAAAAATATCGATATATCGGGTTACCGCTTTTGGTAGCTTTATCTGCATAGAGCTTGAGCGTGCCATCTCTGTCCTTGATATCGACTTTTTCCTCTTCGATGTTGAGATTTGTGGCTACTACAGAGCCGGTCGCTTTTCGACAGTTTTCGCAATGGCAGAAGTGGCCGCGTGGTTCTGTGAAGAGGTTGTCGTTGATTGTTACTGTAATGCTTCCGCATAGGCAGCTGCCTGTTATAGAGTCCTTGAAGGAAGACAGATCATGTCGTTTCGGGTCGCCTGTAAGATGCGACATTTGATACAATATTTGCAAGCTGTAGACGATGAGGAATGAAGACGGGAGATGCTCCTGCCTATGTTGTCGCTTCAAGATCCCGCCTTGACTTCAACTGCATCGGGGATTAGTAAGCTTCACGATCTTAGAGGGAGCACTTGGATGGAAACTACTTGATACAACTCCATCGGTCATGCCTCGCATTGGGTTGCAAGTGTTTGTAGCGCCATCGCCCAATTTGAGCAAGAGCTACCTAATCCGAGTATGAGCTCCAGCAAAGGTAGGCGCCATTACAAGGCGGTGAGATTCTGCCACCTGTCTGCCAGTCTCGGCATCCTGCCGCGTCGACCTTCGTGAAGCGTCATTTCCTCCTTCGAGACATCTTGATGGTACAATCATCTGTGAACCCGAGCAGAAAGCGAAACTGGAGGCTATCAAAGCAGTGCCTGATGACAGAAGTTCGACACAAATCCATAACCAACCCACCAAAGCGCAAGATCTTTGGTCGGTCAAAATCCGAAGCTTCAGTACTAAAAGGAGGTGTAAGGATCCATCAGGGAATGGCGGCTGCAACCAAATCTCGGACATTGGAAGGTTCTTGACGTGTCGCCAAATGCATGAAGAGCCATCAGACGCACTCTGATCTACACACACAACGATAAGATCACACGATGATTCTGGTCTTTTACTTGGCGATGCCCTCCAATAGATATGTGTGGTTGATCTCTATTGAGCACGATCGCTCATGAACTTCCCATCCTCTTGCTACCATCAACGCATCATCATGTCTTGACCGATATTTGTTGCAAATATGCTCGTGGTGTTCCTTAGATCGCTATTGGCACGTCTTCCGTCTTCTGAATCTGCAGTCACAAAAGATACTAAGATATGCAATGGCCGCCCAGCTACTAGCATGGACTCGACCCTGGCTCAAGATATCAATGGTCTCCCTTAGACGACATACACGACCTCAAGAAAGATCAAAGAAAAACTGAATTGTCATCAAATCTACTTCCGCCGCCGATGTTCTTCGATCTCAAGCACAAGACCGACCAATAGCCTCTTTCCAAGGCATGAATTCACTGCTACTTCAATCCATCCTATCCACCCTCGTTGCTCTTCCTAGCTCCTCTCATCTCGATCGCGCTCCGAGTGTTGTTTAAGTCTGACTGCCAAACTTCTTATTTCTCGATCATCAAGTCCTTGTTCTGCCTCACGTACTCATCTTCTTCCTGGGTACCGCCCTCGTTCTCTCCACCATCCTGGTTGAAACGCCAGGCCAGTCTCAAAGCTCGTTCACTGCATCTGTAGACAATACCGATGTCGGTCTCTCGCTTCAGATAAGATTTCATGACCAATCCGACAGCACCTTGCTCATCCTGATTGGCCTGGAGTTCCTCCCATTCTCTGTCACCCTCAGCGTCTTCACGAAAGCAGACCATACCGAAGTCGATCATCATGACTTTGCGAGTCAGAGGATCCGCCATGAAGCTGCGGGTGTTGACGTCACGATTGAGTATGCCGCAGTCCTGGATGTTGCTGAGTGCTTTGATGGCCGAGTCGACGGTGGATTGCCAGTGTTCGGTGGGCAGGTGCTTGTGCAGATCTGTAAGGTGGAAGCCATCGACGTACTGCATGAGAATTCCAGGAATGGTAAAGATGCGGGCATCCTTGTCGTCAACATCTTCGTGCTCGTTGTCTTGTTTGGTGGTGGTTGGCTGGTCCAGCATCACTTCTCCGAAAACCTTGGGCACATCTTCTCCTTGGAGATGAGACATGCGTTCATAGGCTTTCTTCTCGGTCTCGTAGGTCATAGTCGAGTCCCACTGAAGATACGCCTCGCGTTTTGCAACACTCCATCGGTTGCGATTGTCAACGTAGGCCGCCGACCAATAGTCGTTTCGCTCCTTCTCCGCATCCCAGTAGCTGAAATACTCGTCGGCATCACCGCAGTCAACGAAGTCATGGTATGTCTTCTCGATCTCAAGAGTCCAGGGGGCAGCATCCCAGTCATCACGGTGCTGAGTTGAGAAGCGTCTGTCATAGAGTTTGAGCACGCATTGCGACGCGTTGTTGAAGCTGGCTGGATCGACAAAGCGGATGACCATGCAGCAGGAAAGAGTTGCTGGGAAGTATTTGGTGATCACGGCCTTGATTGGAGTGCTTTCTTCGGATGTTTTGAGGAGAATTTCATGGCCAGGGGTATAAGGGCAGNNCTGGATTACCGGTCAATCGGAGTTCAATTTCACAGTGGAGTGAAAGGCTTACAAAGGGGACACAGTGTCATTAGGGTTGTTGCAGTCAAATCCTTTGACTTCGGCATCTTCTGCAGCTTTGAGAACAACAGGGTTCATCAAGTCTGTGTTGGAAGCAAGACTCTCGCAGTCGTCTTGATCACGATCGCCACCATCGAGTACATCGACAGGCAAGGTACTGTATTGGTCGACTTTGATCTTATTGTTCCCGCTGATAGCTGCCCATGGCTGAGGCGCGTCAGAGTTCATCTCGATACTGAGACGCTTGTCGCTATCTTCATACCCCTCGGCCGGCAAGACAATCCTGATCGGACCGCTGAGGTGAACCATCTTGACGCGTGCGTCTTTGTGGAGAGGTGAGCGCACACCAGTGAGACTGGCCGTGTTGTTGTCCATGTTCGTGGCGTGAGATAAAGGCGAGTGAGGCAAATCAGCCATTATGTAAGTGGACGTGTTTGTCGCGCCGGTGTAGTGTTGTTTCTCCCGGATTAAGAGGAAGATGAAAGAGAGGCGATGGTGAGATTACGTGTCGTTGGTTGTTGTTGGTGTTGTTGTTGTTGTGCGGCAAACCAATTCTCCGTTTTGTATGGAACACGTTGGTAGGTGATGTGAAGCGATCGAGGAGCTGCCGCTACAACACTTTCACTTGTACAACGATACGTGAATATCTGTGATACGCCGGATGGGTAGGTGCATGAACCCATGTAAGGTTCACGAATAGTGTTTTTACCTGTTCTCTATCAAGTGTGTAATACTTTTCTGTCAAGTACTTGTGTAGAAGCTCAGGATTTCATCCTTATTTGCCTGGATATCTCTGGGGTGGCCTTTTTATAACCTCGAGTCGTTTTCTCCCGGCTCGCTTTCACTCCATGAAAGCGTTTGTAGCAATGCAGAGACTTGATAGCGTATACGTATGTCCTCGTTGCATCTCACCTCTTGATATCTGCTGACCATACAGGTTCACGACAAGTCAACGAACACGTCCCATAACGACATTCGCTCATCACCCAATCACGACGACGTTACTTCACATTCCTTACATCGATCAAGCTCTCACTTTCATTGCATCAGGAGGAGCTCTCACTTTCTTCACATCAGCGCGGCGTTCAGGGAAAACCAGTGATACCCAGGTCTGCTTTTCGGTCTTCTTCACTCAGGGGAAGGTTTGGTTGGGGTTTCTTGTACATTAGTCATTGCATTCACTCGTTCCGATCATTGCGTTCGCTACAATCGCTTCAATAATACTGTTCCAGTTCTCTTCATGTCAAGCCCTCTGTGAACATGCCTCGTTGGTGATACGTACTTTGCATCGGGATAGCTGCATATCAATCGCAAAGCTTTCCAGGAGACAGCAATCGTGTGATATCTTGGAGTGACCTTCCCATACTTCTCTAGACCACACTGCCTTGCTCAACTACCCTTCTGCATCGGCATAGCTGTATGCAGACCACTACTTCACAATCGAGATGGTGGTTACCAGATAATGCTTCTACACCCTGTGATTGAATGACGTAAAGCCAGGGACATGCTTTTCTGTATTGCACCTTCTTCACCTTGTCGGACTTTGGCACTGTAGTCTACTTGAAGGATATCACGATACGATAATCTCTGCTATCGGGTGGGGAGAACAAGTACAGGCGGCAAATCAAGCAACTACGTAGCTTATTGGTATGATACGACAAGTGGACATGAAGACAGGAACGTTCTTCAAGGCCGCCCGGATGGATTCAGGGGTAAGGTGCACACAAACGTCGACCTTCATATCTTCGAGGACTCGCGGAGCGATAACCCACGCAACGTCTTTTTCCTTTCATAGAACACAAAGCACATCCACAAAGAGTGGAAGAACAGATACAAGCGGCGGGATAGGATTTCCTATCCCGCGTATCCACGTTTTTTCTACCTTACACTCCTCTTCTCGCCTTCTTCAACCCCATCTTCCAGCCTCTCTCTCCCTCTCAACTCTTTCAGCTCTGGCTTCCTCGCCCTCTTCATCTTCATATCTATAACTAACCTTTTCTTCCTTTTCTTCCTCCCTTCGGCCCCGTCGGCGCCTCAATGGATCCCCGTCTTCCTGCTTCATCGCCTCTACCTCTTTTTCCCATAGTGGCACTTTCGCGGCGTTGCTGTTCTTTGGCCATGCGCTCTTTGATACGTGCTTCACGTTCCTGGGCGTAGGGGTCTGCAGACGAAGTGGCAGTGTCTTGGGGCACGACGACGGATTGCATGCTAGGGCGTCTGGTGTTCTTGTCGTCGTTGCGGTCTTTACGGGGACCGGTGGGAGGAGCGAAAGGTTTGCTGCCAGTGCGAGAGCCCTTGATCTTGAATCCTTGGTCGTCAGTTGTGGATGCTGGGTCGTCGCGACGTGAGCGGCGGGAAGACGAGTAATGGTCGTTGGTTCCATTGGCTGAGGGCGAGCGATCTCTACGAGAGCGTTTACGATCACGGTCGCTTCTGTCGCGATCAGAGCGTTCCTTTTCTCTCTCACGGTCGCGGTCCCGACGGCTCTTGGTGCGGGATTGGTCGTCGCCATTGGTGCGATGGTCCTTGTCGCCACGGGATCTGCTGCGACGGCGGCGGTGATCGCGGTCTCTGCTACTTTCGCGAGTTGAGCGGTGCTTTTCTCTGTCTCCTCTGCGGCGGCGTGATCTTCTAGATGCATCTTCGTCGCCGGAGTCGGATCTTGTCACGTCCTTTCTGTCAGAGTCTGCAGGCTCGTCGTCGTACTTTCTCTCATGACGACGACGTCGTTCACGTCTGCGGGCTCGTGCTTCGCTGTCTTGCGACTCGACGCTGTGCTTACGCTTGCGGCTGTGCGAGCCTGATCTTGAGTGTGAAGGCGAGCGGCCACGGTCTCGGTTGTCGCGAGCAGGTGAAATGCTGCGCTCCCTTTGTGGTTGAGGTGACTGTGCTGGGAGAGATTGAGGTTGAGGGGTAGGTGTGGGATGGGCGTTCCTTCCTCCTTGGTATCCGCCCCTGCTGTATATGCCACTGTTGGGCAATCCCTCACGCATAGCCTTGGGGCCCTTGGGAGCATCAATAGGAGGCCCTTCTGTAGAGCCTGCAACGACGGTGAAGTCCTCCGGAGGCTGCGACATGTGTCCATTGAAGCCGCCATGCATGTTGTTGAAGCCACCACGACCGCGGAAGCCGCCCCTGCCCCTGTAACCGCCCCTTCCTCTTCCACCAAATCCTCCGTTGAAGTTGTTCTGCGGGATGTAACCGTTCTGATTACCAAATGGCATCATGGGTGTCATGGCAGGGTTGAAACCACCCATACCCACCATGGCCGGATTAAAGGCATTGGGATCCATCATGGTTGGGCCTAGATGTGTGAGTGACTGGCGTGAGGACTATTTGCTTGATNNACGCTCACCTTCATTGTTCGAGTTCATCATCTGATTGTCTTGTTCATTCTGCAATCCCTGCATCTCGTTGCCATTCTCAAGATCTTGACCTTCTGTTTGCTGTTCACCTTGTGGGGCCTGTTCGTTAGTGTCCTCATTGATAGCATGTAGCTGTTGCTCTAGGGCAGGAGTATCATCTCCAGGCATCTGGGAAACAGAAGCTACAGATTGGGAGTTGCGTCTTTCGGCACCAGCTTCAGCCGACTCAGTGCCGGCTTGCGAGGGACGACGGTCGCCCTGTTCGGCATGTTGAGGATAAGCAGCGTCGTCTTGCTGAGTCTGAGGGTTAGATGGGCCTTGATTCCCACCAGCAAACGCAGCACCGCCTCTCCCACGGCCAGCAAAGCCACCACGCTGTTGGAAGCGGTTCTGGTTCTGGTAGTCATTATGATTGGGGAACTGTTGATTGGCATAGCCTCCTTGGTGCATTTGCGGTTGATTATATCCAGCGTGGGGATAATAGCCAGCGCCAAAGTTTCCGCCCATTCCCTGCTGTCCATTCCAATTGCCACCGAAACCGCCTCCAAAGCCCATCCCCATGTTCATACCACTCATGTCTTGCATGCCCATACCGCCGGCACCGAAACCGCCGAACATGGACATGGGGTTCATTCCAGGCATGCCTGTTGAGTTGTTAGTATATGTCGAAGAAAGACGGACAGCAGGAAAACTCACCCATCATGCCCATCATTGGGTTGAATCCATTGGCCATGTTCATCATAGGGTTGAATCCGTTAGCGGCGTTCCAGTCCATGTTTTGGAAGTTTTGCTGAGTGGCGTCCTGTCCATTCTGGTTTTGTTGTTGGTCTTCGCTCTGTTCCGTCTCGTTCTTCTGCTCGACNNATCAACATTTTCAGAATCGCCTCCTTCGATTGACTGCTGGACAGTATCTTCCTCAGCTCCAGTTGTTTGTTCGGCTTGGTCCAGATCTGAGGGCTCTCCATTTGCTGGGTGCTCAGANAATCTGTATACACACGTCAGAATGTCATATTGGCTGGTGATTCGTCGCAATCTCACCTCCTCGACCTGGGCAAGAGGGTCAGTAGCCTCTGGCGCAAGAGCGCCTTCAGTCGCATCCGTGGAGGCCACATCTTCTTCTTGCGGCTGTTCGGCAACTGCCTCGATCTGAATGTCGGACTCTATTTGTGGCTGTTCTGTGGGTTGTTCCGGTACCTGGGCGGCGGTCTCCTCTTGTTCGGCTTGTGCGGCTGCAGCAGCCTCAGCGGCGGCAATCTTCTTCTTCTCCTCGGCCTTGATGAAAGCACGAACAGTCATGCGCAGAGACTTGTTGGGCTTGCACATGTCGGGGTCCAAAGGTGAGTGACTGCATACCGGGCAAGCGTCGGGAAGAGTAGCCTGGCAGTCCTGGCAGATGGACGAGTCACAGCATTGGAGCTTGAAGGCATTGACGGCGAGCTTGCTGCAGGTGGCACATCGTAGCTTGGTAGGGATTTCGGCTTGGGTGAGCGAGCTNGAGCAGCATGTGAGTGATTGCGCATGCTGTAAAAGTTGTTACAGGTCTGACCTGGCGAAGTCGATGGCCGCTTGGTCCTGGACGGCCGCCATGATGCCGAATCAGTGTGCGCACCGAAGTGAATGGACCGGCGGGAGAGAGAAAGTCGTGTCGATGGTGCTGCAAGTCGTGATAATGATGCGCAATAGATTTGTGAAGTCAGAGGAATCAACTTCAATCGACCAACGCGCAACCGCGGCTACTCCCGCTGGTGGATGTTCGGGAAGCTTTGCCGAGTGTGACACGTTAAGGTCTATAAACCTCCTTCGTTCCTTCATTTAGAGCTCGACATGAAGATAGTCAAGCATCCTGATGTGTCTAGCAGAGACCACTTGGCCTTCTGCTCGACCAGGAAGTCGCTTTTAATTCTGTTATCTAAAGAAGATTCTGAGCTTTCCTCGGCCTGCAGCGCCGATCATCTCCACAAATGGAAGACCCTGAGAAGCATCAACTACATCATTGGTATCTTCCTCCAAATCATTCAACTCAACCATTCCAATTGTCCATACCACTTTCCTTCTATATAAACAAGCAAAAATGATTTTGAACCAGATCTCGTATTTGGATTGCATAGCTTTCCTCATCTTTCTCGCTCCTCAATTGCTCATCAGGGTGGGTCCGGTAGAGACCATCTCTTGTGTCATTACTGCATTGCCCTTCTTCNTGTATGTGTGCTGGAGTCCAAGAATTGACAGTTACTAATATACATTCACAGTGGTGCAGCTACCATATCAATTCGTCAAGGAACGTTTCTTTACAGCATACGAACAAAAGTCGGCTTTCAATCAGCACGCCACTCCCTTCCAGGACTTTGTCATTCGCTGCGTACGCTATGCTTTTGCTAAGATCCCAGCCAATATCGGCAAAGTCTTTTTCTCCAAAGGTGTTGCATTGCCCTTTTTCTGGTTTCGCATGTTGAGACATGGATACCGTAAATCTGCTATTCCATGGCGTGAGGTCAAGAAGCCTGGTCTCCATGGTATCTGGATGATTTGCGATGAGAATAAGAAACCAGATGTTGTGGTTTACTACTGCCATGGTAAGATATCGAAACATCTTCAAGATGAATGGCGCATGATAATGTTATACANNGGTGGTGGCTTCTCCATGGGCAGCAGTTTCTTCTACCTCGAATTCCTCCTCGCATGGGTCAGCATCCTGAAAGAGTCCGGCTATGAGAACCCAGCCCTCTTCGCCCTAGAGTACACCCTCGTCCCCGAATCCACCTATCCAACCCAAGTCCACGAGACCCTCCTCGGCTACGAATACGTCCTTTCCAAAATCTCGGACTCATCAAGGATAGTCGTGAGCGGCGACTCGGCAGGCGCAACACTAATGCTCAGTTTGCTTCTTTACATGTCAAAGGAACCCAAACTACGCACTCAACTACCGGGCTTGGGCGTCATGATTTCTCCCTGGGCTATTATTGTATCGCCAAAGAACAAAGACACGGCTAGCGATTATCTCAATGCCGAATCTTTGCATCTCTATGGCAGCCAATACGTTGGCTCTAAAGCCTCTGCGTCTGATCCTATGGTTTCGCCTGGAAAATGCAGAGACAAGGAGTGGTGGAGACGGGCTTCACCCAGCAAAGGCTGGTTGTTCATCTATGGTGCCGAAGAAGTATTCGCACCCGAGACCGTCGGATTGGTTGACTTTTTGAAAGACGAGGTCAATACTGAAGTGAGTGTGCACGAAGAAAAAGGTTGGATCCACGCATGGCCTGTGGTGAAGCTTTTCCTGTCTGATGGGCAGAAAGAACGACAGAGCGGTTTGAGGAGCATGACCAAGGTCGTACGGGATAGACTGAGATAAAGCAGCTAGACATAGATGTCGTTGTGCAGGACTTCGCATGCTGAATTGTTTCCTTTGAAGAAGATTATGAAGAATGTTCAATGCTTGCTAGACTAAACAATGATATGTGATAATTTAGATGACAGAAAAACAAAACTATGCTATAATGCTATAATGCTATATACAAAATGCAATGAGATTTCCATGTGGCTGTCGTATGAGTGTTTCTAAACGATAGATGAAGGGTATCGGCATATTAAGCGAGCGAATGTAGACTCAAAAGACCGTAAAGTGTGTGTTGCCAACAATAAATGGACAGACCGTAAACAAAAGCAGGAATGCAAAGATTCAAGGAGAGCTGAAGTGGACAGAAAAGCCCAAAATCAACCTCTCCTGAAGAACTCCTTGAAACTCTTGCTTCGTGATCTTCCAGTTGTGTTGTGCTTGATGTCGCCATCCTCGCCGCTAAACACTGCTTGACGTTCCTGCTCTTCGATTCTAGCTCTCTCATCATCAAGCTTCTTCTGCGTCTTCTTGTCCACAGCCCAGCCACCAGTCTTTTCCACATCCACACCTTCATCCTCGGCAATCGTTTGCGGATCAAAGATTCTCTGGCCCCTAGGAGCTCGTCCAGGCGACGGGAAATCAGGCACAGGGACGGGTTCCGCAAAGCCGTCTTTGTTCGCCTCTTGCTGTCTGCGAAGAGAAAGACGCGGCGGAGGAGGCGCACGCAACGACTTTGATCTACTCGGCGCAAACCCAGTGTTGGGGATGTTGTGAGCGACGTGGGGAGCCTCTTGACGCACACTCATTGCTCTGCCCAGTGCTTTCTTCATGGACTTTGAGCGTGACATGCCGCCGCCTGTGGTCTTGCTGCGTGCAGGCAGTTCGTCGGGTATCACTACTTGACGGCGGGAGGGCGAGGTGGAGTTCTCGGAGCGGTTGCGGGTGTGCTCGGTGGGAGGGCTGGTGCGGTGGATGCTGTTCTTGCGGCGAGCGGCGGCCATGTTGCCCATCTGGAGAACGCGGTTGCCTTCGTCGGTAGCCGTCATTCTGCGGGCGAGAGGGGTGATTTGGTCATCACCCTCGTCGAAGGAATTGCGCGACATGATTGCGTGTGATGTGATGTGAAGTGATTCGGGCTTGTTGTGCGTCTTCTTTGACGAGTTGATGATTTGCTGGGATGAAAAGGTGTTGTGTACTCTTCCCAGACCTTGGAATATTGTGAATGTCTTGTTTCAATGACGAAGACTGTTTGGTTGACTTTTGCGGAGAAAAGTGTTGACGTGTGTTTATGCGGTGACAACGGCGGTGCGTCTGGATGTATGCAGGTGACGAACTGCTGCGATTATGGTGTAGTTGTTGAAAAGAAAAGGTCCGCAAATTATCCTGTATGTTTGCTCTGTATGATGCGTCGTTGAATACAAGAGTGAGAGAAAAACAAGAAATTCGTAACAACTTTAAAAAAGGGGTCCTGTTTTGTTTAATACGAAGAGATGGAGAAAAGAGACCAGCGGCGCACTTGCACAGCGAGCGCGGCGCTTTTTGGTGTGCCTGCGACTTTGTTGAAAGTGGCACGCTCACTGCCACATCTATTTGTGAAATGATGGACCATCCAACCTTTAATCTGAAACGCACGTTTGACGAGACCAGACTCTGGCTATCTCGAGAGGCCGCGCGTTGATTTGCACTTCTTGACGTTCCAGACTTATAACATGCAGTCACTGCCCCCTTCTGCTCGTGACCGCATTACGCAAAAAGTGTCGCTCTTTGCACTGGGTTTTTTCTTGCTCGTATCTTGACGTGGCAGAAGGCTTGGACAGCCGTTGAAAGCTCGAGGCAATCCGTCAAGCCTCTGTCGACGGTGGCTTGCTTCATCCTAGCTTCCCCACACACGCTAACCTGTGACGCTGACTGAATTTAAGATGAGGCAGGCGGGCGTCCTTGTTGGTAGATGATGGAGAAGGGTGGCCTAACATGTCATGCCTATACTAGACATTGCACTGATGTGCGTCTGTGATTCTGTCGCTGATCGCGAGGCTTGACCTAAGAACCACCGAGCTGCTCTGTGGTCGTATCAATTGGGCTTCAGACGATGGTCAAGACAGCAAGGTATACCATCATGATAACAGTAATCAAAGCACATCTATGTGACTGGATCGATATATTGCCTTGTGAATATCTGACATAGAACGACAAATGTAATTGTACCCAGCAGGATTTGACGAAATTGCTAATTTTGGTCAAGATACCAAGTCATATGAATCGCCATGGCCAGAACAGCCTCTCGAACCACAGCTAGGCGAGAAGCGCAGTCTTTGAAGCACGTGTGAATGAGATTCCAATACCAGAGCAATCTGAATTGGAGTGTAGAAGTGGAAAGAAGGAACACAATTCATGGTCGCGCTAAGCACCCTGACCCAATTCTATCCTCTATGCTAATTCGAACGACAGACGATTGTATGTTGACTCCTATGATAGAAGCCCAGGAAGAAGCACACATTCTGCAAGAGCAAGGGACTGAAAATGGAACAAGAATCAAATTCGCTAAATCTTTGGGGATATCTAAAACAAAAACAATCCAGCCATCAATGACATTATATCTTGACATCATACTCTCACAGACTTGCTCTGTCAGCACCACCGACCTTCTTGGAAGTAAAGGTCGAGAAGTAGCTGTTGAGAGCATCGACAGTGCCAGCACCCTCGACAAGCTTGACAACACAACCAACGTATCCATCAGGACGGACAACAACGACACCACCTTCCTCTTCCGACAGACCCATCTTTGCGTGGGCAGCAGCCTTGGCGTCAGGAACCTTCTGGTCCCAGATGTCGTCTGCATAGACGTGGTCAAAGTAGCGAGCGAGGACCTCGGGGAGCAATGATCTAATTTCGATCTCAGGGCGCTTGGCGTTGAAGATGGTGTTGATGGTGAAGAAGAGACTGTGAGGGTTGTGCTTTTCGTGGTAGGAAATCTGGCCGAGGTTGGGGTGGCCAAAGGTGCTGTAGAATGAGCCCTTCTTCGACAGGCCGGCGGCGAAGTCTGAGATGGCGCGCTTAGTCTTGCTTGGCTCACCGCCGAAGAGGTAGATGCGCCAGCTGCCGTTGAGCGGAATCTCCTGTTCGAGATGAACAACGTTGGCGTCTGCTACTCTTGTGACAGTGGCATTTGTCAAGATACGTCCAGTGCGTTGCGTGGTGGTCTTGTCCTCGTTAGAGAGGAAGAGCGGAGACTTGGCCGGGTGGTCCTTTGACCAGTTGAAGATGTTGGAGTTGTAAGCAACACCGTACCCTGAGGTGAACTCGCAAGAAGACTTGAACATCTTGATGAACTCGTTCTCCTCGACCTGCTTCTCACCGTTCTGTTGCGTTGCTGAGCTGACCTCACCAGCACTAGGCTGGCGTTGTGAGAACAGCTTGGCATATGCGTTGTCGAAGTTTAGAAGGTTCTCTGCAATCAACTTGCGCTCCGACTCGTAAGACTTGAGGATGGAACGGTCTGCGAAGCCGCTCTCGACGTGGTGGATCTTCCATGCCAGATTTTGAGCGTCCAAGAAAGCAGTGTTCATACCTTGACCGGCCTTGGGAGAGTGGGTGTGGCAGCAGTCGCCGCCCATGAAGACACGCTCGTCAAGAGTGTAGCGGTCAGCAATACCTTGACCGATAGGGTAGACCGAGAACCACTCGACACGGTCCCATTCAATCTCGTAGGGCTTCAAAATTCTCTTAGCTGCATCCTGAACTTCTTGCTCTGTCGCTTGCTTGCGAGGGTTCCAGTCTTTGTCTGTTGATGAAGCAATCTGGATGTAGAGACGGACCATGTTGTCCTCGCGAGGAATGACCATGATGGATCCAGCGTCCGAGTGGATCGTGCACTTCATCTTGATGTCAGGGAAGTTTGTGCGCACGACACCATCCATGACACCCCAAACGTGCGTGATGGGATCCTTGTGTGTGATGCCAACCTTGAGCTGTTCGCGGATGAAACTGCGGGCACCCTCACCACTAAAGAGGTATTTCGCTCTGACAGTCTCTTGCTCCTTGCCATCGACGTGTGCAATCTTGACTTCCACCGGGTATTCCTTGTCTTTGCCATCGTTCTCGAATCCGGTAATCCTCCACGGTCTTTGCACCTTGACGTTGTACTTCTCCATGTCGGCAATGAAGACGCGCTCGATCAGGCCCTGATGGAGCAGGGTGGTGAAGGGGTAGCGGGCGTCGAGGAAACTAGGACATGAGGGCCATGTGCCAGTACGGTGAATACCCTTGCTCTGCTCTGCGGGATCCCAGAAAGCAACCTCGTAGACCTTGGCGGGCTCGTGAGCCATGATGGCACGCTTCAGACCCATGTTGCGGAGGAGGTCGAGTGATCGTGGTTGAATACCGTCGGCTCTACCAGTGAGCGTTGGCTCGGGTCGCATGTCGATGTGCTTGATCTTGTAGCCCCATCTTGCAAGGCAGGTTGACAGCAGGAGGCCAACAGGACCAGCACCTACAATGACGATGTCGTAGTTCTCGGTCGGCATGGTGATCGAGTCTTGAGTATATGTGAGGATGAGAGAGTGGGCTCGAGGCCAAGGGAGATCAATGTGAGCCGATGAGAGGAGAATAGATAGACAATGGCAATTGAGGAGACGGCGATCACATGGCTTATGTAGAAGCTCGACTTGCCTGTGTACTTAGCTACCGGCAGAAGTCTATAACATTTTCGGCTGCCTGCCTGCTACCGAGTCCGCGACTTGCCTCTGCCGCAACAAAGCAACATGACATCTGCGGGGCCTCGATACCCCAAGTGCACCAATCGCAAGCATTCCTGGGGTCAGATTAGGGTCAAGCTAGAACGATTTGGTAGGCCGAAAAGAAGCAGTTGTTCTGCCGTTGGTCGTGTGTCCGTCAGAGCCGCGGCCGGCACAAGTCGACGTACTTTTCGGGAGTCTGGGGAGCAGCTCGAGTCGAGTCTCTTTGATCAGTCAGCCGGGCCCTCCACACACGTCTCCATCCCTTGGCACCACCCCGCGTCTTCATCCATCCACCGGGTCTCGGTGCGATTGGCATCCGTTGTGCTCTCTTGCTTGCTTGCATCGTGCCTTTGTGTTTTGTCACTCTTGCTACACAGATCAGCCCTTATTAACCCTACACGAGTGAGGTCGGCGGTCCGGCATGCACTGTTGCAGATCACAAAGCTTAGAAAGACGTCAAATCATCTGCTGTAGAACCCCTCTTCGAAATCCGCCCCGCGGCTATCTTTGGGCTCACGATACTGTATAAAGTGCTTGTCGAGCCTTTTCGTCTTTTTCGCGCAATCTTTATTTCTAGTCAGATTCTCAATATTCTAGACAAGATGCCTGTGATCGATTCACCAACCATTCCTCTTGCTGGGCAGGCTTCGAACACTGTCCTGCTCGCTTTCTTCTTCACAGCTTGCCTGTCAGCATATACCATATACCAGAGATTTTTCCATCCGCTCGCATCAGTACCCGGACCTTTTTGGGCTAGTCTTACTCGATTATGGATCACCAAGCACAGCTGGGATGGCGACATGCACAGGACCATGATCGCCTTGCACGAAAAACATGGTCCCATCGTGCGCAATGGCCCCAATGAAGTCAGTATAGCAGATCTATCAGCCATCAAGACAATCTACGGCGCAGGTACAAAGTTCCGCAAGAGCGACTGGTATTCCGTTTGGCAAGGTCATAGAAAGTTCGACTTGTTCGCAGAAAGGGACGAAAAGCTGCACGGCAAGCAAAGAAGCTCTATCAGTTCGGCTTACGCCATGACTAGCTTGAAAGACTTGGAGCCATACGTGGACGACACTGTCAAAAGATTTGTGGATGCGATGGGTGAGCGTCAGAACCAAGTCGTAGATATGGGTAAATGGGCACAGCTCTTCGCTTTCGGTGAGCAGCACCAGATTTCTACAACCAATGACTTGACTGACTTACCATGTANNGATGTCATCGGGGAGATAACCTTCTCAAAGAGCTTTGGTTTCATGGAAGCACAAGCCGACGACGGGTCCTTTGCTCAGATCGAAGGCGCCCTAAAGTCTGCCTCGTGGATTGGACAAGTCCCATGGCTCTACTGGCTTCATGACCGCTTCATGCCCCTGATTGGTAACCATCTGGCTCTCAACAACCGACATGGATCGCTTCGAACTCTTGCCGCCAAAGAGATCTCTGCAAGGATGGATCGTGGCAGCGACCGCAAAGACATCTTGTCGAAGCTGCACGCAGCACAGAAGGACAAAGCCGAACTCGACGACAATGGTGTGATCAGCATGGCGACCTCGAACATCTTTGCTGGCAGCGACACGACTGCCATCTCGACCCGTGCTATCATCTACTACTTACTCAAGAATCCTCAGTACAAGCAGAGACTGGTCGAAGAGATTGACGATTTCAAAAGACAAGGCAAGCTAAGTGATCCTGTCAAGTTGACAGAAGCGGACTCGATGCCTTACCTACAGGCTGTCATGTACGAGGCATTGCGCTGTCATCCAGCGGTCGGCATGAGCTTGCCTCGAGTAACTCCAGCCGGCGGCGCCACCATCGCCAACACTTTCATTCCTGCAGGAGTATGTTGCTTGACACCCAAAGTCTGGGAAGATGTGCTGACGCAAGAGTAGACTGTCGTAGGAGCCAATCCTTGGGTGATCCACCGCAACAAGGAGGTGTATGGCGAGGATGTCGAGGACTTCCGCCCAGATCGTTGGTTGAAGGAGGATACGGGAGATATGCGTATGTTCTTGTTTCGATGCAATTGTTGATGGTGCTGACTTTATCAGGACNGTTTCTTCTTCACGTTCGGTTCGGGTGCTCGTATGTGCCTGGGAAGAAGTAAGTACTTGTTGTGCTGAAAGCTCAGAAGGGTTGCTGATCTCTCTCCGCCAGACATAAGCTGGATGGAGATGTCCAAGCTGATACCGACATTGTTCCTCCACTATAACCTCGAGCTCGCAGACCAAGATGCCGAATGGACAGAGACCTGCNTTGTGAGTTGTTGTGCTATGTTGATGCTTGTCCGCCGTGCTAACCCTCCGGCTAGCTGGTTCGTGATGCAGCAAGGCGTCAACGTGCGGCTCGTCAAGCGCGGTGTGCCAGCATAGAACGACCGGAAGCACTGCAGCGACTTGTTCGTCGCAGAAGCTTTGGTGGAAGATCGTCAGAAGGTGTCAAGTGTGGAATGAGAGATGCGCAGGAGCGCTTGGTGAGCGGGTAGGAGTTGCCCTTCAGCCTGAAGTACCGGAGGCAGTAAGACGTCTACGGCCAGTAGATTCTGCACTCTTAACCTGTGCGGAATTGTATCCATCAGGCGCTATGTTTAGACAGACAGAGAGGGGGCTCGTCCGAGGAGCAGTTCTCCTCGATTATGTCACACGTTCTTGTCCCAATTCTTGTAATCCAAAACAAGGCGCTGCTCTGACTTATTGATTATGCAGGACTGGGCAGATGATCGATGTAAGGGTTTGAGGATAGCGTTGTGCAGAGGCTCTTGCTAGGAAGCTGTTCGGTGAGCATGCTGTTGTGGTTGGGCTTCAGACTCGAGCATCAAGATATGTCTGCAGACGGTAGCTCTTGCATCATGACTAGGTAGGTCTGGAGACATGCAATGGGTAGTAGGTGCAGAGATAACCCCTGCCCCAGAATGCATCCTCGTCGAATCGTGCCAAACCTGCCCATCTCAACCGTTGAGTCTCGAGTCCCAGCGGTAGTAGGGAGTCTACAAGCAGTAGCTGTCGCCTTGCAGACATGTCTTCGGTAGACATAGTGGGTAGGTGGATGCAGAGAAGAGTCCTTGCCAGAACCTGCCCTCTTCAACTCGTGCCAGACCAACTTATCCTAATCAGATGACTCTTCTTGTGGGCAATAACTTGACGTCGACCACAGAAAGGACTTCACTGCCGACGATTGCATCATCATGTGCTCGTTTGCAAAGTGTTGGATCGACCGTAGGTGAAAGTCCGTTCGTGCAGCAAGTGATCGAGCGAAGCTTGGACCGCCTATATCAGCAACCAAACCACTCTCTTCTCCTCTCATCCACTCTTCCTCCTCCACGCAGTCTTACCTTCTTCCACGACTCGCGTGCGCATTCTTCTACCACTACCATCCTCAACCATCTTACAAACCTTCATCACACTCTTCTTCTTATACAACATCCACATCATCTCATCATCAAACATGTCTTCTCCTGCCTCAAAGACCACCGGCACCAAGTCCAAGAACGCTTCCATGGACTCCAGATGCACCACTTTCTCGGACATCATCAGAGCCCTCGACGAAGCCCACGACCGCATCGCCTCCATGGGGGTTGACGAGATGGCCGTCGAGCGCGTCAACAGTAACAACTCCCTGCTGATTGACAGCGAGGCTAAGTTCATGACTCCTCGCAAGGCCTTCGACGTCAAGAAGTACATGGCCGACCTCGAGAATGGCGACATCACCCTCCGCCAGATCCAGGTCGCCGCCAATGCCATCAAGCTCCCTGAAGAGCACCTTGCCGACCACATCCGCGTCAACGGCAGTGAGTCTTTGACGTTCTCTTCTTTTGTAATGTCGACGATGCTGACAATGTCGCAGNAGCTTCCTGAGCCCAAGCCTGGTCCCGGCAAGTGCACCTACGACCCTTACCCTCTTCCCCCTAAGCGCAAGCGCGATGCTCTGTCCGACAACATCGAAGACGCTCTCAAGAAGGTCAAGAACGTCTCCAAGTGAAGCCAAAGGTACGTGTAGAATGCTTTGTTACGTGCAGTAGACGTGTTTCTGACGTGCATTCACACAGTGTTTCATCATCATCATCACGAGACAATGAATGATTGGGAGGGTGTTTGCTGCTGGTTCTGCTTTTCCGGATGATACCCCCAACGTTATTCGTATTCAAATCCTTCTCTGATTCACATTCTGCCTCCTCTATGCTCATGTGATTGTAGTGTATCTCGTGGTTGTGACCAGGTTGTGAGTAGCCTATAGAAATGCAGGATATCATCTCATCGACAGAAGTGCCCACTGAGATACACGAACCAAGCAGTGTTTCTCTGGTCTCTTGCAGAAACGGAAGACTATCGTGCATTTCTACTGTTGGAAAATGGCCGTCACCGGTATACCGGATCGCACCTTCCTCTCGAGCGTTTTCGACGCGCCTGCCTACCCCGTCAACGAGGCGCACTTGACCCTACATCAGCCCCTCTTCCTCTCTCCTCACACCATCTCTATGCCAAAAGTATGTAGTGCATTCCTGCACTTGCAGACAACCCATACTAACGATGATAGAAACAATGATCGAAGAAGAAGACGAAGGTCCCAGTCTGGCCAACCGCTGGGCGAACGAACACGGCGACAACGACGAGAAGCTCCCCGGTCTGGCCAGCCGCGCATGGGGGCTCGAGTCTCACAACAAGAGGAAGATGCTGTTGAGGTGGCTTGCTGTGAGTGGCTTCAAGGACTTTCTCGAGGATGTTGCTGACTGGGAGGGTAGAAGATGGATAAGGCGAGACGGGCTCGTTTGACAGGCTCCGCTGCACAAGATCAGGAGGTATGTTACTGCTCTCGTCCTCTCCAATCGATGTATATTGACATCTGAGTAGCAGCAGCAGCATCAGCAACAGCATTAGCAGCGCTCCCCGGGAGGCTCTGGCCTCACACGCTTCGCGGGCAACATCAAGCCCGACGACAAGGTCAAGGAGAGGGACGAGAAGGAGCTCGACGAGGCGGAACAGGAAGAAAAGCATCTCTAGAAGAAAGAGAATACAACCGCTTATGTTTGGTGCATTGCTCCCGTTTCGGAAACCCAAACCTTCTGTGTGAGACCCGATAGTATGCAAAAAGCTGAACGACATGCTCGATATCTCGATGGACACTAGAAAGATACACTTCCATCCGTGCCTTTTTATAGCTAGCGAAACAGAAGGCATGGCCCGGGAAGTCTCAAGTTCCGTTCGAGTTTCAATCGAGTGACGCCCACTTCCGTGGCCATCTCGACATCCATATAGATGTTCGTGCATTTCGAGAGCCCTTTGGAAGGCATCTCGTCCGACCCGGAGATGCTAACAGGCATTGCTCGGCTTCGCCATGTGACATCGTTTTATGTCGTCAAACCATCTGACACAGACGAACCAGCGCGCAGGCCTCCATTACGGCAGGTGATATGGAACGGCGCCTTCCCTTCTTCAAAGGCTTTTTGTTTTCGTGTATACTGATTCATCTCGAACAGAATCGCCCTCGCCCACTCCACCCTGTCAAACGCCCGCCACAGGACCCAGCCGTCATTAAGAGAGGTTGGTCACGATCAGACTCGTCTTGGATCTATCATGCCTGACGTTTATTGGCAAACAGAGCGTCGCGCGTACGAGATTCTGAGAGCGTCCGACGAAAACACATGACAAGAGTTGCGACGCCCTCTTCGCCCGACCGCAAGCCGTCAACGTCGAAGGTATCCAGATCTCAATGTTGTCCTGGTGTCCATTTCGTCGTAGGCATGTTCGGGCAATAATCGACATCAACATGTAACGACAATTACTACGCCACCTCAGCCCAGCAACGAGCCGTCAACGACGACGATGTCCATATCCCAGGACATGCTGGCCCTAGCTCGCCTCGAGTAAGCTCAGGACTCGGCAGCACGTTTTCACGAGTACCACGAAGAATTCCGATGCATTCGTCGACGCGTCAAAAGCCAGCGAGATCGTACAAGACTGACGGAAGACGCAAGGCGGACGACGTCTCTTCCTGCTGGACACGAGTGTAAACTTCGGTCGATTTCGACGTCAAAAGCGAGCTGTCTAGTCAGACAAGGAAATTTATGGTACCAGCATTCGATGGCACAGCAGTGGCCCGGAGAAGAAAGAACGAAAAGCCAGAAAATGGCACCATCGGTTTCCAGTGCCCAATGATGAGGTGCGGAGGCCGAGTAGATGAACGACACCGTCAATGTCCAGTGGCCAGAGAACGACATGGAGTTCCTCAGCGTGGCCGGGTGACTTGTCCAACCATGGAGCAGCGGACTATGAGGAGCACGAAAACCACGCACTACACACACCCATCATGTGCGCCGGATCTCGTGCAAGATGGCCATTTCGTGCTTCAAGTACACCGGGACGACAAACGCGCCGCAGCCGTCAAGGAAAGTCTCTATACTGAGAGTGGCTACACTCCACTCGCGAGCTGTCGGGTGCAACAGGATAAACGTCTCCGCTGATTTGGGTGAAGTGCTCTCCGAGAAACAATGACCTCATCAGATGCCGATAAAGATCGCGGGCGAGATATTACAGCCCATGAGAGTGATGAGAGTACTCCATGTTGAGGCATTGCCATATGTACCCCAGCTCGAACAGTAGTCAAACAAGCGTTCTCTCAACCATATGCGGGAAGACGCATTCAATGGTCAAAGAAACCCGCAATCCAAGAAACCCGGACCTGTCTGGCCAGTCAATATGCGACAAAGGAAAGCAGGCTGCCGAACTACGCTTTGTTCGAGCCTATGTCGAGTAACCCTCAAGTCGACTTGCAGTACCCTGCATATGCCGAGGAATGTACCTTATTCGGCTGGAGCGACACAACTTCGCGGCTCAGACTATGCAGGCTTTTTCCTCCAGAATTCAAGATCCGGTCGAGTCAGGTGGAAAGCTCCAAGTCGTCGCGGCCAGAAGAACACCCACAAGCTCGTGACCGATGCACAGGAGATACGCATCCTGCTAAACTTGTCCAGGTGTGGCAACGACTGCTGAGCGCCGGTCTTTCCAGCATTGCCGAACATTTCCAGCAACTCATGTTGCAATCCCGCAATACCACCGATGTATCGATATTATCATTTACTTGCCCACTGATTGATGCTCTCTACAGATGTTCTGTGCAAGGATATTGAGCAAGGACCTGCTCAAATACTACTCGAGGCTGTAGCACAGCACTAGAGATATAAAGCATAACCATATGGAGGCAATACCAAAGAATCTCGATTTCTGAAGCCAACGTCGAGATTCTTCATGGGCGATGTAGTACCATGCAATCCCACGATACGACGGTATGTCGTCGAACTTTCAAGGCTTCCAGAAATAGTGTGGTGTTGCATAACTGCTTCGGCGGTCTGTGTAAGCGCTTCCTGTCGGGAGGTGAATCTGCAACGACACATGTAGCGGCAGATCCAAGAGGCATCACTTCACGCTAAACGCAATTTTGCGGCCGATTTCGAGAAAGACCAACCAGGCTGAGAAGGTCCAGATATCATTTCTGGTCGGAGCAATGGACGTTTGCTGTTTCGAAACCAGATCATCTCATTCAGGACCACGCGGAACCGTTGAACCCTGTTCGACAGCGAACTGGTGGAGGGAAACAGCCATCTTGGGGACCGTTTTCCAATCTGTCAAGCCTCGTATACTCGGTGCCGGACCATTGTGTCACCCTCGCCAGAATACGTTTCATATTTTTCCTAGATTGAAAGAAAATTTCTGGAAGAATTTGAGAGGTGGCTTCCATCTATTCTGAGGGCGCTAACAGACGTCATGGCTCGAGGACTAATTTGGCAGAACGTGTGTCGCGCGTGTCGTCCAGGAGATACACATTGAAGCCTGAGAGGCGATGGGAGCCCAAGGTCGAAACTGATGACGCTCACAAAGGAAGGTGCGCTCAGACAAGAATTGTCCTTGATGCAGGAGAAATTGGGCATCCCTTTGAGCCCCTTGTCGTCCTTCGTGGAAATGAGACAGAGGGATGAGGCTTGATGACGGTTTGCAGCGGAAGCGGGGAAAGCTCATCGGACCGAACCTTTAGTCTGGATCACTGCAGTAGATCAGCGAGGAGGGCAGCGAGGTTTAAACAAAGCTGTTTACCATTGTCGTGTCGTCTTCTGCGTCCAAGACAGACGCCGCTTTCGTCCAGCACAGCCCTCGACAACATGGATGACCGTGGACGGCCAATTCGGTCGTCCTCGAGGAGGTCTTCCACTCAGAGAATCAAACCGCGTGCCCGAGCATCCAACCAGTCGCTCCACAGCGCTGGCCGACCGCAGGAGAACACGACCTTCACCTCATTCGAACCATTTTCGCCGCCGAACAACGTCACGTCGAGTTACAGCAGCAACGCGAGCACCACGGCGAATGGCCTGAGCCTTGCGGTCATGAACGGCAACGGCAGCAATCACGCTGGTCGAGATGACGCCTCGGTCCGCTCCTATTCATCCAGCAAACGGTCCCGCTCCATCTACGCTCCTGATAGGCAAAACTCTCTTGCCGAAGACGTTTATGGCGAGGTGGCCGCCAGTTCAGGCAATGAGACCGAAGCCGAAGCTGCCTCTGGTTCCGAGCACGACACACGACCACTCGAACAAGTCTCGGCGGCGAGCCATTCTCTCATCAACGTCCTCAACATGGCTCCCAGGGACGAGTCTCGCCCACCGCTCTTCAACGACGTCAATGACCAACTTAACAACCCTCAGGTCCTACAAAAATCCGACGACAAGACCATCGTAGCCTACGTCAAGCGTCAAGGCGGCGCAGGCAGGGTCATCCGAAGACTGGCCAAAGATGTCAGCGATCGTGATGCTGAGATATCGCGCTTGCGCAGAACGGTGGAAGAGTTCGGTACACTCTTCAAGGACCACTTAATGGCCGTCCACGAAATGTCAAGATTGGAGGCCGACAGGACAGTGCGCGACTCGCCAGTCTTTTCAAAGCCATCCGCAAACGATTTACAAGAAGAGTTGGAATCTGCTTCATCGGACAATCTCTTCGGCGAAAGCCGTGCTGCTCTGGCTAGCGATTCGTCCACGGTCACAGCCAACACGCAAGCCTCTGTCTCGCCTCTTGTCAGGAAGGATACCTCGACTAGCCCAGGCTTCCCTTCTGGTTCCTCGACTATTCGCGCGCCACGCAATTCTGCTGCCAACTTGAAGGTCGACACGTAAGTTCCCAACATTGTACAATCTGCACATCTCGCGTACTAACAGCTTCATAGCAACAGGATGCCTAAGCAGCGAGGTGGTCTCTTCAATCTGTTTGGTGGTGGCGGCTCTGTACGGCAGCCAGCGAAACAACAAAATCGACACTCAATTGCTTCGATGCTGGATCCAAGGATGCTGAACATTCGCAGTCCGAGCATTGCACAGGCTCCTCGCTCAAATTCTATGTCATCGTACAAACCGCTAGAGATGGAACAAAAGATCGAGAATGAGGATCTGCCACCACCTCTGCTGGACATGAAAATCATCAAAATTCTATTCCGGGCTTTCATCGCTGACAATTATGGGTTCATCATTGACGGTCCTCGTGTTCAACAGTGGCTCTGGTCTCTAGAGAGACACAGATTCGTCTCCAAGAGCCGCACTACTTCGATCCTCACTCGAGCTACCTCTAACACCCGTTCTGCATCCATTACATCCATCGAGGAAGGTGACAATGAAGAAGCCGTCGATGTCACAGCCCAGGAGGACGGATCCACCGAAGCGAACGAAGAGTCTCGCCCATGGCATGAGTTTCTCAAAATCGAAGTCACCAAGCAAGCTTTGCTTTCACGTCTTCCTATTCAGCTTCACGGGGCTAAGATGACCGACAGCGCTAGCATCTCTTCGGTCGATACTGACGATGGCGTTCCACGACTGGAAGAGCTGTGCGATCCTGCAGATTTCACTACACATGCAGAACATCTACGTGATGAGATTTCGGCAGAGTATACTCAGCTGCAAGTTGCTCGAGAGCAAGCATACGACCGCTTGATGGCCAAGGTCGAAGAGCCGAAACTTGCTAGTAACAGGTTCTCACGTATCTTTACCACTGCAACAGAGGCAGTACCCACAAATCGCGTCGAAGCAATGGGTACCAGTACCGTGGGCATTGCAAATCTTGCGCAATCAGGAGTTAGTGGTCCGTTCGTGAAGTTCGTCCTCGACGGTATTCCGATGAAGATGCGTGCCAAGATCTGGTTGGAGAGTGCGCAGTCAAGCATTCATTATTCGCCAGAAGACTTCAGCATGTTGGCAGCCGAGTACAACACACACCCAGATGACCAAAGATATCTACACGATATTGAAATGGACACACCTCGTACACTGACCAACAATGTGTACTTCCGAAAGGAGAAGAATCAGGATGCGCTGGCGCTGTTGCTGGGCTGCTTCGCCATCAGAAATAAAGATATCGGGTACTGCCAAGGCTTCAACATCATCGCTGGCTACCTGTTGCTTGCTATGCCAACTACCGAGCAAGCATTCTGGGTCTTCTGCTTCCTTATTGAGAAAGTGCTACCCGCGTCTTACTTCACTGCTGAGCATGACTGGCAAGGCCCGCGTGCGGATACTATCGTGCTGCGTCACTACATTCAGGCTTTGTTGCCGCGTCTTGGTACTCACCTTGACGAGCTAGACGTCTTGGATGAGCAGACAGTACCGATCAACTGGTTCCTCACTGCCTTTGCATCCACACTGTCAGTGGAAGCACTGTTCCGTGTATGGGATGTTGTACTGGGTATCCCTGGACAGAACCAACAAGTCTTCCTGTTGCATGTGGCCATCGCACTCCTCAAGCTCAACGAAGAGGAGTTGTTGAAGCTAGATTCGGCAGCCGCTGTGTACGATTACATGGACCGTAAGATGGCTAGAGGTGTAGTCACCATTGATGGATTGATTCAAGCGTCTTCGAGGCTGGGTCCGATCGTTACGGCGAAGAGTGTTGAGAAGAGAAGAGCCGAGGCTGCCAAGACGCTGTGACTGATGCCTGACAATAGCTGCCATCGAGCTTGCTGAGAGGATATCGTTTGGAAGGAGATGGATGTTGCATGTTGCTATTTTGCTTTCGCTTTTTTTTTCTTTAACTCGCTAGATACCCCCTGCCCTCCCATTCTCGGATCAAAATGTTATGTTTTTCAAGAATCGAGAGCATACATCTGCTGTGAAATGTGTCAAACACATGTCAGATATGGTCACGGCGTCACTTTACAATGGTACAATGCTTGAGGCAAATTGAAAAATAGTAAACATGTTCTGGTATCATTTACAAAGAGAAAAATCAAGGTGTAATGGCAGCGGCGGCAGCGGGTGCCTCGGTGCCACTGCCCATGCCAGGTGCTGCTACAGGAGGCATGAAGAGGGGAAGATATGCGACTGCGGTTGACATGACTGTTTGCGGGGTTAGCCAGGGAAATTTGCCATTGAGAAATGAGGACGACATACGGGCCATGCCGACGGTCATGTAGCCAGGAGTGGAAGCAGTCTTCTGCGACTCGGGAGTTTCTGAGAGCCAGTTCTGGACGGCGAAGATGACAGCGACCCAGCCAATCATCCTGAAAAGAGTATCACGTTAGCATGAGCTTTATCTTGCCATGTTTGAATACATGTTTTGATGCTTACTTGTTTCTGGTGAAGATCTGGCCTCTGGTCAGTCGAGTCATGTGATTGATGGTTGAAATGTGTAGGTACTTACAGCGGCCATGGGGAGTGTGCTTCCNAAAGACACCTGTGGGACCACATGTTAGATCTTAGTCCTAGGATAGAATACCCGCTTGATTATACCAGTGACATCGGACTCGCTCTTAGCATTTGCGGGCTCGGCGTAGGGGACGACNTGTCGCGTGGTCAGCTCGGGGATTAAGTGTTGACAATGGCATTAGGTCTTACCGAGGTCGCCTCTGCGCATGTCCTTCTTTGAAACCATTGTGAGTACTGGATATTGATGATGCAATGAATTAAAGCTACAGCATTCACTGACTACAGAGGCCAGCGACGATGGTAGCGGGCTGTCGTCGGCGGTAGATTGTCGGAGATATATACAGCTAGCGCCGATTGGTCAGACAGAGCAACAGCGTCACAGACAAAGGAAGGCACGCGCGAAGAAAGGAAACAGGGAACGGTTGCTTTCACCTTCTTGTTCGGAAGTGCTCTCAATGCGTCTTGTGAGAACGAGAAAGCATCTTTCTTATCTATACGAAAGATAATAATATTCTCAACAAGAAAAGGAGAAAAAAGAGAAACCGGTGGTCATCGATCTCTCTGCGGGTCTCCTTGAGCTTTGACGCCTGGACCACTTGAGTCTTTCATCGTCGTCAACCAGTTGTTGAACACCACCGCTCTGCATTCTGCGCTGCCGCCATTCTCTCGCAAACTGGCTCCTCCCGCGCGACAAGACCCCCGACTTGCAGCGCACCTTTGTTGGCCGTAGTACGTCAGACTCGATTGACGTGCGGCGACCATCTCCATCTCGTCAACCGCCGGCATGATGAACCATCATCTGCCGGCAGGGCCATCGCATATTCCGCAAACCGCTCTGCCTGCTCACTCTTCGCCCATGCAACACCACCACCAATCGCGCCGTCACCAGGACTACCAACAGTATCACCAGCAACAGGCCGTCCAGAATCCCTATGCCCAGTATGCTCACCACCCGGGCGTTCAGGCTTACTACGGCCATCCCGCGCACTTGGGTTATCCTCCACAGCAACGTTGGATGCCTCAGGCTTATGGCTACCCCATGCACCAGCATCACCAACAGCATCAGTACCAGCAGCAGCACCAGCAGCCGCAGTATCCTCCCCGCTCGCCGGTAGTCGTTAGCTCGCAACCACAGATGGCCGCCATGCCTCCACCCGTCACGCGACAGACAAGTATGCCATACATGGCTCAGCCTCCGCCCGCTCCATCTCAGTCGCCTCTCCACCAGCTCCCTGTTGCACAGTCGCCGCTGTACCATGCTCCCCCAACTCCCGCCACTTCGATTCCGCAGTCCATGCCTTCGCCTCGTCCGGCTTCTGTACAGGCATCGACCCCATCGCTACCTGCCTCACGTAGATCGTCTGTTGCTCAGCCCCAGCCTGCGGTCCGCCGCATGCCATTCTATCCTAAGGTAAGTTTCACGGCAGACACCCTACCGACTCACTGCTGATTGCCACTTAGCNTTCCGTGGTACTCGAACCCCTACGAAACATTCCCTCCCAAGGCATCCAAGCGTAGAAGAAAGAGACAGGATCTGACGGCCGGTAACGACGCTGTGGCTTTGCCATCGAGGACTGCTGCTCCTGCCCAAGAACCTGCTGCCGATGCGACTCAAGTCTCGACTGTGGCCGCACCTTCTCAGGTCCCATCTGCTCGGGAAACTCCAGCAACCTCTCAAGCTCCCTCCGAGGCCGACGTCGGCGTAGTCACTCCTTCATCCGCATTGCCAGAAGTCTCGAAGCCTGCAACTCCCCAGAGCCAAACCAAGAAAGACTCGAGGCCAGCCGTTCCTATTGTACCTGCAGTGCCCGCCGCTAGACCCAAGACGGCTTCATCTGAGGCCATGTCGACTACTGCCAGTGCCAATGAGCAGAGTGTGTCTGCTGCCGAGCCTGCCGTACCTCAGCCCGAGGCAGGCGCCGAGACCAAGCCTGCCGAGCCTGCTGCTCCTGCACCCAAGGCAGCTCCCAAGTCATGGGCAGATCTTATGCGCTCCAAGAACTCTGCTGCTGCCGCTGCTGCATCTTCTGCTGCTGTGAATGGCAGTGGCCCGGCCAACGGTGCAGCCCCTTCCAGAGCTAGCACTCTTGCTGGTGCTCTCAAACAATTCAACGTCGACGATAATGATAAGGTTGCCTTCTTGGAGCCCAGAGGACTTGTAAATACTGGTAATATGTGTTATATGAATTCGGTACGTTCCTCGGAGTGCTTCGAAACGAAACTTTCGCTGACACACGCAGNNATTCTACAAATACTTGTATACTGTATGCCCTTCTACAACTTCCTGGATCAGGTTAGCAAGAGAGCTGCTCACTCCTTCAAGAGTGAAACTCCTCTTGTTGATGCCATGTAAGTCTTACTCACTTGATTTGAAGGAGAAGTACTGACCGTTGTAGGANTCTTGTTCATGAGAGAATTCAAGACTATTGACAGCGCAGATTCCGCTGAGAAGCTGCGCATGCGTCTCAAGGACCAAGAACTAGAACAATACGGTGACTCCATCACGCCCGAATATGTTTACGATACTATCAAGGACCTGCCTCGCTTTGCCTCGATGAGACGTGGTCATCAACAAGATGCCGAAGAGTTCCTGGGCTTCTTGCTTGATGGTATTCATGACGAATGTATGACTGTGATGCGCAAAGCCGGAGTGGACTCGGACGATTCCGCTCAGCCTGCATCACCTGCCAGCACTACCTCAGGTGCAAACACTGATGCTGGCTGGCTCGAGGTTGGTCCCAAGCAGAAACAGTCCGTCACTCGCCAGAGTGGTGAATCACTGCCCACTCCCATCACTCGCATATTCGGAGGTTCTCTTCGTTCGGAGCTTCGTGTTCCTGGTCTCAAGAACTCGGTCACTATGGAGCCATACCAACCCTTGCAACTGGACATTGGTGCACCCGACGTCAACAACATCATCCAAGCTTTGAAGGCCATTACAAAGCCGGAGACGTTGACTGGAGATTTTGGTTCACCTCGCGGACCCGGCACAACTGCTGTCAAGCAAGTCTTTATTGAAAGCCTTCCACCAGTCCTCATTCTGCACCTCAAGCGCTTCCAGTACGACAACACCGGTGGTACTCAGAAGATCTGGAAGAAGGTCGGCTACCCACTCGAGCTAGAGATCCCTAAGGAGGTCTTCGCCCCTCAGAAGCGTGGTAGTTTGGCTGTCCAGGGTGGTGCTCCCAAGTACCGTCTTACATCAGTCGTCTACCATCATGGCAAAAGTGCTGCCGGCGGTCATTACACTGTTGACATCCTCCGACAAGATGAGCGCGAATGGGTTCGTGTCGATGATACCATGATTCGTCGCATCCGTCCCGGAGATGTGGCAGAGGGCGGCTCGGAGGAAGATCCCAGGGTTTTGGCACGTGCGCTTGAGCAGCACAAGGCGGACACGGACGCTTCCAAACGTAACCTGTTCGAGGGCTTGGATGGCGACGATGACACGGATAGTGTACGCAGCTGGAACGAGGTCAACGGCGGCAACAAGAAGCCTACACTGGCATCGGCTGTTGCAAACGGATCATCATCTGGTAAACGCACACCACTGGCCAAGGACAAGAGCAGCGTCAAGGACAACAAGGTCGCTTACATCTTGCTCTACGAAAAGATGACGGGATGAGAAGTGCTTTCCTTACCGAGAACATCTCTGCAAAAAGCCCGATCTATGCAAGATCCGAGGCATGGCCTAAGGCCCTTCGAGCCAATGAGGAATACGTGTATGAGGAACGATTGGCGAAGGTTCATTGAAAGTTGATGCAGCCCACGCTTTGGGGTGTGCGGATCAGCTACGGTTTGCATTTGCATCAAAAGGCGACGGAAGGGGAATAAGAACGAGCGTATTCTCTATCACGTCTGGGGAGGTTATGGGATTGGCCTAACGAAGCAATGACGGCGGCAGGGGAGGAAGAAAGGGGATGTTCGGGGCTGTAGTGTAGCATAAAGAGTAGTCTGTGGATGTGAAACGGGGATTGTATCCTTTCTTACAAAGATGCGAGCTCCAGTGAGAGACAAGACGTTCAAGATGTGCATGGCATGAGTAGCTTTTTTCTCTTCTTGTGAGACTATCTGTGAAGATTGGAAAATGCCAAAGAGGGGTTAAGAGTTCAGCTGCTTGTGAAGATGTCCTCTTGCTTAGGGGTGTTCGAGTGAGCGGTTTGTTGCTCATTCGAGGAGACGGTCTTGTCGCCATACTGGTCGCCAACAAAATGTTGTTCTATCACAAGAGCCATCCATCAGTAAGGCTGTCATGCCAACAAATCATCCAGCCTAAGATACAAACCGCACATTCTCACCCGACTTTTCGTTACTCTCGTTGCCCGAATCACGATAGCTGGCGGCTGTAACAAAAATCTCGATATATCTGTTATAACGTAAAGAAGATATAGAACTACTTTTGGTTTTGTGGTAGTACAAGATAGGTTTGGGTAGAATATACGTGGATATTTGTAGTATAGATTTAAAGATGTAGGGTAATGAGATAGAAATGTGTGGTGGATGGTTAGATGGGAGAGATGGGAGAGATACAGTGGATAAAACAATACCACACAAGACCGACGAGACGACGGGTAAATGTAAAGTAAAGAAAGGAAGCGAGAAACAACTAAACATATAAGAAGAAATGGAGTAGGAGATGGTAGAAACAGAAGACGAGAAGGCTGCCGGGCGGTGAAGCTTCAAAGTGTCTCCATCTCTCGGAACTTCGAGACTTCGATTCCATGTCACATTTAGATTTGCAAGCCAACTTATTTGGTGTCCTGTCACGGTGAGAATCATTCCATTCTGTAGTTTTGGAACAGGTGGGTTTGGGGTGGGCAGTTGATTTCGAGCTATTTTTACATGTTTGACCCCTTTGTATCTGCCGTGTGTCTTTCTTCGTCGTTGTGGCCTTGTTGCTGTTCTTTATCATCTCATCTGTGGCCTGGTCTTGCTTCATTTCTTCTCGACCTCTCTTTCCTTCCTTGGTTTGCTCACTTTGCTCACTTAGAATCGCTGGGGACGGATGTAGTACGATTCCCTGAATCTCGAGCCGCGGTCAGGATTCTTGCGAGTCTTTCCCTGGTTGGTAGGGACGACAGAGATGTCGGGCACGTAGTCTCCATCAGGGTTCTCCTCGGCTGGGCCACTGGGAATATTGGAAAAGCGCAAAGGGATGGTAAGGCCGCTATGCAGTGGTCAGCATTTTGGTCAAAAAGCTGTTGTGGAAGGAAAGGGTCTTACCTCTTGTTTGGCTTCTCGGGAGCTGTGTCCTGGACAGCTTTGTGTTCGGGTCTATGAATATGTCAGGCTTCGGCTCGAGAGATTTTGGGATAAAGAAGTTCTGGTGATAGATATGGGTTCTCACCTCTTCTTTGGCTGCACCTTGGCAATTCCTCTGGTCTTGTTTGTCTTAGGATCGAGACTATGGATGTGTCAGGCTTAGGCTCAAGAGATCTTGGGATGAAGAAGTCCTTGTAGAAGATATGGGTTCTCACCTCTTGTTTGGCTTCTTAGGAGCTGTGTCCTGGATGGGTTCATGTTCGGGCCTGTGGGTGTGTCAGGCTTCAGCTGAAGAGGTTGTGGAGTCAAGAAGTTTGTACTCACTCTTCGTCGTCATCGTTCATGATCAGATCGAGGGTCTCGGGCTCGGGTCTGCGTGCGTGTCAATTCTCGGGCGAGGAATCTATGCTGTGAGAGTGGTATATCTTACGGCGTCTGTGTGGAAATGATTAAGTCAACGACCGCCCGAGGCAGTCCTCCGACGTCTTGTCTAAGACCTCTCATCTGATCGTCTGCGTCGTCTTGGCGAGCTTCAGTTCTGGCCGTGCGGACTTCATTCCTGACTATGCGGGCCTTGACTCTGATTAGGGCAGCTCTCAAATTAGAGCATTCTTGCTCGAGGCGTCTGCGGTCATTGTTATGGATGTTGTGAACGTGTAGAAGATCGGCCCTAGTAGCCCATTGGTCCATTTTGTCTACGCCACAGATGTTAGCATCCATGACATAAGCAAGGAGACAAGAGAAGAAAAGATATAGACCTGTTGTGAGGAAATTGGTGGTTAGAGGATCAAAGGATGGAAGGATAAAGGAAAAGAAAAGAAGAAAAGAAGGAAGGGTCAAGCTATGCGCATTATATAGTTGACTTGAAGGCGTAGTGAAATGAACATTCACTCCAAGATCTTTCACTTACTTGATGGGATATTAGTGAGTTGGCTTGTATTTTGCCTGCACATTCCGGAAACGTTAGTATTTGGTCTTTAGCCAGCCGCGATAGTGGACCGGGCAAGAAGAGAAAAGAGGAGAAGGAGTAGAATGTACATACGAAACCGACTTAAGGTGTGTGTTTGGTAAATGGGATGGGAACTGGATAGAGGGCTAGATGGTTGAACGTTGAGAAAGGGCTTTAGGCAGGAGGGGAAGGTAGTGCGCAGTGTAAAGTGAATTTGATCGTGTACATAGGCTTCACTAGGTGACATATAGAGGCTTCATCAGCTGGCATGTGGACGGACAAGAAGCAAGTGAAGAGCAAGGCACGATAGCTATGCGTGACACGGGACAGTAGTGGCGTAAACATTGTATATCAACAGGCACGAGGACATCATCTAGACAAGCAGGATTCGAAAAGTCATCATCTTTCATATTCCCACGCAGGAGCCACGGGCTGCGTCTCGTTGTTCTATATACATTTCACAGATTGGCGGTCTTGCTCCATCTCTTCGAGCTTTCGATTCATCCACACCCGATTTGTTCCCCTTGCGTGTTGGGTGTGGCTTTTTGAAACAGGCCTCTGTATCATCTCTTTAGTCTCATCTGTCGAGACATCTTGTTGATCTCTCCCTCCTTTGGAGTAGAAACGAAGCCATCTCGTGGTTGGGCCTGCTTTCTTACTCTGCCATACTTACTGTGTCTTGTGTTAGCATGTGACGTGGTAGGAGCAGACATTGGTCATACCTCTTTCTAATCTCTTCTGGTTGAGAAACAGGAAGCTCATGCACGGCAGTCTGGTCAGCCTTGGGTTTGCGACGTTGTGGTNCGGGCTCTAGGCGATGATGCCGATAGGGGTGGTTGGGGACGTACAGGCGGCATTATGTCGAAGTCGTCCGACGAAGATTGGCGCCTGTTGCCGTTGTTGGCATCGAAAGGCGACTCTGATCTTGAAGGTCCGCTAGCATCTTCCATCTTCTCTCCAGCTAGCTGAGCGTTAGAGCCTTGGACCACAAAACCTGACTGATTGATGTAGTCTGGCTTACCAACACGAGAACCTGCCGTACGTTTCCGCTTTCTGCCAGCAGCAGGTGGCAGAGCCGATGCAGTAAACCCACGATCGACGCTGGGGGAAGAGATCTGAGACACCGCACGATCCTCTACGTTGACGTGGGCAGTATCTTCGTGAGTGAGATCGTCTTCGTGGGCGAAGTCGTCTTCGTGAGAGAGATCGTGTCCAGGCCCGAGATCGTCTTCGGCGCCGAGATCGTCAGTCTGGAAATGAAGATCTTGGTTGTTTGCCTCGAGGTGATCATTATGGTGCGCATGGTGATCTTCAATGTCCGAGAGCGGACCATTAGACGGCTGGCTATAGTGTCGGATGGCTAGGCGTGCATCAACGGCATCCAAACGTGCTGAGATTCTGGCTTCGCTGTTTTGAACCTCGGTTCTGAGATCTTGTATGGCTTGAAGGACATCGGCCAATGCAGGGACAGTGACGTTAAGGGAGAAGGTCGGAGGGTCGGCCATGATGGAGAAGGACCTGGGTAGATTGGCAGATGAACGAGATGGTGGGGGCAGTTGGCAAAACAATTGGACGTTCGCGTAGAAGGCAAGCGCGAGAGACGCGCCGAACAAGTGACACCGGAGGCTAGAGTGTTGACATGTGACTCTCACTCACTCGTGTTGAGGGAAGATTCGAAGAAGTCGCGCACCAAGCGAACACTGTTCTGGACCGGAATCGGTTTGGAACGCGCCTGGTCAGATGGAGATCTGGGCGTAGGAAGAAAAAGACGAGGAATATTGATACTGCTACAAGAAGTGGTATAAAGTACATACGGCGTGATGGGTTCGATGGACGAACGAGGCCGTCAACAACTCAAAGGCCATGAGATGAGTTGGAGGCTGCTCCACTTCATGGTTTACCGCTTTGGAGTCCACGAGTGTGTTGTCATGCTAAGAGCATGGTGGCTCTGTATGAGTTTGGTCTCGACTTCGGCACCCATGAGGCCTCTTCGGTCTGGGAGCTGAGCGGCAGTCCGCACAGCCTCACATCAGTCTATGAGCGTGCGGCGTGCTGTCTCGGCAAGATGAAAGGCTTGCGGTAGGCGTTGGCGTAGGCCTGGTTGACAATGGGCGAGGTACCCTCTGTGCGGATGGTTGAACCGATGGACATGAAGAANACTGGGCAAGCTCAGCGACGGGCATAACGCATAGGGACTCGAGCAGCGTACCCAAAGGTGGCGGCAGAACCAGCCATGTACTGGCCCAGGGTTCTGAGCATGCCATTGGGACCAGGACCGAATCTAATGATGTTGGTTGCGCCAAAGATGAAGCCTATGATGAGGCCGACACCTGGGACGGGTGGTGAGTGGCGAAGAAATATGTATCAGTGAGGAGAGGACGTACTGCTGCCCATCATGGCGCCCATCTTGACNTGTAAACTGGTCAGTATTTCAGGCAAACGAATGGAATGGATTAAAGTACGCTTGTCAAAGGTAGAAGGGCCATGGGCACCAGCGGGCATGGCACTTGCGGGTACAGGCATCTTGACGAGTCGAGTAGAACAAAGAATGCGACGAACCGGTCTTCTCCAGATTTCGGTATGCCAGAGCCAGAGCCAGAGCTACGACGAGCAATCAAGGTGGAGGGACGCTTGGCAGTCACGTGTGGGGTCAAAGAACAATGACGGCGAGGCCCTGCTGGAAGGTCTCGGAGGATCTGAATGTTGATGGAGATTCGATGGCTACAGTTGGGAACAGAAGCTGGTGATGCAGTGAGGCTTCAGTTGCTCTCAAGTGTCAGACCGGTTGGAAGGTCACTTGAAGGTCACTGGCAGGTCACTCAGGTCGTCGGCAAGGAAGGAGCGAGTCGGTGGTTGGCACAGAGTTCAGCTCCACTTGGCCTGCAGACGAGTCGGCGGCAGCGGGAAACACAAGGCACAGCGCTCTTCCTTGTTTGTTGTGCCTCCCGCTCTCTTTCTCGTCCACCAATTCTCTTCTCTGTGCATGCTTTTGTCCTTGTTCGTCGAGTCCGCGTAGCTATCTAGGTGGACAACGGTGCGGGTCCAGATACTACTAGGTCCTCCTATCGCAAGACGCCGTTTGCACTTTGTTGGTCGCAACTTGGACTTGCAGCGAGCGACCGTCTGTGCGTCTTGATTCTGTGACGCTCGACGTGCTCCCTTTCTTGATCGCTGCACGCCTGCATATTGTTATTTCTTCGCCCGCTCGAGTCCTGCGCTTCCTGTCAAGCCCCCGAGACACGACGGCTGCCCTGGACATGATCGACACACGACAAGGCTGATCCACGACCACGTCCTATTGCATCTCTCCACACGACCACGCGAGCATTCAAGCCCCGGCGCTTTCCCTGTCCGTCAGAAAGTCGCCAATCCACCGCTGCGTCTCGCCCCGGCAGCAGCAAATGACGGCAGTCGCGCCCNCCGTCACCTTCCAGCCGCCTGCCCGCTCGACTGCGACATGGACTAACGGCACATCCGCAATGACCCAGGACGACAATGTGACCAGGATGTTCATGCCCGGCCCCCGTAAGAGCGTCCAGCGCTCCAACTCGCAGTCCTCTCTCACCTCGGCCTCGTCGTCCTCTTCCTCTACCATCTCCCAGGCCTCTACCCCGTCGCAGCCCTCGCCCAACAATCAAGATCCCACCACATGGACCACCCGTAAGAAGAGCTCAAGAGGCATCTGGCCATCGGGAAAAGCAGAGCCTACCGCCGGCCTCTCCACCACTCGTCCCCAGCCCGTCTCGTCGACCTCGTCTGGCCCATCTGCCGCTTCTGCAATCTCTGCCCTACACGGTCCAATGCTGCCTTCACAGCAAATGTCTACCGCCCAGAACGGTTCGCTTCGAGGAGCTCAACCCCCTTCCGACACGCCCGCCATCCTCCACCTCTCGCCCATGAACGGCACCTTCGAACGCAAGACCATCAGCGTCCCCTTCTATCCGGACGTATTGCGCATCGGCCGCCAAACCAACGCCAAAACAGCCCCCACCCCTGCCAACGGCTTCTTCGACTCAAAGGTTCTCTCACGTCAGCACGCCGAAATCTATGCTGAGCGCAACGGAAGGATCTTCATTCGCGATGTCAAGTCTTCCAACGGCACCTTTGTCAATGGTCAAAGATTGTCGCCCGAAAACAAGGAGTCCGAGCCGCACGAACTGCGTGAGCAAGATGTTCTCGAACTTGGTATCGATATCGTCAGCGAGGATCAAAAGACGATTGTCCACCACAAAGTTGCTGCTCGTGTCGAACACGCTGGAATCTACAACCAGACTGCCGAGCTCAACTTTGGAGAAATGGACCCTTCTCATCAGATGAAGCGTAGCAACAGTCAGTCATCGCAACAAAGTGCAAAGGCCAATGCTATGGCCGCTGTCATGGCCGCCAGAGACTCGGGTGCCATGCAACAACCCCAGTGGGCTCGTGGCTGGCCTTCCACCGTGACAACCGAGACGATTGTGAAACGTCTGAACCGCGAATTGAGCCTTGCTAAGAAGCAATCCTCAGACCTAGCTCGAAGCAGATCTTGCCTCGAAGGTCTGTTGGCCGCTGATTCCAAGGGCAAGCAAGACAAGTCGGCTAGGTCCTCGCCTGTCAGGCAACAAACTTCCGACTCCAAGCCTTCTGTAATCTTTTCTCAACCTCCCGCTCCCCCACCGCAGGCTCCGTTGCCCGAAAAACCAGACGTCGCAAAGGCTCTTGCCGATCCCGTCATCCAACCGCTCCTCATGCGTTCAGAAGCTGCTCGTCCAATCTTGGCTCCCAACGGATCTCCCACTCGTGCCGATCATTCACAAGCTCTTCTCATCCTTACACATGAATTGAAACTTGCCAAGGATCAAATTCCTAGCCTCGAAGATCGTGTCAAGAATCTGGAAGAGGAACTCAAACAGGAGCGTAATGCTCGTGAAAGTGCCGAAGAAAGAGCATCTTTGCTGGAGTCGTCTCAGAAGTCTCTTGAAGATGAAGAGAACACTTCTGCCACTGAACAGCAGAGAGACTCTACCAACAGTGATGATCTANGCAAAAATCAAACCTCCGAACTTCAGTCACAGCTTGATAGAATCCACGCAGCTATGAATGACATGAAGACGCAAATGGAAGTCTATCGTCGTCGCGCAGAAACAGCAGAGTCACAGCGTGATGACGCGCACCAGACGCTCGCTGAGATGGTTGAGCAGAAACGCAAGGAGAACGCAGAGCTGCAGCGCCAGCAAGAGGCATCTCTCCCACCAAAGTCATCTTCCAGCCTCGCGAGTAACACAACGTCCTCGAACGGTCACATCTCTGAGCCTCTAGTCGAAGGCAGTTTGTACAGTCTGTTGGCTGAAGCCGGTATCAATGCAAACGCGGCTTTGTCAACGGAGCAAGCAGCATCGATTCAACGACTGCTCGCCCGCAAGATGCCTGTCTCCCAACGTGACGCTTCCAACAACTCCTCTGACAATCTGAAAGAGCAGCTTACCCACCATGGTCTGCCTCTTGGGTCGGGTTTCATTGTGGTCGTTGTCGGCATGGCGCTCATGCACTACTTGGATGGATGGGAGAAACTGCACAGGTGAAGTCAACACGAACTCACCTAACCCTTTTCCACCAGCACACCAATTCCATGGCCACGCTTCGCCCAACTCACGTCGTGGTACAAGTTAGAGGAAGCACTTCCAGCCACTGACATCGGCATACAAGCAGTCTTCGCAACGCCTCAGCTCAGACTTACCACGCCATGAGTCTCGCAAGCGTCTATTCAAAGAACGCGTTCCTGAACATGTGCGAGCAAGCATGGAGACAAGCGCACCCCAACCGCAGACCCTACGCATAGTCACTGGCATAGCGTTTTCTTCGACCATCCGATGGGCTTTTAGGATGTTCGAATTACTGCAATCCACAAATTTCATTTTTAACGACAAAAACCAGCTCACGACCCATTTATTATGTATTCGCCTTTTGTTCGGGATTGGACAAACTAAGGAGAGAAGCGACGCCTCCTTGAATAAGAAAAGTTAGAGAGAAGCAAGAGCAATGTACCCTCAAACACTGCACATATTCCTAACCATCGCTCATTCTCCTTTGTTGTGGGCAAGATAGCATTGTTTGCATTGTTGGGAAGGGGAACTTGGGCAACAGAAACACACATTGTCCCGATGGGATTGGAACGGATTGATTTTGGCGTCAAAAGGCAAAGTATTCGCTCTTTTTCTGCGTGTGTGTTGGATACACGGGCTGTCACGCCAAGTTTCTTTTAATGATCGAGTGCCACGACTTGAATCCTATCACTCAGTCCTTACCTCTTCTTCCACCTTCAATTCTACTTTTGTATACTTTACAGCATTCTGTGGCTGGAGCAGTGCCTTGTGAATGTATTTGAGCTCTCGGTGGCTCCTGATTGTGGGTATCATGTAGAAGAAATTGACACCTGCCTGATGAAGCAACGCGAGGTTCGTTTCGGATCAAATTCAGAAATGTCATGTCAATACCTAAAACATCCTTCAAAGTACCTCCCACAGTCCTCATCATACGCTTCAAATGGTAAATAGTAACACTAGTATATGCCATTGGCAGCTTCTAAACCTTTTCTATCGTGACTTTCAGACCACGGTATATCGAATGAGGCATGGATTTTCGCGCAGGGTCATCCCACCGAACAAGATTTTGGGTAATCGAGTGATCATCTTCGAACTTCGATGACCGAACAACCAGGGATCAATCAGGAGTTCCTATAAGCTTCGGTAGATTTGCTCTTGGCTTGAATAGAATGTGGTTGTCGTGGTTCTACGGGTAAATCGACAGTTGAGATGGATTGCTAGGTAAAGGTGTGGAAGCATTCGCCATGACAGCTATTTGATGATGAAATGCAGGCAAGACAAGATACGAGAAACAGCTGAGTCGATGATGCACAGAGTAGGTCGTCGTAAAGCATTGCATATCATTGTCGAAGGCGCAAGATGTGAATACATGGCGTAGTACCCATCAATAGCGACGTTGGCTGCACCTAATTGAAGTTCATGGCATCGAGCCGAGAGAGCAAGGTGCGTACCATCTTCTTTCGCTTTGTCGTCATCCTAATTTTCTCAACACTCTTGGTCAGGCACGCTGACACAGTTGGCCTATATGACCTCGTAGTGCATGCCATTTCTGCCTATTTCATGGTCTCAAGAGTCTTTTTTTTCCCTTGTGCGAGACAACACTGGCGCCCATGGCTTGGGGGCTCGGCCTCAGGGCCTCCAATGCGCCTTTCCGGGATCTTTCTACATGGCATAAATGTTGCAAACAGTGGAGTTAGTAGGAGGATTGTTTGCGTTTAGAATATCCAAGTCACACCTCTCCACCCATGGCTTCCGTCATGATGATTTCGGATACGGAGCTTGTAATTTCGACACGTTGTTCACACCCACGCTCGCCAGAAGATGGCGGTACAAGCGCGAAATTCGATCATGTCCTCTCCTCGATCCCTCCCTCTTTTGGTGGAATCAAAGATTTGTGACGAGACACGATCGTACCAGCATGTGTGATCTTCTCAGTCCAACATTCATGTATTATGTCTCCACCGAGCAGATGTTCGACAGGCGGAAATGCTCGTTTCATGAATAGCTCGTTGACTCTCTCGTCGTATTGCTCCTGCTCCTCGACGGAGACAAACGGGCCTGGCGATTTATACAGCCAGTGACCTGTCATGACAGCATAGAAAACCGAGCCAAGCGCGAATATGTCGGTGTCTTTCGTAGATATCCATTCCTTTGTAGGGTTGAAGAATCCAGTATCAGGGAGATGGCCTCCATCGATTATCCTGTCGCTCGTCTTGCAGTACGAACCCCCGAAGTCGCACAGCAGAAGCTCCGGACCATCATTGTCGTTATCGATATGGAGTAGGAAATTCTGTGGACGAAGATCGGAGTGAATAACGCCCTTGCTGCGTAGATAGGCGACAGCCTCAGCAGCCTGAAGGCGCCATTTGAGTCGGAGATCATCGTTGATAGATTCGTTATGACTGTCTAGGTAACATTGTAGGTCACCGTGATTCGCTTCGGCGAATAACAGTCCCTTGGGTGTCTGTGAAGAGCCTAGAAATCTTTATTACAATGTTAGTGACGGCTGCTGAAAGTCTTACTTGATGATCCGAGGGTGAGGCCTTAATATGTCGAGTATTTGTTTTCCAATCTCGAAATAATCGATGCTATCATGTTCGGAAGGTCGATTGACACATTTGATGACAATATCGGACTGATATCTCTTAATGACGGCAGTCGAGCCTCGATTAATGACATTGGTGGCTAAGTCGAGACTGCCGGAGGGGAATTGAGTCATGAGATTCCCTTGTTGGCGGAAGAGAAATTGGAGAAAGGACAAAAGGTGAAGGAACACAGCTGATAGCGAAGCTGCTGTGGCAAGCCACATGCGCGTAATGCAGGTAAGCGCCGCCTAGAGAATGTGACCAATGAGAAAAACTCCACCCAGGCATGGTTTGCATGATTATCCAGACCCGATCGGGATGGAACACCACGAATGCTTTCATCAGGCGATGCAGATGAGCGCTTCTCAGGAAGCATGAACAGCAAGAGTCTAGCCATTTATGGGTCGCAGGATCCTGCAACTCGGACTAGAATAGAACGGTAACGGACCTCGATATCCTCATGTAGTGTCGTTCATCCTTCTCAATGATTTCCAACAAGCAATTTGCCTCGGTATCATCGAGTCTTTTGACGTTCCATTCCATGAAAGAGGCACAGCCAGTCTCTACCGAAGATCATAGGTTGTGTAGCTTTGTTGTACTAGGATCGTTGAAGTCAGTGATGATATATGAAAATGCGACCACCATTCAGGTTATCGTCGACAATTCCTAAAAATTTATCCTTCAACAAGTCGAGCGAATCATACAACCACATACTTTCACAACCTTTCGTCTCAGTCAACCAGCCATGCTTCCCAGTCTTGAGCATACCAGACAGCATCTCGTACTCAGTGCCACAATATGGAGCTAACGAATTTCCTTTCTTCGACTGGACATCGAGTGCGGATCAACAAACAGCAACCCTCACCAAACCGCTGCCCTACTCCACGTAAAGGAAGGGTCGAAGCCAATGTGGTGCTTCATTATACTCGAATGATCCAAATGGGAATTCAAGCAGTCTTGTAATGGACCCTGAGGCTGACTATGTAGATACTAGAAGCTCTGCTGGGGTGTGGTAAGCTTCTATCCAATGACACTACTTGCTGGCTCGAACTTGTCGTAGCAGCAATACCAACGTTGAAAATTCAGCCGAGTACCTACCGAGTCCGTCAACACTTCATTTTCCTATATGCTGGAGTCCCCATCGTTCGCGCTAAATACAAGCTACTGCCCCCTTCACAGAAACAGCTCAAATGCTTGCTATCGCAGACGTGGTGAGTCAGGGTGCGATTATGCATCAGAAATAGTCGACAGAGTATGCTGATCTTAAAAACCGGGCTAGAGATAAGCTACACTGTCGTTTGTGGCATCGAGAATGAAAGAGCACCAGTAAGATCTTATTCTTTTCTTCGACCAGATGCTGAAATCCACGCAACGACCGATCATTCAGCTATGCGGAAGCAAGAGTTTGGCATTTCGCAAACTTCCATATCATTGGTAGCATGGAGAACAAAAGATCGTTGACGAGCGCGCTTCTAGCACAGAATCACGCGTGCCGTAGAGAGTGGCTTGGACATATCGAGGTCGATGATGTACAGTACCAAGATCTGGAAATCGATACAGCGTATCAAGAGCGATAACCTTCGCCCATCACATCATGACGGTGATGGCACAAATCGCCGGATGGACATGGGTATGACAGCGGAGATGAGCAAATACAGTATGATTTGGCGCTTGTACCTGAGCAACAAGGCATCTTATCCAGGCGGCATAAGTTTCTTTTTCTTGCCAACCCCCTCGGTCGAAGCAGTTGAAGCATAGGTGGTATTGATGAGGTCGGCTATAGGCGGCTCGCGGAATGTGGGGAAAACAAGGCAGGAAAGGTGAAGTCAATTGCCGTCAAACTCTCGAGGCTCGCTCGACAGATGCCACCAATCGGCCAGGCGAGTGTGTAAAGACCCCAGAGCGAGCATTGTGGCGATGCACTGAATGCTCATAGTCGGGCAGAAGTCCGTGGTGATGAATACACGACTTTTGTCATGATAACCCCGACACGCTGCGAGGTCGGAGAGTCGAAGCCGGTCGGAGACCTTCAACATGTCTGATCAAGGAGTGTTCACTCCAGGATCGACGCTCCGAACAAGGCTCCATGAGTCGCCGAGAGATATAATTCGGGGCTCCGAAAGACAATTCAGTTCCATACGGCCGATGTGTTAAGATGATACGGTGAGTCTGTGATGCGACATGCGGAGATAATGTGTATCTTTGAGCGCCGAAAGTGGAACAACAAAAGATGTGACTCCGTGTCTTGATACACTCGATAGATACCTGCTTGTTTAAGCAAGCGAGTGAGCACGTGGGTTTGGTGCGGATAAGGCGGCCATTGCGATATGCAGATGCGACGCCTCGCGTTATCTCAAGGTATGCAGATGAAAGGAGTCAGTGAGATTGCATGAAGAAGGGTGCGCGTGCGCATATGGTCGGGTTCAAGGTCACGACCAAATAGATACAAGACGGATGTTTCGAAAATGTTGAGCGAAGCACGACATGGCCAATCTAATGCCGCATGGCTGCAAGGAGATAGAGCCCGGTGAAGAGTTGCGGTGCATCGCGGAGCGTTTTTGGCCAATGGAACGGGCACTTGGGAAAGGGCTATCGCTCAAAAGGCAGAAAGAGATGCAGAATGCGGAGAAGGAGGCAGGAACAGAGATGAGATTTGCAAAAGAAAAGCAAGTCTCGGCTTTTGCAAATCAGTTGCTTGTCGCAGACGGCATGGCATCAGGCCAGGACCGAGAGGGGTCCGGTTTGCTGGGTATTAAATATTACGAGAGCAAAGGGCTCATCACGCCAGAGCGACGGCGGGTTCGCAAAGAAGCAAACATGAATGAAGGTTGATTCGGCAAGGCTGAAAGCGCACACACAAAGAAAGATGCCGGGGCTCTCCACCCACCGGGAAGAAGCTGGGCCGAGATAAGGTGGTGTTGCAGATTCGACTGTAGGAATGGACGGTTTGGGCAATTTGGGGGTAAATGGGAAGAGTCAGGTCACGGTCAGGTCAGGCTTGGCACGTGTCGAATGTTTGCTGATGAGTGCATTCGGAAGGAGCAGCTTGCAGGCAGGCACAGGCTTGTCGCGGCAATCCGAGCCCTGACTGAGGTAAGAGTGAAGAATCAGTAGGAAGGAACAAGAGGCATGTCGCCGGTGGCTTGCTAAGAGTAGCGATTGGGGAAAAATTCTCGGAGCAGGCAGCTAGAGCGGAAGGCCTAGGGAAGGCCGAGGTGGCGGCTGTTGTTGGTTCCTTGTCTTGTCTCTGGAGGCTGTCGGCAAAAGAGCAGCGAGTGCGGTGTGCTTGTGCGGGCAGTGGAGCGAGCGTTGGCCTAAGTTATCTTTTGGTACGGTAGATCGGACATGACATGTTGCTATCAGCTGCTCTGGACTTTGCTCGCTCACCCTCACCCTCTCTCTCGTGTGCGACGTGTGCCTGTACCTTGACTGACAGAGCATCAAGCATGTCGAGTCGCACCATCCAGGCCGACTCCTGCTTTAATCACACAACCACCACCGCTGCTGCCATTGTCGTGCCCATGGCTCCTACCGTCTGAAGCCTCTAGCATGAGGTGCATCCACTCCGCAACAGTGCCATGATAAGCCAACCATCCGCGGGCACGCAAGTTCCTGGCCCTCACCCTCACCCTCGGCCTCACCTCCACCCTCGGCCTCTGAACCGCCCTGCTCTTCCTTCCAAACTCAGCAACGTCAACCTGAGTCGACAGAATGACTCTGCCGACGTCGACGACGCGAACCGCTCGGCATACACGGCAAACGGCATGCTCCAATACGCCGCACAGTCCGTCAGCACCCCCGAGGACAACACCCAGCACATCCCGCCTCGCCTCCTCTCGCAACGCACCACACAACTGCCTCTACCTCGCCGTCCCCAATCTCTGACCGCACACGCTCAATCTCGCCCGCCCGTCCCGAAGCCGACGCCCACTCCCGTCCTGGATCCATCAACAAGAGCCAACGGCCTACAACCACCCGCAGTGGCCACTGCTCTTCCTCGAGACAAGGTTGCCGACTTCTTCCCATGGACCAACATTGAAGGCAAGCATCCGGAAGATGTGCTGAACGAGCACCTCATCAAGTCTGGATTCAGCGACAAGCCCACTGGTCCCTCGAGTACCGAGTCCAACACGGCTCGCCCTCATCTCTGGCCCAGCTTGAAGAACAAGAATGGACTCGGCGTCCTGTCTGCTCTCTTTGTCCAAGTGCTGGACAAGAGGTCTCAAATGCGTCTCTGCACCGCCCCTTCGACCTTCAAGCCGCCACCAAGAGTCACCCTGACCGACACAAAGAGAGAAGCTTGGCTCAAGGACCTTGCTAACCCAGAAGTGCCATTACGGAAGCTCAGCCGGACCATTCCTCACGGTATCCGCGGTAAGGTACTCCTCGATCATTGCATATCCAAGGACATTCCCATCGCCAGAGCTGTCTGGCTTTCCAAGTGCGTCGGAGCCAACGAGATCCGTGCCTTCAAGAGAAAGGGTATCTCTGGTCCTGCTGCCCTGGCCGGTGAACTCAAATGGATCAGAGAGTGGACTGTGTTTGTAGAACAGTTTGTTGATGGTGTTGTCGTCAGCTGCGGCCAGCCGGGATGGTCTCAAAAGATGAATTATGCTGTCCGTTTGGCCACGCATTTTTATGTTGAGCATCTCCTTGACGAAGAACACTACATGGACTGGAACCTTACTTCTCTCAAGCAGAGCTCTTCTGAAAGACTGCCGGTCTGGATCCTGCTTACCCAAATATACTGGAAACATCTCATTTCTCACCGGAAACGTGGTCATCGGCTTGCAGAAGCCCTTCTTGGACATGCCAAAGCTCTCGCCGCTACACCTTATGGTATCAATCTACAGCTTATCACGCGCGTCAATCAACTCATCACCATCTTGGCCGTTAATCATAGAGGATGCCTGGTTCTACCAAAGACTTGGAACCAATACAAGACCACCTTCGCTGCTGTCAAACCAACAGGGCGAATCAATCTAGAAGCTGACGGTCTGACGAACGTTGCAAGACGCAACAACCGATTATCAGGAGCATCACCACAAGCAACCTCGCGTACTACCAAACTTCGATTGTTGGATATCTTGGACTCTGTCGGTTTAGATGTTCAGATCGATAGGATTGCTGCTCAATGTGAGCTCTTGGGACTCGATACACGGTCGATGCTGGTCACGATACTCGAATGGGCAGCTTCCAAACACCGTTCGGGAATCGCTCGTGTCTATCTTGCCGCACAACTCATTCGATACTGGAGCTTCGCAGGCTTCAGTGCGGACGACGCGGTATTGACGATGCTCGAGAAAGCTCGCAATGACCGCAATGTAGAACCCCGCTTAATCTACAAGCTTGTCTCTGCGCTCGCTCGATCTGGTCACTTCTCAGTTGGCAAGTACCTTCAATGGCTCATTTCCATGGGCGTCTTGTCTGGGGCCAATGCTGCCGCAAGCGAAGCCCAGCTCCTGCTCGAATTACCAACAGCCTATCTCTCTTCTCACATCGTCAATCTGAGGCGCACACTTCTGAACCGTGTTGGTTATCACGCCGATGCAGAATTGCGTGAGGTTGAGAACTACAAGACCGTGCTGTCTCAACACCTTGGCGGCATGTCCTTGCCTAGTCCTGGAATGACTTCACATGAGCCAGCCCTCAACACCAAACCTGTTGGCGCTGTGAGAATGGCAGTAGCCCAATGGCTATGTGAGAGAGTCATGTCGCAAAGCTTCGAGTCCGCCAACGACACCGTCTTCAATGGTAACCTCTCTGCTTTCTGCCTGGTTCGCAATACCTTGGAGCAGTTTGAGGACTACCCGAGCCTGGCTAAGGTACTTGCCGCCGCGTCCAGCTGCAGTAATCCTCAAATACTGGCTGCTGCAGCAGACACTGTCAATATGAATATGGAGATATTCGCCACCATGGGCTTTTTGCCGGCGTTGGTCTCGCAAATCTATCAACAGCAACGTCGCTTGCGATCAAGGCAGCCCCTGGACCGCGCCTTCCTCCTGGCCTTGTCTGGCCTCGTTCATCGCGTACCATCTGGTGCGATGTATGCAAAGACCCTTGACAGCGAGCTTGCAATGTGCGAGATTCAGAGCTCTACCGCTGCATGTTCACCAGCATCTGACAGCATGGCAGTCTTGCAATCTGGCAGTCTTGATTCTAACGACGATATCGACCGAGTGCTTACTAGTGGTAACACAATGGACGAGCAGCTGCTGATCCGGATGTTCTCTACCATTACTGACCGCAGTGTCAAAATGGGATCTGAAGGCTTGTCTCGCGCCAGCACGTGGTTTGCGCAATTGAGGTTATTCGACCAGACCACCTTTGAGCAATTGGTGCAGAAGCTCGTGAACAGAATGGCTGAGCCCGCAGCGCCGTTCGAGGCTGTAGAGGGTATTATTGCCTCCCTGGTTGGATCTAGCTGTCTGAAGCTGGAGACTTTCCACCAAATCTGGGAGAAGAAGCTCAATGCCCTCAAACCTTCAGAGCCTGCGAATGCTAGTCGTATTGCTATCATCTGTGCCAAAATTTTGATACCCTCGACGTCTGTGATGCACAATCAATCCGCCGAAGCGTACAGATACAAAGTCGCGCAGAACTCGTTTTGTCTTGGCCATAAGACAGACATCCTACGCATTATTGGATCTCTGTTGCAATTGAACCCTCAAGCCATTCTGTCAAGGAAGGGTAATGCGCTAGGGGACAAAATCACCTCCCTGCTCCGTCAATACGTTGTTAGCGACCACAAACTGATCTCGCAGGAGCTCATTTCCAAGAACAATCTGATGGGTGTTCAAAATCCTGTACAGCCTCTTTTTGATCATTTGCTAGATCCAGCTTTGCAGGACCAGCAGACAAACATGCCAATCATTGACAAGGTGAACAAGATCGTCGGGTCAACAACGGAGCTCTCTTTGCCATTTAGTCAGCTGGCTCTGCAGCAACTTTCCTCAACACTCTTCGGAGGCAACGGCTTGTCAGAGAACGATAAAGCCAGCCTGGTTTGTACCTTTCAGAGTGCGATTGAGCACACATCCTCGGTCTGGCCTCAGTTGCTGAGTGCACTTGATAAGGATTTGATTCACCACATCCACTCTTGGGCTGGCGAATGTGTTTTGGAAAAGCTTTCTTCCATCATATCTGTCGATGGATGTATGGAGGAAGAGGCTTCCGTGAGGCGATACCTAAAAGCAGTTGAAGCATCTGCACTTGCAGCTTCATCTCAGTCAATGCCCTCGACCGCTTTCGTCATGCTGGCCGAGCAACTCAAGAGGTTAGGTCAATTCGCAGAAAGCATCAGTCCTCTTGATCCCAAGCAATCAGACAAAAAGGTACGCATGGCATTTGGCATCAGTGTGCTGCTACAGCTCACTACCATGCACTATCATACGCTCCAAGATGCGAATGCTCTCGGCCTGGACTTGATCCCCCTAATGGGTGTCCTGTGTGCTCTGCTCATCCACCCAAAGCTGCAAGGCCAGCAAGCTATTCTTGAGCATATCCTTGATGTTGCATCCATGATTTCGGATGACTTGTCTAACGAGCACATGCACACGATCCTACGCAATCTGCCGCCCCAAGCTCGGTGCATACCTCGTCTACGTTACCTCTTCGGAACCCACTCCTCTCCAGACGCCTGGCTGTCGCTCGCCTCCAAGGTTGTTCCAGCCTCCGCAGCTCAACAAAATCCGACGTCTACTCCCCTACAAACCTCATCTTCGCCAGTCTCAGCCACGCAGTCACCCTCGATGATGCAAAGGCCATGGCCAGTGCCTCCTCGACCTGGTATGCCAGCGCGTCCACCCTCTGTCCCCAATACTCCTGTCTTGTCTCAAGCGCACTTGCAACAGCAGCAAGCCCAACAGCAGAGACTTTCTATGGGTATGGGCACAAACAGAGGCCCGGTGGAGCTGAAGCAAACACCATACATGTTGAGGCGATGGGAGCTGATGCCTGACCCGACACCCCTCATGGGTGCCAACGACACTAGTCTGAGCCTGAGTTTGTTCCAGGCTAGAAAATGTGTTTAACCACATATCACCTCACCCGATCTACGAATTGGGTACACATCTAGACTCACCGGTTGATTCCGCATCATCAGTGAAAAAAGTCTTTCCTGCATAAACTTTTGCATATCACACTTACCGCTCATCACTTTTCTTTGTCGTCTTCTTTTCGGAATTGTTCCGGCGTCTTTTTCTTTCAGCGGCGTATTAAGGGTCTGGAGCATTCTCATGTCCTCGGCGTTGTATCATTTTCGGTTAGGGAAGCATATTTTTATCATTGGAATATGGAACGGGAACGGTGGGGTTTTGCTCAGTTACAAGTATACCCCATGGACAGCAAGGGGCAGGGTTTATATGTATATAGCAGTTCGGAAGAGGCTCACTGCAGGATAGGCATCAGGAAAAGAAAAGACAGGAGAGGATAGGAAAGATTGTCTACCCTTCAATGAGAAACCATCTTTATGTTATAGTCATGGTACCAGTGCACAGATTCTTTTGATAAGGTAGGTTCCGCTTTTGCTTCATGCCCATAAAGAGTATTATCAGGTAAGTGTCTTGATTGATGTGTAGTGTTACAGTACATTGTACCTTGGTCATGTGTAGAGCTAAGTCTTTCCCGAGGGTCTTCTAGGACGAAATTAGCCTATCCTCTCCATTCATTGATATAGCAAACGATTTCCTCGCATAGCGGTCGATGCTTCTGCACTCGTCAAACAGGAGACTTGGACGATTTCTGGCAATGCTGGCGGCGTTGGTACCATGGCAACATTTTGGTCAGAGCGCGCCTATCCAGTACACCAATTTTGAAGATGCACTCGAGAAGATGCCTCAGATCTTGAGCTTCAAACCATGGCGTGCGACAGGACCGAAGCCTTTGGTTCCTCTTGATCATCCTCATAGCCATTGCTCCATCTCTCAATAGCGCTTTGCCGCGACCAGACCAGATTGAGGTCATGTAGAGCGTACGGGACAATGCTCTGACAGTAGGCTTGAAGACAATGCCTACTACAACGTTGTTGACTCTCAGAATGATCTGCCTCATCATAGAGAAGATGCTGGTGGAGTGAAAGATAGTGGGTACTGCATGTCTGTCCAGAAGATCCAAGGTATAAAGCAGATCCCGGATTGAGTATATCGTTATGCAGAAGACGCCTTTTGCGTAGATGAGAGGGCAGAATTCTTCGTGCACTAGGCGACAAACACGAAGCAAAGAAGGTAGAGGTCGAGTGACCTCATCCTTGATGTCTTCGTGTTGTTTTCCATAGGATCTGAACTTCCGAGCGGTCATGTAGTACATGTCATCCTCGGGGAGAGTATAGCAGTAAACTTCCATACGAATCTCGGGTGGCAGACCGAGGAAATCGAAGGGCTCTTCTGGCCAGTACAGAAGTTTGAGCTGTTGATACAGNGTCAATGGTTATAACAAGACTGATGCGTTGGGACACAAGTCTCGTACCTTCCGATGTGATCTATGTATGGATCGGCAGAATGCAGTAACGAAAAGGTACAATGCGCATGCTAGTACAAAGAGAATGATCCCGGCCAGACAAATGTATATGACGATTGGAAACGGAATCCCGGCGAGAACAATCTTGGTCACCATCGCCCACGACAGCGCCGGAAAAGTGTGAGAGGAAGAAAAAGGAATGTTGCTCGCGGCAAGAGAGACAAGCAGCGTGCGTTCAGTCGTGGGAGAAAGAGGAGTTTACATGTCTTCCACGGTGTCATATGAAGATTAGACTTGGAAAGAGCTATTGGACCGAAAGCGTCTGGTTTGGGAGCGATCTAGAGCGTTACTACTTCTTCTCTTGACAGGTTTCCATTCTCCATTCATCTTTCGTTCATTCTTGCTTGCTTGTTCCCATTAGTTCTGTTATAATCCGGACCTCTCGAGCACAATGAGTATCTCAGATCTACTCAACAAGCCAGACCTCGAGGTATATCAAAGTCCTTCGCCTTATATGCCGTACATCTCGGACTCACCCTGCAAGTCCTCTCCACCTCAAAACAGTACTGGTCGAGCCATCTCTGGGACCAATGTCAGCTCCTCCAAGACCGACAACTCTGTCATGTCTTCTGTCCACACCAACGCAGCCCACATGAAACAGTCTACCATGACTCCCAATGCCAACATACCATGCATGCATGTGTCAAAGTGCTCATGATATTGACATATTGGCTCACATATGTGCAGCTGCCTCCCATTCATCAGATGAGGTGTCCGACCTTCACGCCGACACCGAGAAACTCACGAGCGCAATTGTCCGACTCGTGGCCATTCATCACAATGAAATCAAAAGGCTTCGCGATGAGCTTTCTGGATCAAGAGTTCGTTCTCATGAGGGGCCCGACAACGCCGGACCTGCAGGTCACCTACTCAAGACTGTGGACTTTGAAGCCCTTCGCAGATACCTCTATGCTACCGGTCGGGTCGACAACACAGTTGAGCATGCCGTTTCGGCCGAGCTTATCTCTGCCTTTTCAGATTTTGTCGAGCTGCAGGTCATGTGGAAAAAGCAGTCTCTCACTATCAATAACTACGGAAGAACATATCACACCCAGCGAGACACAAAGCGAGACAACAAGCAGGATTTTAGGCAGCATGACCAGGACTCCCGATAGCCCGAGGTTTCAGAACCCAAGATTGGCATAACTTGGAGGTATGTATAAGACGGCAGCTTGAATCAACAACTGCATGAGCATGTTCAAACCTCGACAGCAGTGTCAAACATAATCAGGGGTAACCACTTCTATATATTTTCCGATCCCAGTACGATGTGCATGCTTTGTAAAGAACAGGATTGAAGTTTGTGAGTGGGCTATTGTGACCAACTTGGATTTGACACCGAGCTGAGGCTGGTGATATTCAGGGGTCGGCTGGAACAAATCTCCAGTACCGTCCAGCTCATCTGCTCCAAAGAAATCACGAATCATTCACAGAGATTATGGCACGGCTCAAGTTTACTCTTGCAATTTCTTTTTTCATTTTCCCCTCTATTTCGGAAGTCTTTCAAGCCCGGTCTTGTGAAAGTGAATCGAAGCTGGTCTCGACGAAAAGGAGGGAACATGGCTGATGGAAAAGGAAAGGAAGTTGTATGCCGCAGAAAAGTGAGTTCATTCGAGCATGTTTATGAAGATACTGTAGCGATGAAGTCTAAGGCGAGAATGAGAACAAGACAAAACGACACAAAAACTCAATCAAGCAGCCACAAAGTTCCAAAGCACCCAGTTACAGGTCTGAGGCCACGTATCACCGGTGATGAGTTGAATGCTGCTGTAGTTATCCGATGAACAGACGGTACCAGCGATACCACGACCATTGACGCCGCAAGCAACGCCACCATTGGCATCCACGTTGCAGGTAAAGTAAGACTTTGAAGCATCGCCCTGCGGAGCAAAGTACAAGGGCGAAGTGACTGTCGTGGGAGCAAGGGCGAAAGCATAGCCAGCGGCACTGCCACTCTGCACGACCATGTGTTGGTTTGCCTGGTCCACGACAAACTTTGTGGCATCGGCTGCGTTGGAGACCAAGCTGCTTTGTCCGCCATTGCCGGAGATGAAGATGTACTTGCCGTCAGCGCTGGTGCCAGAACTGGTGATCAAGATGTGCATCTGCTTTGATACAGGGTCGGTGGTTGTATATGTTGTGGTGACCTTGCCGTTTTTGGCTGCAGAGACGACGTTGGTGCCGGCTTTGGAGGGTGAGCCAGCTTGCTTCTTGAGCCAACAAGTGCCTGCACCAATCCCATTGCTGCCACCGACATACGTGAAAGCATTGCAGTTTGAATCGGCGTCGCAAGAGGTCATGCAGTCCTTGTACGAGCTCGAAGCAGCAGTGTTGGTGTAGGCGCCCTGAGTCAAGTCCGAGGCGGCGTAGATGTTATACACGTTATCTGCAGCATCGGCAGCGGTAGAAGGTGGGGTAGCGTCAGGTTGGGCGGCGAGTGCTGCAGCATAAGAAGTGGTCATGTAGCCATTGCTGCCAGCAACGAGCACTTGGAAGTTTGCGCGCATCTGACCGTAGTTGTTGGCATTTGCTGCCGCCACGGCGCCGCCCCAGAACACGCACTTGACGTTGATGGAGCTGGGCGGGTCGAGGCATGTAGGGCCGTCAGTCGAGGAGCTCGGATCTCTCTCGTAGTAGATGTTGACCGAGTTGCAGCCCTTGATGGCGGAGCACTTTGTTGTGCAGGTCGCCACATCGTATGATGTCAAAAGAGTGAATCCAAGGTACTGATCAGCAGAGTTGGAAGCATTCAAGCCTGCAAAGGATCGGACCCAGCCAGATGGAGCGGTTGCCAGCGTTGCTTGCGTGGAATAGTATGTGTCGGCAACGAACCCAGCTGCAGTGTCCGGAGATGAGTTGTGGGTGATTCCGGATGGCTGTGGGACACAGGTAGCTGCACGCTTCGAAAGATCGGTGGCACTTGCGGTGGCCTGTACGGAAGCAGATGACAGAGCGACCGAGACATCGCCAGCCGAGTCGAAGACGTTCGTTGCAAGAGGATCAGATGAGGCGGTTGCGGTGACAGCGACGGTGGTCGCGGTGATAGCGGGTGCGTCTTCTGCGGTAACGTAGACAATTGGAAGGTTGAAGACGCTTGTGGGGATAGCCACAGAGATGGCATCGATGTCGATAGAGGTCGTGCTCTGCGCGCTAGCATAGGCGGCAAAGGCCAGAGTAGTCGCGATGGCTCGACGCATGTTGGATATATGAAGAAGCTGTATGAGTCTGTGACTGTAAGAAACTGTATTGATCTGTTGCTGTGCTGGTTGATGACAGTGAGCAATCACATCTGTACTTATACCTTCATCTCATGAGCACTGATCATCACTGCACAGCGCCAGGTGTTCTCCGTTGGATTCTAGCAGGCCTACTGTGCACATGTGCGCGAACAGTCGGGTCTCACCCTTCAGCCGGTTTCGGTGTGGCCGTGAAATGTGACCATATACCAGAACTGTGGCTGTCTACTAGAAAGACTTAGCTGAGTGGTGCGATGCCGTATGGTTCGAGAAGGCGAGTGGTTGCTAGACGTAGCTGGCAATGCTCACAATGGACGTTTCGCGCACGGTGACAGATCGTTTGAGCTGACTCTAGCAGCGGTATAGCCGACGTCCGAGACATAATCTAGACTGCAGGTGCGTGGCCGAGGAACATTCTCCGTTGGAACTGTATTCCTGGCTGTAACGGTTCAAGGAATAGGCCTTTGATACGATCTGATAGAAGTATTTCGTGTAAGAAGAACCAGAGAGGAGAAGAAAGGGTTGCTGCACGAACCCTACTCCGTCAATCTCCGAGACAGCTCATCTCGCGTATACCTGCCCGAGACATATCAGCTCGTGTATAACTGCCCATTTGAGTCACATATACCAGGCCCTTTCCATGTCCTCTCTTGTCAAATCATAGCTAGACAAAGGCACGATATCTCGTCGTAGGGTTAGCTTGCGAACGAGAGGAAGTCGACTACGCTCTTCGCGCCACTGCTCAACCACCCCTTCCCAATTCCAAAACACTTCATCCAGCACCCTCCTAATCAGCCCAGCACTGACACCGCCTTCTTCTCCAATCTCATCCAATACCTTTCCAACACATTTTCCAATATTCTCTTCACCCCTCAACAACCCCGTGATCTCATCCGCAGGTACCCTGGCCACCAAAACCCTGCCTCCATATTTCCTCCACCTGTTCTTCGGACCGCAAACATCAACCATGACATTGCCTCCCACCCTGATCCTAAAGTCCTTGATCATTGCCAAGATCTCCCCGCCTTGCTCGTTTTCGAGTAGGGTGAGTAGTTCAGGTATTCTGAGTAAGGTCCTCGGAACATCGATGTTGAGCACAAAAGCATTGGTGCCATAAAACAGTTCTTGAGATTCGTTACGTATGAGTTTGCAGGTTTGGAGTAATGGGAGGAATGGTGGGGTCAGGCGTGTTTGACAGGGACAGTTATAATGTAATCGTTCGAACACAGCAGGTAGATAGATGGATAGAGGCGAGGATGAAGGCGGAAACGGACAGTATGCTGCCGATGGTTTTGTGAGGATGATCGTTTGGTGTTGTGGTAAGGCGTAACGATAGATCTGTAATCGAATTTCTGGCGGCAAAGCGAGAAGTGGAAATGGTTGCTGTTGCCGTTTCGAGTCCGAAATTTGGGGTCCAAAGACTGCGTGATGGCAAAATTTGACGATCTTCGAGAGATTGGTGTTTGACAAGGTCGCCATTACAATGCTCAGAAGACTGAGCACCAGAGCTGCGAACCACATGATAGGTGTGAGGGTCGAGTCCAGAGCCTTGTAGTTATATTGTTCCGCCGAACTGACTAGTAAGGTCAGAAAGATCCGTTAAGATACGTTGCTGTGTATGTTGGATCATAGAACTGGACAGATAATGCCTCGGATGCTGGTGCCTGGACCTCTGGCAATGGACGAATGATGCGGAATGTTATCACCGCTTATAAGAATTCAATGGCAACATGATAGGTAAAGGCGACTGATGTAAAGTTTTAGGAATTAGAAGTCGCTGCCATGAGATCGTAAATCGTTATGTATGTACATGAGTGTCAAAAAGGACAGGATGTGACGACGTGAAGTCGAGATGCGGAGTGATGCACAAATCCAAGCGTGCCTGAAAATACGCTTGCCCAAAAAATCAAAGTCCAGTCTAATCAATGATCCAAACACCGGCCCAGTCTTTCCAGTTGGCACTCTTCCATTGATATGTAGACATGTTTGCATAAACGCCTGTCTTGTTTTCGAAGTCTTTTGTTCCAAGCTCTACCAATCTGTCAATCAGAGCTTCGGTCTCATCTCGTGTCTCGCCACGATCCCATCCCAAGCTCTTTGCAATCTTGACCTGGCGCAGATTTGGGAACGAGCCCTCATCTAATGTCAAGAGGACGTCAATGGGAGAGAATTTGTCGTCGACACCAGGGTTGCCAGAGTTGGTAAAGGCGAGCATGCGCAGCTTGTGATTGGTAAAGTTGGGAGTATCTTCGGACTGCCACTCTTGAAAGTCGGGGTTGAAGATTGCGGGTGTAATGTAGTCGACACTGACGCTGAGTTCCTCGAGATCAGGGAATAACCCCAACACAGGGTCCAAGGAGCTTATGCCTAGTCGGGGGAGGTGAGATAGTGATAGTGCCTTGAGAGGTAGGTGTGCGCGGGAGAGTGTCGAGAGCAGCTGACGGATGGCGTGGGATTTTGCTTGGGGACAGTGTTCGACCGTTAGACGTTCCAGAGCTGGAGGGAAATGGACGATGCCGTAGAGGAAGTTTGCATCGATGCCACCACTAATATGAAGATCCTTCAGAGCCTGAGGCCAGACAATTGAGTCAGGGTCGACGGTGTTTGCACCGAAGCCAGAGGAGCGAGGGAAGCGTAGTCTCTCCAGGTGGTTCAAGGATCTGAGGGACTTGAAGAGCATGTCCAAAGGCTGGGCTTCGGACACAAGCGATAGGTCGAGGCTGCGCAGATTGTGCGACTTTGATAGGGCGGCATAGCTGTTGATGGCGAAGGAAGCCTGTGGAGCGACAAACTCTTGCAAGCTGCCCTCTGTCCTTCGCAGGACCCTTGCCGTGACACTCCTGCTGCTGTGGTGGACCAGCATGCCCAGGTTCAGGACCTTGACGAGACCGGCCAATGGACTTTCCTTGATGCGAAGATTGATTGAGGGGCACATGGTGCGGTAGAAGGGGTCGTAGTTCTTGCCGTAGATCTTGGGGAATGCGTAGAGGTATGGAAGGGCAGCCAAGTGCCATTGTCGCGAAACGAGGCAGCATGTGTATAGGGACTTTTGCGCTTCGGGCGTGACGGCGACATATTCGACTATCTCGAGGACAAGCTCGTCGGGGAGGTATGCTGGCTCGGTCGCGCGGTAGTTGTGGGTTTTGGGGTCATCGTCTCGGACAGGGAAGTGTGGTGTTTGATCGAGTGACGGGTTGGCGGCGGCGGTGACTGTCTTGTCCTTGACGGCCTGCAGACTCTCGGCCATGGAGATGGTCCAATTGCGCTGCTGGTCAAGCGCCATCTTGGTCCTGCTTCCGTCTCTTGCAGAGTGTTTTCCTGCGTCGTGATTGTGAGTCGATCGTGCTTGTTTGCCGCTGTCTTTGCTCTGGAGATGCAACCAGAGGCCGAGACCCCCACCCCGCACTTTTTCTACGTCACTTTTCATAAAGAATAATTGCACAAATTTTCATCTAACCGTCGACTCCATCTTTGACCATCGCAGACATGCCATGCTGAGGTCTGGTAGTCTAGTAGCCTGGCTGCAGTGTCTTTTCGTGTATGAGGTTTGCGTCGAGGGAGCCTTACTTCCGGCTGGCGACAGAGAACCCTAACAAGATGGCTTCGGACCTGTCGCAAAGCACAACCTCGACCTGATTAAACACAGCAGTCGACGCTGCTTGCCGACGCGCAATCATTTCAAGCCGTGCCCTGTCAATCACTGCTTATCTGTTTCAGCATATGCGATATTGGCCATCTTCACATGCTTGTCGCGCCGTATAACGACTGGTGAGCCGCCGATTTTCTCCTCACCCGCTTCGTATACAGGTACAAGCGCTCGGATCAAGCACACTGCCACACTCAATCACAGGAAGTGCACTCCAGACGCGCAAGCCGAGTCAGATCTTTCACTGCTTGTGTCTCGTATCCGTGAGCTTACCGTGCGGGAGCTGTGTGGAGCTGTGCAAATCACATCCTGGAGTGGTCAAACCCTGCCCGACTCTGACGTAGCCCCTCACCAACCATCCCGAAGATAGATAAAATAGTTCCCCTGCCCAACAATTATTATCCGCATTTACGCACCAAATTCACTCCGTTCAACCCTCAAATCCAACAACAAAAACATGTCCAAAATGTCGAGCCAGGTCGAACCCACTATCGTCACCGCCGTCGAGACTGCTCCTGTAGCCTCTTCCTCTTCCGAACTCTCTCCCTCAGACAACTCCCCTATGCTCAGACGCGGCTCTCGTGCGGCCCCTCCAGAAGGTCTCAACTTGAGCCCCAAGAACAAACTCGCTCCTCCCACTGCCGAGAGACAGGACTTCCCATCACCAGGTGCTGCTCCTGCAGGCCAACGCATTTTTGACGCAAATGCCGTCGCCGAGGACAGGGGTGTCGAGACCGTCCCTGGAGGCTGGGCCAAGGGTGTTGAACAACAAGACGTCGTGGCCGAGGAATACGAGAAGCAGGACGACGCTTCACAAAAGTCATCACCGAGTCTGAAGCAAAAGGTCAAGGACCTGCTTCATCGCGACTAAGCCTTTGGCTCGACCTCAGAAACACACTCTTCAGTCTCACGACCGAACACATCACACGTCCTCATTATGATGGCCTCTGTTTCTTGCATTTTGGAATTAATCAGCGGAGGAGTTCTATGGTTACACAACAATATGCGCCAAGCGCTTTCACATCCCTGCATCTCATCACAGGCATACGCATCTCTCATCTTTCATCATCATCTTCAACTTCATTGTACTTATTTTATCACCATCTATCTAAGATTGTTCTGCCATCCCGACTACATCGAGACCATTGAGTTCTGTACTCTCATGCATGCGTCAGTCGGCAGTCATGTCAACGGGATCATCCCTGTCTTCGTTCTGAGAGCTTGGAGCAGCTAGGAAACAACCCCAGAGTCCATCATAATGCCCTGCTTGATTAATCACACGGAGAACGAACCTATATCTCTGCAGACACGTCCACAGACGCCCAGAAGACACATTTCAGCGACCACAAAACATAGGTTCGAGCTCGCTGCTACAACCCAGTGCATGCTTTCTAACCGACCCACGGGCTTTTTAGACTTGCCCGCTGAGCTCAGGTTCAGGATCTACTACCTTGCCCTGGCAGATCTTTCAGATCACGCAATCATGTTCACAAGCAAGATACATGTTCGGCCTCCAGGTGCCAGCCTTGACCCGCACTCGTTTCCACTAGTCCAGGACCGTCAACGAACAGTTGCTCCAGCCTGCAAACACCAGGTGTACGAACCTGCGATCGCCCATACTACGAAAACTATTCGCAATGAACTACTTCCGCTGCTCTACGTACCCAGTACACCAATCTCCTACGCGTTCCACGCCTGCAGCGCCACTTTGATCAAACAGACCCTTCGCCGCATTCACAGTGAGGACATACCCCTAAAACTTCACCTCGCCACTTTGACCTTTTCTCTACCAAAGCAATTGGACGACACTGGTTTGGCAATCCCATGGCTCGTATCTCTAGCTACTTGTCTTGCGTGGTGTCTGTCCACCTCTTCAATACCGGAGATAATCATTACGGAACCAGGGTTCTACATCAAAGAAGCACTTGTGGCGGTCAACGAAACGACTGCGTCAAACCTTTCCGATCCAAAAGCAAGTTTCAGTCCAAACTTCATCACANAAAAAACCAACGCAGAACTGTCAACCACAGCTACAGATCTGGTGACTTTGTTTCTGGAGTTCACATCTGGCTTACACAGAGAGGAAATGGGAGCAGAAGGACAGAGCATCTTTGCTCTAGCAGACTTCCTGCATGCCCGAGTCGACAAGTGTAGGGGGTGTGTATTGTGGAGGGGTGCTTGGAAGGAGTGTCTGGAGAGGATTTACGGGCATGAGGTTGCTAAGGTCATGGTCAGGGAGAGGAACTTTGAGCCTTTGTAACGTGCGAGGATCTAAGGAGGTAGAAATGGGACGTCTGCTGGATGAGAGGATTCAGATGGCGAGAGCACGTCTATTGAAGTTGTACTGGCAGCAGGTTTCGAACTTGTGATGCACAAGGCTCGGGTAAGAGCGGGGTTCACTCGCCGTATTTAGCCGAAGCGCAGGAAGGACGACCCTGTCATTTCTATCGTTGCAGCAAGATTGTTTCTACCTCGCTGCATTGCCATTCTAGGCCTCTATATTCGTTTGCATGTGAATTCATCCTCTGTATCTAACCATAGATTTTGACATTCACAGGTACAGACAAAGCGAAGTGATCGTTCTCCACTGAGGATCATCTTCAAATGTGGGGTTTGTTATCTTGACATCTCGACTTCCGCCATCACTACCCACAACATCTACAACCTTCAATGTCATTTACCATACATCTAGACTCGGAGAAACCTTGGGACGAACATCACATTATCAAACATGAGCCAAAAAGCAGCATCGTCCACGGTCCCAATCACCGTGCCAGAGATTGAAGAGATCGCCAAAACCAGATTGCCGAAGAATGTCTTTGATTACTACGTATCTGGAGCAGATGAGCAGAAAGCAGTAGCCAGAAACTCCTACATGTTTGACAGGTAAGTCTTGATAAGACTCGGTCTTTCAAGAACTTGGTAGTAATTGTGTATANGACTCCTCATCAGACCGCGTGTGATGATCGATGTGTCGCATATCGACACAAGCACCACACTCTTCGGAAAGCGTCACCCTTTTCCGGTAGCCTTTGCTCCCAGCGCAATGCAAAAGCTTTGCCACCCCAGAGGCGAGCTCGAAGCCGCTGAAGCTGCAGCAAGGACTGGACTATCCATGTGTCTGTCTTCCCAGTCCACGACCAGCCTCGAAGACGTGGCAAACGTGTGCAACATCTCGAATCGTGATGGTCCAGACTTTTGGTTCCAACTCTACCTCACTCAAGACCCCGAGTACAGTCTCAAATTGATCAAACGTGCCGAGAAAGCTGGTTACACCGCTCTCGTACTCACCGTAGACACACCAATCCTCGGCAACCGCATCAACGAAAGAAAAACCCCTCTTGTTCTCCCTGAAGGCATGCACCTGGGAAACTACGAACGTCCCAAAGAAGGCATCAAAGGACCTGCTACGGAGCGCGTTTTCCTCAACGCTCACACAGTCGACGAGGCAAACGAGATCATCAAGAAAGCAGGGCCCACAATGCATAGTTCGACCCTCACTTGGCAACACACTATTCCCTGGCTTCGCAAGGCGACATCGATGAAGATCTTTCTCAAAGGCATCATGACAGAGGAGGACGCAAAGCTAGCGGTAGAGTATGGTGCAGATGCCATTGTTGTTTCCAACCATGGTGGAAGGTGAATATTCTCAAAACATCTTGTTGTGTCCATCGTTAATGATACCAGACAACTGGACTTGGTCCCCGCTACCATCGAAGTCCTCCCTGCAATCGCCGAAGTCGTCGCTGGACGCATTCCAGTAATCTTCGACGGAGGCATCAGACGCGGAAGCGATGTGTTCAAGGCAATCGCACTCGGCGCCGATCTCGTCCTCATCGGTCGACCTGTTCTTTGGGGCTTGAGCTACGATGGAAAGAAGGGAGTCGAGGCTGTAGTCAACATTCTCGAAAGAGAGCTTTCGCGCACCATGACTTTGGCAGGTGTCAGATCCATCAAGGAGATTACAAAAGATCATTTGGGTATTGCCAAAAAGGATGGGTTTGGTATCTCCAAGCTTTAGAGGAGGAGTAGCTTTTATAGTCTGAGATTGGAAGATACTTTCAGACCTTCCATTCTGATATTTACGCAATCAACGACATATTCAACTCGATGTGGAGTTTGTCAGCTGATAGGACTGGAAGCTATCTGGACATTGAATGAAGCAAAGTCATGATTTTGTGGACATAGCTGAACCCCAGTATCTCCAGTACATCCAATCAATATTGATACTGGCAAGCCAGGCTCTTCCACTTGCTTCCCCGTCTTTCACATATAATATTTGTTTTGTGACGTTCTGGCTTTCAATCTTCTCCACGCTTGGCGTATTTTGTCTATATGCCGTCTTGATTTATTCGTGCGCTTTGGCTTTGCCGGTCGAGGTTCCGGAGCCGCGTCTATAGCAGAGCTATTCACTTCCTCTGTGGCAAGTGAAGATGCATGAGAGATTGAAGTATGAGAGCGCGGTGTAGAACAAGATGGTTTGGTGCAGGTCGGTGTCGAGGAATCTAATACGGGAAGGGCCGTCGTGAGTGGGGTTGGTGTCGGAGGAATTCGATCGAGAGGCGTCGAGATCGGATGGTTTGAGATACATGAATCCATTGAAGATCCTGCTGTTGTGTCTGCTGTGGGCGTCTCAAATTGCACGCATCCGGGATCCGCGTCGTCCATCAGGTTGCAACCATGCTCACTCCGGTATCCTAGCGACCGAAACGTCTCGAACAACGGACTAGTATTCTGGTGGGTGATGAATCGATCCGGCATGACCGTGTCAGAAGTTGCTGCCTGCCAACTGGGCTGATGACTCCACTCGCAAGTACCTAGATTAGTCCAGGATTCGGCAGCCATCTCGTAGGATTGGTCTTCTCGATGTTCAAGACTGAAAGAAAACTCTGTCAGACAACTCGTGCACCGATTTGTGTCACCGGGACTGAATAGTTCAAGTCGTGGCATTGAGGTTTGCTCGATCAAGGCTTTCAATCCTGTGTTAGTGAGTTCTTCTATCTTGTCCCTGCTCTCAGCGTGAGGACACACTTTCAATACGACGCGTACACCTATGCCTTCGTGTACCCAGGCCTGATCTGCGCATTGGGCGATTGCACTGCTGACATGCATTCTCTGTCTAGAATGTATCATCAAGCATCCGCTAACAGCCTTGAACCCGACCATCAATTGGACGTCGACCGGAGCCTGCAGTTCCTCATCGCCCTGCCAGCAGTTCACCCTCCCAGTGCACCAGCTTGAGTTACTTCTCGGTAGCAGTGAGAGTGATGGATTTCCTCTCCGGTGGCGATTCATGATCCACTGCGCATCTGAGAAATGTAGTTGATATCGCAGACCCAAAAACGTGAAAGCCCTGCCTCTAACAGTCGTCCAGCCACAAGTCCTGGACAAGTCTTTTGTGCAAAGCCAAGGCTCTGGGATAGGAGCAAGAGTCTTGTGTGGGTAATGGAAACATTGGCAGGTGTCGCAGAGTTGTCTGGCAGGCAGATCTCGTGCCAGTATCTGCAGGAAGAGGTATTTCTCATGGTTGACCAGTGGAAGCGGTGGACAAGTCGATGTTTGCGATGTGTCTTGTCTACAGCCGCAGCGATTCTTCTTCGGATCAAAGCCACGGACCCAGATGCCTCTTAATCCTTCGGAGTGGTAAAATTTCTTGCATGTCAAGACCAGACATATCGTGCTCCGTGGTGCTAGGAAGTCAGTTACATCGAGTATGACTTCAAGAGGAAGATCGGGCAAGGTCTTGGGCGCCATGTTGTCATCGCAGGAAGGATGTTCCTCAGAGAACGGAGTCGGAAGAGTATGTAAATCGAGCAAGGGTCGAACCTGTTGAGCTCAGCTGTCGCAAACTAACTCACTCATTTCTTTTTACATTCAGACCATCCAACACCAGGTTCGATTTTTACCAGTGGCTGTATCGAGAAGTCCTCGGCAGCGAAAACCCGGGACATCATAAGTTTGTTGCATACTCGCTTCGATGTGAGAGCTCGCCAGAGCTTACCGTCGGCATTACAGACGACTGCAGCTATCTTGCTGCAGGATGCGATGCATGCTGTTTTCATCGGATCGGATCAGCGAGTGCATGCCTGTTTACAGATGTTCTCATCGGCAGAACATGATGAAAGTGCATGAACGATCGTTGGTGGTCGCGATATTGATTGGTAAAGGCACAGCCAAGAATATTGCAAACGAAGCTTGGACTTTTTATCGAACGCACCTGCCGTGGCTGTGCGCAGCTCTCATATCAACTCTTTACAACCCGGACGTGATTTTGTTGGGAGTCGCCAACTAGTATACGTCAACTTCTCACCCGCACTTCATGTGCTCACGAACGTTGTGCAGTTCGGATGCTACGGTGATCTTGCAAGTGGAAGAGGAAGCATACGCTGGATACGAGAACCCCTTGCGTTCGTTACAAACGTCTATGCTCATTCAACCACAACCATTTGTCTCTGTTTGCTTTCTTATCCACAAGCATCATTGTCTCGTTAGTATCAGCGAAATGAATGATTGAGCTTGAATTCTTACAGTCTAGAAGTCACGTAATCGAAGTTTGCATGGTACTGTACCTTGTTCGTTCCGCCAGACAACGATCAGCAAGACGACATGGTCAAGTACATGAAGGATATGTCAGGTGGCATGTACAATTTGAAAGTTGATGAGCTCCAAGATGTGAAAGAAGGGATGACTGTGGTCTCATCGTGCTACGCGAGACTCTTTGAGGAATCTTAGAATTGACAGTCACGTAACATTGCTGAGATCTGCACGTCAGGCTAAGAGAACAGCAGGAGACAAACACTAGGTCTATGGAATCTATTCTGACGCACAGTTCCCCAAGGCGCAAGAAGCATTGTGTGATAACATACTGACTAATCACAGAATCACTAAGAAAGGATCCAGGTTATGAGAACGTGTTGTGACATCAAAAGATCAGCGACCTGCTCATCTTCCGGCTCATATGTTTTCTTGTCTTGATCGGTGAGACGATAGACGAGGACTAGTCTACAGCCATCATGCCCAACGGACTTTAGCTCGTTTACACAAGGAGCAGCAAAGTCATAGTCGAGATTCCCTGGCCGCAGGCAGCAAGGTACTATTTTCGTATATTCCATTTTTACGTGTTTTACTCGTGTTGGGAAAGAGCACCCTGTCGGCTAACACTGTTCAAGCGTACCTTCCTAGACAAAGAATCTCAAGCCTCTTTCTCGTCGAGCTTATATCCTTGCAACCTAATTATCTGTCAAATGTCATGAACATGGCATCACGGAGCGTACGCTCCCCGAGGAGACTCTCGGCTCCAAGAACCACCAGCAGTAACCCCGAGCTCTCCTTGGACTATGTGGAAGAGCTTCTATACGTCTCCACGTCTCCAGACACTACCAGCGACTTACTACGTACCCGCGCAGCATCGGAATCTATCCCAGTGGCTGATGAATCGGAAGCGAGCTCTCAGACCGCTTCACTTTCTCGAAACACACCTGTGGCCAAGCATGTGTACGGTCGCTCTTGCCCTGATGGTATCTCAGGCTGTCACTGGCACCATCAACAAACTCAGTACTGTCACATTCCATGGCAACATTGTGCGCTTGCTCGTACGTATCACGTCCAAGCACATAACCAACCCCACAAATCCATCGCTGACACAGGCTCTANNGTAAATGCGATCAAACAATCCTATCGCGCGGGCGGTGAGTGGATAGGCGCACCAGAAGGATGGAACAAGGCACATGAACCTTGCCTTGTGACTGCGAGAAAGTGTGAGATACACGCGGAGGTTGACGGAATGCATGTGGAGGAGCAGAGAAATAAAAAGTATCCAGGAAAGCCTAGGGTGAGAGGGAGGCAGAGCAGAGGGACTGGTAATCAGAAAAAGACCTGAGATGTGTGAAAGCAGCAGGAGCAGTGCATGTTCGTGACTCGCCACGAAAGTGCGATACCTCGCCACAATGGGCCGGATAAAACTTGAAAACTCATAGTGCTGCTGGTTTAACTTCAAAAGCCGATATATCGTAGGGTGATCGCGAACTGACAATACATGAAACCACTTCCAGCAGATAGTATGATGCTTGGGCCGCGAACACCGTCAACATGGCGTCTGACTTCGATCAGATTGTTCAGCATGGAGATATGTCTCTCTTGTGACCGAAATTGATCAACGGGCCCAACGCACTAGCTGGTTCATGCTGTCATCTATATTGAACAGGATGGTTCTGATTGTGTTGTCATAGCAATGCTTGTATTAACGACTAGATTCCCGAAGACTTGGGATCGTGTTTGTCTAGACACACGGTATAATTGTACAGAAAACAGTTACATAGAGTGTCATAAGATTCTACCGGCGCTCCACATCATGACCAGGCAGCTCAGCAATGCCCGTACCATCTACTTCTGTCGGATGCGTTTTAGAAGGCAATTCGCCGAGTTGAAACTTGTTCGGCCCATCCGAAGGCAGTTCTCCGATGTGCGCACTCTCAACTTCGAAGACAGGCGGAGACGAAGCCTCCATCGCTCCCTTGTCCTCGTATATTGGTGCTTGTTGTCGCCCATTCTCGTCCTCGTCGAATGAGACAAGTGCGACATCACCATACCCAGCCTTCGAGTGACGACGGCGGATATAGAAGAATACAGCTGCGGCAATAATAGCGAGACCTGCCACTACGCCTATGGCGATTCCTGCGATTGTCCCACCAGAAAGGGAAGCAGAGTCTGATTTTGAGTCTGAGCCGGAACTGGAGCCTGAACTTGAGCCAGAGCCTGAAGAGTTCAGCCCAGTCCCGCTGGAGGCTTTGAGTGTTCCGTTCCATGTGGACAGCCAGTCCGGAGCACTTGGCATCTCGGCGATCGTGGTGTCGTTCTGTTCTATGATAACAGGTCTTGACGGTATCGTCGTGTTCGGTCCCGGGGCTTGTGACAGCCAGGTAGTGTTGGTTTCCCAGTTTTGCACTAGAAGTGCTGCTTGGAGGAAGGCGCGACCAAGATGGTAGGGCTGACCTTCATGAGGAGTAAATGGCCTGCATGGGAAGTACGGTGTCTTGGTTGATGCAAGAGGCGCATCAAGCTCTAGATCAAGTAGAGAGAATGGTACGTGAAATTCTTGCTTCTGCTGAGTAGACTCATCACTGAATGTGAATGTCAGGTACGTAAATGTTGTGGTAATCTCGTCGTATTGGCGAGAGTCCGACTTAGTGTCCCATAGATAAAGTCCCAAGTTCTCGTCATAAGTAACGGGGAGGTACTTTGCGATTGCGTCGCAGGTAGCGCGTGGCAGATGGAGGTATGGAACACCAGGATTGGCCAAGACTTGTAGTGATTCATCACCCGTAAGCAGTCCCGCAGAAGCATTGGTGTTGGCGCCATGTGCAGCCAGGAAGGGCCAATCAGTACCATTGGTGCCAACAGAGATGTTAGTCAGTTTGAAGGTCGTATTTTGAGTGGTGATAGGCTCGGTCAAGCAGCGAGACCTGTCATAGCCACCCAGAATCAGACTGGGTTCGACATCAAGACTTGGAGACCCAATTTGAAGCCCGTAAGAGAGCGATGAGATTAGCTTATTCTGCTTTGCGGTGGCCAACTGAAGGTATTGCGTATGGTTGAAACCAGTGGCATTTAGCCATGTATTGTTGCTCTCGGCGCCATACAAGGAGAAGAAACCAGCGTTCATGGTGTACAGCTGACCACCAGGAGAATTTACGGTAAGATTGTGCGTCAAAGTAATTGCTTGATCGTTCAAGGAATTCGAATCGTTGTTGGTATTCCACACAATGGCTCTTTCATGGACCCATTGCACGTCGTTTGTTAGATTTAGAGGCCATGACACCGTTTCGTCCCAAGAGTCACCATCAAACAGGTCGCCGTCCATATAGAGAAATGGTACGTGACCTGCTGACGATGTCCACATAGGCCAGTCTCCAGATTGTACTTGGCTTGGGCATACCGAGTCTTGTCGCGAACAAGCGTCCGCTGCGACCAAAAGAGAAGTCTTTGTTAAAGACGGCAGCATTGCGAAGGTTTGCAGCGGACTGACATCCCACGAGACGTTCAAGGCGTGCCAGGGCTGAACTTGTTAGCAGGTTTTGATGATTGCAGCACACATATCGCTTACTCCATCAGGACCAACTATGCAGTGTCAATATTCACAAACAGAGCCGTTCTTCGGGATGTTTAGCCTACCGGGTGTCTCGCTCCATTTTGTGACCCAAAAATCGCTCGCCAGGCAAGTTTTCGCAAGAAGACCGAGAGCAAGTATTGACAACATGTGAGCTATTCAGTCGTGGTCTTCGAATTGTACTGCAATGTCTGATTGTAAGGTCGTAAGGACAACCACAGGCGTTGCTACTTGTATACGAGAAAAAAGTCAACGACCTAAAAAGCTGCTTACAGCCCCAATTGCAAAGAGCTGACTAATCATCTTGCACAAGGTTTTAGATTGTGAGTCGACAGGGCACAGGACTACTGGACCTATTATTGTAGAGGATTGGGGCGGTAATGCATGAATAGATGAACTAATATTCGGACCATTTGGAAAATCAGGCTGTGCAGCAGCCTGATTCGCCGACCTCGAAAGAGCGATGGAGTTGGTTGTTTGAAGAAGACCATAAGCCTCTTTAAGGCTGTGTTGTACTTTGACAAGACTCAACACAACGATAGTATAGGGATGAATGAGGTGTTCTCATCCCGTACGAACTTCGTGACCAGAAATGGTGTGTCGAACACAAAAAAAGCTCTGGGAGCTGCAGGTGTCCTTGAAGCTCAGTCCGGGCGTCGACAAGGATTGACAATGCCAAGACTTTCGGCGGACGCTTCCCTTCCATGTTCCTTCCCAGAACAGTCGAACAGCTAAGGAGAAAGAACGGCTATCTCAATCGACAATCCAGACAGCCGCCGTATACATGAGATATGCCCTCACTTTCAGTTACTGTTCTTGAGGCTCTGTTGTGGTTTCGATACAGCTATGTGTTAATCTTAGTGATTCAGACGTCGTGCATGCGATACGCAAAGATCAGGTATCACCATGATCCTCAACATCTTCGTCGAGACATCCATACGAACAGGGAGCTCAGCAAAGAGGTTCGATTAGCTTGAAGGAACTGCTGATGACTATATGACCACCGTCCAGTCGATAAATACACGAATCATGATGACTATGGCCGATGTGAAACAAAGCAAGCAAAGATGCCAGCCAAGAGGAAGCTGCATGTTGGCGAACTGTATGACGACTCAAGACATGCCACAGAGGCTTGTTTGCTGCATGTGCTGACCATGATGACCGTTGGTCGTTGCATATCCTGAGCCGTCACAGCAAGTGAGCAGACAGAAGACTCGCGAATCATCCGTAAGTGGCGCGATAGCGCTGTGATACAACACTGATAGTGATGCAACTTCACAGACATTGGTTGGACGTCGATGCATGCCGTTTCGCCACCTCTTGAACTTCGCAGCCTGATGCCGTCTAGGTGTCTTGGGCCGATTGACTGGGCGAATAGCAGTCTCTGGCTGCGCTCGGACAATGGCGGTATACATGTACGACTGGTTGATCGCGAAGCTGGTTAGTCTTGTGCCACAAGAGTCAGACCTTCCTGTCTTGTGTCGTTAGACCGAGTCGACCCAAGCATATGGGACGCCAATTTGCGAATCGCGTCTGGACGCTGGCGACAACGCCGTGTTGGGTTTCGACATAAGGTGCAATCAGTGATTAAGCGCGATGCAGAAGGTCAGCAGATGAACGAAGGAATGGTTGCATCCTACAGCACCGGCGCATCGATAAATGGTGTGGTTATTTGATGTCAAACATGACAGCAGAAATGATTGTCCTTACGGACCTGCCCGATTCGAGCGTAAAGTGAGAAAGATAGGGTTTCGCTTGATCTCTTGGCCCGGCGAAGCCACAAAGATAGGACCGAGGCTGTTGGTGGTTGTCGAGTTCACGTGCTCCAGGACCCTTTCCTCGCCTTAACAAGTCAAGAAATTGGATGCACAGCTAAAGCTGTACGCCCGTACAACCACCCGCCGGCATCCCTCATAGCTTGAAGATACAGTGGTACTTTGCATACTAAGGAGAGCCGGTAAAGACTCATCATCCTTCGCCATCTTGGCCTTGCTTCTTATCGCGGCCAGGATCGAAATACGAGGGTGATTCAGAACCCCATGGAGTGATGCTCGATCGGGTCGCGTGAGAGTCCTTTCGCATACTCGCCCACCAGCCGCCCTACCATTGACAAGTGCCTTGATCACCAGAAGCACAAGGATACAGGCCCTACAGCTCCGGTCACGGCAGTCACAGTCAAGGACGAGCAACAGTCATCCATTTCGGACCGCGTTTCGTGACACGCCTCACGCGAGGTCGTCTTTGAAACCGTGGAAACCACCGAGATCCCCGTCCTCTCAATTTCTCTTTGCTAATATCTCTGGGGTCAAACGTCCGTGTACAAAGGGTCTGTGGAGAGGCCTGAGAACAATTAACCGAGTCTGTGGATCAATCACCAAAAGCAGTTCTCGAACGAAACCCGCGCGGTGATTGTCACAAGCGACCAACAGGTGTCCAATGGACAGTTTCCATGACTCAATTTGCACGTTGTCTATCTACGGTCTTCGTGCTTTTTATGCGCGCGTGTGGCTCATTATCCGCCATGATGAGGTCGCATTCTACCACATGTGGAAGGAGGTAAGAGCAGATCTACTTGGCGGACAAGCCAAGCCTGGGCAGGATCATTTTCGCAACAGTCCCGGAATCCTCGCCTATCATAAACCAATATATGCACCCCGTACTAGGGCCTTACGGTAGGTTCTGGACGCCATGATGGACAGTTCAGAATGGCCCGTATCTGCGGGCTTATCACACGCCACAGTGCGTTTAGGAGTGATAGTCGACCTGAAGAGCGCTGGATAAATATGCCTTGCCCACCCCTTCGTTCTTGTGCCATTGTATCTGTGTCATTCACGAACAACAGTCATCATGCCGAACGTTGTAGAGGTCCAGGCTGAGGTATGATAAAAGTACTCAGCATAGCTAGTTGGTCATGTTGCTAATGTACTACCACAGCCTATTGGCGGTGCCATTGATGTCAATGAGAAGCAACAGGCCGCTCTGTCTGTTAACTCGATGGACAAGGAAGACAGATTCGACGAAAAGGATCCCAACCTCGTCAAGGCCGAAGAGGACACAGACTACGACGAAGGCACCATTGCTGACCCTTTCGCCCCCTACGATGACCTGCCCGAGGAGCGCCACTGGGTCGTCACTTTCCGTGCCATGCTTGTCGGATGTATCTGTGGTGCTCTTGTCAACGCATCCAACATTTACCTCGGTTTGAAGACTGGTTGGACTTTCGGTGCCTCGCTCTTTGGTGCCATTATCGGTTTTGCTGTTCTCAAACCTCTTGCCAAGGCTCTGCCAGAGAACTTCCCTCTGTTGGGTGGATCCTTCGGTCCTCGCGAGAACAACATCGTCCAGACTGCTGCCACTGCTGCCGGAGGTCTCGGCTCCGTCATGGTCTCTGGTATTCCCGCCCTTTACCAACTGAAGCTGCTCAGCACCCCCAAGGAGGACTTCGGCAGACTCATCTCATTGACTATCGTCGGTGCCTACTTCGGATTCGCTTTTGCTACTCCTCTCCGCAAGTTCTTCATCATCTACGTCGCCAGAGAGCTCAACTTGATCTTCCCTACTCCTTCAGCTTGTGCCTTGACCATTCGCAGCATGCACGCCGCAGCCACTGGTGAGGCCATTGCCAAGCTGAAGATGAAGGCTTTGAGTTACTCTTTCGTCTTTGCTCTCGTTCTGCGTGTCATTTCCCAGTACGCCATTGGTATCCTCTGGGACTGGCACATCTTCACCTGGATCTTCATCTGGGGCAAGTACAACAACAACGCCATTGCCCTTGAGAACTGGGGTTGGTTCATCGAATGGACTCCTGCTTTCATCGGTTCCGGTATGCTCGTTGGTCTGAACGTCGCCCTTTCTTTCTTCGGTGGAAGTGTTCTCGCTTGGGGTATCATCGGCCCAGCTCTTGTCCACCACAACATTGCTTTCGGTGTCAAGCCCTATCCTGAGGACTCTAAGTGGGCCAACGTCACGTCTTTCTACTCTCTCAAGACTCAATGGGCGAACAAGGACACTCCTAGCCCTCGTTACTGGCTCCTCTGGCCCGGCGTTTTGGCCATGATCATCATCTCCTTCACCGAGCTCTTCCTCCAGTACAAGGTTTTCTTCATCATGTTCAAGGCTATGGGCCGTGGAGCCGCAAAGGGCTTCAACGCCATGACCTCCAAGACTGGTGGACCCACCCTCAATGTTACTGATCAGAAGGAAGAGGATGTTATCAAGGACTCTGCCGCCGATCACGAACTCGTCAAGATTTGGATGTGGGGACCCGTTCTCATTCTCAGTATCATTGCTTGCTGCATTGTTCTCGGTGTTCAGTACGATATGCCCGTCGGCATGTCTCTCCTCTCCGTCTTCTTGGCCTTCTTCTTCGCCATCCTCGCTGTTCAGTGCGCTGGTGTCACCGATGTCACTCCCCTGACTGCCGCTTCCAAGGCTTCTCAACTTGTTCTCGGCGGTGCTACCAAGGGTGAGCACTGGATGACCGAGCATGCTCAGCGCCTCAACCTGATTGGTGGATCTCTTGCCTCCATCGGTGCTGGTCAAGCTTCCGACTTGGTTGGTGACTTCCGTGTCGGTTACCTCCTTCGCACTTCTCCCTTCCAGCAGTGGGTTGCTCAGGGTCTCGGCACGATCGTTGCCTGTATCCTTGCTCCTGCCATGTTCATGCTCTTCAGCAAGGCCTACCCTTGCATTATCGACGTCGAGGCTGAGACCTGCCCCTTCTCTGCCCCAAGTGTTGGTGCATGGCGCGCCGTCGCCGTCGCTGTCACCGACCCTACCTTCCCCGTTCCCAAAACTTCGGGCTACTTCGCCATTGCATTCGGTATCTTCGGTGGTGTCATGGTGGTCATCCGTCACTACGCATACACCGGCAAGTGGGAAAAATACAAGGCCTACCACCCCAACGTCATGTGCATTGCCCTCGCTTTCGTCTTGAACGCCACCGTCTACGGAACCGCCATGGTCATCGGCGCCGTCCCCGCATACTTCTGGGCCAAGCGCAACCCCCAAAGCTTTGAAATTTACGGTTTCGCCATCGCCGGTGGTCTCATTGCCGGAGAGGGTATTGGTGGTGTCATTAATGCCGTCTTCCAGATTGCGGGTATTGCTGGACCCGATCCTTACGGTACCAACATTGCCTGCCCTGGTGACTCTTGCTAGAGTGGTCTTTTTGTACTAAAAAGTCAATGGAATGACAATATGTTTATAATGGGGGGCTAGGAGGGTGGATGATACCAGTTTTTCTTGTTTGTGTTTCCGCGTCACGACGATTTTATGCCGAGTTCGACGTATCCTCTATAATGTTTCTCTTTCATGAATGGAAAAATTTGTTCACATCATTCACTGTTCCTGGTTCTTGTGATAGAGTGTAGTTTCAGGTGTTTAGACGATATAATCAAGGTAACCCGGTCTCTCACGTTGCATATCGATATCGTTCTGTAACTATGATTGACTCCCAGAGAAAAAGGTCACCCGCCATCCAACCACTTGCGCAAGACAGGATTGTTTTCCTCGGTTATACGCTGGGGTTCCTCTGTCTCGCGACTATCCCTTTCTGTTGCTGCCATCAAGACACGAACCCGTCGCTGACCAGTATGTATGTCTTGTGTTTCAGCCTCCTTCGATGTGACCCTACGGACTATCGGGCGGTCAGGCTGTTGGGCAGCTTCGGCAGGCTGAGCTGCCTTCACGGATGAGCGTGGCATCTCTGTCTTTGATACTGCGACCTTTCTCATAATTGTGCGATTAGGTTGAGCAGAGACAGGTGGTGACAAGCTCTTGCTGTCTTCCTTCTCAGTAAATCTCGGTGCATTAGTCACATCGCGTGTTTCCATGTGCTTGCTTATGCGGGGCTTTGACTCTACAGAACTCGCCGCACCTGTAGTGAGTGGTTGGGCTGAAGTCGTGTCTGCGTGGGCTTCATGCTGGTGTGTGTCTGTCATTGATCCGACTTTCTTGTCATTCTCTGGAATTCGTGTCTGGTTGCTGCGCGATCCTGCAGAGAATGTAGGTGAGATTGAGAAGTCGTCATCGTCGTCATTCCATCCATCATCGACAGGCTCAAGATCAAAACTCTTCCTCTTGCTGGGAACAGAGACATGGCCGGCTTGATCGATAAAAGACGTGGATGGATGAGTGAGAGGTTGTTTGTCCTTGACTAAGGGGAGTCTCTTGAAAGGTGGTGGATTGCCCCCGGTTCCTTTGAGCAACTTTTGTGCATCGTCTGATCGTGCTTTCAGTCCCTTTACGAAGGGGGCCTCAAGCCAAACATTTCTGTCGGGATCGGACGCTGTAGGAGCAGGAAGACCGAGGTCTTGACCAGTCCGTAGTCCGTCCCCAGGAGCTACTCTCGGTTGAGATCGCCGCTGGGGCTCTACCGATTTTGCGTTCCTGATGCCTCCAGTTGCAGCAGCATCGAGATCGTGAGGTTTTGGATACAAAGCGGATGCTGACTCGACGGCAAATTTCCCAAAGCTGGTTGCTTGAGGTGCAGCCGCTCTCGCAGCTTTTGCCTTCTCCTCGGCGATCTTTCGCTCCCTGACTGCGGCTTTGTGATCCTTGTATCGTTGCTTGGCCGGATCGACCTTTCCTTTTGCATTGGCGACTGCATTGACATAAGCACCAGGATTGTTTGTATGTTGGACAGTCATTAGAAGAAGGGCTTGCATTGTATAGGCAGCGTCATTTCCCGCGTTGTGAAGGTTTTCTGGTTGAACTCCAAGGCCAGCCATCAGCCTGCTCAGGCCGACGGTCTGCTTCTTGGATCCAACAAACTTCTGGGTATCGACATCTTGGATAATATTGCCTTTGGCGTGAGGAGCGAAGCCGAGCTTATTCAAGTAGGCCGTATCATTGGAGAGACCATGACCGACAAGAATGAGGTTCCTGGACCCTTGGTCTGATGCACGGATTGAATCAGGTGAAGGATTGTCAAACAGCTGAGTCAAAGCCTTGTGAATATGCTTCAATGGAACGACTTCAGAGTTGCCGAAATTGAATTTGTCAGGGCAGCCATGAACGAAACGTTTGTTGACGAGGCGCTTATGTTCCTGAATGATAATATGGCGAGTATTGATTTTTGAGAGCCACTCCATACCATCAGGACCAGGATCGCTGCCTATGACATGACGAGAATCCAAGACAGACACGCCGACCTCAGTGATTTTCTCTTGGGAGAATTCATAGGCCTCCAAGTCAACACATACAAAGACAGGCTCGGCTGCTTTTAGGCGTTGTAATCGTTCGAGCTCCTTAGGTTTGGTCTTGAGCGAATCATCTGAGGCGTCCTTGAGACCGAAGATGTGTTGCATAGTCAGAAGCTCTGCCTCCTTTTGAGAGTTCATGGTGTCTTCCTCGGGCTCTGCCGCGACTACTTCGATAGATGGTGGTGCTTGTTCAGCAACAATGGCTTTTGAGATGGTATCCTTAGGTGATTCGATAGGTGCTGATTCGATTGTCGAAGGCTGAAGGTTAGGTCTAGTGGCCTCGAGGAAGCTCAGATTGCGGCGAACGGTCCTAAGGGGTATGGGAAACCCAGAGGAGGTAATGAATGGTAGTTTTACAACAGAGCGAGTCACCCCATTTTTTAGGTGCAATACTCGACGGGATATCATTCGCCACTTCTCGATATGTCGCAACGCATACACGATATAGGCCCAGCTAGACAAATCTGCCCAAAATGAACTTTTGGATCTCGATGAGAAGGAGCGAAGCAGGCAATTGATGCAGGCAAAAGACATCAAGGTCAAGATGGGCAATGACGGCGCCTCGGGAATGGGGTCCGTGCGCTCGCCGCATCTCCAAGTCGATCATGCAGTTGGAGCAGCGGCGAACGAGAGAGAGAAAGCATTTTCTCGTCACAAACCACAATGGCGACAACATCACTACCGCGAACTGCCCTCCAGCGCAGCTTTCTATCCGCTCGCCCCTCGCCGCAATGCCTGTCGCAGCGCATGTCCTCCCGCCTCGGCCAACCCACCACTCGCACATTCTCCAAGAGCTCGACAATGCGCTATAAGACTGTAGAAGAAGCAAAGTCGCGCTACCGATTCGGTCCCTTCAGCTGGCAAGCTGGTCTCCTCTTCCTGGGTGCAGGTGTCGGCATGGCCTTTTACTTCAGCTACGAGAAAGAACGCATGGCCCGCAAGCGCATCGCCGAGCACAGCAAAGGTGTCGGTCGTCCTCTGGTCGGTGGTCCCTTCAAGTTGATTGACCAGGACCGCAAGCCCTTTACCGAGCAAAACTTGAAAGGAAAATACTCGTTGGTCTACTTTGGCTTCACACACTGCCCGGACATTTGCCCTGAAGAGTTGGACAAGATGGCTGGCATGATCGACAATGTCAAGGCAAAGCACGGTGATGTTATGAGACCCGTCTTCATCACTTGCGATCCTGCGAGAGACACACCTGAGGTCACAAAGGAGTATTTGAAGGAGTTCCACGAGGACATGATTGGTCTGACCGGAGACTATGACGCTGTCAAGGCTACCTGCAAGGCTTTCCGTGTCTACTTTTCAACTCCCCAGAACGTCTTGCCTGGCCAGGACTATCTTGTCGACCACAGCATCTACTTCTACTTGATGGGTAAGCCACAGGACCTTCAGAGGAGAGATACAGCTACTAACCTCAATCACANNGACCCCGAAGGAGACTTTGTCGAGGCCATTGGCAGAAACTTCACCGTTGACCAAGCATCAAAAGTCATCAACGACCACGTCGCAGACTGGAGAGGCAAGATTGACAAGTCTTCTTAGAATTGCTACCCGCGATCAAAACTGTACGAATATAGACGCCATGTAAAACCACCTTGTACAACACAAACAAAACCATGTAGCAACTTTCAAAATTCCCGTTCACAGCCGAACTCTCATAAACACAGCAGTATACATATTCTACACAAGGTCACTCAGCCCATGTCAATTATCGCGACACAGACACAGCTCATGAGCTCAGACGATGTGGCTGGCAAACGGCCAGTTGAGACTCCATTTATGACTACCAATCGAAATGCACAACCACATATCAGTCAAATGGTGTGCCCACCAAGAGCAAAGCATCTTCCACTACTTCTTCTCCTTGTTCCAGATCAAAAGTCCTTTGCCATATAACCCCGAAATGACACCTACACCTCTCTTCCCATCCATTGTGACACCACTAGAAGCATAGATCTCTGTTCCCACATATACATCTTCGACACCATTCTCCCTGGTCCACTGAGCTACATAGCTGGGTGCTATGGCATCACACCCGGCAGAAGTGGTGTCAGCACCGCAATGTTGTCTACTTTCTGAGAATTTGGTCAAGGCACCAAGTTGAGCATGGCCAGCGATAAACAGCTTGCCGTCTGACATGTGCAGATTGTCGGGCCAGAAAGGCATAGCGATAGCCTCTTTGTAAGTAAGTGTAGGCGGAGAAGCACTCTTGTCCATCTCGTATAAGAAGACCTTTGCCGAAGAGCTAGAAGACACCGCGATAGTGGAGCCGTTCACCATTGCGATTCCATTGGCAAAGGAAATTCTGGCAATCTGTTGTGCGGTTCCGGTGGAGAGGTCAAGGTGCGTGACGCCACCAAGAGGAAGACCGAGATATGTCTCTACCATATTCAATGCTTTCGATCCTTTAGGAGTGAAGAAATGGTCATTAGTAACTAGAGCTTCCGTGGCCGAGATCTGGATCACAGCATTAGGGGCTCTGAGGTATGGCGAGGAGATGCTTTTGATAAAGGTTGCGGAGTTTCCAAGGCGGGAGAAGTGGTATTGGTCGACTGTACTACCCGAAGTGCCGTGATTGACTGCGAGAAGAGTATTGGTAGATAGGTCCAGGGAGAGGCCTAAAGGGTGAAAGGAGTAGTCCTTGGGAGTGTTGAGCAGGCGGATGGTTTCCAAACTTGGTTGAGGGCGGGAGTAGTCGTAAAGGTAGAGCTGACCATTCTTGGGTATAGTTTTGCCGAACACGCCNCTGGAATATTCACATGAACACAAGGACGAAAGAAAGGTTGATGGCTGGAAACTCACCATGACAGTATTCCAGACATCTCGACCTTCATCGCAGCCAAACACCACATAACCCACTTTCTCGTCCACAACCAGATCTTCACAGTTTCTCAACTTATCGGCATATCTGATCTCGTAGTTACCTCTTTCGGTCATCCAACCTCGAGGGATTGAGAGCTTGGCAGGATGGTTGTTGGTCTCCAAGGTGTATAGCAGAGATAAGCGGGAGTAAATGTGCGGGATACAGGCCGCAATCGCCAGCAGAAGCTACTTCGATCAGGTCAACTTTCTTTACAATGAACACGGAGACATACAATGTTGAGTTTCAAACCCATGTTGAGAAAGCTGGTGTCAAGGATGAGGTGTTGAAGGACAAGGTCACGTCAAGTCATGAACAAACAGATGTTGGTGCTTTCACAACGGCTTTTTCTGCCGAACTCCACCAAGCACAACACGTATTTTGTCAAGAACAAGGAATATTCAGATGGCCGAACAAACTCGGACTATGTGGTTCATCAAATGACAAGACTCTGGGAAGGAAAGGCAATGGTGATGAGAGATGAGGTTGGGCCTTTGGGAAGGAAGACCCCGCGCAGAGCCGAGGCGCGTCCTTCCCATCCTTCCACTTTCCATCATCAGCATCCATGTCAGCCATCCACCATCGAGCTTTATCGACGTCCAATAGATACAGAATCCGCGTGTTTGTCTCTCTTCGATTGTGTATCTTTACCTCGGCGCGGGATACACTCCTTGCCACGACAGCCATCATTAAGCCGCGTGACCAGTCTGCGCGAACTGGGAACAGTGGTTCAACAACCACATTCAGCCACAGGCATCGCTGCTGTGACCATTTGTGATATCTTTTGGTCCTTTCTCACTGTTCAGAAAGTTATTGGCCCGGGCTCGCGTTTCGGACTCGATCTCATCCTCTCCTCCATCTCGTGTCTAGCCGTCGAGACTTCTTCGCCTGGCCACATTGCCTCATACTCATTCTCAAGCTACGATGACGCTTAGAGAGAGCGCTCTATCCAAGCTTCAAGTCTTTATGTTGTAAGAATTCAGTAGTCTTCATCCTCAGCCCTATCGTATCCGAACTTGGGCATCACGGTGTCTTGACAGAACCAGTCTCTTTTCTGCTAGATCGGCAACTGAATATGGTATCCACTAACTGCCGAATCTTGTGATGTTCACGGCGAACAGGCACTCTCTGGAAACACGCTGTATGATCTGCTCATTGTTCCTTGGGATCGACGACCCCTTCGACGTCGGATCCGCCAATGCTTTGTTCACCCTCGCAAGGAATGTTGTTGCGTCCATCCCGCATCCGGACTTGATCCTGCGACTTTTAACAGCGAGGAATCTTTGATCGGATCCGGCTCGATCATCGGGTCTCTTGCTGTATCGCGCACGCCAATCGATGTTCATATACAACCTCATCGACACAGTCAAGATGACTGACGCTGATGATACAGACATGTCCAACACTGAACCTGATCGCCACCGTCGCTTTGATGTTCCANCACCCCCGCAAAGACCTCACTTTATCAAGGAGAATCATTGGTCCAAGTTCTCGTCCAAGTTGTCTGCGAAGCTCAATAGCAGCAAGACTGGATTCGATGTCAAGNCTTTTGGCCCATCAGATATCACAGCGTGCAGACTTGGGCCTCCTAGCAATGCTCCAGACTATCAACTCTTTCTCGAGAAGTATGGTCTACAGTGCATGGAAGCTGCCGGATTCATCAACTGCCAATATACAGGAATCGGTGACAAAATAACAGGGCGTAAGGTCTTTGGTAATCTTAATCAAGACCCAGACCTCCAAAAGAGGATCCATCCAGTCCTTAGGCGCACACAATGGGTCACTGTCACTGACCATCAGTACAACCTGATGACCCCAGCTTTACTGCTAGCATCGGCTGTTCTGGACGACCCAGTCACTTTGAACTATTTTTATGCTCTGGCTATGCCACCTGCTTCCATGGATACTGTGTCACATGCTACTGCGGGTCTCACGGCTGATTGTAATATAATGCGGATACCGGATGTGTTGGACGACCACGTACAGTGGGCGACGCATCTGAAACTAGTTCTCATGAGGCTATATATACATGACTGGGGATTCGTCAATGACCGTATGGAATCTTATGCTTACACATACCCGACTCAAGACCCATCAGGCGATTTTGAGCCCGCAAGTGGACCGTAAGTCTAGGAAGGTACCAAGTGCATATGCCTTCGACGTCAAACGCACGTTCGTCGAAAACAAGACTGACTAGTCCTTTGCCAGACAGAAACACATTTCGCTCAAGGANTCCGCATCAAGCCGGCGTACATCAATGTGCTAGAATACCTCGAGGATCCCAATGATGAGAGGATGAGCGATCTATTCGATGACATTCAGACCTTTGCTGGTATTCACATTTCACGCCGAGCACCAATATCTGTCATGTCATGCAAATACCGCATGTACTTGAGCCTGGCTTCGGTCATTCTCCATGAATTTGCTCACGCGTTCTCCTACGCATATCACGGCAGCCCGGACCCAGATTCTAATCATTGTCAAGACCCCTGGGTACCAGGCAACAGGTCCAATGAACAAGGCTTCGCTTTCGAGAATTACGTATTTGGTGGCCTTCTGAAACACATCATGATATATCTCCCGCCCATGAGCGAGAAGTGGGGTACCCTGCAACACGCTGCCGTACCCTTTGGATTCTATACTAACCGGCAGTGGGACGTCTGGGCGAGGAACGACCACCGCAATTACGAGCAAGTCATGGACTCTGATCGTCAACTCCCTGCTGACATTCCACCTGATCGATTGTACCCGGTGCCTCAGGAGTGGACGCAGTGGATGTTTTCGAACGACCTGTGGACTGATCAGATTTTACGGTATGGACTCGAAGCAATCAAGGTGCCCAAGATAGAAAAGTGGGAGATTCGCGACTATGGTGGAGGCAGAGGATACCATGGGACAGGAGAGGAGAGGTGGAGCAACCCGCAGAATTTAGAGTACCCGCCTACTTGGGACGAGTTCTACGACGACAAAGATGTCTAGGGAGAGTAGATAGAAGAACAGGCAGAGTGGGGTGTCATTACAAGCAGAGTGGAAAGATTCTGCAAACTCTCGCAAGCTAGCTTTCCATGGTTATGTACTGTATGAAGAGCTTCCACTTTTCGGTCTTTCTGCCTTTGGGACCTGATCCGCTGATCGACAGCGAGGCCGTTTCCATGCTACTGTATCGCGATCGAAGATTCGGTAGATAGATACCGCAGCCGGGCGTGATTCATGCGACGCCCTTTCGTGACGGTACATGGAGATTGCTTGTGTTCTGGATGTACACTATGTGCGTTTGAAGCTGTGGTGGGCAGGATTATTGTATGACATTGCTTTTCGAAATGACAGCAAGCCTGGTAAGGATGAATTTGCCGGTGGCTCAACTTCTCGATCGCGACCTTGACCTGGACAAGGGACTCCTCCTTCGGTCTGGCAGCTCACGGCTGTGACTTCTCCTTCTCTCATCGCGGTTACGACTGTAGCTCCTCCGTCTTTCGTAGCTGCGACTTCTGCTTCGTCTGTCGTAACTTCTGCTCCTGCTTCTTTTTCTCTCATAGCTTCGACTCCGGCTCCTGCTGTCGTAGCTCTTGTCCCTTGATCTTGAATCGCCATTTCTGACTTCTTCGACCTCGCCATCACTTCCATCTCTCATGTCCTCGTCTTCTGCATCCAGCTCATCAATCTCGTCGCCCAATGGACTGACGCGTGGTTCCAGCACGTCGAGATCCTCCAGTTGTGTACGGCTCGGCATCTTCCACAGCGATGTGGCGCACACACGGTCTTTCGTGAGCAAGTCGTCAATGAATTGATCGACGTAGCTCAGAGCGTATGCGTCCCTCGTCCTCCTCTTCAATTTTCTATAGTCGCTCAAGTACGCCTCCAAGGTCTCGTAGATATCTTTCGGCTCCCACGTCAAGCGAATATAGAATGCCGCCAGTGCTCTCAAATACTTGAAGTCCTCTTGCTGCAGATAGTGTATTATGATGTCTTTCTCGGGCGTGAGTTGGAGCAATTTGAAGGCGAGACAAAGGAATGGCGTGGGCTTTTGACCGATGCCGTAGGTGCCACCGATGAAGCCGAGGTCGACTGCGCGGTCGCAGAGGGTGGCGGCGTTGAGACCAAAACATTGCTCTTTCCAGTAATACGAGTCGATGATGCGATCGCGGACGGCTTTTTCGAAGAGGAGGAGTGGGTTTTGACCGCGGATGAGGGTGCCTGTGTAGCCGCGGTCGTCGAGCATGCGCGTGGCATCTGCTTGGTGCGCCATGGTGAATGCGTGTGGTGGTGTGAAGAAGAGGATGTCAGTTGGCGCAAAGGTCGATGGAAAGTTGAAGGTGCGAAGAGTGACGAGGTTATGCCAGGATTGCACATGTCGTGCATAAAAAAGTGTGGAGCTTTGCGAGTTGCTGTGGGGATGTCTGCTTATCAACAATGATGCTGCTTGTGCGATAAAGGGAAACCACGGCCGTTGCATTCTTGAATATAGCAAGGACTCAGTATGGGGAAGTTGCTATTGACGAGTGGCCAAGTTCAGGTCTTGCTCTCATCAACTNTTTGGTATGTCTGTACACGTCTTTACCTGAATCAACAACTAACATTCTCCGCAGTCGCAGCCATCACCTTCTTCCTCTTCCTTGCGGGTTACACGATTCAACAACGTTCAATCGCCGACTTACAATCTCAACTCAAACCACGTATCCCAGTCAAGCCGCTGTCCCAAAACACTCAGCAACCCTTATCTGGACCTCAACAGCCCTCTCGTCTCTTCAACTCCGAGCAAAATGCCATCATCTCAGAGCACACAAGTTCTCAACAATTACCACAAGTGAACTGGCAGAAGCTGGCTCACGTTCAGATAGTCACAAGCCACCATGACGTCTGCAGTACAATCATGTTCTTCGGCGACCTCGCTCGTCTCAAATCTCCAGCCCGTCGCATCCTCCTCTTCCCACAGGTCTGGGCAATGGAAAAGCAAGCTGCCAAACATGACCTGATCGATCCGTATATGGACATTACACGCCGTCTACTCCGCCGAGCTGCTCGTCGCTACAAAGTCGAGTTGCGACCTATTGCTTCTTCTGCTGGCCAGGATGACACCTCACTCGCCAGTCTCTGGGCCTTGACGGATATGGAAAGAGTCATGTTGTTGCAAACGCCAGGCCTAATCCAGGATGCGGAAACCTTAGATGCTGCACTGGCTTTCACATCTCCCGCGCCTTTGACTCTGCTGCAGCAAGACACGGACTTGAACCTGGCCTCCGAAGACCTGGTCCTCGCAACCCCAGCCAAAGAGACACATAGAGTCCTTACCACAAACTCTTTCCAGAATATCACCTCGATAACTTCTGCTCTACACCCAGCTTACCTTTCATCCTCCATCATCGCCAGTGTCGGAGATCTGCACAATGCTGTTCATCCCAATCAGACGGCCTTCCTTGAGACTCCTTACATTCGCTTCAACGACCCCAAACTCCCTGGTCCAGAGTGGGAAGTTGACTATGCGCGAGTTGTGCGAGCACGTCCCAAAGATAAGGATGCGGATTGGCTGTGGACCAAGATGTATGGTGAATTTGCGGGTAGGAGGTATGATATCTGTGGTTTGGGTCTGGAGGTTTGGAGGGACTGGTGACTGATGATGACATAATAACAATGCAGATAGCATTGATGGTATAGATGCTTTTATATATACCAAGAATCTCCAAAGCGTACAGCCTCAGCTTTCTCTGAAAGATACAAATGCGGACCTCAAGCGAAGAAAGCAGAATTTTGATAACCTCACGCCGAGAAATTGATGCACAAACCCTCAAAAGGCTGATCACACCAAAGGGCTCATTTTGTGGAGGAAGGAATTACTTACGAATTAAGAAGTTCTGTAGCAGCGGCCTCTTCGGAAAGAGTACTGCCATAACCGCGATACTCTAAACACACCGTCGATCTCCTCGTGTTTGCGATTGAAATCTGGTGATTAGAGAGTCTAGTAGCCATATCACTGTACCGAACGACCTGAATAGCTTGTGTTTGCAAGACTAACAGAGGCTCTGTTTGTGACATAAGTTGAAGTGCTGCGAAAGTAACTTCGGTGATTGCGGAACGCTTGTGAAGCCATTCCCTCTCTATGAGAAGAGAGACTCTCACGGAGAGAGAGACATCTGAGAAGATGTAAAGACTGCGAAATGAGATCAGCGGATGGACGGACTCGAACGTGAGACCCTTTGGTGTAATACAGCATAGCGATTGGGCTAGTGTGAAGTGTTGATATGTTCAAGAAATAAGTTATTGATAACCCATCAGAGAGGATTTGCCTGGTATGACCGATGATGAATGGATGGGGCTCGCACGCATTGCGAAGAATTGAATGAGCGACAAAGTACAATCAACGAACGAGGGCAAGATTAAATGCGTATATGTGGAAGGAACGAACAAAGCTCTAACCGATCGATCGGCTGTCCGGCAGCACGACCCACTGACGATTGCTCCTTCCCAAACCAAATCTCCTCACAGCTTCTTTGCGGCGAATCCCAACTGTGGTTTGGCAGTCATCTGTGAAAACACCACAAACTGGCTCTTCAAAAACACATCTCCCAGAATGCTGAACCCGATGCCAGTGTCAGACTGCATACCTCCGAAGCATAGATTGTTTCCGAGCGCCGCGTAGTTCATATATGAGCCTGGCACTGTGAAGGGCTTGCCACCAATTATGGCGATCCAGTTTGGCAGCTTTGCGTTGCATGCAAAGACCCAGCCACCTTGATAGTCGCTATACATGGCACCCTTGACTTGTTTGTAGTATGCACTAACCACGTCCGAAGGCAAGAGCATTAGACTTGTGCCTGTGTCGGCCACGCAGCTGTACGTCTTGGTGACCTTTGCACCACTGCCGATGGCATACCCGCCTGCGGAAAACCGCCAGAAGCCGCTGTTTGGGTCGGTGTTGACATAAGTGATACTGCCGGTGTACTTTGTGCTATCGATGTAGCCAAAGTCGTAGCTGCCAGGAGCTCCCTTCTTCAGATCTGCAGTAAAAACGGGTTTACCAAGCTGAGCTTTGATGGTATCGAAGAAATTGTTCTGTTGATTGGGCTGGACAGTGTTGACAGTGCTGAATGCCAGTCCAAGAATGCCGTCGCTATCGAGGTCTGAGATCATGCCAGCCGAGACTGATGTTGCTGCTTCGACGGCCTGCGATGTTGCCGTAGCACTTCCGGCGACAACCTTGTCAGCGAAAACTTTGCCACTCGCGCCTGATCCGTCCCCGTACTCGATGTCCCAAGTATAGCCAGCCATCAAGTTTGCATTGTTCGAATTGTAGTAAGCATGACCAGATCGTTGTGCTGAAGGCTGTAGATTCGAGTAAACCCAGAGATCCGCACTGCCAGTGTCGAAGTTGAGATTCAGAGTTCTTCCGCCTATAGTGACCGGGCAGAGATACTCCACATCTCCAGGCTCTGGTGTTGATGCGACTNNGTTGCTATCGTCGCTGATGCTGCTGCTTTTCTGACGGCGCTTGGTGCAGACGCTCCTGCTTTGGCATACTTTGCGNTACACATGCAAGAGCTTCTGAGCCGGAGGTTGATTGGTCGAGTTGTTGTTGAGTATCTGATCGAGGGTGAAAATGGTCTTGCCTTTGACGTCGGCAGTCGTTAATGGTTGGCCGTGACACAAGCTATAGATTGCTGTTGTAGTGGACAAAATATGGAAAAGGTGCATTTTCAAGAGAATGTCACGGTCCACACTAGGTGAAAGTGAGCGAGGTGCTAGAAATTGAGCATGGCATTGATTCAGCTTAAGTTCTTGATACAGCCAAAGACGTTATATTTCCAGCCAACATCGCCGTTGAGGATGTTTTGGACGCCACGCGATTTGATTCACTCTGTCGAAACAGTTTTGTTGATTCGCAATCCAGAGTTTCGTCGACCAGCTGTGAACCGATTCGCCTTCAAGTGGTCTGTATGCGTGCGTGTGTTCTGTTCGAGGCGGCGACCAATATATCAGACAACACAATCTAATGCCCGACTCCGTGTGTTGCTCAAAGGCCTCATCGCAAACGGAAGAAGTTGACCTCGATCATCAGCTCACAAAATAAGTATCATTCAGTCACCGCTACCAAGGACATACCATACTCTGTCATTCTGCTTTCACGTCACGCAGTATAACACGTATTGAACCTTGAGGCCAGTCGTGGCCATGACCGTTGTGCACGTCTCGGTTCATGTCTAACGCTCGCTCAGCGTGCCGTGTGCAGTCACATGTCGAGTAATACCGTACACCATCGTGTGTCAGGCTTTGTGCTGGAAGGATCTGTAAGCTGAGGATGCTGATCCCGCACAAGATGATAATCATGGTCGAGCTGTCCTTTGTCGAGGTCGGAAGATCGAGTTATTGGATTTAGGTGGGTCTTCGTCGCGAGGAAAGTGGTCAAAGCTCGCTTTGTTTACGCGCGCCAAGTTGTAATTGCCGCCCCTGAATCCACCCTAAACTTGAACCCCTCCTTCCAGAATCCAGCTTGAGATGCTGCGTACCCGTCCCTCCTCTTGCTCGACGATACTTTGGTCTTGTCTGCTGTGTCTGACATCTTAACTCACAGAATTTGTAACATACCTCGATACATATACGGAGTTGCGTTCCAGTCTCTGAGCCGCTGCGATGGAGTCTAGAACGTTATGCCTGAGAAGGATTGTGTTCAGCATACACATCACGGCGCCTGCATGCATGTGCAATCAAACGTGGATCAGATATACAAGCATCAAGACGCGACAGAGCCAACATGCTTTAGTGCACAGTCAGATCTCGTCAAGCTAGACTCGCGGTAAAGATTCGAGCCGTCTGTACAAGGTAAAAGATCCCACCATGTTCTTGTCAGACGCGACGCCAAAGAGGGGTGCGAGGCTTGGACTGCACCTTCCAGCTCCAAAGGATCGGCAGCTTCTCACGAGCTGACTGGATATACCCAGGGTTGCGATGATTGACGCAGGTGATCTCAATTCACTAGCCAATGTTTCTACCCTTGTAGCCAAGTATGAGCTGCCTTGACCTCTGCCACGAGCATTCATAAGTTCGCCGTGCTCTCCACGCTTTGCAGATTGTATACGGACAACCAACATGACAGAAATCACCAGTTCCGACGGCCAGGGTGAGGGATTGTATGGTATTGACAATGCTTCCAACTCTCTTCCAGCACTTTCCGCCTGTGCTAGGGGTTTCACATCCGAAACCTACGACTTCATCATTGTCGGCGGAGGAACGGCTGGTCTGGCTGTAGCTGCACGCTTGACTGAGGATCCAAATGTTGTCGTCGGGGTCCTTGAGGTTGGCAAATCAAGACTTGACGATCCTCTAGTAGACACTCCTGCTACTTTCCCACATTTGTTGGGCAATCCGGACTATGATCATTGTTTCAAGTCTGTACCGCAGGCAGGTTGAACACGCAACCTAATCTGATAGCTGCTGACTTGAAGATNNCAGGAAGGTAATCGTGGTATCGTCCATCATTTGAGTAGAGGAAAAGCTCTTGGAGGCTCCAGCGCCATCAACTACATGTTGTCAGTACTTTTCACACGACCTCATCGTTGTTTGTTCGCTTATCCTAAACCTGTCAGATATGTTCGAGGCTCTGATGCCGACTACGATGACTGGGCAACACTCGTGGGAGATCCTGCGTGGTCCTCCACAGCTCTCAGACCGTATATGCGCAAGCACGAGAAACTCGAAAAGATCGATGAATCGATCCTAGACCAGACCGATTATCCTCATGTCGGCGAACATCACGGTACAGATGGTCCAGTCCACACCTCTTTCAACGACAGTACATTCCCAATCTGCGATGTCACAATCAGAGCCATGGACGAAGTGGCTGGTCTTTCCAAGAAACCAACAGATCCTTGGAGCGGTGATCATGTTGGCTTCTTTAACACACTTGGTGCTGTAGCTCGATCTGGACCACACAAAGGTAAGAGAAGTTATGCTGCTCGTGGCTACTTCCAAGCAAATGCCTGTCGACCAAACCTCAAAGTGCTTTGTGAAGCGCAAGTGAACAAGATTATTCTGGAGAACGGTGTTGCCGCAGGAGTGGAGTTTGTCTTTGATGGCATGCATGAAACTGTCTACGCCAAGAGAGAGGTCATCCTGTGTGGCGGAGTGATCAACTCACCACAAATTCTGGAACTCTCTGGTGTTGGCGATCCCGCAATCCTCGAAAAAGCCGGCATCGAGTGCAAGGTCAAACTCCCCAGTGTTGGCGAAAACCTCCAAGATCATGCTGTTGCTGTTCTTGGCCTGGATCTCAAGCCTGGCAACATGACCCTAGATATCCTGGGTGATCCGGATGTGATGGGAGGAGCCATGAAGGCCTACATGGAACACCAAAAAGGACCTTTGACCTCGATAGCCAGCACTCAAGGCTTCCTTCCTTACAAATCTCACGTCTCTACTGACGAGCTGGAGAGCACTGTCAAGAGCATCCGTGAGGTTCAGAACAAGCCTGACACCTCACCTTTCTACAAAAGACAGCTGGACCAAGTTATTGCACATCTTGAGAGCGACAAGTCGGCGAATCTACAGTATATCATGATACCTTCTGGAGCAGATTACGAAAATGGTATCACCACACAGAAGCTCTGGCCCCCACCGGACAACACTCGTGCTCACCGTATGGTTCTTGCGCCGTGTCTGCAGTATCCCGTTTCTCGAGGTTCATGTCACATCGAGAGTTCTGGTAAGTAATCTAAGTGACAAACATGATGAAGACGTATCCAATAGCTGACCATATGCACGACAGATCCATCCACACACCCTACCATCGACCCCGGATACTTGAAACATCCCGCCGACGTCGCAGTCCTGGCAGCCGGCCTCCATTTTGTCCACAAGACAACCAAGACCGAGCATCTCGCCCCTCTAATCCAAGAACGATCCTATCCACCCGCCTCCAGAAATCTCGACAATGCCGCCGACCGCGAAGAAGCAGTCAAAGATTGGGTCATGGGAGAATACCATCTCATGGGTACTTGCGCAATGGGAGAAGTCGTAGACAGCAGACTTCGAGTCAAGGGTGTTCAAGGATTGAGGGTGGTGGATGCAAGTGTGTTTCCCAACCACGTCAGCGGCAACATTTGCAGCAGTGTGTACACTGTGGCAGAGAAGGCCGCTGATCTCATCAAGGAGGACTGGGCAACTGTGGAGGTGGAAGCCGGTATGGCAAAGCTTTGAGATTGTTTATCGGCATGGTAAACTAGTTTGACATGTGTTTCTATTCCACGGCAAACTTCAACGAATCATGTTTACGAAAACCCTGAATTCTGATAGTGATATCGATATATAGATCCAGACGCATGCTCACCGTCCACTTTCACTCACTCCATCGCCAATCTTACCTATATCCCCTGGAAATGTCTGTCATGTTGATCGGAACAAAAAACGTCGAACGGAGGACGACCAACTTGGAAACTTTGAAGCCGGTCCCATTCTCGCTGGTGCATCCAGGGTTGATCAAAGTGCCAGTGACTTTACGAAACGCCGAGCCATGGTCAGAGTACGTGTACCGGCGTCGTGTTGAGTGTCCAGAAGTCTGAAGAGCTCCTGATCTTTTTAGAAGAGCTTACCGCCAATTGGCGTATGGGGCACCCAAGGCATCGCCCTGACTCTAAAATGAAAGAAATTCAAGTTGCAGGAGCTCAGGTCAAGGAGCGAGTGAGACCCCTAGCAAATGATGCAAACCCCATAATCAGATTTGTGGCAGGTGCAACCCTAAATTGATGCCGTTGTCTTTACTCAGAATCGATGACAATTGATATGCTACTGTTCCTATAAGTATACCATAAGACAGACTAGAGAGAGAAACATCACTCACGGTCGAGAAAACAAGTAATCAGAAAAATTAAAATAAACTTGCTTCTAATCCACTTATAATACACAATCCACCACCTTTCCCAAAAAAAAACTCCATGATAATCACTTTTCCCATCTCCTGATCTCTACACAATCATCCCTGCGTCTCAACAACCTCGGCAAACCACTGTCTCAACGCACCAGCAAGCACACCAGGCAACTCTCTGACATCCCTGACGACCAAATAATATCCGAATGGGAACGAGTCCAAATACTTGACAGTCCTCACACTCATCTCTCCGGTATTGGGATCCTTGACGAACTCTGCAGTCTGCAAGTCCAAGATGCTCGAATTCTTTTTCTTGTTTTGGGCAGCGGGGGTGGCAGCACCAGAGGGGACTGCGGAACCATTGTTCGAAAGAGCAGAGGTGAGGGTATTGGCGGACGGTGTGGCGGTGCCAGAAACAGAGGGGGCGGTTGCAGTGGCGTCGACGATCACGAAAACCATCATGATGCGTTCTTCGTGTGCTTGACGCACCAACGACCGGATACCTGCGTGGTCCTCGCAGACACCATCAGAGACGATCAATTGCAGTTGCCACAACTCAGAGCTTGCGCCTTGAGCTCTGACTCTAGCAGCTCTGAACAAATCCAGTGACTTTTGTACCAAAGTCTTGACGTTTGTTCTCGTTTGCTCAAAGTTGAACCCTCTGATGACGTTCGCTCCTGCTTCGGCAGTGAACGGTGTTTCGAAAGGCAGTTTGACGCTAACGTCTTCACCAAATCCGAGAATGCACAGCTCACCAGCCTCGAGAATGGACAGGGCGCGCGCGAGCAAGGCCATAGTGTCGAACGCAAGCGTTTGGGCTCCACCCTCAGACATGGATTGCGAATCGTCGATGGCGAGCATGATCTGGTATTGGCGTTTGGATGGCACAGAGCGGCGCATCCAGATCTTGTCACGGCGGTACGAGGAAGCAATGTAAGGAATGATGCGTTTGATGTTCAGGCGTTTACCGGTGCGGTAGTCGCCGCGCATCTTTGTGGCATGGGTTGGCGTGAGAAGCAGACGAAGATGTTCAGCGAGAAGCAAAGAGAGGTTACGAGTCGACGACTCGTGGGTGTTGTACAACGCCCTTGCATCGTCAAGAGACAAGGTAGGAAGGTCGGCCATGGAAGAGATGTGGGCAGACTCGAGTTGGTGGTCGACTTCTTCGATCGAGTCGTCATTGTCTTCTTGAGCTTCAGGACCATCTTGATCGAGGGCATCTTCGCGAGATTGTGCTTCACCAACGAAAGCGTTAGGGATGTTGTCAGCGCCACCTTCTGGGTTTTGCTTGTCGTCTTCCTCGCGGTCACCCATCTCAACATCCTCGTCTGGACGGTAAGCTTCACCATCTTCCTCATCTTCAGGCATGAAGTCCTCTCTTTGCTCCTTGTCGTTGGTAGAGACACCAGCTTCTTCATCGATAGCCTTGGCTTGATCCTCGTTGGCAGCACCAAGAGCTTGAGCATCAGACTCCTCGGCTTCGTTCTGCAAGTGTTCAAACTCAGCATCATTCATATCAACATCGGTGGGAGGCTGTTCTTTGCGTTCCTCCTTGTCGGCTTGAGCATCTTGAATCTGCTTCTGCTGCTTGTACCACTTCTCGAGGGCATCGCCAATCTTCTTGTAAGGCATGGACTCTTGCTTGTCTTCTGTTTTTTCCTCGTTTGCGGCGGCGGCAGAGTTCTCGGCAACACCTCGTTCACCTTCAGCACCTGCTTGCTGTTGTTGTTCTTGTTGAGCACCCTGCTCGCCAGATTCGCGTTGAGCAGCACCTGCGTCATTGTCCTTATTGTCGTCTTGAGGTTGCTGATCATCAAGACCAGCACCTTGGGCTTCGCTAGGTGCGATCTCATCGGCAGCATTGGTATCATCCTTGCGGTTGTCTTGAAGCATGTCTTGATCCTCTTGAGCATCCTCTTCCTCTTCGGGCTTGTCGGCGTCTTCACCGACTTCGTTGGTCTTGTCTTGACCATCCTCATCGGCATTTTTGTCGGCTTCATCTTGTTGAGCGTCGAGGTCGGCAGGGATCTCGTCTTCGGGTGAGACGTCTTCCTCTTTGCTTGGATCGTCAATCTCGCCCTCTTGTTCACCTTCAGGTTGAGGCAGGTCCTCGTCCATGGGATCAATGTCACCCATGTCTTCCATACCTGACTCATCGCCATCTTCAGACTTGCCGTCCATGTCAATGTCATCAGGAAGGTCAAGGTTGTCCTGCTCTTGCAAGTGAGGATCAGTCTTTTCGGTCTCGTCAGGAGGACCATTCTCAGCCTCGTCAGCACCTTGCTGCTCGCCTTCATCCTCCTCTTCCTCGGCATCATCATCATTCTCCTTCTTCTCTTTCTCGTCCTTCTCTTCACCATCGGCAGCGGTCATCTCATTCTGGTCCTCGGTGCCGGCATTGTTTTCGCCTTCTTTGTCCTTGTTGTCTTCGTCTTTGCCGCCATCATCCCACATCTTTTCATCGACGGTTGAAGGACCAAGGTCATCGACGTCGCCAACTTCGTCTTCCATCTCATCTTCACCTTCATCTTCCTTGTCACTTCCCTCCTCGTCGTCCTTCTCTTCAGCATCGCCCATCTGGCCTTCCATCTCCTGATCGCCCATGTCGACAGCATCCTTTTCATCCTCAATTTCGTCTTTGTCGTCGCGATCATCCTTTTCTTGTGCAAGCTCGCCAAGGTCCTCGTCGTCTTCGATATCCTTCGAGATATCTTCAGCACCTTCTCCTGAGCCGAGGCCAGTTCCGCCTTCAAGCTTGTCATCACCCTTGTTCTGGTCGTTTGACTTTTCAGGAGGTGTACAGAAGCCCTCCTTCGATAGCTGAACAAAAATCTTTGCAAGACGGAAAGACATCTGACCAAGAGCTGCGTGCAGATTCTCGAGACGAGAAGACAAGTATACTGCAAGGTTGTTGTATTGAGCAATGAAAGGAACGAAGGAGTGCACAACAGCAGCAGCGACATCAAGATTAGTGTCGAGCTGGGGCACCTGCAACATGAGCTCTTGCATGCGGGTCGTAACATGAGAAAGGCGCAGAGTCTTGGCAGCAAGAGACAAGTTCTGACTCTCGTGAAGAAGCCAGTTGGGGTCTTCTGCAGACAGAGGAAGTTGACTGAGCGGCTTCTCAAGATCCTGGACAGAACCGAGGATAGAGTCAACCAAATCGCAGGCTGCCTGTCCAAACTCGTCAATCTTGATAGATGTCTTGCGCGAGATCTTCTTCGATTTCGAAGTGCTGTCGTTGGCGGATGCCCAGAGCTGAAGTTGTCTGAGAGTGGCTCCAAGGTAGGGGTGTTGCTCGATGCAAACAGTGAGCTCAGTGTGCAGCTCTTGCATAGCGATCTTGCTCTCCTCGATGACCTTGGTGTGGTGATCACTGGTAAGTCCAGCAGGCAGTGTAGAGAGGCCTTGCCACTGTATCTTGAGACTCTCAAACTTGACAGCCCACTGTCCCAGGCTCTTGACAACACTGTCACAATCGAGCTTACCGAGCTCAGCTTGAGAAGCTACAATGCGGGCAGCAGACTTGACCATAACAGGTAAACAAGCAATAGCGGTAGCCACATCGTAACTCTGCTTCTTCTTGCCACTGAGCTCAAGCTTGCCATTACCCCAAAGGCTTTCTGCCTGGTTGAGTAAAGTCTCCAGAGTCTTCTGACCTTCAGTCACAAATCCGAGGACGTTTCTCTGCTGGATGAGGACCTGTAGCATACTTTCGCAAAGTGCAACAGATCGTGCGATCTCAGCACCAGTCAGATCGTCGGAGTGCTCTCTAGCGGCTTCTCTGACTAGCGGCATGAGGTAGAGCAAACGATGCAGATAGTTCTCCGACAAGTCCTTATCCATGATAGGGATGGCAGCTAGAACAGCTTGCAGAGAGTCTTGTCTAGCCAACACATCACTTGTCATGTTGCTCTTGAAGCCCATATTTCTGAGCTCCTTCAGTACATCAGCAAAGAGCTTACGCTTGCGGTTCTTGAGATGCTTGACAGTTTCAGTGTTCTCCTCTGTCAAAGTTGTTGGTGTGGCTTTGCGGAGCTGGGCAGCAATTGATTCGGTGTCGGAAAGCCATGTGTTGATCTCAGAAGCACAATCAATATGCTCAGACTTGATTGCACCCTTGGACTGCATGACCGTCAAGGTAGTGGCAGTGTTCTTGAAACGAGCAGGTCGTTCGTTCCACTTGGGAACCACTTCGGTGCACAAAGCGGATGACGTAGGGTCAACAGGGACTTCAGTCTTGCGAAGACCAGCAGCGGTAGGAGTCTCTGAGAAGGCAATGTCAGGTAATCCTGCTGAGACAATGCTCTGGGCGGGTTGTGCGAGAAGAACTCTGAACTTGCGGACGACTCTGAAGAGCTTGCGATGAGAGGCCTTGGCGCTCTGTCTCAATGCATCGATGTTCGTATCCTTCCAACTAGCAAGCTGAATGATATTCTTCATGTCTTTTTCAAGCTTCTGTCTGCCCGTATCGAGAGCTTGGTTGACTAAAGGCTCATAACGTGCCATGTAGGCGATGAAGTTTGTTAGAGCAGTGTGTGCAATGCTGAACGAGGGGAACAGTGCTGCACGAGTCTTGATGTACTCGCGGAAGTTGCCCAACATTCTAAGACGAGCACTGAACTGACCGAGACCAGTCGATGTAAAGAAGCCATACAATGTCTTGATGAGCTCGGTGACGTGATTTCTCATCTCGGTCTCGGTCTCGCCAATTGACAATGGCACGACGACGATATTCTCATAGGCAATGTAGAACCAGCTCTTGGCGTCTTCGTTGCACTTGATAGTCTCCATATCGAGCAGCCTTGACCATGTGGACAGCTCAAGTTGTCTCCAGCTAACGATGAGACCGGTAATGCTATCATAGAGCGCGGCCGCACTGTATTCTCTGCTGGCAACAACTTGCCATTCGTGAACATAAGAGTGAAGTTTCTCGACCTTGGTCATGATCTTGGCAACAGGATCAGTGTGGGCAAATTCGAGAAGTTCGTCACAAATTCGCAGAACATCACCAAGCGTAGCATGTTCAGGCCACACCTGCTGGATGTCTCTGAATCTAGCCTGCACCTTTCTGATCAACGAAATGAGTTTGTCGGCCTCGGCGAGGTTGGCTTCAGTGTAGATGTTGTACAAATTCTTCTTGAAACCAGAGCCGTTGAGCATTTGAGTCTTCTCTTGCAGGATAAGAACAAGCAGAGGCGTAAGAACGCCACTTGAGCCATCGACACTCTCGATGGTTTGTTCATAGGATTGTTTTCCAAGCAGTGATGCCGACTTCTTGACCAGTGCGAGAAGGTCGTCCTCGTTCGCATCGCCCTTCTTGTATATCTCAGCAAGCACGGTGGCAAGACCTGAAGCCAAAGCCTGCATCTTTTGAGGTGCAGCCGACTTGTTCTGAGTATCAGGACTTTCCTCAGTATCATATTCGGGGAAGAGTTCTGCCAATTCAGCTTGATCAGCTTCTTCCTCTGCTTCTTCATCACCACGATGAGTGTAAAGACTGTGGTCGGCGGCATTCTGCTGTTGATTATTCTGCAGCTCAATGTGCCATTGTTGATACATGGAGTCGAAGATGTCAAAGACAGCGTCCCAGGTTGAAAGCTTAGTCTCTGGCAGGATGCGACTCATGGTAGCGAAAGAAGACAAAGCATGCATTCTGACATTGTTGTGGTGAGGTGCTTCCATGACAGCAGTCATGGCAGTGGCCTTTTGAACATATTCGGGCAATGCACCAGTAAGAGGTGAAAAGTCCTTGATGTCGACAGTGTTTTCCATCTTAGCATCATCCTCAGGCACAAGATTTGCAAGCGCGAAACCAACTTCGAGACAATGCAAGAAGCCCATGACAGGTCCAGTGATATCGGCATACGCACGGTAACCATCACTGAGGCGAGCCTTGACCTGTCTGACATTCTGACGCAAGACGGCATCCTTTGCAAAACCTACAAGCATGTCCTCAGGAGCATTGTAGAGAGGAGCCAGTGCTCTTTGTAGAGCATTCAATTCACCTTGCAGCTTGGTAATCTCTGACACGGAAGGCCTGGCAATGTCTTGAACACTAGGCTCTGTTCCAAGATCAGTAATGTCTTGCTTGACCAGAGCAGTACGAAGCGAAGAGTAGAGACCGGTTGCATCGGCGAAACGCTGCAAAGCTGCTAGCTTGGTCTGAAGATCGGCGAAGGTCTTGCGGAAGATTTGTCTATCAAGCATGGGGCGCAGGGCAGGGTCGGAAGGCTTGCTAGTGATGTACAGCGACATACATCCGAGAGCAAATCTCAACCAAGCTCTGGAAGAGACAGCCGGGTCGGTTGAACGTGCAGCAGAAGCATTGACAAGGTAGACAACCAGAGGGTCGAGATAAAGCTTGCAAATGCTGGCGGCATCCTGTGCTGACGCCATAGAAGGAGCAGCAGCTATCTTGCCGGAGCGGAAAGATTCGGAAGCCCAGTCAATCCAAGGCTGCCAGTCGGCTTGTCTGATATCCTTCGCACGAGAGACTTCACGCAACGAACGCAAAAGCACGTCTGCCAGAACCGCAAGATGGCCATCCAGAACATGAATGTAGTTAGCTTCTAGATCGTGCGTGTTGCTTGTGATGATCTGGCTCATGATCTGAGCCTCGATTCTGAGCAAGTCCAACTTGTTCAAGGGTACTTCATTGATGTGGTCGAGACCTGCAAGAATGTGCTGGTGAAGATTAGTCTCCAGAGCCAGTGGTTTCTGATCATCGCTGTAGAAACCAACGTGCTTGCCGAGCGGCTCAAAGATATCGCCTTGCTGTGTAGAGATAAACTTGGTGGGTCTGTAAGCCAGGAAGTTGACGTGCTGTAGTTGTGCTTGCAGTTGCTCGCTCAGCTTCTTGCCAGCGAATGCGCCAAAGATACCGGTTTGAGGGTACTGGGACATGTCCTTGCCATACAGAAGGTCAAAGGTCTGTGCGATACCTTCGAACTGTTGTTTGAAGTGAGGCAAAACATGCGCAACCTCAGTCTCTTCGGTGCTGAATGCAGACATGGCTTCCTTGAGACTGGCGATAAGAGCAGGCGCCTCATCAGAACCATCTAAGACAACAGCCAAGGCCTTGCCAAACGCTTGCTGCAATTGTAGAAGCTGGTCGAGTGGGGCATCGAGTCTTCTAGCAAAGATGTCAAATCTGTCTGCCATAGCTTCCAAGCCGATAATGTCTTGCAGTTGCTGGTAAGTACGTGCGGTCTTCGGTCTCATGACTGTCCAAAGAGCAGTCATCGAAGCGCCCTTATTATCTGGCGAAAATGCTCGGTCCAATGGCAGGACAAAGTACGAGCTGAAGCGTTCGGCGGCTTGAGTGCCTTCTTGAGCGAAGCGGGCAGCGAACTCGATGCCGTTGGTTTGCTCTAGACGAATACCAATCTCAATGTATGCTTTAAACACTGCCTCTTCAACATCGATAGAGTTTACCAAATTGAAAAATTCCCACCAGTACCTTCTCCAAGGCTTGAAAGTGTCGACAGTGTATTTTCCAACAAGCTGTCCTTGCTGCTTCGCAGAAACGGCAACATCAAGGAACCTTGACCATACATCGACAGCACCACTAAGAAGTCCAAAGACATTGCTCGTGAAATGCTTTTGCTTGGGGCCCTGGCCGAGAGCAGATCGCTGGAGTCGCGTTTGTTCGCGCTTAGGCACGTCACGGTTTCTGACATCCTCAAGTGCAATCTGCATAGAGTGAACATCCCACTCCAGCTCGTAAAGGGCAGCAGCCCATTCAGTCGCCTCAAGGTTGCAACGAGCAAGTGCTACATTATTGAGAGGATGGAATGGCTGGATAGCAGAGTCTGCAGCTTCAGGCATGACCTGCTGATTGACCTCCTGAGAAGAGTGCAGGGTTCTGAACTTGAACTGGACATTTTTGCTGCTGTCAAGCACATTGTTTAGAGTATGATAGAGCCCAGCTTCGAGACCAGCCATGAACTGAGGCAGTATGGGCGTGTCTTGGTATGACAAACTTTCCATGACGGTGCGTGCGATGTGAGGAGTCAGTGCGCTCTCAAAATCGATATTTTCAAGAACTTCCGTATTGCGGAATCTATGCAGGCTGGACTCAGACGAGAACTCCAAGCTTGATACATGTTCAGAAGTCGCAGCTGGCGACAGAAGAAACAGCTCGACAGCTCTGTTGCGCAATGCTCTGGACAGCTCACCATATCTAGGATCCATGGTGAAGAAAATTCTGAAGTTGGGATGAGGGACGATAACACGAGCTTGGCCAGAAGCATCGGTGTTCTCGTTGATAATCAGCGTGCCGTTGGGCTCAAGCAAAGAGTTGAGTCTGTCCAAGACGGCAGGACTGCAAAGATTGGCATTGTCCAACACTAACCACTCACCACGCTCCAGTGCTTGTACAAGCATACCGTCCATCCACTCGAATTGGGCTCGGCTGATGGCAGTGGGTTTTGAGATCAGAGCATTGACTTGCTCGAGCAAAGAATCGGCCTCGGGAACATCGATCATGAAAGTGCTTGATGAGAGGGATCCAGATGCGTGAGCGACGGCAATAAAGTTCTGGAGTAAGTGAGCGATCTCAAGAGTCACCTCGTTACGACCAGTTGTGATGAGACTTGTGTCTGCTTTGAATGCCAGCTGGCGAAGACGGTGCAGTGCCTCAAGCGCAGACTTATTCGCATCCAGAGTCAAACAACGGACAGTCTGCAATGCGGCAAAGGTGCGGAGCTTCTCGAGGAAACTGTGGATAGCACGCTGAGGTTCTGACTGTTCGTAGCCTCCGACCAAATCCATAGAGTCAACGTCGGCGTTCATGGAGAATGTAACCATGTCGACACCAAGGACGGCTGCAAGCTTCTCCAGGATGGCGGTCTTTCCTGAACCAGAGGGTCCAACAAGCAGGACTGGCCATCTCTTCTGCACAGCAACCATGACAGACTCCAAGACTCGAAGGTGGGGCTTGAAGTCAAAGTATTGATGGTCGGCGCCTACTCTTGCCAGGTCAGCGTTTCTCTGAAGCATTCCCAAGCCAACTTGGAAGTGTTTGGGCCCGAGGTTGTGAAACATGCTGTGGGTAACGGGAGTTTCAGGCAGGATGCTCTGGAAGAGTTGAGTTACCAGTGCTCTATCCATAGGAGTACGGAAACGCTGTGAGATGATGGTAGTGAAGAAGTCATCAACCTCACCACCCTTCAACATGCCTTGCTCAGCAGTAATTAGGTCCAGCCAACGCAGAGTGTCACGCAAGTTGAACTCCCAAGGTCCACCAAGAGAACCAATCTTTCTGCGCTGAGTCTCAATATCCAACTGATCGATGAAAGACACGATAGGAGCAATCTTGTCTGCATCGTAGCTGGCAAACGACTTTTGACAGATGAGAACAAGATCCTCAGGGCTGAAGACATCTGCGTACACAACAGTGAAACGATTGACGAACGAGGCTGGCAGACCTTTACGGCCGCCACCTTGGTGGTGAGGGTTCTGCGCAGCGAACAGTCTGAAGTCTGGGTGGCGGCGGAATGTCTGATCCAGCTCAGATATGTAAACCTCACCTCTGTGATCAAGACAAGCATTCAGGCCTTCCAGTACTGATTGGGAGGCAAGGTTCATCTCGTCAAGCAACACCCACTCGCCATTCTTCATCGCTCGCAAGAATGGTGCATCACGCCAGGCGAATGTACCAGCTTCAGCACCTTCGACAGGGACATCGGAACCAAAGATATCCATCAAATCAGTCTGCTCTGACAAGTTGATACGTGTCAAGGGCATACCAATGGCTTGTGCCAGGGCCGTCACCAGAGTAGTCTTTCCTACACCAGGGTTACCTTCGAGGAGAACGGGCTTGGTGAGTTGGAGAGCACGAATGACACGCATGGCATTTGATCTGGTTGTCGGGGCCAGGAAGGTGAACCCTGGCTCATTGCCTTTAGTGATGACTGGGATGGAGAAAGCGCCAAGTTCCAAGACCTCATCTGTAACTTCCACGTGGATCGGCGAATTGTAGACTGCAGATGCATCGGCCTTGATGAGCTTGCTCAACTCATCCAAACACTGCGACCTTTCGTAATTGACAGTGCCAGGATTTATTGCGAGAAGTGCAGCGGGGTTGGCACCAAGAGTGTCGATATAGACCATAGCCGCGCCATGGATGATGGAAAAGACGGGATCGCGGTGTGGCTGACGATTGACAAACTCAACCCAAGCAAGAGTGTCACGAATGGAGATCGAGGATGCAGCAGAAGTGTTGTAGCGCTGGTTGAACCATTGAGCAAACTCGACGAGAACATTCGCATATGACGCCGCGTGGTCCTTGAGCTTAGAGCGAATGATCTGTAGAACGTCTTCGATATCCGACAGTGCAGGCACCCAGATCTCAGTAAAACGGTTACGTAGAGCAGGCGACAGCTCTCTCTTGCCGTAGTCACCACCAGGGTTCATGGTAGCGAAGAATTGAAAGCCGGGTTGTGCCTTGACGAACGAATCAAGCGATCCTTTCTCGGCAAGAAGCATCTCTCGTGAAGGTTCAAGCACGCTGTTCAGACGCTCCAGGACTGAATCGTCTGCGAGTGAGATTTCATCGAGCAGGAAGTACTGGCCAGTCTTCATTGCATGGACAAGAGAACCGTCAGCCCACTCGAACAATGCCTTCAATCGTGGACGATTGGCCTCGATGGCTTGGTAGATCTGAGCGGTGTAGGGGTCGCTCAGGTCCGCATTGGCCTTGACCTTGTCATAGATGATAAGCAGCTCATCAAGGCTGGATGTAGGTGCAGCTTCCTGAATCTCGGCATGAGGAAGCGACACAAGCATCTCAAGGACCTGCTGCTCGATCGCCGCTCTGTTCCTTAGAGGTCTTTGAGCACCAATCAAGTCACCAGTTTCGGTGTTCTGATGTGCGTTGACGATGTGCAACTCCTTTTGGATCGCATCGGCAAGCATTTGAACAACGGTAGTCTTACCGCAACCAGTTTCACCAACAAGCAGGACTGGTTCATTGTTCTGGAGAGCAGTTGCGACCAGAACATAAAGTCTGCGCATAGCATTCGTCCAGACAACGCCCTTCGAGCCAGCCTGAGTGAGATATGATTGCAGCAATGGAGACTGGACGCCGTAAAGCATACTTGTATCAATCGATACCTTGGGTCCCTTCTGACCAAGGACCTTTTCGATAACCTTCTTTACTGCGTCACGCTCCTCAGGCTTGCGAACCCTCTCGGCAAGGAGCAGGAAACCATTGACAGCAAGCTCATCAATCGTATCTGCTTTCCTCAATGCCCATCTGAAAAGGTCACGTAGTGTTGCGAACGACTTTTGTTCGAACAAGCGGTTCTCCTGGCGCAACACGGAGAGCTCTCTGTAGACACTGACAATTCGCTTGCACCATGTGTCAGGGATTTGGGTACGACGTTGGAGAATGGTGTGCAGCTCCTCAACCGGAATATCGTCGAAGTGAAGTTCAAGGAAACGGTTACGGAAAGCACGAGAAAGGACTTTGCGGCCACCATACAATCCAGCAGGATTCTGTGTAGCGAAAAGCATAAAGTTCTCGTGGGGACGCACAGTCTCTTGGGTCTCGGGAATGAGTAGCTCTCTGTTGTCATCAAGAAGTCTGTTCAACGCTTCAAGAACATCAGTAGGTGCCAGGTTCAACTCATCGAGCACAATCCAGTGACCCTCTCTCAGAGCCTTGACCAAGACACCTTCCTGGAACTGCAGACGACCATCTGAACCAGAGACATATGTTCCCAAATACTCTTGCAAGTCGGTGTGTTCGTGGTTGTTGATCCTGACAAATTTGTTTCCAGATTTGTTGGCTAGGTACTCGATCATACTGGTCTTTCCGGCAGAGGTGGGACCCTGAATCAAGACAGGGAAGCGGCGAGTAAAGGAAGCACGGATGAGGTTGTCGAGATTGCGGCGGATGAAGGGCGTGATAATGTAATGCGGCTGGTCATGCACTGTGAACTTGCCTTGTCTAAGCCAGTAGGCTCCGTCCTTGACATAGGTGTGTCCATCTTGAGGCTGACGGAAGGGCTTTTTGAGTTCAGCTGCAGCATTCGCGAGCTTTCCAAACATATGCTGGTGAATGAGTGGCAACAGACGAGCTTCAGACTCTTTGTCAAGCAATGTCAAGAAACTCATCTGAATGCCCTCTGCTACAGCCCGTCGAATCGAGCAGAGCGGCGAGACATCCTTCGCATAGATCAAAGCACGTGTCAGTGTTCTCAGACTGAAATGTGGCTTCTGACCAGCACCATCGACAAGCAAATTTTCTTCGTTCAGCTTTTGCGTCGCTTGGTGTAGCTTAGCCACATCTGAAGCAATAGATCTGTCCAAAACTGCCTCCTGACCAAGGTAAGCCTGAACGATATTTCGCAGACTTTGGTAGTCACGGTCCGGACTCTCCACGTAGAGCTCAGTGAATCTCGAACGAATACCGAGTGGCAAGTCCTTCTTGCCTACGTCGGTCGCAGGGTTCATAGCAGCAAAGACACGGAACTGAGGATGGGCCTTGATGACCTCGACGCTGCCAGCCTCACTCAGCATAAGAGAGGGTGAGCTGACATCGAACAAGTCAGCAAGTGCTTCTAGCGTATCTGGTGAAGCAAGGTTGATCTCATCAAGGAGAACCCAGTCGCCGTTTCTGACGGCCTTGACGATGTTTCCTTCGACAAAGGTAAAAGCGAACGCCTCCTGACCAGCAGAGAGACGTTTCTCGAGGCTCTTGACTTCCGAAGCAAATTTGTCCCATCTTCCGCTCAAGACAGCACTCATAGCTGGCTCGACCTTGCGCTTCTTGGCAGGATTCTCAGCGCTACGAGAAGGGGATCTGGAACCAGCTTGCAAAGCAGCAACTCGTTGTTGCTCTACCATACCAAGAGCTGTGTTCCATAACTTGCAAACACGAACCCACTGCTGCTTGCCCATGCACTTGTTAAGCGTCTCAATGAATTGAGCATTTCGTTTGTATGAGAAACTGGCCGAGAACAAATCATCAAACTCCTCTTTCAGGGGGATGATGATGGAACGAGCATTGACAGGCTTGAAGCCACCAAGAAGATCACCACTTTCGCTCTGTTGAGACAAGTTGAAAGGAACAAGCTTCTTGCCGAGCTGGTCTGCAAGGTGCTGAACGCTAGTAGTTTTACCAGTACCAGTTTCACCAACCAAGAGAAGAGGCTCTTTCTGGGATACAGCTACAGCAACACGATCAAGTAGACGAAGAGTGTGTGCGTTCGTTGAGAAGGCGCGCTTGCCGGTGGGACCAGCCAGTCCTTTCCGCTGTTGACGGGAAAAGACTGAACGACCGATTGTGACTCGTGAGGGTTCTTCCTTGTGAATGATAGTCCTCTCGCCTAGTAGATGATTGCAGCGTTGGGGGTCGATCTGCAGGTTCTCGGCGATGCATGAAGTGAGAGCGGTGTAAGCGGTGCCTTCCGGCAAAGCACCAGCAAAACAATCCACAGCGTCGAGGAAAATCTGATCGAGCTCACCAGCAGTCATATTAGGCCTGTCTCCAAGCATAAGCGCTACTCTGGCACACCACTTGAGCAGATCTCTCGGATTGACCTCACGCATCAAACCAGTCCTGCTGCGACTTGCGAGATGTGCTTGCTGCTTAAGCAACTGTAGATTCTGGAAGACCGTAACGAATTGTGAGGCGAACTCATGGAGCGTGGGGAAAAGACCAACTACAACTTGTTTCAACTCGTCTGAAGGCAGCATGCTGACATGGACAGACTTCCAGTGGCGAGCACCCAGCAAATTGTAGGCAGGCTTGGTCTCGTGACCACTATTTGACAGGGAGGTACGCATGGTAGCAATGATACGGAAGCCTCTAGCTGCGTGTATTGTTTGTCCTCTGCTGGGGATTACGAGTTCGTTTCTCTCGATCAAGGGTAGCAAAGTGCTGATGATGTCGTTCGGTGCGCGGTCCAGATCCTCGATAAACACCCAGCGACCCTCGAGAACAGCAGTCGTCAAAACACCAGCCTGCCAGACAAAAGATCCAGGGTTCTTGCCAGTAGTGTACATTCCGATGAGCAACTTTGCGTCACTCTGCTCGTTCAAGTGCAGTGTGACCATCGACTTCAGCTTGTTGAGCTGGCGTGCAGCATGACGCACCAGTAGTGTCTTTCCAGAACCAGCAAGACCTGTCAATAGTACCGGGTTTTGTGCCTTCAGCGAAGTGGCCAGCTCACGCAGATTTGCGGCCGTTGTGGGAGTGTCGACAATTGATTTTGTCGAGGCGTCCTTAGGAGCAGCACCACGAGGCAGCAAAACGCCTGAGATGCATGCTGTCGAGGAGTGAAAGAGTTCGGCTGGCAAGACGACGGGCTGTCTAGGAGCATTTCCAGCATCCATGTATGCAGCACGTTCTTGTTGTAAAGCTTCCTTCTCTTTCTCCAGGTTCTTCAGGCGACGCTCCTCCCACAGAGTGAGGAGGCGGTAGTCAATCTCCTTGTCCTCCCACGATCCCAGCGGTGCAATCAAGTCCTGGGTCCCAGCATCGTTGGCGAGGTACTTGTTGGTCATGTCTTGTAGAGCAGCATCCGCGGCGCTCAGATACAGACATAGTACACGGATGGCAAGATAACGCAGCGCACGAGCATTGTGGTCGAGCAGTTGGTGTATCCGTGAGAAGGGCACAAACTTGGCAAAGGTCTGGCGATCGAACCGCAACAAGCGGATTATGGCAAANAAGTATTCGGTTGTGCAAAGATTTGAGTCGGGAATGCTATCGACATTATGCGAACTAAGGTAGCGCTCGGCGTATTCGGAAATGTGAGGAGCGAGGGAGACGCAACGAGCGTATGCGGCGACGACCGAGACGTAGTTGGAGGAAGTGTGGAACTCGGCGCAGCAGTGTGGGATCAAAGATTCGGCGTGAATCAAAATGGTATCCGTGTATCGTCTGTCGAGAGCGGCTCTGCTAAGTTGAGCCAGCAAGTGTGCGCCGTCGCCTTGTTGTAGCGCTTCAGCAAGCTCTGACGGTAGTTGTGAGATGCGTGATGCCAGGTTGTGTGTTTCCCATGATACGTCCATTCTGGCGACAAGAAAATGGGGGAAAGTTGTTGTCAAGAAAAAGTTCTCGACTTGGAAATGTTCAAAGAATCCAAAGCTTCGGAGGTTCTTGCCTTCGCCGCAACTCCGACGCACGGGCCGCAGGCGTGGGAAATCTGAGGAGGGAACACTTTGAAGCACAAGACCAAAGGCAGTCACGAGTCTTGTATACAGCCGTCGCACCTTCCGTCTCGAGCTCGCCAATCCTCTACCTTCCTCACATCTCGCCATCATGTCGCTCTCCTGCCAACGCGTTTTCAGGCGATGCGCCACCGCCCAGTCGCCCGTCGTCCGCGCTTCTCTCTCATCCACCCAGACCAACCACTTCCTCTCAAGGAGATGGCAGTCCACCGAGGCCGCCGCTGCTCCTACCAACCCCAAGATTTCTGCCATCGTTGACCAAATCGGCCAATTGACCCTCCTCGAGACTGCCGACCTTGTTTCCTCGCTCAAGGTCAGTACACAATGCGCCACTTGACATAGCCTTACTAACGGATCCTTTCAGACCCGCCTGAACATTCCCGACCTGCCCGTTGGTGGTTTCGCTGCCGGTGCCGCCCCCGCCGCTGCCCCTGCTGCCGCCGAAGAGGAGGAGGCCGCTCCCGCCGCACAAGAAAAGACTCTGTTCAACCTCAAGCTCCAGTCGTTCGACGCTGGATCCAAGCCCAAGGTCATCAAGGAGATCAAGAGTTTGTTGGGTCTGTCTCTGGTCGACAGCAAGAAGTTTGTCGAGAGTGCACCCAAGCTCATGAAGGAGGGTGTGCCCAAGGAGGAGGGTGAGAAGATTGTCGAGACGCTCAAGGCCCTTGGTGCCGTTGTCGTCATGGAGTAGATGCTCCCTTTCTTCTTTTCCTTCTTCTCACATCAAACATGGCATACATGTGACGGCGTTTTATGTACTTATACTGGGGCAAACTTATGGTGTACAAAAACTTCTACCACATTCAAGATGTTCCCTACCCGCATGAATCGTCAAAGGAGACATGACTTTATTTGAGGATGGAACTGAAACAACCAGGCAGTATTGTGTTTAGCCTCGAAGAATATATCCATCTCGATGGATCAACCTCTATTTGGTCAGGGTCACCCCGGTTGCAAGCAAGATCAAGCATCAATCACATATAACTCTGTCCGACGTGGTAAATATTGGAATCTGACTTGATTCAGATGAAGATGTGTATCTCAACGGTCTTCTCCATCGATCTCAAGCTCGAAATCATGATGTGGCGGACAGACGAGTGGAAATTATACTTTGTAAATCACTCTACTGAAAACACTCCCTCAGCTCAACACTACCAAGACCTCGCTGTTCTGTGTATCCGTGAAATTGTTCAGAAGCTCACAGACATGCTCAAAGTATCACAAGATCATACTTCGTAAGCCCTCATACTCAGTATCACATTGCATCTTGCACATTTGAAATGTCTAGGACAGGAGTTTCCGTAGAAATGTTCATGGATGGCAGCGAAACAGCGGGGCGCGAGCCGCAAGGAGAGCGAAGCATGGACTCGATGCGACAACCGTTGTCCAACATCAACATGACATCTTGACAAGATAGAAATCAGCAGGCTGCATCGCATGCCTCATGTCAGCACCCTCCTCCAATTCTCACAGCAACGAAGCTGTCGAGGCCGAGTCCAGTCGCAACCCATACGAGTCGCCATACGTCGAGTCTCCCATCGACGACAACCGTGATGGTGACCTAAACACGCACCGCTCGTTCAAGTCCACCTTTCGAACATCATCTGCATATTTGCCCTCGCCCTTGTCGACTAGTCGCAGCCCATCACCTGCATACGACCACACATCGCATCTACAACAACGCCGTGTCAGCTCGCGTTCTCCCGTTCAGCCCACTACTGCCAACATCCTCTCCTACCTCAACACTCCGGCTGTCGCACGAGATGCAAAAGATCCCTCGGCTCTGGATTGGTATGTCGAGGGTCCAGGTCGCCGCGTTGGCTACGACAACTTGACTGCCATTGACTGGATTTTTGAATATGCAAAAGAAAGACAACGCTTGAGAGTGCTGCAATCCAACGCCGTTGGCCTGTTAGGATACTTTCAACTACTCGCCGACAACAGCCAGACTTGGATCATCTTGGTCGCTACTGGAATTGCTGTTGGTACTATCGCTGCTGCCATCGACATCACAAGTGGTTGGTTGGGTGATCTCAAGGTTGGCTACTGCAGTAACGTCAAAGATGGTGGAAAGTTCTATCTGAACAGTGCTTTCTGTTGCTGGGGTCAAAAAGACTTTCAATCATGTCCAGACTGGCAGTCATGGAGCCATGGAATGGGTGTTACATCTAGCGCTGGCAGCTGGATCATCAATTTCGTCTTGTACCTCGGCTACTCGGTATGCAAATCTACGAACGACAAAGAATTCAGAGCTGATATATCCAGGNTTCTGTTTGCTTCTGTAGCAACATACCTCGTTACCAGGTTCTCATCATATGCCAAGCAAAGTGGTATACCCGAGATCAAGACTGTACTTGGTGGCTTCGTCATTCGTCGTTTCATGGGCATCTGGACCCTGGTCACCAAGTCTGTCGGTCTGTGTCTTGCAGTAGCTTCTGGATTGTGGCTCGGCAAAGAAGGGCCGTTAGTCCATGTCGCTTGCTGCTGCGCCAACCTATTCATGAAGCCTTTCGAGAGTATCAACAGCAATGAAGGTATGTTGAGTGCGCCCACGCTTCATCAAATGATACTGACTTGTCACANNGCTCGTAAGCGTGAGGTCTTGTCGGCCGCTTCTGCTTCTGGAATCTCGGTCGCTTTCGGTGCACCCGTTGGTGGTGTGCTATTCAGTCTCGAGTCTCTCTCGTATTACTTTCCCGACAAAACCATGTGGCAATCTTTTGTTTGCGCCATGATTGCCGCTTTCACACTCAAGGCTGTCGATCCCTTCCGTACAGGCAAAACTGTGCCATACTCTGTAACGTATCACACTGGCTGGCACGGTTTCGAGATGGTTGCATACGCCATAATTGGTGTACTCGGAGGCCTCTATGGCGGCTTGCTGATCAAGCTGAATATGCGTCTGGCAGCACTCCGGGACTCACCGCGCTACCCACTCAAGGGTAGACCAATACTGGAGGTCTGCATAATCACCATCGCCACTTCTGTCATTGCTTTCCCCGTCACCTTCCTGCGCGCTCAGGCCTCTGAATTGGTCTACTATCTCTTCGCAGAATGTAAAGACATCCAATCTGACCCTCTTGGCCTATGTAAGAGTGGCATTGCCAATACTGGAGTCATCTTCCTGCTGCTGATATCAGCCATTATTGGCTTCTTCTTCACAGCCTTGACTTTTGGTCTTCAGATCCCTGCTGGAATCCTATTGCCATCCATGACCATCGGTGCTCTTTATGGTCGTGTTATAGGTCTCATCGTCGAAGTGTGGCAAAGCGAACATCCTAAGTGGATCGTTTTTGCTTCTTGCGAGCCCGACGTTCCATGCATTACTCCTGGGACTTATGCTATTGTCGGAGCAGCTTCTGCTCTAGCTGGTGCAACTAGAATGACTGTCTCAATTGTGGTCATCATGTTCGAACTTACCGGTGCTCTTACTTATGTCCTTCCCATCATGATAGCTGTCATGATTGCTAAATGGGTTGGTGATGCGCTGGGCAAACGTGGTATCTATGAAGCCTGGATCGCCTTCAACGAATACCCGTTCCTCGACAATCGTGATGATAGACCGATTCCCGATATTCCGGTATCCCAGATCATGACCAGACTGGAAGATCTAGTCACTATTACCGCTGAAGGCAGCACAATCGAAACTTTGGGCAACTTACTCAAGGAGTACTCGTACAGGGGCTTCCCAGTCATCTCGAATCCTCACGATGCGATACTACTTGGCTACATATCAAGAACGGAACTGTCTTTTGCTCTAAACTCTGCAACCACGACGAGGAACCTACCGCCACATACACAATGCTTCTTTTCTCACCAACCTCTTGCCGACGTAGAGCATACTCTCGACCTTCGTCCTTGGATGGACCAAACACCCATAACCCTAAATTCAGCCATCGGATTAGAGTTGTGTGTCAATTACTTCCAACGGCTAGGCCTTCGGTACCTAGGCTTCTGTGATAGAGGTGTGTTGAAGGGCTTACTTACCAAGAAGGATGTTTGGTTTGTGGTTAATGGAGGTGATGAGAGTGGGGGTAGGGTTGCTGGGGCTAGAGAAGACGAAGACGCGCATAGGAGGGTCAGAGGTATTGGGAGTGGTGTGTTGAGGGAAGGCGATGAGGGCGAAGAGAGGGGATTGCTTTTCGAGGGTAGAGGTGGTGTGAGTGAGGACCATGATGTTGATTTAGCCGAAACTAGAGGGCCGGCTTGATCAGTGGCCAAACTCCGTTGCATGCAAAATCGGCAGACTTAATAATAAGGCATCTGTTCAATTGCGAAAATACTGTCTAGATCCATAGTTTATAAGTGGAGGGTGCGATCGATGGTTGTTGCAAAACGAGCTTTGTTAACAACGGTACCCATCAAAATGACATCGACATTTGCAACGCACTTTGCAATCAGACCAGACCCAGGGACCTAGAGAATCTAACTACAAAGCCTCGACTACTACTAAACCCTCACTCATCACCGGAGTGACTCCCCTGTTAGTCGCGACAGAATCTCTAGGCGTCTCTAACAATGAGGAGTCTTCGCAACCATAAAGCTCCCTAGACGCACCGTAGATCGATTAACATACGAACTTTTAATGGCTACCGCTTACGCTTTATCTACCTTTCTTAATGTTCTTAATTATCCTTATTAGTTTCTTCTTATAGCACCCTTTGTAACAACTCCATTCCTAACTGTTCTAGTGATCTTGCTATCTCTACTTTCCTCGGAGAGTGGGTCTATATAATCATTGAGTCTTCCGTACTACTAGGGCACCTAATCCATCTCTATGGTCACAAGTTCTATGTTATCGCTGCAGGATATGGTAAACTGATCCACATTAATGGGTAGCACGCTCTGTCGCATACTAAACTAAGCTCGATTTTATTAACATGACACTAACCGATACATAGAACACTACGGCACATAACATGGCAAACTCTGGCGGCAGTCCTCTTAAAGGTTCTTACCAATCTGAGTCTAGCAATGGGTGTCTTATCTCTATAGAGGAGAATGATTCTAATACCTCGCAACACCTCGATTTAGCTTCGTAGGGCAGCGTAAACGATTTAAGCTCGTTGGTAATAAGCAAATTATCAGAATGTATAAAACGTTGATTTGGTTGCGATTCTAACATCAAAATGGAAATAAACCACATGTCCTCATATAAGAGACTATCTTACAAAAGTCATAAGTGCACCATCAAGAGATGACATGTTGTCCTTTGCAGGAATTAGCGACGGTGCAACCTCGGCGCCAGTATAGATGTATACCTTATCGAGACATTCCAGCATCTTTTTCACTATCCACTTTACCATTTAGCATGGCAGCTCCCCCCTATGCTGACAGGGCATCTTGCTCACGATCTCCTACATACCCTCGCCGATCTCGACAGAGGCGACAAGCTCCTGNGCATCAGCTCTCTTCTCAAAACCACGACGTCTGAAAATCAGCCAAGGTATCCTATAGCACTTGCGATACTGGTTATTTCGCAATGGCTGTTGGTGTATTTGGTAAGTAGACAGTAGTAGTTGTTGACAAGGAGGGAAGCTGATAGAATACAGATTCGTCATGTAATGCTTCAAACTACAGGAGCATTGATGGTACAGTCGAAAACACTTGCCTATCGCAAAGAAAGCGGTGGGATGGACTCCCATAACAATTATCTGGGATATCCTCTCCATGCCATTGGTTCGGGCAGACGATTACGCAGAGATGTTTTGCTGAGTGTGGTGTATGATGTGCTTTACTCTCTCCTAAGCAGTCTCCTCTCCAGTATCTCTTCTTCTTTGATCTGGCAGTTTGTTGCGAAAAGTATTGCAGGAGTGCTATTGGCAAACTTGCATCTGCGCTGGACTTGTGTGGTTCTTTCTCTTCAGCAGCAACGTCGGCAGACACGACCGAGGATCTTGTCGCTTCCAGATAAGAGACTTGTGTTGCCGGCTGTGGCTTACGTTCTCGCTCAACAGTTGACTGCGAACCTGCCTATCTACATTTCCAAGTCCATTTCTGGGACTTCCAACAGCAGTCTTCAAGGCATCGCTGCTGCGGACAGCATCATTCTGATCACAGCATTCGGTTTGCGAGTGTCGGCTCTGTATCCTACCTTTGCTGCTTATATTTACATTGAGATGTTGCAAGCAGATGGAAGAGTTGCTTTGGGGCGATATGGCGAGGTCTGGACCTTGTGCTTGAGGAAGATCGGGATTTGGTTTGGGGTCTTGCATTTGCAGATGGTAGTGGTGCTTGCTGGTTTTGAATTACTTATGACCCCTGTTCTGCATAGGCTGGTGTTTTGAGAAGATAGCCGAGCTTAGGATATGGAAAAGAAATGAGGCGGAACAAATAACGGTCACAATCACCAGTAAAGAGACACGAGTTATACAATCAAGAGCGTTTCGATTCGAAACTCGTCTATATACAGAATCGCGACAAGATCTGATCGTCTAGCGGAAACCAAGTATAAGTGAAACATCTAAAAAGGGCGCTTGGATCCAAAGACACCCAAAATCCATCAAACGGTATAATTTCCCAATCCATTCAAACACATTAAGAAGAGAAGTGCTAAAGCAAAACAATACGAAAAAAGGCATAGTCATCCAGCAAGGACAAAGGCGTTTACACACCAGAGTCATCAACATAGATGCCCTTCTCTTGAGCCCAAGGACGCCAGTTATTGCAGACGTCATTGACAAGGCAGGTGTCGGTGACAGTATCCTTGATTTGTTCTTGTCCTTCGATGAACTGCAAGGCAAAACCCATAGCCACGTGCCAACCAATATGGCAGTGCATGAGCCAGACACCAGGGTTATCGGTGAAGAAGGCAATGACGAGATGACCGCCTTGACCGGTCGGGCCATCACCAGGCATGAAAGCCACATCACGACGAGGAGGGTTGTCGAGGTTGAGAGCAGTGCCACTGCCATAATTTCCGTATCCTGCAGCGAGAACGTAGAAGTCATGTCCGTGGAGATGAATAGGATGTCCAAGTGGTACGGGAGACTCAATGATCACATAGACCCACTCTCCGAGGGAAGTAGAGATGGCAAGATTGCCAGAATAGTCAGGAATGGAGTCGTTGTTGAGGATGCTGTAGAGGGTTGCGTCACCCCAATTGGACTGGAAAGTGGTTCCATCAAGATACCAGCGGTAGAGGTTGATGCCGTTGGAGTTGGAAACAGCGACGTCGTGTTGGACAGTCTGGTGGGGAGAGCTGACAGAATGCTTGACAATGGGAACCAAGCTGGCAAGAGGCTCGTCTTCGCAGGTACCGAGAATACCGCCAACACCGTTATCCTTGCGAGGGTAGGTGTGGGCAGTCGAAGTAGGTGTGCCGCCAGAGCTGCCTACGTAGTGGATGATACCTCTGATATCATCAGAATTGGTGGTGGTAGCACAAGCATTCTGGTTGTCGAAACGAAGGAAGTAGTCGCCGACGTCCTGGTCAGCCTCGACAATGATCTCGTAGCGTTGACCAATGTTGATGGACAAGACTGTAGTCTCGTAAGGCTCGATGGGGACAAAGTCAGCAGCGATGACTGTGAACCTGTGGCCGTCAATGTAGAACTTGTAAGTTGACTGGATGGCACTGTTGAGAAGCTGGAACAAGTACTTCTTGCCAGGAACAAACTCAGTAGGGACGGTGTAGCGCTGACCGGCAGGTGCGCCGTCCTTGGCAAGAGGGTTAATGTTCATACCGTTGATCAATCCAGTATCCATTGTTCTGACACCAGCGACCTGTGCATCGTTGTACATGTCATCGACAGGAATGTGGGACCAATCGTTGATGATGAGGTGACCAGCATCCACATCGTAGTCAGCGGATTTGGGACCGTGAATGTACATAGGACCGAAAAGACCTTCGTATGCTTGAAGAGTCAAATGACTGTGGTACCACGAGAAGCCGTAGCTCTCTGCTCTCCATCTATAAGTCATACTCTGACCAGGACGAAGGGCGCACTGGGTCAAGCCAACGACGCCATCCATCTCGTTCGTGTGGTTCTGTCGTATACCATGCCAATGCAGCGAAGTTCCATTGCGAGTCATGGAGTTGGTGACGTGGATAACCACCTCATCACCCCAAGAAGCCTCCAAAAGTGGTGCTTGTCCAGGGGCTTGACCGTTGACACACAGAGCCTTGCGCGAGATACCATCAGGACTGACCTCACATTCAGTCAAGTCGAGGTTGAACGTGACAGTGTTGCAAGTCTTGGGAACAACCTTATAAGAGTCATCGTTGATTGTAAGACCGCAGTACTGGTCAGTTCCAGGTTGACCCTCACAACGAACACATGTAGCAGTGGAAGTAGGCTTCACCGAGCAGGCAGTGGTGTTGGTGGCAACAGGATGTCCAGAGGTGATACCTCCCCAGTTGTTGAATGCCCATGTGGGTGCAGCAGAGCTTGTGGTCAAGGCTGAACTTGTCGTGTTGGTGTATCGTCCAGACGAGGTGGAGATGCTTGTCGAAGGACCAGTAACGATGGGAGCGGTCGTCAAAGGTGCGCTGACCGTCGAGTTGGACGATAGTGTAATGACTGTCGAGGCAATGCTTGAGGTGAGGTTGTAGCTAGTGGTAAGAGACACAGTGGCGTTTACGGCAGAGCTAGTGATGACCGAGCTAGACACACCTGTACCAGTGGGCCCGACAGGCAAAGCACTTGTAGTACTGTTTCCATAGGGTGCGCCGCTGGCTGTGCTTGATGAGACACCGCTTGAAGCGCCAGTACCGATAGGGCTGACAATGACAGTCTTGCTGGTGATGGCCGAGATCGAAACGCCGGTGCCAGTAGGTCCGACAGGTAATACACTGGTTGTGCCGTTGCCGTACGGGGCACCGCTGGTAGCAGACGAAGAAATGCCGCTTGAGGCGCCAGTGCCAGGAACAACAGACGAGGACGAGACATCGCTACTAGTGCTGTTGACTGGAACGACCGAGCTAGATGGGATACCTGTGCCGATAGGAGCAGTGGGTCCGACTAAGAAAGTGTTGCTAGTTGAGTTGCCATACGGAGCTCCGCTGGCAGTGCTGAAAGAAACGATACTTGAGGACCCGACATTGATAGGAGCAGTGGGTCCGACCGTGAATGTGCTGCCAGATCCGATCGTGCTAGTGGTGTTGACAAAGACTGTCGAAGTAGACGATATTGTGCTGTTTGAAGGTGCAATCGAGCTGAAAGTCGAGCTGGAAGTGGTGAGAGGAATAGTAGGGCCGGCTGGAGCAGTGCTGCCTGTTCCGTTGCCATAAGGTGCTCCACTTGTAGCGCTCGATGACAGACCGCTCGAGGGTCCAGTCGTGCTGTTCAGAGTCGAGACTCCAGTGGTCAAGATCACAGATGACGCAGCTGTGGACGATGAGGTGGTGCTGTTTGCGGTAACCACCTTTGAGCCTGTAGAAGATGCGGAAGATACTGTCGAGGAGGTCAAGGGCAGAGTGCTCGAACTGCTCGACGTGCTCAAGATGGCCGAAACTTCACCGCTCGAAGTGCTCGAGACATCACTGGAAGTGGTCGAAAGAGCAACGCTGCTGTTGCTCGAGCTCTTAGGTGCATCCTTGATCTTGCGCGCACCTCTCACACCCTTGTTGACGGAAGGCTTGCCCAGCTTTTGCTTCATGTAACAGGCAGTACCAGACATGCTGATGTCTATGCATCCCTCGGTAGTGTCACAAGCATTGACACAGTCGGCGATCTTGTTGCTTCTAATGTTGACTGACTTCAAGTCGCCACCAGAGTAGTCAACAAAACACTCGATGAGGAAAGTAGCACCGCTGTCAGCGATGAAGACAGTGTTGTTTGCGGCGGGGCAAGTAGGGCTGGTCGAGGTAGGAAGGGCAGATGATGAGGAGCTTGTTGAAGACGAGTTCGAGTACGAGACCGTCGAAGAGCTGCTCACAGATGCAGAAGATGAGAGTGAGATGGATGCCGAGCTTGACGATGAAGAGGACAATGCAGGTGTGGCCGACGCTGTGGATGAGACGCTGGAAGAGGAGCTCTCGACCTTGCCGACCCAGATAGCGCCTCTAACGTTGGAGCTCTTGACGGGGGTCCCAATCTTGCTCTTCATATAACAAGCAGTACCAGACATCGCAATGGCTTTACATCCTTCAGTTGTAGAACACTCAGCAAGGCAGTCTGCAATCTTGTTCGAGTTGATCCAGACCATTTTCAGGTCACCACCAGCATGGTCGAGACTGCAAGTGATCTTGTACTGGTCTCCGCTCTCGGTTGTGTAGATAGTGTCGTTGGATTTGGGGCAGGTCGGATTGGGGTCAGCTCTGGAGACCAGGTTGCTCCAAGGCCATGCACCATTGCAAGAGCCGTTGTCTTGCTGGCAGCCTGTTCCACAGGACTTTGTGTCACCACCACTGCGTACAGTCAGCAAGTGCTTCTTTGCGAATTGAGTTGAATATACAAACCACCAGTTGTCCTTTCCACAGCAGTCACCAAATTTTGAGCCCTTGCAGGTCACATCGTGACCGCACATACCATTCTGGCTAACAAGCTTGCCCTTGTAGGTAGGAATGCAAGCACCAAACTGCTTCTGACAGCCTAGACCGCAGAAGAACGCGCCTTCACCGCAAGTGCCGGCCTTGGAACAACAGTCGCCTAGATATGAGTTCAAGCATGTCTGTCCTGTAGAACCACCACACTTTCCATCTTCACTGACCGCGAGTCCATTGACTTCTTGAGACGAGCTGGGAGCAGCGAGCACTCCGACTGCACAAAACAATGCGGAGATTGTGGAAAAACGCATCGATGGAGGAGTTGAGCAGAAAAACGAAAGTATAGATAGAACAACGAGTATACCAAAAACGAGAGGTAGCTAGGCGTGATGAGGCCAAACGAATGGAGCCTTGATCCTGTTGCCTGCTGGAGGTATGCTGAAGATGCTGAATGACAGTACAGTGGAGGAGATTGACAGAGTACTTATATGACCTTCTTGCTTGAGGATATTCTCCGAGTGGATCCATGACTGAGCTCTATTTGGGATGCATAGCCCTAGCACTTCAGGCCGCGTCCCAAGCATGCTGGACAGATTGGGTCGTGGGAAACATGGCATCCACCATGGTGTACCAAGAAAGAGCATGGTCGCAAGCAGAATGTTGCAGGAAGCCGGAACCAAGCACTCGGCGTAGGTGAGGCATAGGCAGATGGCGTGCGGAAGTGCACTCGAAGTCCGAGAAGCTACAGAGTGTCCGGACGACGGCTCAGGCGTAGAGCACCTGCATGTTGACCTTTGTACGACTGTGTCGGACTTTTTGAACCAATGATCAACGCAGGAGGATAAAGCAGGTACAATGGGATACAAACTTAATCTCAACTCAACATTTTGGAGTGCAGAGAACTTCCCTTGCCTCTACCATCATAATAGCATTGTCTTGCTGGGTTCACTGTAAGAGCTTCGAATTCTCACACACAAGCAGTGGCAACACGGAGGCAAGAAGTACGGCTCTCCGCCCGGGAAGTTGCAGGAATAATTTCTTGGAGGCTCCAAGCTGCCCCAGCGTGTCCAAGAAAAATCCAAGATGAAGTGGAAACTGGCGTGAAGTGCTAGTTTGAGCTTGATACGATGCTGTCTATTTGCGGTATAGCGTGACCGTTTTGGAGATGCATGGCGTGACTCGGCACAACGTGCATCTTTGTTTCCTCGCGTGGTGCGCTTATTCTTGACAAACTCGTCTTTCAGGTACAAGATTCGGAGGCTCAGAAGGTGCCATGGTAGAGTTACGGAAGAACGGTCTCCGTAGAAGGTGCCTGAAAGTCTGATTGATCGAATTTTCCTCGTTGATAGCAGGGAAGGAAGCACCAGCACGTAACGCGCATCAAGACACCAAGCTGCGGTCGCGATGGAGTTTTCGTCAGCGCCAATTGCTTGACGTGCGTCTGTCGGTCACTCGTCTCAATCTTTCTTTCCTGTCCAAGAGATTGATATGAAACTACAATACCTTTAAGCCTTGTTGTGCATATTGAAGAACCTCGTTTCTTTACAGCGCTGCATTACTTGCGGGATGATGCAGAGGCAACTCACGGGTCGTCTCCTTCGCTCGATGCATCAGTCATTGCTGTCGCATCTGTCCACACATGATCAAGTTGTTTGGACTATCGCTGTCGGCACCAAAAACAGTCAACACCCATGATGGTGTCGAGATAAAGAAAGTTCGCGCAAGCGGTCGCAGCCCCACATCTCATCGCTTTCGCAGATGATATTCTCCGCGACCAATCAACACAGCTTCCATCGCAAGTCTATCATGCAAGTATTCGCTAGAAGCAAGAGCTTGCCTGCAGATGGGCATGTCGGCCAAGAATAGCACTTCGGAATTTTTTTTCTTGTCTGCTTATTCTGATCTGCAGTTAAGTGGAAGTTGACACCTGAGCCATGCGGCTGCACGCTGCTTTTGTTGACTGCAGAGGTGATTCCGGCCCTGTCGCTCTCGCTGCTATCAAAGGATCGTACATCGCGCTATTGAAATATGTGTCATGTCACAGCTCCCGTCAAGCGAGTCTGACTTAACTACCTTGTTGATATCCCTGCCGTTGCGGCTCTGCGCCTGCCCGTTGAGCTTCAGTTGAGTTCTGGAGACTCGTGCGACCTTGAGACACGAGGTGATGACACGAAGCCATCGACAGCACATTCACTCTTCTGCGACCACCATCTTTTGGCCGTATCGCTTCGAGGTCAAGAACAGATGGTCATCACTGACCAACTTGACCTTACCACCGTTACCAAAAACCTGTTGATCGGCTTCCGAATGTGGAGGATTCGCGATCAACCAGAGTTCGTGGTTGGGATCCACTTCCACCACCGATCTCCGCCGTGGCATCCACTTCGCCTGTATCCACAATGCACCTATCTTCTCTCCGAGTCTGAAGGCGAAGTATTGGAGGGACCTGTGCTTCCAGATTCTGCTTGTACTCACTTCATGTGGCGACACATTCCATCCTCATGATGGCCACTACCCAGCCAATCTTCCACGTATGTCGTTCGCGCCAATGAGGTATTGTCGGAGCCAAGGCGGCCTATCACTCTCATCACCGAGCCCTCCAAGAGTGTGCAGTCCGGAACTCTTGGCCTTGTGGAGTCCGGTAATGCCTCTATCATGTTGGATTGGTCTTTGAAGACTATTGGGCTGAGCCAATGGATATTGTTGAAACTTTCATCCAGCTGCTGTCTTTCTTCTTGAGCCAGCCGTTAAGTTGCTTTCACTTGCGCTCGGCATTCTCGAATGGAGTAGGCGCTGTGACTTTCAGGACTATGTGGAACAGCATGTTCTTCCACAATGTTAAGTTACTGGCTATCCAACGAATACAAGGGTATGTTGTCATTCACAGAGTATCTCTGTCCTCAATGCCAGTCCCCACAGCAATCTATCCCACTTTATGTCTTATGGATGTGGGGTTCTGGATGGTAGATCCAAAAGCAAAGTCGTATTCGATTGTTCTTCCATCTCTCCCTGTACAAGTACCCACTTCGAAGCTTGACTGCACCTGCGAACAAGAGAAGAGTGGTATAAACTTGGTAAAGGGACAGAATTCACAGCATCCAGATGTTGCATTAGTTTGTTCAGGATCTATCATAACTCGAACTGGAGTTCTCGCTCATACACTACGTAAGCTTACCAGAGCGGCGACCCGTCATGATCTCTGCCAGTTCCCAACCTCTGAGCTCCGCTACGAAGAATGGCGCAAATACACACCACATCACAAAGGACAGCGCTGGAGGGACATGAGGCGAGTATAGCGCAAACACAACCAAACACGCAAGCGGCCAGCGCAGTTGAAAGAGGTCTTTGGAGATCGTTCGAGCTGGCAATGGCCGAGCTTCCATGGCCAGCATGTTCGTCAGGAAGACGGATATGTATTTGTTGATGAGACCATGCTCGATGTTTTCAATGTCCTTGTGACCCGAGTTTACAGCCGACTGTTCTGTTTTCACCTCCAGCTTCTTTTGAGGGGTCTTGATCTTGGTCAGGTCTCTAGGGACCTCAGTTGGTGTCCTATGTGACTCTCGCTCGCCAGATTCATGCCGGGATTCTGGTGAACCAGTAGATTTCGCGCCAGCATAGACTTCGGGATGTGGAGCATCATCGTTTGGTCCCATATTGCTCTTCTTCGTTGTGGTACAGGGCGATGGTAGAGGTATAGCTACAGAGCCCGGGCCGAACAGATCTTCTGACGAAGGTTGGGCAGCACCAGAGTATTCTTTGCTCACGCTTTTTATGGGTGCAAACAAAGGTGATGAGGCCCCAAACGTGAATGACGGTTGGGAAGTACTTTTGCTGAAAAGACCTTGTTTGGTGCCTTCGTTGGAGGAGCCTGACTTGGTAACCTGGTTGAAAAGTCCTGGTTTGGTTTCTTGGTTGAAGATGACTGGTTTTTTGCTTTGATCGAAAGATGTTGGTTTGGTATCAGAAATACTTCTTTGCGGATCTGGTGTCTCGGCAACTTCGAGTCTCAAGATCTTGCGCCACCGCTTGATTCTCAGATCATGATCTCCATGTTTCTCGAATTCGGAAGGACGACACGAATCGGGAGACATCAACGAGATGAGCCAGTACGATCTAATCTCTGCCTCAAGGATCGATCCAAGTCTCGGAGCCTTGTCTGGATGTCTCTCGCAAAGATTTTGCTTGACAAAGTCGGCCCAGAATTCGATGGTATGCTTGGCTACTTCGTCGCTGATGTCAAAGTATTCTTGATGCTTGGTGTATCCTTTCAATGAGTTGGTGCGACAACCGCATCCAAACAACCATCGGTGCGGAGCAAGATCCTGTTGTATAAGCTTCTCAAGTCGTTTGTACGCCAGCACTTTTCCACTGTGGGCGATAAGAGTCAAGCCGCCAGTGATCTTGCAGCTCTGCACCAGCTGCTTTCTTCTCCTCTCGATGTCGAGTGCAAAACCAATCTTGACGAGGTTCAGGTCTTTGTCACGGAAAGCATAGATGAACGCTGGCTTTTCGGAGTGCTTGTCGGGATTGAAAATGCGAGGCTCGACGAGGAGCTTTCGCACGGCCTCTGCATTGTCCGCTACTTCGGCATCGTAACTCTTGTCTGCATGGAGAGTCTCGGAGATTATGGGGACGCGTCCGCCTCGCATCTCATCCAGTTTTTGTTGCTGACGGCTTCCAAGAGCGATCGTCGTACCGCCGATAGCTTTCGACAGGGCATCGGGTTTTTGTCAGGAGTAGAGGGGCTGCCTCTAGACCATGACATGTGAGATCCATAAGAGCACGATCGCCTTTCGAGTAGATTTCGTAGAACTGGATTTTGCTCTTTGAAACGCCATCCTTCCCTATCACAACCTCGTCATCTGCCTTCTCATCCTCGAGCACCTCGTAGCCTCCAGACTCTTCCGATCGGAGACTTCTTTGATCTGTGCCAGAGTCGTGGCGGGGTGTACCACGGCTTGGAGTACAAGGTTTCGAGGGACAAGCTCTCATTGCAGGGGTGGTAGACATCTTGAGGGACAAGGCAAAGTCTGAGAAAGTCTATCTTTGAGGAGTCAACAAATTGATAAAGGTTGAGACAGTGCTGGTATCTGTTAAGGCAGGGACGAAATAATCTTCTATATGTTCGTAATGACCAGTCGAGAGTGGATGGTCTGATCTTGTCCATTGACTTCGCTTGTAGCGCAGCGTCAATCAAACACAAGCTCGCTAGAATGGTTGTCAACACCAACGTCACTGATATCTGCAGCAGTGATAGATGGGATGCGCGTGAGATACATGTAGCGCATCCTACATCATCTCCAACAGCTGCCGCTCACAAGGTCAAGGGAGGATTCGGGATTGAGGTTGATTGTCTGAGTATGCACAATGCTGTATCTGCGGCCAGCATTCATCAATCAAGACCTGTCGCAAATATTGTGGCAGCAAAGATAAAGCTCCCAGAATTCTGCTTGGAGGCCTGAATTGCTGCATGCATGTATCTGTGACGAATCAGGCATCATTGGAAGACTCAAGGGCAATATCCATAGCTACTCCGCGTCCCCAGGCGGCTGTTGGCAAGTTCATTCGTACGCGTAGTGATGGCCTTTCCCGCGAAGCGCGTTCGGATTTCAATGAGGCACAGCACTCGTATTGCTGCAGGTCTTCTTGCAGCCCATATCACATGAGAATCCTGCTGTGTGTGCTGGGTAGCCGCGACCTACTGCACGCTTCTGCACATCAGTTTCAGCCATGGCTCACTATCTCAAGATGTGTGCTTTGGAGTATTTGTTGTATGCCGGCCTTTTTTTCCAAGTTCCGTCACCAGCCTCGTTGTTCATTCCCTCAGTACACATTTCGTGGTTTTGGACATTGATCAGATTATGCGCAGGATTTGGGTTCGTCTCTGTGTGTCAAGTGCAGTTATTCGAGGCATATCATGACCGTTATGGGGCTTAGAGCGATGGTGTCTCGAGAATTCTGAGGCCCTGTTCGGTTTCGCGGATTCAAGGCTCGGATTCGACTCCTCGGCGGTAGAATATGTAGTTTTTCTACAGTCGAAATGGAAGTGTGCGTGATTGTTCGGGTTTTGCCCAAAAATACTGTCGTTTTTTGGTAGGGAATGGGGTCGATTTGCGGGCAATCGACTTCGGAGCAGATTTTTTAGCGCGAAAGGCAAAGTTTTTTGCAGAGGCAGGCTTCGAATTCAAGTGTGTTCTCGATCGAGCACACTCTTGCACACTTCCTGCGAATATCACGTGCCATGGATGAGCAGAAACAGCAGGTAGTTCGATACATACTGGCGGCGAGTGTCCTGCTCTTGAATACGAGGGTAATCCAGAGTCGAAGCCGCGAAACCGAACGGGGCCTGAATCGTAAAAGTCAAGTCACTCTGAGGTCTAACGTGCTTTAGCTGTGGATCACTTAGCTCTAGACAATAATGGAATATTATATTTCCATAAAATTGTGGACCAAGCACATACGGCCACAGTCAGCTGAAAACTGGGCATCCCGTCTGCTCTGCCATACATAAGCAGTTGAACGGCAGATTAGTACTACGGTGGGTGACCACGTGGGAATCCCTGCTGCTGTATGTTTTGTGTTTGTCCTATGTCCTTTTGCTTGATCGTGCGTGTGCAATGAGCAAAATACGAAGTGACATGGTCGTCGAGGGATATCGCTGCTCTATACCGAAGATTTAAGGTCTACTTTTTCTGACGAGCTGAGCGTCAGCATGTAATCACAAGACAAGTTGGCCCCAGCACCAAGCAGACAAGACGCTTCGAAGCTCGAGAGACGATTGAAAATGACTTTTGTCCATTCTATATAGAGATAAAACGTTCTCTACACAGCCTTGCTACCAAACACCTTGATCCTCGAGATACCGCCATCGGGAATCATGACCAACTTGACGAATTCATACGCCTTGTCCTTGACCTCCTTCAACACATCTCCCTCGTATACATGCTCAAAGTCCGGCCCCGTCTTCTGCGGACTCAAAATCTCCACCCACTTGCCACTATCGTGTGCAGGAGCTTCAGAACCCTCGGCAGCAAACACCTGCACCTTTTGCGGAAAGTTGCCGCGGAAGTGTGCAGTGTCGATCAGCAGTTTGGAAATGTAGCCAGAAGTGCCTAGACGGATGATACACCAGTCTATGTGTTCGCCACGCGTGCGCTTGGTTTCCCAGCCATCGCCCATGTCTTTGCCGCGGCCGGGGAGGAGAAGATTATCTTTTGTGCCAAAGTGTTGATCTGAGCAAGCAATGGCAACACCGCCGTTGACAGTAGCTGCCAGATCAAAGACTTCGGAAGCATCTGTAGGCAATACGGCTTGTACATCTCCATAAAGGCGGAAACGAGCAATACCGCCATCAGGGAACATTTGCAAGCGGATATGGGTGTAAGGTTTTGTGGTTGTGGGAAGAAGCCAAGCGTGTCGTTGCGAGGGACCGCATTCGGTGATTGGCAAGATGGTTTCCCATTCTGCAAAGTCCTTGCTCTTTATTTCTTCTTCTCTGCTGTCGTCGGCAAAGACGCCTTGTACCTGCACTTCTGGCGCGTGATTGCCATTGAAAAATGCAGTATCGATCTCTACACCCTTGACTCTTCCGCTCGCAACACCGAGTCTGAAGACCACGTAGTCAAAGGGCTCGGAATTATGGCGGCGAGTCTCCCAGCCATCATACCAGGCGCCTGAGAAGACGAAGACGCCAGGCTTGCGGATTGGTGCGGTGGGGGTGGTGAGGTTATCGGCGGCGGCGAACCATTCGTCGGAGAAGGAGAGGATGCGCGAGCCGAGGGGTTTGCTGATGAGGTCGATGCTGGAAGAGCCAAAGGTGGATTGAATGTCCTCTACAGGGATGACCTTGACTTGGCCATTGTTGATTGTGTCGATGGATTCGGTGTGGATTTCCATTGTTGCTGTAGATCTGTTTGTGTAAAGAGAGAGAGAAAAGCAGAGGATTGATAGATGGAGAGGAAAACAGGAGAAAAGAAGAAAAGGAGATCCAAGTCAGTGGGAAAAGAAACAGATTGTTGGGCAGACACTGGTATAATTGTTACTCGATGGATTGACTTCCTATCGAGTAACACCCCGCCGTATCTCTGCGCGGTGGGGCCCGAACTGCCCGCCATGGCCTTGCCGATCTCGCCGACAACCGCCAGAGAGAACGTGGAGAGCTTTGCGGAGGGCCGATGTAGGAAACATTATGCGACGAGTTTGAACAAAAGTATACCATGTGTTATGCAAGTCTACAGATGTTGACAGTGACGTCGCTGTGGACAGGAAGGATCCAGTCGAGTCACAAATCCATCTGTAGACTCATTCACCAGCCTCCTTCCTCATCAAGCACATCGGCAGATCGACAGGGACGGCCAACTCGCGGCCAAAGGTATCGAAAGCGGGGTTATCATATAAAGCAGGATATCCACCTAGACAGTAGATAGCCATCCATTCTTCAACCCACAAGCGTTCTGTCTCCTTACAACTCAATCTTGATATAAATCATGGCAAAGACTGATAACCCAATCAGCGACATCGTGTCCTCACACCGTCCAGATCTAGAAAAAGAATACGTCCCCCTCTACAAACACTTCCACGCAAACCCAGAACTCTCGCACCAAGAAAAAGAAACCGCAGAAAGGATAGCTGCACACCTAAAACAAAAATGTTCAGATGTAGTCTTGCACACCAATATCGGAGGCCACGGTCTAGCAGGCATCCTGGCCAACAACTCTGGCCCCACAATCCTTCTGCGCGCAGACATTGATGGCTTACCAGTACTGGAGAAATCAGGCTTGGAGTGGGCGAGCAAGAAACGCATGGTTGATCTTGAAGGAGCGGAGAAGCCGACTATGCATGCTTGTGGGCATGATATACACATCACTTCTTTGCTGGCTGCTGCAGNNGAGCTGCTTTATGCGGCTAGAGATGCTTGGTCAGGGACACTGGTATTCTGTTTCCAGCCTGCAGAGGAAAAGGGGCAGGGTGCACAGGCTATGGTGGATGATGGATTGTATGACAAAGTGCCTGTTCCTGATGTCGTGCTGNGTGGGCATGTGATGCCCATGCGAGCAGGCACGCTGGGCACGAAGCGCGGACTCATGGCGTCTTCTGCAGACTCGCTCAAGGTCACTCTGCACGGAAAAGGCGGACATGCCAGTCAACCGCATAGATTGGTCGATCCGGTAGTCATGGCTGCAAGCACGGTGATGAGGTTGCAGACCATCGTCAGCAGAGAGGTTGATCCTGCTGACAGTGCCGTGGTCACCTGTGCTTGCATTATCGCTGGAGATGCGGAGAACGTGGTTGCAGACGATGCTATACTGAAACTGGATCTAAGAGCCGTCAATGACGAGACCAGAAGCAAGGTCCTGAGCAGTGTGAAGAGAATTGTCACAGCCGAGTCGATGGCCAGCGGCGCCGTCAAGGACCCTACCTTCGAGACGACGAGAAACTTCCCGCTTACTATCAACGACGAAGAAGTCACAGAGCGTCTGGAAGACAGCTTTAGCAAGCACTTTGGAACCAGTGAACATTCATACACGAGTTCTGCAACAAAGCTGGGTGGTAGCGAGGATTTTGGCATCNTTGGGTAGGTTTTTTTTTAATAATGGATATCCTGTTGCATGAGCTAACGTTATAATACAGCAACGGCGATCGGAAAACCTTCATCCTTCTGGACTTATGGCGGTACAGACCCTAAGATATGGGATCAAGTGGCAGCAGAAGGGCGTCCTGGAGACGTGCCGATCAACCACAGTGCCTACTTCGCACCAGTAATCATGCCGACGCTGCAAGTGGCTGTCGATGCATATGCTGTTGCAGCACTAACATGGCTGTTGAAGAAATGATGAGCTTGTGGTATTAGTGTAGTCTCAATCGGTGGGATGCTCCCACGGCAAGCGGCCGACAAGAAGATCCTTCTGACCATAGAACTCGCTGGCCACAGTGACAAGCATGTCAATGGTAACACACGTGTTAGTGTCAGGGAACTCCTCTTGCTTTTGTTCCTCTTCTTTGACTTTGGCTTCGGTCTGTAGCTCACGCTTTTTAGCAGCAATGGCATCCAGAAGTTGGTCTTCGGAACCCATGTCCTTAGGAGCATCTCCTTGGTCATCCTGTGCTAATGTGATCTCCTCTTTGATCTGTGCTTCTACTGCAGCCTCCACTTGTCCAGTGGGTGACGCACCAGCTTCGGTAGCATCTGCCTCATCTGCATCGACAATCACGCCTTCTTCATGCTGTGTGGCTTTCTCGTGTGGATAGTCGTCGAGGTGTTTGTAGTCAGGATCGTTCGACCTACCGTGCTTGACTTTGTGATGCATCATACGTACCCAGATGGCCATTTTTGCCAAATCTCGAACTACGCTGACCTCTCTAGTCTGCAACAAGCCAACATCGTCCAGTTTGGCCAACAGCGACCAGGCCCATAAGCCGAGGTTGTGCGGAATGTTTGTTTTGCGGCAGTTCTCTAGTTGACCTTCAACAAGCTTCAGCAAGCGAAGGATAGATGGAGAATCGAGAGACGCGAGTTGAGCAGGAAGCGGAGTCGTGTTTAGAAGGTGGTACTTCCAATCCTTGTCGGCCATCTTATTGCCAAAAGGAAGAGAGATTGGGTGCTGATCGTCGAGAGTCTGGACGGCTTGGACAGACGGCGATGCTCTCAGATTGTGACGCAGTATTTCGAAGCGAGTCTTGAGGGAGTCGTAAAAGGCGTCTTGTGGCTTCATGCCTGGCTGGACAGGACCTATGACTGGGGCGGCGATCGAAGGAGCCACATAAGCACCGTCTTCGTACCAGCCATCTTGATCATCGTCTTCCTCTTCGTCCTCCTCATAGTAGCCGTCATAATCGTCAACATGTTCTTCGTAGTCGTCGTCCTCGTAGTCGACAGGCTGGAGTGGATTGGGNGGCGGAGCGCGAACGATGTGCGGGATCCCGCGTGCTTCAGATCTGGTTTAGATTAGCAGATGCAGAAGTAGCAAAGGAATAGAAATCACTTACCTGACCATACGTAGATAATCAAGACCGTCATTTGCAGAACCATAGAAGGGGTCCTTGTCGCGTGGGTCCAGTCCTGGGAAGGCGCCTATTTGACCATAGGTGACGTCTGTCTGCGGTCGCTCGCGTTCTTTCAGAGCCTCTTTAGAGACAACCGCATGTCGCTGGTCGGGCACCTGATCATCATCGTCGTTCGAGTCGCTGCCGTACGAGACTTTTTGGCGTGGAATGGGCGGCGCTGCCTCTCCTTCGATGTCATCGTAGGAGATGACCTGTCGTCTCTCGTTTGGCGCTGGCCTTCTTGCATGAGGCGCGTTATCCTTTCTCTTCTTCTTGTTCTTGCCCATTGTTGATGATGTTTGGGAGATGTCAAAGACTCCAGATATTTCTTGGGCCAATTTCTCCACACTCACCCAGTCGTCATCATCACATGCAAGTTCACCCAGATGGAAACCTCGATCTACAGCCTAAGCACATGAAAGACATCCACGAGAAGGGTCAAAGACAGCTCGAGAATGGAATCTTGTTTTCACAAAAGAAAAAGGATATCACTAAATATTCCTAGAGCTGCTCCTACGAAAATGTCTAGCATAACTTCGTTGCCTGATATCTTCATATTTTTCCGACAACTCCTGATTACCCTTGCCATTTTTAGAGCTCGTCTCTGCCAGTGGCTGTACCAGCATCCGATTCTGGTTCTGCGGATGCGGTGCTTGCCTCGATGCTCTTCTCCTTCTCAACATCGTCGTTGACATTGACGCTGGCAGGCTGCTCGTTGGCCGATTCCTGAGCCACTCCACCAGTTTCTTGGTTGGCGCCTTCGGCGATTGTTCCTGCAAAGCTCTCCACTTCCTCTTCCACTCTGCCATCCGAAACTTCGTTACCGTTGGCATCCACCAGTCTGGTACGAGTCTCGTAGCGTGTCGAGAACGAAACCTTGCCTTCAAGCTCCTTGACCTGCTCCTCATTAAGAATGTTACCAGCTTCGTCACGGTATTCGATCTTCTCTTCACCAGCCAACACGCGGTTGGTCACCTGAGCCTCGGGAACCTCCTCGTGCGAGAACTGGACGGCAGGGGATGCGACTGCTGCTGCTGATGTGGGCTTGGCAGCGGCGAGCGTTCTGTCGTACGTCTTGTATTCGGAGTACNNTGTTGGGCATGTGTCAGCTCTCTGTCTTCTGCTTCAGGCATTAAATAAACTTACGCTGTCGTAAAAGGTGTTGCAGTCCCAATCCCAAGTCTCGAACAGCTTGGCCTTTGCGCAGTCTGTTTTGGTCCAGGCATTTCCGTATGCGACAGGAGAGTACATGTAGAAGATGCTGATGCTGAGGAGCAAGAAGATGGCTGCACCAGCGGTTCCAATAACAGGACGCTGACGCAGACCAAGAGCAGGAACGCGAGCAGTGATGAAGTCGTATGTCTGAGAGAGGGCGATGATGGCGAAGTAGAGGGCAGGGAAGTAGTGGTGCAAGAAGAGTTGTCTCTGCATGAGGAAGAAGGGAAGCCAGTGAAGAGCCCAGCCGAGAACGCTGGTGCCAACCTCGTAGTCGAATCTCTTGAAAGGGACGTTGTTGTAGTCCTTGTATCCACGCTGCCATCTCAAGACAGCTAGTGCCTTGAAAGCCAGGTACACAAGAACAGAGACAGTCGAAGACCACCAGATAAGGGGGTTGCCGATGAGGTAGATTTGACGGTGGTCCTTGCCCCAGAAGTTGATACCACGGCGAAGGATTGGCCATGACTGAGGACGAGAGTCCCAGGCGTGAGACTCGACGAGTCCAGCGTTAGTGGTCCACATGACCTTCTGGAGCTCCCAGAACTTGCCGAAGAAACCAGGGTTGCGGTAGTTGACCTTCTCCGAGTCTTCCTTGAGTTGAGGGTGATCGTTGCTCTCAATATACCAGATACTGTTGGGCAAAGTGCCACCCTTGGCGCAAGTCACCTCTTGTTGCTCGAAGCCCCAGTCAGGAAGCTTGACCTTGTGCGAGAACAAAACACAGCCGGTCATGATGTGGACGAGCTTGAACTTGGTCTCGATGGTACGGACACGGTTCTTGGCGACTTCACCGTCTGACAAGTGCTTGACAATCTCGACCTTGAAGAGATCGTTTGCATCACCCTCGAAACCCTCGTAGCCGTATGCGGAAACTTCGTTCTGCCAGTCAGCGTCAGTGACGGGAGGACGGTGATCGTGAGAGTGGACGCGGCGGTCGGTGATGACGTGGTAGAGCTTGAGAACGGCGCCGTCCTCGATCAAAGTAGGCTCGATGTTGTCCCATGCGAAGGGGGTCTTGATTTCGGTACCATCGAGGTCGACGGGCTGGGTCTGGTTCTCGAGGAGCCAGACATTGTTCTCGTCCTTGTGGGGGTACAGGGTGATCTGCTGCTGCTTGCTGCCAGTGGGGTACATGTGGGTGTGCGAGTGCAGGTAGCCTCCTTGAGTGTTGTGGTGACGGATCGAGACACGGCTGCCAAAAGCGACATCAGCAGGCACATCCTGCATACCCTTGCTGTTGAGAGTAGACTGGAACTCGGAAGACATGAAGCCATCACCGTCGCCGGGGTTGACCAGGCAGAGGAAATGGATGGCAAACATGCTCATGTAGAAGGAAACAGGGATGACGACCAGGCAGAAGAAACGGGCAAAGAAATGTTTGAACCAAAGACGAGGAGTGACCGTCTTGGTGTCGCCCAGAAGGACCCAGAGTTGGAGAAGGGTAAGACTGCCGATCCAAGCGATGGTGAAGAGTCCAACCCACTTGACACTGACGGTGGCACCGAGAGCGACACCGCTGAAGGCCAACCAGAACCACCAGCTAGGAGTGAAAGCCTTTGAGGGGCCCTGCTCGTGCTGGTTGGTGAAAGAGGTCCAGGCGAAGATGGTCAGAGCGGTAAAGATGACCAAAGGAGAGTCGAGCAGAATGAGTCTGGACTGGGTGACAAGGCCGTTCTCGAAGAGGATCAAGCCGGCGCCCATGGCAGCAGTAACAGTCTTGCATCCCGAAGCCTTGAGGGTCAAGAACATGATGGGGATCGTAGCGACACCCATGAGGGCAGGAAGAAGGCGCATGGAAACGTATGGGACGGCGGGCTCGATGTAGTCCTTGCCGATATCTTTGAAATCAAACTCGCCATCGAAGCCAGCCAGCCAGCCAGCGAGAGTGATGAGAAGCTTGGCCAACGGAGGGTGGACGTCCATGAAGAACTTGCCCTTGATGTACTTGGAAGCGAAACCACCGAAGNNCTAGAAGAATGTGGTCAGCTCGTTGTTGTAGACGGAGAGATAGCAATAGTTAACATACTGGACTTCGTCAAAGACGACACTGGTGGGCTGGGAGATGCGGAACAGGCGCACGAAGAGGGCGACAACAGTCAGGGTACTGCAAATCAGCCAATCGTTGGACTTGAGTGTCGTGACATCGTTGTTCTCGACACCCTCTGAAGCAAAGCCTGTAGGCTTGGTGGTAGCTTTGGTGTTGGCCTGGCGAGCAGGAGATTTGGCGGCTCGGTTGGCCATGGTGCGTGGTTGAAAGTCCAAGATGGGATTAGAAGTGGGTAATTGTGGAAGGTCTCCTGGGCTTCCTTATGGCGTCGCGGGGAAGTCGGTGGTTAGACTTCAAGCTCCATGCAAGCGCTGAAAAGGCGCGATTGAAGGGTGAAAAGAGGAGCAGATAGAAGGGAAGAAGGCAAAGAAAGAAGAAGAAGGAGGAGGCAGACGAAGGAAAGGGGTGGGTTCTGCGGATGCAGCTGAGGATTCGATTCAAGGGGGAGCAGAAAGCAGTAGCTGACGGTTGTCGCCAGATGCCACGTACAGCTCGGAAGCGCGCCTTGGCCGACCAGAATAGGAGCTGTCGACTTGATCTGGCCGATAAGATACGGGAAGATCCTCTGCCAAGGCCGCTCTCAAAATGTCATAGCGTTCTGATACTGCTCCAATGCGCGTTTCATGCGCCAGCAGTGAGTGCCTTGTGAAGATTATCACTCGACCGAACAACTCGACTCGTCCCTTATTACTGCCACCTCTGTGCACACAAGGAATCTACCGGCCCTAGTACCCACCTCCAATCCAGTTTAGCCCCGTCAGCACGCGAGGCCTCGTCGAATCCCCCTCTCACAATGGCGCCCGCGCCTCTACTAGAGCGCAATGACACTCCCGACAACACCGATTTCAAACCTCCGCCAGGTGTCATTCTACCGCCCAAGGAGTTCAGAACACTACTAGAAAAGACGGCTGGCTACATTGTTCGCAACGGTCCTGCTTTCGAAGCACGTATTCGTGACAGCGCAGAAGGCAACCCAAAGCTTCAATTCGTCCTTCCCGACAACCCATACCACCCCTTCTACCTATGGCGTCTGGAAGAGATCAAGGACGGCAGGGGAACAGACGTCGCTGCTGGCCGGGAAGGAGATGTCGCTGCCCCAAAGAAGAAGCAAGGCCCTGCACCTCCTCCAGACTTCCACTTCTCGGCGCGCATGCCCAACATCAGCTCTGTCGACCTCGAGGTCATCAAGTTGACTGCCATGTTCGTCGCCAAGAACGGTCGCTCCTGGATGACTACTCTATCACAACGCGAAGCCAGAAACCCCCAGTTCGATTTCCTCCGTCCTCAACATAGTTTTCATCAATTCTTCTCGCGTCTGGTAGATCAGTACACCGAGATCCTCAACACCCAAGGGCAACAGCAACAAGAAGTCGTGGCCGAGCTCGAGAAGAACATCGACAACAAGCACCGCGTCCTGGAAAGTGCAAAGAAGCGCGCCGAATGGGTCAAATTCCAGGAAGCACAAAAGGTCAAGAAAGAGGAGGAGCAAGAAGCAGAGAAGCTCGCATATGCCCAGATCGACTGGCACGATTTTGTTGTCGTCGAGACCATCCTGTTCACCGAAGCAGACGACCAAACAGAACTTCCTCCACCCACATCATTGAACGACATCCAGTCTGCATCGCTCGAGCAAAAGGCACAAATGAGCCTGGCGCCTTCAGGCATGCGGATCGAAGAAGCCATGCCAGGCCAAGAAGCCTACTACCAACCACCACCANTCTCAGATGCCTCCCCCAGCTCATACTCGCCCGCTCCTCCTGCATTCTCACCCGCTCAGCAAACTGGCTACGCACCACCTCCGCGCACAGCACAGGAACAAGAAGAAGATGCTCGTATCGCCGAAAGAGCCGCCGAACGCCAACGTGCCGAGCAAGCTCAAGCCGCTGCAAGAGGCCAAGGTCCCATGCGTATCCGAAACGACTATGTCCCTCGTGCTCAAGCTCGTAGACAGAACGCTGCCACTGCTCTTTGCCCTAACTGCAAGCAACAAATTCCATTCAACGAGTTGGAGCAGCACATGAAGAGTATGTTTCACCCTTTGCCTGTTCGTGTCGTCGTACTGACAATCTATANNGTTGAAATGCTTGATCCTAGATGGCGTGAACAGTCTCGCATTGCCGCCCAACGCTCGAGTACCACCAACTTGTCCACTGCAGACGTTGCCAACAACCTCAAGCGTCTGGCTTCGCAGCGAAGTGATGTCTTTGACCCGGTTACTGGTCAGGCTGTCAGCGACGAGGAAGCTCAGAGACGCAAGAGAATCGAGCTCAGCAGCTACGATGGTGTCAATCCCTCCCAATCTGGTGCCCCTGGCGCTCCAGGAAGCCAGTCTACGGATGTACAGGAGCAAGTGAGTACACTCCTCCCTTGGGAGCTTGGTAGAAATTAGACTGACCAGTACANNCAGATTCGCCAACTGCATCAGAAATATGGACACCAATGAGACTGTTCCATAAATCCATCGCGCACGTGGCCAACAAAACTATTCGCTCCCATGGCTCCTCAATGCTATGGTGTTAGTAGGAGTGAGTTTGATTGAGCCGCATGCCAAGGCACGTGAGACATATCATGGTACTTTCACTCTCATACTAAAAAGTTCTTTGCTCAAAGTACTGGGTCTTGACGAGGACTCTAGGCAAACATTTTGAGCACTGCATGTGCTTCCGCATGATTCAATGAAGAAATCCAACCCCGTATCCATCAAGTTCGTGTCACCAAACTTTCCCACTGCGCGCTTGAAACCACATGAAATTTTTGCCCTCAACCAACTTCACTGCAGGCGGCCTCCGTGCTATTGTCACGCGCCTTGTATAGAGCGCTATTGTCTGACTCTTATTGTGCCTGGCCAACCCTGAGACAAACTTCCAACACAATCTCACACGTCTACTTTCCAGTCCTTCCGTTCCCGATCAGAGCGCTTACAAGACCATGGACGAAGAAACCATGCGTGCGTTTACACAAGCGCTCTACAATAACAGACCCATGTCGCAGGACACTCGTAATCGTGGCCAGCCAGGAGCGGGACCAGCACAATCGGCAGGACAACACGAAAATCGCAGCTTCCCTTTGAACCAGTACACCTCAAGCATGCACAACCACGTACAGCCTGGAGCAGTAGCATCACAAACTCAGAGGCGACCAGAACATCGCATGTTCTATCCTGACCAACATCCATCGAACACGCGCACATTTTATCCAGTATCAAACGTCCCATCACAAATGCCGACATCTGCACCCGTTCAGTTTACGCCTCAGACATCTGCGGTCTTCCTTCCGAGTGGTGCTATTCCTTACACCGTAACCCCAACATCGCAACTGGAAAGCCCGACACTGCAGCGTGTATATCAGCATGTGCCACAACAGCCTGGCTCAAGCCCAAGCCCTTCATACCCTCTCAACAACAATACCAACCAACGCACGTATCAGCCGTCTAGATTGCTCCAGAATTCGCCTCTTGGCCAATCTGGTCGTGGTCATTTCCAGCCTCGCCATCATCCTTATGGGGCACCACAGTACCGTCCTTCTCATGGTCCATCACACGACAATACACAAAACACCTCGCAGGCTCCGTCTCTTGTTGATCTGACTTCTTTGCCCAATCGTTCTGATACCCCAGCACAACATCTTGGTCCCACTGTATCGCAGGCCCAAATCACCCTCGACCCAAGGTTCTTACCTTTTCTTCTAGAGTTCAAGCAGTCTCAGGCATCTCAGGCATCTCAGGCATCTCAGGCATCTCAGGCATCTCAGGCATCTCAGGCATCTCGTAACATACCGCAAACTCAGCATCAGCTCCCCTCGCAGACGCCTTCCCTTGGTGGCATAAACTACGATCCGAGATCANGCACAGGCCCATCAGGTTCGTCGCGTATCACAAGGCCAGCAGGCCGGCGGTCCGCCATCGTCACTTCCTCAANNGGCCAGGGTTCGTTGCAATCATGGGGAAGAATATGGCCGCCTGAAGGGCGTAAATTGCCTCCCCCTCTGCCACCACCCGAGCCTGTTGCTCCTCCTCGCGTGTGGCGTCCTGAACTGCAAATCGTCACATACGACGACCTTTCACTCCGAGCACAATCTGATGAAGAGGCCAATCACCCTAGCTACAAGACACTGCTTGGAAAAATACAAGAACGCTCTTTGGCAAAGCTTCGTCCGCACGAGTTTATCGACTATCTCACTATGGACTACAATGCATGTTTCAAGCCCAAAGTGGCAAGAGTGTATGACATGCTCTTCATGCAAACGCTGCTCTTCCACAAGGATTGTGTTCTTCTTGGCAGCCCCCGAGCCCTGCAAACTCCATTTTGGGCACCTCCCCAAAGTTTCTGGCACGCAAGCGAAATGTCCAACTCCTCGGCTGACTCCAAAATAGAGTGGCACCTTTTCAAAGCTCTCAACCTCATCTCGGATCTCTTGCCTGAAGAGGTAACTCTTTGCACCGGACACAAACGCCATGATTCGGCAGTCGACGTTGTCAAGAATGATGGTGGATTGATACACGGATGGTCGGTCACCATGTCGTACGAGATCAGTCCCCAGTCCCAGGGACTTAAACTAAGAACCGCGTGTCCGGAATTCCACGGCAGATTTTTCGATGAGAAGACCGTCAGGGCCCTCAATATGGATCCCGTCTGGAAAGCCAAGGTGTTTGAGATTTTCAAGTTGAGAAGGGAAGCAAAGGATGCTCAGTCGCAGCAGGTTGGCAAGATTATGCAACTTTCTGGATTGAGTGGCTCGGACCCTATCACGATTGCCTGAGATTCAAGACATTACACAAGGCAGCTATAATGAAACTATAAGGGAACCACAAGGCAGTCAGGAGGCAGTTCAAAAGCAGCTACATAGGTTGGAAATTGGCGTTTGTTTTCTTGCAGGGGTTTTGCAGATTAGGATAACCTCACTAGACTACGGTTTCTCAGACTCAATGACTTTACTTTTTGCCATCTTTGCCGGTTGCTCTTCATGTTTTTGCTTCTTTGCTCGTCGCCACTGCACCCCTGACTTCATTGTCCACAACAATGCTGGCGAATATGCTATCAGTAGGAAAGCGAGTAATGTATATGCCCACCCATTGCCCATTGCTTTTGCCATGGGTACAATGGCAGCCGAAGTTGCTGCCCCCATCTCACAGCGCACGATATTGTTTGCCGCTGACGCTGTGGCCGGCTTTCCCGGATAAATATCCACGATCAAAATATTGTAGACTTGAAAGGCGGCAGTGAGTGCATATCCCATGAAAAACAGCAGAACAATTGGGCCAGCCAACGAAACATGTTTGTCCATCACCCAGCCATAACCGAGTATCGTCAGTGCACCTAGATAGAAAAGCGGCATTGCGATTTCCAGTCTGGCTTTTTCCAGAGGAAACTCTGTCATGTCTTGTTGTTTGTTCTTGATGAAAGGGAAGCCATTGAGTTTGGCATGACGGCGGTAATTCCAATCTACGGCTTTGCCGGTTGTGAAGGCTGAGATTATACCGCCGACGCCAAAGGGGATGAACATTAGAGCGACTTGCATGTCGTCAAAGCCGTAGACACTGCGGAAGGCTGTGGAGGCGCCAGTGCTGACGGCGTAGAAACAAGATAAAGTCAATCCGGACGCGATCAAGATGAGAGCAGATTCCAAATCCATAAGCACGACAAGCGTAGACAGCGGATTCGGGAACACAAGACGGTATTTTCTGCGCAACTCCTCTTGTTTTTGTTCGTCAACGTCAAGGCCTGCTTTCTCTCGATTCTCATGTCTGATCTTGTCGGTGAGATTCCAATTGAGTTTTGGTGCTGGGATGGAGCCATCGCCAACCACATCCCTGCAAGTCTCTGGGAAAAATAGGAATAGAGGGATAAAAAAGACTCCGCCGAAAGCTAGGAGGAACCAAAATATACCGTGCCAGTTCCAGTATTGACTGAGTAAGCCACCGAGGATGGGGGATAGAGTTGGTCCTAGAATTGAGCTTACAGAGGCAAAAGCAACGTAGCTGCCTCGCTCGGCTGATGTGACTATGTCGCCGACGACACCGTTTGCTAAAGCGATAGTGCCACTGCTACCACCGCTTTGTAGACACCGAAGCACTAGTAATGCGGCGTAGTTGTTTTGTAGCGCCAGACCAAGGTTTGCAGCTAAATAGATGACGAAGCAAGCGATATAGGCTGGTCGTCTACCGGCTCCATCGCTGAAGCCTGCTGTCAACATGGGAGCTAGGCCTTGTACAATCATGTACGTCGTGACTGTGAGATTGACCTTTGTTGCTGTGATGCCCAAGTCTTCTGCTATAGTGTTTAGGGCTGGGTAGTATATAGAGCCGCTGAGTGGAGAGAAGAAGCCAGCTAGTGATGCCGTGAATACAATCAACTTTTTCTGAGTAGGTGTGAAGACAGAGTAAACGCCATCATCAACAGAAGGTTGTTCGATCGTCGAGACAGTATTCTGGTTGTCCTTTTCATCGGATCCGAGAGGTTGTATTGGAGCCGCATCCGGGTCTGAGGATATTTTGATATCATCTTCTAGAGCCTCCTGGTCGCGTTGATGTCGTGTTGCGCTCATCTCAAAGGTGCATTGGATCCAAATCGTCCATGTAAACTTTGCAGGTGATGACAGAAACGACAAGAACCTCCCTCTATTCAAATGCGCCACCAAGAAGAAGCAATACGAAAAGAGGCGAAATCAGCAACAAGAAAAATAAAGTCCTAGGTAGGCATGCTTGCTGATTCCAGTTGTGTAGTATAATATTGGAAGGTCGGCCATCCGAGGGCCGCTCGGGTAACAATCGAACCAGATTTGGAAGGCGGACGTCCTAACGTAAAAGTAGTGCAATAGGCGTGTCGCAAGAAGTATTCTAGCGTTCTAGCGTTTTAGCGATGTGGCATAATCAAATCATTATAAGTACGATGTCCTTCGATAGATATCATCGCCGAGGGCAGGACGCTGGTTTCATGCGACTCTCTCTATTCGAACTTATGAGATCGATACTAAGACCCTTACCAATTTACTGTTTAATTCTCCCAAGCATGATTCTTCTCCACGGAAGAAAGAATGTATTCCTCATGATACCAGAATCCGAACCCGAGATTCGGCAACACGCTGCTATATTGAGCGTTTCCTTCAGCTCGTGCATTGTGGCCCAGAACACATGACTGGTCGACTCAAGATGAGGACGACGTCTGGTTTCGTTTTGGAGATGTTGTCTTCTGGACCCAACTTACTGGAATTCCATGTCAACGGTCAAACGGCTGTCTACTGGTGCCACATACGTGTTTACTGTTTCTGGCGAAATTAGGAACATTTGTATCTCCGTCAAGAGTTCCAATTGCATACAATGCCTCTTCATGCTTTGGAGTTTCTGCAGCATCGCCGTACAATTCTTCGATCTTCCTGGAAAGTGAGCCAGCTTCCATAAGACTTTTTCGAACTTGACTATACGTTCTGACATACTATGTCATTTTACATCACCGCAAAAGGAGGAATTAGGAACTATAGGCCATGAAACATGGAGAGATTGATAGCGAAGTCTGATTTTGAAGTTTGTCAAGAACCTCAAAAGTCAGCATGATGAGGTAAGTTCGATTGTTGATGCCAATCGGACAGGGTCACTCTTTCACTCTGGCAAACTATAAACACATATGTCGTCACGCGTGAGCAAGTGGAGAAACCCAGCTTACAGCCGAGGGAACAAGTATATTAACTGTTCCAACTACTTTACTCAATAGCCACGTATCTGTTGTTTTCAAGTAACGTGTATCACCTCGATTCTTGCCATTGATTCCAACCATTGTTATTTCTCAGATCTGCTTCACTTTCGACCAAAACAATTGCAACGATGGCTAAAGGAAGCTGTCTCTGTGGTGATGTCAAGTTCGAGTACCAGGGCGAACCAGCAGCCAAGGTAAGGTGCTTCGAGTGTCGCAGAAATACTCTGTAAATGATTTCGATTGACTGACCATCGACAGGCCGCCTGTCACTGCCTTCCCTGCCGAAAGTCATCTGGTGAGTGAAATCGAAGCACCTCTCAGGTACAAATACCACGACTAGTGCTCGCGTTATGTCTTGTCCTGTACAAGTCGACCTTGTAGGGACGTAGTGTTTCGAACCAAACACTGTCTCATACGTTGATCATGTGTCAAGCAGAGTCGTGGTATCTTCGCCATCTACCTAGGTAGTCTTGCCATGCTAATTGTACTGCACTCTAGGTACAACCAACTCTTACAACCTGATGATCCCAAGCGACAAGTACAAAATTCTTTCGGGTTCTCTGAGAACATTCACAAGGAAGGGTGACAGTGGCAAGAATGTCACATACAACTACTGCCAGAACTGTCCTACTGTCCTCTTTGTGACAGCCGAGGCCTTGGATGGTGTCAACATTGTAAAGATGGGCACCCTTGACGATGAGGATGTTTACGACAACTTGGGAAAGCCTGGTGTCGAGATTTACACCAAGAACCGTCCTCAGTGGTGTGATGCTATCCCAGGTGCTCAGCAGAAGGAGGGTGGTTCTTAGCTTTGGAGTGCTTATGTTGGACAGAGTGATGATTTGCTGTACTGTCGCTCGAACTTGGAACCCATCTTTGGATCATGGACAGCTTTGGAGTTGATCAGATAGTTGACTGAATGAGATTAATAATTCAATATTGTTGCACCCTACTGATGGTGTATGGTGCAGTCAATTCAGGGATGAACGTTCAAGTCATTTAGGTTAGCCTGAACGAATAGGAGATGCCTGTGCAGTGTACGTACCCTTGTACAAGTACAAGAACCCTGTGAATAGGGATTGGAAGATCTAGAATCACACTCCCAACATCCGGTCTATCTGAGGTGGTTGTCCACTGTTCAAGCAGCTCATATCATACGGCATCTGCTATATATATAATTGGTGAGATCCCAGTCAAGTTTGGACCGGACTCGAGAGGTAGATGTTCAAGGTTTGATTCGTTGTCGAGGACGCGAACAGAGACCAGTTTGGCGTCAGTCGCTTTGGTAGCGAGAGACAAGGTTGAACGACATCGCGGGCGATAGAAGAACAAGAGACGAACGACTTCCTCTTCTAAGTTCTAACAATAATGTTATGCATAGCCGGAGCTCTATCGAGAAGCCTTTTCCGAGGACTTGTCAGGTAGCAGTTGTACATGTGCTCTGTCACACTCGATTGGCGTGAGAATCAGCCATCTGTTGGACTGGGCTTCCTGCATGACAGTTATTTACGCGTGCCGCATGCCGCGTGGAATAAATCACCCTGAAGACTCGAGCGCCGAGCGGAGCGAGCTCTCGAGTAGACCGACAAGGGCTTGTCGCATAAGTGCCGTCTGGAGCTTGTTTCTCCTAAACGATAGGAGACTCGCAGCTCTGCAGAAGCTCATGCCGCGAAGCTGCCAGCGCAGACCATCACAAGCGTTGACGCCCACGCCGCCATGTGAGACTGGCGCGATGTTGAATTGCGATGTTCAGCCCATGGTGCCATGACCGAAGCTCTGAGATAGATCTTGGGGAAATGGAGATGATCCCAGGAGCTCGGTCGAACGCAACGTGCTGTCTTGGATGTCTCCTGGCCACAAAATTGCTATCTACTGACGATCGTTGCCAGCCGCGTGCAGTTGATGTGCGGCAATGTTTCCTTCTTCGCTGGTCGCGTGGAAGGATAGAAGGTGACCAGCCGTTTGCCCAAACATTTTGTCCACGTCTCATGGCCTGCGGGGCAAGCCTCAAGGACTCAAGGTTGGTGCCATCCATTTCGTTTTATCGATTTTTTGCTCGCGAGTCGCGAAAGCCCAGCTGGGCCGCGGCTTTTGCCTGTTCCGGACCTGCAGACACGGACGGAACTTTGCATCTGCTGAGGATGTGATGTGTTTAAACTCCACCAAGCTGAGACGCTGCCATGTCAAGGATCCTCGCTGCAGCGTGACAGGACTCGAGTATCGGTTAGGTTGAACCTGAGCAGCTCAGTGTTACGGCACGTTGCTTGGTAGAGATGTCTCGACCGAGAGATTGGTACAAGGCAATGCAGGGCAGTTGATGCCCCTATCGGGAGGGGATTTTTTGCGGCAATGCCTTGGTGCGCGAGTGTCTGCTAAGAGCGGGCCGCTATACGCCGTCTCGAGTGAGAAGCTGGCTTGCTCTGTGGCACCAAACTGTAGTCGATCTAGACGCACAGCACGCTACGTCGCTGCGATATATAGTTTGGACCAAGTCCGCCGGTCCGCAACTCTGGTGACGCACGTTTATGTCTGTAACTTATTATCGGCCTTGTGCTCCTGTCCAACCTGGTCCTTTCCACCTCCTGCTCATTCACACTCTTTGCGTCCTCGACTACAACGACTCGTTCATAAGGCCAATTGCACCGCCGCCACTTCTCTGTTCTAGCGACTAATTGAAGCCTTCCCCGCGACCGATCTCTTTAGATCTGAATCCTTCAGCCCGCGCCTCACAATTTATAGCGGTCTTGGATCGCCGAGCCTCGAATATGCCTGCAATGCCAACCATCGAGATACCAGACAACGACCACGACATTTCTCCCGTCTCGTCGCCATCTCTTTCGCGCGTCAACAGCCGGCACAGTGCTGTTTCATCTCTGGATATTTCCCCCATTTCTTCGCCTGTCTTTTCTCCAACCCAACTGTCGAGCTCTGGCCATGGAGCTGCGACTTCAGATACGGCAACAACCAACTCGTACGACCATTCTTTTACCGACGCAGACGACTGGTTTGGCCGCTTCCGTGAAGATCTAGACATTTCTGATGAATGTCCTGATCGCGGACAACTCGCTGTCGCTGGACAAGTCCCTGTATACGATGCCAACGGAAACTCGCGACTTTTCAGCACCTTCTTCACAGGTCTGGATGCCATTGGCGACAGACAGTTCATCATCTTTGTGCGACACTTTTACTGCGGCGTAAGTTGTATTTCCACAAAAGCTGCGGATGGAAATCATGTGCTAACCTTCTGTTCCTGCAGGNCCTGTCAAGCTTATATGAAAGCCATTGCTGAGGCCATCACCATGCAGGCTTACTACACCATGGCCGTTCCCACAAACATCATCGTCATTGGCTGCGGCTCACCATCAATGATCCCATTCTACAAGCAGGCCACTGGCTGCCCCTTCCCCATCTTTGCCGACCCTTCGCGCAAGCTCTACAAGGCCTTGGGCATGACACTCACTCTGAACCTTGCCGGGCCCAAGAGACCGAAGTACATGAAGGACATCCCCTTCCATAAATGGCAGCTCGAGCAATGGACAACAATGGCAAAGCCGCCCAAAGGCAACTCGCGCTTCAAGGGTGGCAACTTGCTCCAAATTGGTGGTGAATTCTTGTTCCAAGATGGCCAGGTCGTCTGGTGTCATCGTATGAAGAACATGCGCGGCCACGCTGAGGTTGACGTTGTCAAGCGCATCCTGGAGTTGGAGGACTGAACCCGAGCATCAACGATACCAAGCGACAGCACTCTCATCGAGTCTTGGTTCAAACCAGCAACACACCCAGCAATATCGGAACCGGCAAAAAGGTCCATCAAGGAAACCCAGAACGCCGCCATCCTCACACAGATCCCCCAGACTTATATTCCATTTGTGCTCGTGGTGGAACAATATACCACACATCTTACGAGAAAAACGCCATTTTCTTTTGTCATTTATTCTTCAAGCAGCGCATACTCGGTCTAGTCTGAGCTTGGTGGTTTGCGCAGTTCTTCTTTGTCGATATATCCTGTTTTGCTACTCAAGAGATACCATAGCTTTTATTCCTCCCCCCTTTTCTTGTTTCTGCCTATCTCTAAATCTACAATTTCGCTTCTCTAGATATATTACTCCCTCTCTCTCTCTCCTTGTTTCAATTCATAGACCACATTTCGTGGCTACTGTTGCTTCTGATGTAAAGTATCGACAGTTTTCGCTTGCTACGTATATTGCTCTTTCTCTGTTGTAAGAAACCTATCTTCCGAAGGAGTTGGGGTTCTGGAACTTGGATGACCGAGACCGAAATTATCCGTATAACAACTACTATCGTTTTTGCTATTGCTTATTCTCTCGTGTGGGAGGTATGACATGTTTTTGCCATATTGCTTGTTTGTGTGTCTTGTCTTGGCCAAGTCATCTCAGTTCGAAAAGCACTTGATCGTGTTTCAGGGTTGACAATCCAAGAATCACGACGCACGAAAGACCTAATAGCATCATCGACACAAACAAGATTCATTTTGGTTCAGGGGCAAGACGTCAATGGAGAAGGTGATCAGGGTATCGTGTATTTTGTCAGGCCTTCTTTCAAGGTATTATGCCTACTCTAAACTTCATTTGCTTGTAACAGATAGGAGGTTTCATCACAAGTCGTCACTGTCTCTTCGCTTCTTTCCTCTGCCGCCGCCGGCTCCTGCGCCAGCCTTTCTTCCTCTGCCTGCGCCCTTTTTGGGAGCGCTTTCCTCGTCTTCAGAGTCATCGCCATTGGCACCCCTGGCTGGGGCGTCCGGCACTCTGCCGACAATGTCGCGCAGGTTGTCGAATTGTTCGTCTTGCATGACGGCGGACTTCATGTGTTGCGAGAGGACGCGCTTGGAGCCGCGCTGTTTGGCGACGCCGGAGCTGGCAGAGATGAGGCGGATCATGAAGAGTTCGAGGGCTTTAGCTNNGTTTTGTGTGTTAGCGAGTGGAAAAGGTAGAAAGAGGGAATAGGAAGACATACCCATAACGACTGGGGTTACTTGAGCCACTTTACCCACGTCCTCGTCGGCTTGCATGATGCGCTTTATCCTTGCGGTCGGGAACTTTGTCTTGACCTCCACACCGCCGGTATCCATCTTCTTCATTGGGGTAAGGGGAGCAGCACCGTTGCCAGTCTCGCTTTTCGGCTTTCTACCACGGCGAGCGGGTGTCTGTGCGATGGGTTGTGGGTGCTGTTCCCAAGCAGGCTCCTCCTCTTTGACGTTGCTATTGCCATTGCCATTGTCGTAGTTGTAGCTTCCGACCTCGGCGGGCGTGCGCACACCCCTGTTACGGGTCTGGACAGGCATCTCGGGGTAGGAAGGGTATTGCTGTTGGTAGGCGGATTGTTGACCGAAGCCCAGTTGGTGTTGTTGGTAGGGGTCAGAAGAGAATGACTGCGAGGGGTGTTGCAGAGAGTGGTGGGCGAGCGTGTAACCTGACTGTTGAGGAGAATATTCTTGAGGAATGTGCTGCTGTAGCGGTTGTTGTTGGTGCTGATCCAAGCCAAAGCCGGAAGGAACAGACGTTTGCTGCGCGTAAGGGTGCTGAGGCGGCTGCAAACCAGAAAGATCGGGCGATTGAGGAGCGTACAGGTCCTGGGCCTGGGGAGAGACTGGTCGGTAGGCGGTCAAGTCTGGAGAACGAGGCGCGTATCCGGACACTTCGGGAGACCGGGGAGCGTATGACTGGTCCATGTGAAGGCTTCGGGGTTGTGAATTAGGCGACAAGCAGCAGTTCGGTGTGATACAGTGCTCTGGCCACAAGGGCTCACGAGCGACAGCAATTGGTTTGGCAAACAGGAAGTGACGACCAGAATTTGTTCACAGCTCCAATGCGCTGCTTGCTTGATTGGGTACAAAGAGGTGCGGATAGCAATCGATAGGCGGGCAGATCGTCTTGGCGGCGGGGTGAAGGATGTTGGTATGAGATGTTGGTTTGAGTGTGGATATCTGAGGCCGGCCAGCAGAAAGGAAAATTCGCGAGCAGGTGCGACGACCTTGTACTTAAGCGCTACGCCCAAGCCTCCTCCCGGTGCTAGGTGAGTGAGTTTGCGCGCCGTCATAGCGCCCTTCCTCCTACCTATTGAGGTCTGTCACATTTTGTCTATAAAAATGCACAATGTTTTTGGCACAACGGAGGAATATTCATAGAGAAAAAGATTGTCTCAGCGGGTCTCCATGGATACACTTCTGCTTGCAACAATATTGTGCATTGCGATGGCTTGATAATTTGGTGTGTCACTGTGAGAGAAACGTAAGAATGTGACAGACTTTGGCATGCGGAGTCTCACACGCGTTCGCTCGACGCGTCTATCTTGCTTTTTTATATTTGACCGCAGCCATCAAAGCGAACGTGTCTTCTGTATGTTATCGTGATTGTGTTCGTCCAACGCAAGTCTGATTCGTGGCCGGAAGATAATCCAATATGCAATACAATTGTGGCATGCCAGTGTCGCGTCTGACTTTGCTGTATATCACATCTTTTACGTGTCCCTCGTGTAAGATCCGTCAGCCATCTTGCCTTCGCCAGTGCCCTCCATGGCCCACGTTTCGATCAATCCGCATTTGGGGTCCTCGTCAGGCCAGCCTCTGCTTCTTCGCACAGCAAGCACTGCATCTCTAACGCGCATCGTACACTCTTCTCGCAAACGCACAGCTTCGGCTCCATGCATCAACTGTTCATCGCGAATAATCCCAAGCTCATCGCTCTGTGCTCCTCGTTGTACTGCTTGTTGTTTCAAGGCTGCCCATCTGTCCCTCAGGTCGCGGAACGCGTCTCCTGTATCGATCTTGTCACCGAATGTAACACAGACGTCTTTTCCTCCTCGTGGGATGGGTCGAGGGAAACCGCGACTCTCGTGCATGATAGAATCGAATCCTTCGATAAACAATGGCACGAGATCTGGTGCAGGCTCTGCTTCCAGGATCAGGCGTGAAACGCCCCACTTGAAGTAGCGCATAGTCTTGTCTTCTTTCTGGTGAACCCTGCCTTCGGGGAAGATGTGGACCCAAGCATGTCTCCTCGAAGCGTATGCTGAAGGGGCAGGGAAAGTGTCGTGGCCATCAGTGCTGTACGTCAGGTGTGCGCCAGAGAAGGGATCGGTAATATCGGGGCTCTTCGGCGACTTGGATGCGGGCGTAGCGCTAGGAGCGTTGAATGGGCCATTGGAGAGGAGACGAACGGCTTGGGTCATGGTGGGCTGGAATAGACCGCCGTGAGGAGAGTGTAACAAGCGGTGGCATGGAAGGGTGTTGCCGAGACTGAAGAACAAGGAGGTGAACCTGAGTGAGACTGTCAGACGCTGCCTATCTAGGCAATGCGATACATGGACGTACTTGTTCTGGAAGGCCAGGTCGTGGCTGGCAAGACTCCAACGAACATTGTTGGAGTTCCAATGGTAGCTGTATGGCAGGACGCCCCATAAGATAGGATCATCCATANNCTGTGAGCTAGAGTCAGCACTCGAGCTGTGTCTAGTCCTAAGTATGTCTGTACGTACGTACACGCTAGTATGGTTGGAAACTNNGGCAGCAGTCAGCTTCGAGCCCGTCGCAAAACGAATGGAAGAGTGCATACCGGTGATCAGGCCCTTGGTCCTGCCATTAACGTCTGCGCGCTCATCGAGCAGGCGCAAAAACTTGTCATAGCCCTTCACCTCGAGCCTATTCAAGCCAACGAGAAAGGTACGACAGAGGAAACCGGTCGCGCCTGTGATGAACGAAGATCCCGTGCGCCAGAGGAGCGACGGTTGATCGGGAGCGTCTGGAGCAGCCATTTCTAGTCGACGACACTCAGAGCATGACAGTGCGAGGGCAAGGGAGCAATTGGCAAGGGAAGAAACATTATTTAGCATTCCAAACTTAGACCAACCTTTGACCCACGTGGAGCCGTCTTGCTCCACACACACCCTATGACCGCATTCTTTTCGCGCTCGCACTCTATCCAACTTCCTCCTCCTCACACTCTACCATCATGTCGCACAGTACGTCGACTTCTTATCCTCTGTAGTACCCAGCTGATTTGACAAGGTAAGCATAATACGTCGCTCGCCTTCTTCACAGCCCACGAGCGTGAGGAGCTGAAGTCGGTATGGGGTTCGCGGAGCACCAGGCTATCGCGCGACAGTTTTCTACCCTTCGGTTCATGTCGTCTCTGTCTACTACCCGCTCGCGACCCAGTATCTTGCCCCTCTCACGGCCATCTGTTCTGTCGAGAATGTGCCCTGTCCAATCTACTCGCCCAGAAGAAGGAGATCAAGCGTCTGGACAAGGAGTACATCCAAAAGAAGCAAGAGGAGGCTGAAGCTGAGGACATCAAGAGAGAACAAGAGCAGGAGCGTGCCGTTCAAGACTTCGAGCTCGTTCAACAAGGGCTAAACAGCAAACTCGGCCCCGGCAATGCTGCTGCTAGACACATCATCGGACGAGAAGCCGGCAAGGTTATTGTCGAGGAACAGAACCCTGGCAAGCAAGGCACCAAGCGCAAGCTGGAGATTGACGAAGAAGAACTCAAACGTCTCGGTGCTCAGAACACCAAGCTGAAGAAGGACGATCGGAATCCAATTGACCAGAAGGCTGCTACATCTTTCTGGATTCCTTCCTTGACACCCTCAAGTTCTACTGCTGCGACAAAGCCTACAAAGTCGACTCCACAATGTCCGGCCTCGACCCCTGACAAGCCTCATGACTTCTCTTTGAAATTGCTGGTCTCTGTCCAGTTCACAGAAGAGAAGACCGAGGGCTCCAACGAGCCTGTCCGCTCGTGCCCTTCATGCAAAAAGGCATTAACCAACTCGACCAAAGCAATGCTGGCCAAGCCCTGCGGTCATGTATTATGCAAACCTTGTGCTACCAAATTTATGAAACCTTCGGAAGAGGACGCTCACGATGCATCAGCAGAAGTCGGCGTAGTAAGATGTTACGTCTGCCAGACCAATGTCACCGACAAGAAGCGCGAAAAGAAAGAGGGCAAGGAGGAGAAAGAGAAGGTCAGACCAGGCGTAGTAGAGATCAGCTCAGAAGGTACCGGATTTGCTGGAGGAGGCAACAACATGGTCAAGAAGAAGGGTGTAGCATTCCAGGTCTAAGGTAGTTTTCTACTCGCCTCGATGCGCTCACTTTCCTGAATCCTCGACCCGGCCGTTCCGACAACGAAAAAGAGTCGCAATGCCAAGTCGCTTCAGAAAATGCTTACTGACTCGTCAACGAGCAATCCTGCTTGACTGCGTTCAGGTTGATTCTTGCACAACCAGCTGCGTCACAGCGTGCTCTCAATTCTTTCCAAGTACAGTAAGGCGACGAACCAGTTACCAGACCCAATTAAAAATGAACAAAAGGACGACTTTCCAGAAGAAACTCGAGGTCCGAGCTGTCCTCCGACAAATGTCCAACTACAAGAACGTCATACCCGGCAAATAATTTGACCCACCTAACCACCGACTTTCAACATTAGCAGAACAGCTTGTTACCTCACCACCTGATGGCTGTTTTCGTGCAATGAAACCCGCGGGGACGGCGACATCATAATGGTTCTGCTACGGCCAAATAGACATGTTTTTGTTGTAGGTATCGCCGAAGGGGGTTTTTGAGGTTTAAGTAAACCATTCCTTCCTCTTCTCTTTTAGGTTCCGAACTTTTTGACTTTGTACTCGCATACCGATAGTCATCGTGCAGCAGCATTCACTATAGTCTCAGTACTCTATAGGGCTCGTGAATCCATGCACCAAACACCCAGGGAGAGACAGCACCATATTCCTGGTCTAGATGGAGTTTCGAAGACGAGAGAACCAAGCAGGAAGTAATGCAGCCAGCGAATTGAGCCATGGATCAACGGCTACGAATGGCTCTAGTGGGGATCTGGAGGGCAGAATGAAGGATCTGGAGAAGCAGATTGCACACCGGAAGCCACATCACCATAGGCGCATCTCAGACGTGGAGCTGGAAGGCACAGACAAAGAAATTACACTCAAACAGAGGCTGAGGCAGTGAGTGCTCAGAGAAACGTTCTGGCTGTTCAGGTCCTTGCTGACCGAACTCAAGTNNTTTACATGGGCCTGGTTCACATTGACGATGAGTACGGGTGGCTTTGCGACCTTGCTCTCTGTCCAACCACACAAATTCACAGGACTCATGACTATTGGAACCATAGTCTACATCTTCGACCTCGTACTGTTTGTCATTCTATGCGCGACCATCACAACTCGCTTTATCATGTACCCTGGATCTTTCCACAAATCTCTCAAGCATCCGTCAGAAGCCCTCTTCTTCCCGACATTCTGGCTCTCCTTGCCCACTATCATCGGAGGCATGAACAACTATGGTGTGGGCAATGTTGGCGAATGGCTAATCGTGGTATTACGAGTCCTCTTCTGGCTCTACTTCTCGTGCACGCTTCTTGTCGCCATCTTCCAGTATTGGTATCTCTTCATGGCAAAGCAATTACTCGTCAAATACATGGCACCCTCATGGATTCTCCCCATTTTCCCCGTCATGCTGTCTGGAACACTGGCAAACATCATCGCTAGCAACCAACCTCCAGAGCAAAGACTACCCATCATTGTCGCCGGCGTGGCAAGTCAAGGATTAGGCTGGACAGTGGCAGTGATGCTCTACGCCGTCATGCTAGTCAGACTAATGGAATACGGACTCCCACCCCCAAACGCACGTCCCGGCATGTTCATCTGCGTGGGCCCTCCTGGCTTCACCATCTTGGCTCTGATAGGCATGTCCGAAGCTTTACCTCAAGGCTACGGCTACTTTGCCACCAACCCCACTGCACTGCCCGCTCTCCAAGCCATGGCCCTCTTCGTCAGCATCTTCATCTGGATGATTGGCTTTTGGTGGTTTTGCATTGCCATCGTCAGTGTACTCTACGGCATCAAGAAGATGTCTTTTTCGCTGGTGAATTGGGCGTTGGTGTTTCCCAATGTTGGATTCACGATTTCGACGATTAATATTGGGCAGACGTTGGAGAGTCAGGGGATTCAATGGGTGGGCAGTGTGATGAGTGTGCTTGTGTTTGTTATTTGGCTATTTAATTTGTTTGCACATGCTAGGGCGGTGTTGACGAAGCGGATGATGATGCCTGGACAGGATGAGGATCAAGGTGAGGAGGAAGAGACTTGAGATTTTGTTTCGATGTCTGCATGTTAGCGATTGGTTTTTTTGCATTGCGAGGACTTAGTAATGTAATAAACATATACACTGATAGAGTAAATGATACACAAGATCACTGTTGTGCAACTTGCTCTTTGCATCAGTCGTCGAAACAAGTCTGGCTTATGGCGAGAGTCTGATGTGATATCGTTAGAGGATCTGCAAAAAGATATCTAGCACAAAAATGTCATCAGATGTAACGTGAACAGCATGCTATCAACTCCAGACTGAGCTATAAGGATGTGATGTACTTCGATAAGACCTTTTGGCTATGTATACACTGTCTAGCATCGATATCGAGGTCACGATTATGTTTCCAAAGACAGTGCCAGGGTCGTACCCACAGCATGGCTAAAAAGGAAGAAAAATAAAATACATAATGAGGATTCCATGAGTAAGTGAAGTGAACTTCGAAATTGTTCTAAGCCAAGCTCTATGTAGTGGTAATTTGGCCTTCCTGTCTACGTTTCTGCTCTGGCAACTTTGCCGACGAGGGAGGAACACTTCTCTTCAGGTCGGGCTTGGGTTCCCTCGGCTCTCTTGGTTCTTCATCCTCATACACCTCGCAAACATCGACCATGGGAAACTCCCTTCTGAGCTCAGAGGCAATGTACCTTATACCCCACTCCTCACAGCTGCGATGACCAACGCAGAAAACCTTCATCTTTTTTNNTTCTTGTGCGGCGAGAAGTCCTGGCTCTCTTGCTTGGCCGGTGAGATAGACTATGCTGTCTCCTTGACCGAGATCCGAGATCCAGCCTTTGGAAAGTGCGGCCTCTGAAACTCGTTGCACTTCTTCGGGGTGGAAGGCATTCATGATGGCAACGACTGTGACTGGTTGTGCCAATTCAGCCTCGCTTTCGACATCGGCGCCGTAGACAGCGTCCCACTGTCCAAATTCGCGCTTGATGCGATCAGAGACTTGACCAAGATTTGCAGGCGTACGGAATGCAGCTACGAGACCTATACGGCGGTCTGGGTCGCCTTTGTAGCCCTGTATGCATACGGCGTCCTCGCCTGTGTATAAGCCCAGTCGCTCAGCTAAAGCCTCGTTCCAGCCAGTTGTCAAGACTTCGTCAAAGCCGACATGGGAGCTCAAGACATTTGCGCCTCGAGGAACGCGTTTCCGATCTAATGTGAAAGGTCGATGGATGAAGATGAGTGGTGGTGGTGTGCGTGCTGCATACATTGCAGTATAGACTCCGGCTGTGGGCGTGATGCTGCATACTATCCGAGACACCGGAGCAACAGTTGGAGAGTAGCGAGTATTTCTAGGTTCATGATAGAGCCATGGGACATCTCGAGCCCGTTTTGGGAAGAAAGAGGTGAGGAATTGGCTTGTTTGGAGCACGGTAGGCAGTATTATCGGTGGTCCGGGCTGGCTGATTAAAGCAGGGAGGTTGGGAGCGACCATTGAAGGGGTACTCGGGATTGATTCCGAGTGCAGCGACATGTTTGACCGTATTGTGTCAAGTAGAAGACGAACACCTGGATTCATGTGAGAAGGTGGAAGAACGAAAAGTGGTGACGTCGGCGTAGAAAGGATTCAGACACAACTGAACAGGCACTTTGGTCAACACTATGGGTCCGATGTCTGTTCTTTGCTAAAAGACTCAGTCTAACTGCTCCGACAGCAGAGATGTACCCTTGGCCAGCAACTAGGTTGACGGACAGTGGTCTTGATCAACGATGATGCTCGCAAAGCGGTAACATAGGCTGCCAGCAATGCCTGCCGGCTGGGCGCGCAAAGCTCAACTACACGATGTGCATTTATCACGCTTGTGGTACAAGTATTGGTTCTCAGAGGTCTTCTAGGTTGTTGAGAAGTTGAGAAATGTAGTGGATGTGCTAGATAGTTGATTGACAAGAAGAGTTGATGTCAGACAACAGGCTCAAGCGACAGGGTCGGGCTGGACCCTGAAATTTGTGCGACTTCTCTGGTAAAGATTTCGGAGCGCAGACGGAAACAATCTTTGCTGGTCTTTTCTTTCCTCTTTCGTTGCCTGTACAATGCTCAGTGAGCATTTCGCAGCATCCGTGTCGGCGGCGGCAGTCGCGCCAAAAGCCGCATCCAACAGTGTCAAGGATGTAGGCATTTCCGTCTTCGAGAGCCAACCGCATTCGGGCCAAAGAGCGAGCTTCAAGAAGAGCAATACCGCAGCCAATTGTCTGGCCGTCAGTCCTTCGCACATCTTCGCCGCCCAAGCCGACAAGGCCGTCGTGAACGTCTACAACCGCGAAAAGGGAAACCAAGAGGCAACCGTGCCCTTTCAAGAGAGGATAACGTGTCTGGCCCTGGCCTGTGAGAATACCATCCTGATCCTGGGTTCGCAGACGGGTCGCATCTTTATCTGGGAGACACACACTGGTCGCGTCGTCATCACATCACAGGCACACCTGCAGCAAGTCACTTCCCTTGTCGTCGACCCGACATCCAACTTTGTCTTGTCTGCCTCGGCCGATGCTTCGATCCACGTCTGGTCGCTTCCTGCCTTGCTCTCCTTCTCCAATGCCGCCCTACAAGGCCAGCACTCTCCGCTACACACCCTCTCAGGCCACCGTGCCGCCATTACATCTCTGGTCGTCGGCCACAGTGCCGGCTTCTGCAACATTGCCGTCTCAGCGAGCGCCGATCGATCATGTATAGTCTGGGACTACCACGAGAACCAGCTTCTGCGCACCGTCCTATTACCCGAAGTCCCTCGATCCTTGGCTCTTGATCCCGCCGACCGCGCATTCTACACCACCTACGACGATGGCAGCGTCCAGATGGTTGACTTCTACAGCGACGCTTTCTCCGCTGCAAACCCCGACTCGGTCCAGCACCCGCTATACGATCCCGCCCAAGCTGCCATGCCCGTTCAGCCTCCTCCGCAAACTCGCTGGACTCCACCTTCAGCCGACCAAGGAGCTGCCTTGAGTGTTATGCTCAGCTATGACGGTAGCATGCTCATGACTGGCCATGCCAACGGAAACATTCTCATGTGGGACGTTCCCCTTGGCCGCTACTCTTCCACCTTCACATCGGCACCCATGATGGGTCCAGTCACGAATCTTGTTTCCTTGCCTGTCCAAGGCTTCNCCGATGCTCGCCCTGCTCGTGTCAGCCAAGTCACCATCGTCAAGCCTAAACACGCCGCTTTCGACAAGGCCGACCTTGACGGCGCCGTTCCAGGAAACTACAACCTGAGCTTGCACTTCTCACGCCAACTGCCCATGCCTCACATCTCTGCTTCGAAGAAACAGCCCGCTGTCATCGAATCCGATTTCCTTACTGCTCTCACACATCCAGTATTCCCCGAGTCATTACTCGCCGACTCTCTTGCCGAGCTCGCCAGCTGGAATGAATCGGCAAAGCCTCAACCTCTGGCTCCTGTCCCCGCCACTGCTACGGCTCCTGTTGCCGTTGACGCCCCAGTCGCTGAGCAGCAGACTTCGGATTCGGCTGATTTCATGTCTCTTGACGCTCCGGCATCCACCTCGGGACCATCTGTTGAGCAACAAAACGAGGCGCTCAGGGCTGAACTTGCCGCGTTGAAGCGTGTTCAAAGAGCTAGTCTGGTACAGATGGAGGCGTTACGGAAAGAGAAGGTCGAACTGCTGGCCAAGATCAGGCAGCATCTCGACGAGAACATGGACGATGAGATGCGCGAGGATGAAAAGAGCGAAAGAGCGTGGGGAAGATTGGCCTCGACGGGCGAGTACGTCGAGAGCGAAGAAGAGTCGGAGTAACACGGACAATATTTGTCGATACCCTTGTCCATCAACATCATATGCGGCGGCGTTCATTGGCGTCTCGAGACATCAAAGAAAGGAAAGGTTGGTTGTTCTATCGTAAAAGCATATACCATTACCATGCATCGTATTTTCTTTCTTTCTTGCTCTCTCGTGCTGTTTGTCTATTTGATAATCGTTTGGCATAAAGGTACCTCGTACAATCCTCCACTTCCCGCTTGTATCTATATCGGTACTCTGACACACTACCTCATCCCAACTCGCATGTGTCACGAATGACTCTCACAGTGTTCATCCCTCCATCAACGCACCTTCTTCTCCTCGTTCTCAGCAACATAGGGGTGCTTGATAGTCAAACACCAAATGTCCAAGTAATCGCAAATGGTAACAATGACATCGACGACAAAGCTGCCGTACACACCAATAGCAAGCCCCAGACACGAAAACATGAACGCAATCTGATATTGCCCGTCTCCCAACGCGCTGGGCCAACCAAAGCCGATCAGATCGTGCAGGAAAGGACCCAGACTGTCGATTACGCCGAATACCAGAGGCAAGACCAACACATTGGTCATGGGGAAAGGCGATTTGGTCAGGTGTGCGGTGATCATTTGGCCGACGGAGTAGGCGTTGACGAGACCGACGTAGAGCACAAACGGTACGAGGTGTTGGCGCAAAATGACGGGTTGGAGGAAGAGGTAGATGGGGATGACGGTCCAGGTGAGGAAGAAAGGAGCCAAGCCATAGAGAGCAAAGATGGGGTTTTCCTTGCGCAGACGGCGGGCCGCCATGACGTTCATGGCGCTGAGCACGGTGTTGAAGATGAGCACCACGCTGCCGTAGACCATGTACCAGTCCGTCCAGGGTAGATCGTAGACAATGGCGGGGATGAATTCGAGACGAGGCATTCCCAGAGTAGCAAACATGGATTGATGCCAGAAGCTGCCGCCTCCAACATAGCCAGTGAATGCGTATACAATGCAGAGGGTAATGATACCTTCGACAGGGCCGGAAACGATACCCAGAGTCAAAGTGTGAGTGTGGTATTCATCCCAGGTCTGCACGTAAAAGGTCAAGAGAGAGGCAAAGAGAATCAACACGGTTCTCCAGCCTTGACCAAAGCTCATGGCTGCCGAGAAGATGAGGACCTCCAGCGAAGTGTTCAGAGCGTCGACTCCATGGTCGAAGAGTTCGCCGAGGGGACCGCTTTGTCTGGTTCTTCGTNNCTGCAAGGAAGTATATCAGCATTGCGGGCCTCAGGACTGTTCAGAAGAGCTCAGAACTTACGCCTGACTGCCATCCACGGCATCAAAAGTCTGGTATGTGAAGAGACCAATGGCCCAAGAATAGTATACCCAAGAAGGGCAATCCTGATCCATGCCAGGAGTATAGTAAAACATCGTCAACAAGTTTGCAATGACAAAGCTGAACCCGCTCAAGGTAATCTGTAATCACAAGTCTCAGCATTCCGTTGCAGATATATCAAAGTTTCCAACGAGCTCGAGTGCAAAGATAAGAGCTTACGAGATTGGGCCTACAAAGAAACACACATCAGAATACATTCATCTTTTCAGAGCTTCAAAAATAGTTATCGATTTACTCACNGCCATGGACATTGGAAAACAATTGATGACGACGTGCGTGTAGAACGGCTTTAACACATAACGCGACAGCAAGCTGTGGTCGACGCCAGAGTACTTGTACTCCTTGAGCTTGGGAAGCCGGTCTTGTCGAATGTACACCATGATGGATAAACCTTTCAACGAATCTATCGTACAATCTCAAAGAGAAAGGAAATCTAACAATGAAGGATGGCCAGCGAGGTCTCGAGTCCATGAAAAACGCGCCAAGCACATCAAGGACGTGCACGATCCTGCTTTCCAGGTCAGACCGCCTCGTCATCGGTCAAACACGTGCAAGATGGAAAGTTTGCTGCTGCGTACTTGAGAGTTTTCGAGACACGACCGTTGATAGAAACGAGACTGACTGAGGATTGTGCTGGCTACTTAAAAATCGAGCCTGAAAAGTTGTTTGTACAGCGCTCACGGTGACTGACTCCGCCGCTACCTTCGCTGCAAGACAAATAAATGCTATGTGAATGCTGTTGATTCCCGACCGATGAATGCTTTACTGAACGATTCAATGATCATGTTCAGTGGTTCGTCTGGGTGCCTTGTAAGGGGCCCCTCTTCCATCGAGGCTAGCTCTTTATGCAACAGGGCTCCACGGCATGGGCACCAAGATTCTGCTCTTCATCGTCTGAATCAACGGGACAGTCTTGTGCACGGTTTCACCCCAGCCAGACACACTCCAGCTCTGCTCTCTGCGCGAACGTCTTTCCTCGAGGTCGGCAAATTGCCACAGGTGGTGGACAGTGTTGAGGTCTCCAATCTGCACGAACCATGCACCCACACCTTCCATGACCTCTTTTCTAGCACGCAGACCAGTGCGCCAGTGTGTTTCCCACTCCAGAAGGTTGCCAGGGTGCAAGGTGTACGAGCGAAGCTCAAAGACACCACCAAGCTTGCGAGGAGCTGTTGTGGGCCAGAACGAGAACTCTTGCATCAAAGATGTCTTCTTCGAGTTGATCAACGACTTGAGCTTGCGGTCAAACTCGGGGAATTCAGGGTGGTGCTGGATGGCGTGCAGCGAAGCGTGGTATCCTTCGTAACGTTGGTACTCCCAGATGTGAACNTGTGAGATTCCAGTCAGCAAAGATTCCAACACAAGATGGGGACTTGGACAAGACAAACCGAAGGTATCGCAGTCGCCAACCTCTGTTCGCCAACTTCCCACCAGATGAACCTTATTCTCAGGCATGTTGGCCATACGAGGGTACCAGGTACCAACAAGCTCAACATACTCGTCGACCTTGTCGGGCTTCACATCGTGCAAGACAATGCTGTGGACGTACTTGCCTCGGGCAAGGACCTGACTGAAGCTGCGCTCAATCTCCTTGTCCATCTCGCGGCCCTCCTGAGTGCCGTAGAGCAAGTTGGAGAGACGACCGCCCTTCTTGCCATCTTCTGATTGATCGCGTGCTTTGGATNNTCTGTCAACACCATTCGTAATTAGAGTGAATACACTCGGGGATGTGTAAGTTGACTGACTCTCTTCCTGCTCACGCTTCTTCTGGGCAGCGGCCAGGTCGTTGCGGAACTTTTGTGAGTTCTGATCGAACAGATGACCCTTGTTGGGCTCGACGTCGGAGAGCGAGGGTGCTCTCTTTGATGAAGCGGTGATTGCGCTTGTCGACAGAGGGCGGCTCAGATTCGAGGTGCCCAGGGACGACAGGCGCGATGTGAGGCGTCGCGAAAACATGGCTGACGCAGGGTGTGAAGGGATTGAAATGAGGATGGAAAGCCGGATCAAGCTTGTATGAGCGAAGACTGACGGTGTTGCGAGCTAGACAGGGGTGTGGTTTACGAGACAATAACAGGAAGGAAACGAAGTGGGACAGAAGGTCGCAAGATGCTCGAGCTGAGGCTTTCCCCGATGATCGACAGACGGATGCGCGGGGTTCATTGTGGAGAAGGCGCTTGTCTCGACGGCGGGACGCCGGGAGCTACAGCAATACTTTTTCGTGCGTCACTTCCATGTCCTATTATTTCTCGTTCACGTTCATGTGAGAGCAAGAAGCATACATCTTTCCACCAGCTTCCACTGTGATCCGATGCGACGAAGATGGCAGACCCGTTGTGGCTCAAAGCTATTACCCACAATTGGGAACCAGTCCACACAAAATCGTCATGGCAGCCGCAGCTATTAGCGTATACATGCGTCATGGGGTCCAAGCTCTCAGTACCCAGTCCTCTTCGATCACAGTTGCAAAGACATGTCATGCTGCTATAAAACTGCTGGCCTCTCGCGTTCCTGACAATCCTTTTTCCCATCATCACAATCACAAACTCAATTTCCATCATGTACGCCGCTAGACCAATTGCCCGCTCCTCCCTTCCCAGAACTCTTCGCTCGGCGAGGGTCCCCCGCAACACACAGGCCCGTTTCCAGTCCTCCTCCACTGGTTCATCGACTGGCGGTAACTCCCATGTCGTTACTGGTCTCGCCAGCGGTACTGCTGTCGCCGTTGTTGGTTACACCATCTACGCCTTGAGCCCTGCTGGTCGCATGTCCAGAAAGGTCAACAGCGCCGCCAAGGATGCCGCTCTCTACTACAATGACATGAGCAACAAGATCCAAGCAAACACCCCCGATGCCGACGAGGCCATCAACTACGTCAAGGAGTTTGCTTACTCCTACGTTGCCTGGATCCCCGGTGGTCGCAAGTACATCGACACCGCTTTCAAGGACCTCGACACTCTTCGCCAGAACCACAAGGATGATGTTGACCAGATCATCAAGGAGACCTACGGCGAATTCCAAGAAGTCTCCAAGACTGGTTTGAGCCGCGAGAGCTTGAACAAGGCCATGGAGGCTCTCGGAAGACTTTCCCAGAAGATCGGTGCTTTGGCAGCTGATGCCGCCCAAGATCTCATGGACAACCACCCTCAACTCAAGGAGTCGGTCGGCCCTAGAATCGAGCAGCTCAAGTCCATGGGCGACCAGTACGGCCCTGAGGTCAAGCAAGAGGTCGACAGAACCTGGGACCAGGTCAAGGAGATCATGGCTGGTGGCATCAGCGCTACCAACGTCAACAAGGCCCGCAAGATCGTCGAGGAGAAGGTTGAGCAGGTCAAGAAGCTTGGTGACCAGGCCTGGCAGAAGGGTCTCGAGCAGGCCAAGCCTTACCTCGACAAGAACCCCAAGGTCAAGGAGCTCGTCGAGAACAACGCCGACGCTCTCAAGCAAGGTAATGCCAAGGAGCTGTTCGAGAAGGTCAAGAGCAGCATCGACTCCGGCAGCACTGGCGACCTTGAAGGTTACGTCAACTCCGCCGTCGAGAAGGCCAAGTCGAAGGGCTCTCAGATGAGCTCTCAGTGGGGCTTCGGTGGCATGGACCAGTACCTCAAGATGATCCCCAACGGTGGCGAGATCTTGCCCAAGCTCCAACAACTCAAGGAGGTTGCTGAGAAGCACAGAGACGAGGGTGAGAAGCTGTTGAAAGAGACCATGGATGAGCTCAAGAAGGTCCTTGAGAAGCAGTCCAACAAGGCTCAAGATATCGTCGACAAGGCCAAGAAGGATGCCAAGTAAACGGACACCACTCACGAAAAATACTACCTTCACCTGTACTATAGTTTAACGACCTTTTTCTTCTGTCAAAGGCAGTAGCGGCCTTTTAATGTTTTAGGTTCAACAGACCTACAAGAATACAAATTATCCACAAACCATTCTCAATCCCGTCTGTCTAACAGTGTATTGCTGTGTTAGGCTAACACTGATTCAATCACTCGCTGTTGAACAAGGCGGGGACGACAAGGCAAAGTGCGTAGTTGCTGCTTCCTAAAGCACCACTTCCAAGCAGGCATCGTGCTTTCCCTCGACACATACTCCGAACCCATCTGTTCCTTCTTGCTACACAACTTTCCACCCAGCTGGGGACTGTCAGACCCGAATCTACCGTCCAAGCATCCTTCTGCTGAAGCTTTCATGCTAATTCAAGTCTGCTTTTGCGCTGTCGATTCGGGTTGCGTGAAGAAGCTGGTTGGGCGATCAAAATCTTATGACTTTCGTTCTAGTGATGTTGGTTGGTGGTGGATTATCGATGTGAAGTTGTGGATCGGCGTGTCTGTCCCTTGAAATGTGATTGCAAGCTGACCTAAGATATAGTCTTCCAGTATGCCAAAGCACATCAAGATCCACACCTCTCCCATAACGACACGCATTCTCGTTAGTAGCTGTAAAAATGCACAGTCGCTTTCTGGCCAGGTATGTGGCTATAGAGATGGTCAAACATTATGCTCTCTACCTGGATATCGCTCTGTGATGGAAAGTATTGTGCATTGCTACCGCTATACTAGGACGGTCTTTAACGTACTGGAAGGCTGAAACACCATTTAACTATACAGATGCCCGTCAACCAATGGCGTTACTTCTTTGCTGCTGAAGCACGCATGCTCATATTCGCTCACGCTATCCGGCTCTTCTGCAATCATAACCCCGTACTTTAATGGCAACATTCTGGCGTCTTCATCCCCGGGACTCGTGTGACAAGCGGCAGCGATAGCCAGACTGCAGCTCGAAGCTAATGGTATACCAGGCTCCAGCTTTCTCGCACCACTCGCCAACAATGCTAGGATGATGACACCAGAGATGAAAAGCGACAGCACAATAGCCATGGGCGAGTAGCCACAACCAGAGACTCTCTTTGCCAATGCATTTCCGTTGTAGTCGAAGACGTTGATCTCTACGAGAAAGATGCTTCGTGCGATCAGCCAGTGCAGTGTAGCCATCGAAGCCATGAGCGGTACGCTATACCGATATGGCAGTTGCAGTCTGTACGTGCTTCGCTGATCCCCTTCTGGTCTGCTCACTCGCAAGGGCTTGCGGTGCCTGGCGTAGCCCGAATACTCTTGTCCGAGCATCATCATGGTCAAACAGTTGTTGTAAGAGACATAGATGACTGAGATGGCAAGTTGAGGCGTGTTGGCCAAGAGGACGTTTTCCATCAGTGACCTCTCGTGGTCACCAGTGCCAACAAGGAAGTCGGTCGAGACTGTACCAACAACATCTTGCCACATTCGTGCGAGTGTGTACGTCTGCGGATCGATATTCTCGCGAATATCAATGGTCCTGTCCAGGAGGTATATCCCTGTGCACCAAGCAAGTGCGCACAAGACTACACAGACAGCACAGCTCGACACGGACGAGGTCTGGTACCATCGGGATTCCTTCTCCTTCCACCGAAATGGTGTTACATTTGGCTTTTCTACTGTATCAACTATTGTGTGAGAGCTTCTAGCAGGCAAACTCCTGCTGTGAGCATGGCTGAAGAAGGACTGCGAGTGCTCAACGTAGATCTCTTGGTAATCATCAAGAAGCCTGGACACCAGCTTCTTCAGCCGTAACCAACCTTTTCTGTGTACACCTTTGGCGGTGATGGGACCTCTCCCTATGGTATAAGAATCAGGACCGTTCAAACGTGAATTGATCAGATCGCCGACTGTGGCCATAGGGTTGAACTTCCGGACGAGAAGCGCGCATACCAGACATACCACCTTCATCAGATTACAAAGCAACACCGTACCAAGTAATGGTGTACTTATCTCGATAGTGCAGCGTTCTGGAACCGACTCGGCAAGACAATACTGGATCGATGCTCCAAACCAAGGTCCCTCGGCTTGCCTTCCAGACAAAGACTCCTGTGGCCCCCTCACTGTATACACGCTGAGATTTTGATTGGTCTCGCGGTCGGTAATGATCCAGTTTGTGGAACGCGAAAGTATCGTTCTAATATCACATGGTTCTCTTGCTCCTGCTTCCTGCCTACCACAAACCCAGCCCAGGTCGTTGTCCAGGGAATCGGTACGGTGGTAGTATGATGTGATCAAAGGACCTGTGACATTGGCCTCCGATACAACCAAAACGTTCTTCCAGTCGGTTTGAACGAGATTTATGCCATATGCTCGGACGCATTCAGGGGTCTCCAATCTCGTCATGTGGTCAACTTTATTTTGCAAACGCATGAGTTGTCTTTGTCCTGTGGCCTCGGTCTCTGACAAACGGTCGAGTCTGCTGTTGTTCCAGGCTGCTCCTCGAAGACAGTCATCCGTGACTAACGCGGCCATGTAGTTGTTTGCCGACAAGGTGGAAAATACGACCGAGTTATANGCTATCGAACATCAGCAGAGGTAAGAGAGGTCGAATTTGCAGCACGCTTACAGAAGATGCAAAGGGATCGAGCTCAGAAACAGGCAAGCACAAAGCCACTTGCGCCAACGACTCACAGCCAGAAGATTCCGCATGGAAGACACACTCACGTCGAGATACCGACCAGCAGCGTGAGCATCATCTATATCCTTCCTGGTAGGGGCAACAAGCAACTGGGTGCAGTTGTTACTAGCCCCGAGCAATAGGGTAGAGAGGGTGTTGATCGCCAGATCGACCCAGAAGGTTATTCTCTTGACCTCATCACAAGAGCCTTCCAACACAATTAGCTTTTGGGTCAACAACGAAGGACTCGAGGTTCTACCTTCAAAGACAGTCGCAGATCCATCTTCACGGTCTAGGGTCAGTGCCCATATGAAACAACCCAAGTTGGCCAGCGCGACAAGACTTGCGACAGCGACTCCCGCTCGCACAGTAAACCTCCAGCTACCGAGCTGTTTCGTGGCATCCAGGTTCTGAACAGATGAATCTTCCGATATCAGTCCGGTATGTAGTGTCTCGATGGATGATCCTGTTGCCTTGGACATAGTCGCTAGCACTCAGTGCAAACAGGGAGAAAGAAAAAGAAGTGAAGTTACAGCCAGATGCGAATATTCAGAGAGAACATGACGATCGAGGCACTGCATTGCTTACCGATGGAGGCGCATGATATGCATGTTCAAATGAAAAGGCTAGCACAGCCTTGTCGGAAGGATTGTTGTCCCACTCCCCATGTGCTAGGTCTCGTTACAGATATAGCAGTAAAGCCGCACAAGACTTTGCAGGAAAAAGAACTATATCCACTGAGAGTAATCGTTTTTTCGACTCTCTCTCTGGACAGAGCTTTGGATCTGGAGACGATTGTGGGTTGTTATAGCTCACAGATCGCTCTTTACTTCATGATGAGACGGTGGATCCAATACTCGAGAATGTAACTGTCTGTGTGTTTCCACTCCAACTGACAGAATGATTTTGAATATACCATGGACGAAGAATAGTCGTGGAGATGACATGTGGTCGTAGATCAGGGCCAAGGAGGAATATGAACAGGCAAAAAGCCAAGCCCTGCCTGAATTGGTGTTGTCTATGCCAGTGAGGTTCCTGATTAGGGAAACCAAACTTTTGTGGTTGACAATCGAAAGAAAAAACAGATGCAACATAATGAGATAGACATATGAGAGAGTAAAAGTTGCAAACATTCACGAATGGACGCTTCACATAAATAACATAAAAGGTCGTAATACTGTGCGCATTTGAATGGGGGTATTTTTGCAGAAGAGACTCGTCAAATTGAGATTGAGCTTTTGAAGGGCGCACTATCATGGCCTGGCATGATTCCCGAATGTACCCGTGACCTGTGCCTGGAAACCTTTCAGAACGCCGAGGTGGAGCGATTGATTTACTCCTCCTCCTCCTCCTCGTCACCACCAGCCTCCTTGGACTCGGCGGCCTTGGCCTTCTTTCTGCGAACACGGCCGGGACGACCGCCACCGAAGGGCGAGGTCAGGGCAAAGTCGATGTGCTTCTGGGCGTCGAGACGGACAACGAACGAGGGGACGTTGACGATCTGCTTGCCGACGCGGATGTGACGCTGGCGGATGAGGACACGGGCGTGGTGGATGGACTTGGCGAGACCGAGCTTGTAGACGCAGGTCTGGAGACGGCGCTCCAAGAAGTCCTCGACCTTCAGGGCCAAGACGTAATCGAGCTTCATGCGGGACTCGTCAAGGACACCGACACGGACCAGACGGCGAATGAGGGCGTTTCCTTCGAAGAGACGCTTGGGGTCCTTCTCGTCCATGGTGAGGAGCTGACTGCATTTGGGTGTTAGTGGCTGTGGTGTGATGGTGGAGTTTGCGCAGTGAGTGTAGAAGGATGGTGAGCGCAGTAGACGCAGAGGAATGAGTGGGCGCAAGGTGTAGACAGGTGAGAATGCGCAAAGTTGCAGAAGAGTGAAGAATTCTCGTGTCGCGTGCGAAATCAGCAAAAACAGAAAAGAGAAAGCGCCAACGTACCGGGCAGCACGACGGATCTTGGACAGAGTGAGCTGGACGCGCCAGATCTCACGCTTGTTACGGAGACCGTACTCGCCGACACTCTTCAACTCAGAGTCCCTATTCCAAGGGTGTTAACCACAGGATCCATTGACGTGAACAGAGCAAGCTCTAGCTCAGTGGCCATTGGAAGATACTAACAGACGAGCGGACTCGAAAGGTCTACGGGGACCTTGTAGGTCTTGGAGTAGGAACGGGGGCCATGGTTGTCGCTGGGTGAAGTCTCTCTCGCAAGCAGAAAGGAAGATCAAGAGGAGAAGTGCTCCCAAGTGAAAAGGGCAGGAGCGACTGTGGGGGTCCGTGCTGCGAAGCGCGATCTTGGCGGCCCACGCCGGCCTTCGAATTTTGGACTCACTCGCAGCCAAGCGACTCCCTCTGAACTTTTCGAGCGCGACGACACTATACACTCGACAATCCCCAGTCTCCGATAACCAACAGTCAAAATGGGTCACGCCGCAGGTCTCAGGTACAACTCGACCCTCGCCATGCGCTCCAACGAGCCGCATACGCCCACCCGAACGACTCGGACGCTGACGCAGTGAAAAACAGAGCTGGTACCAGATACGCCTTCTCGCGCGACTTCAAGAAGAAGGCAAGCACACCGACCGATCCTCCGAGCCACGCAGAGCACGACAACTAACACCTCCCANAGGGTTACATTGCCCTCTCGACCTACCTCAAGCAGTACAAGGTCGGAGACATTGTCGATGTCGTCGCCAACGGTGCCGTCCAGAAGNGGGTCAGTCGCCAGCCTCGCCCACATCCGCTCGTCGCAAGAAGAAGCCGCTCCTCTAACACCTACAACAGTATGCCCTACAAGGTCTACCACGGCAAGACCGGTGTCGTCTACAACGTGACCAAGTCCGCCGTCGGTGTCATCCTCTACCGCCAGGTCGGCAACCGTTACATTGAGAAGCGCATCAACGTCCGCATCGAGCACGTCCGCCACTCTCGTTCGCGCGACGAGTTCTTGACCCGCGTCAAGACCAACGCCGAGAAGAAGCGCCAGGCCAAGACCGACGGCTCCCACGCCTTCCTCAAGCGCCAACCCGCCATGCCCCGCGAGGCCCGCACCATCTCCTACAAGGAGGCCAAGCCCGAGACTCTTGCTCCCATCGCCTACGACACTGCCATCTAAGCGGTTTGCAACTTGCATGACGAGCACCCTGGGGCCTCTTTTTTTTGCTAGCTGTGGGTGGGGAGTTTTTCTTTATGGATTTTTACCAACAAAAATGGCATCGAGTCTTCTGAACACTTCCATACAAACCATCCCCCGGCAGGAGCAATGGCACAACGCAATGGTCGTGATCCTGATTTGCAAAATGAGGCGTCAGAATACTGAAGAAGGAAAAGTACCTGCCTCGAGCCATGTTGAATCGAGGGCTCTTTTACGAATACCACTCCCCGTTCTAAGCTACGCCACGTTCACCTGTTGTTTCCCGAGTGTGCTGTGCAGTGCAGAGAAAATGTCATGTCTCATTGATTCTTTGTACAGTGGTGAACATGTCTATGAGAAGACTAACTAGAACACATACCTAAGCACTGCTCTTGACAACCTCATCCCATTTCTGGCCAGTCAACATCTCAAAGGCCTCGCGGTACTTCTTGGCCGTCTCCTTGACCACGGCATCGGTCATTTCGACACCGTCCTTGCCCTTCAAGCCCTCCTTGGTCAGCCAGTCACGCAGGTATTGNCTATTCATATAATCAGTGAACTTGCTCTTTCCGTGCATTGTCTCCCAAAATCGTACCTTGTCAAAGCTGTCCTGTGACTTGCCCAACTCATACTTGTCTGCAGGCCAGAAGCGCGAGCTGTCAGGGGTGAGGACCTCATCCACAAGGATAACCTCATCGGTATCGACATCAAGACCAAACTCGAACTTGGTATCAGCAATAATGATACCGCGCTCGGCAGCATAATCCCTAGCCNNTTTTTGCAAAAAAAAAAAACTAATTAGCTTGCTATCATTGTAACTTCCTACAGAAACACTCACAATCTGGTAGACCTTGAGACTCAACTCCTCAATCTTGCTTGCGTACTTTTCGCCAACAATCTTGGTGGCTTGCTCAGGACTAATGTTTTCATCCTTGTCACCGACCTCGGCCTTGGTGCTGGGAGTCCAGAGTGGCTTTTCCAACTTCTGACTTTCTTGCAGACCTTGAGGCATGGCGATACCGTGCACGGTGCCAGTCTTCTTGTACTCTGACCACGCAGACCCAGTAATGTATCCACGAACAATGCTCTCCAAAGGCAAAACCTTCAAACGGCGAACATGCATGGTGCGCAAACGCAACTGCTCACTAACCTCAGCAGGAAGCGACGAGGCCACCTCGGCAGGCACAGAAGCACTCAACAGGTGAGTCTTGAGATCTGGGATTTTTTCCTTGAGAAGGTTGAACCAGTGGGCAGTCATCAGGGTGAGAAGGGCACCCTTTTGGGGCACTCCGTTCTTCATGATGACATCGTAGGCGGAGATGCGGTCCGTAGCGACGAAGAGGAGGCTTTGAGGATCAATCTCGTAGATTTCGCGAACTTTGCCGCTGGCAATCTTTTTCAGGCCATGTCGCTCGACTGTAACGAATGGTCAGATTATGGTCCAGATTGAGAAGGTCGAGATACTCGTACCCTGCGAGTCAATCTGAGTAACAGTAGGAGGAGTGGACATGATTTCGAAGATATTCTCCTCTGAGTGATCTGTTAGTGTGCTGAATCTCAATCGGATGGTCGAGCTTGATGTGAATGTGGTGTGGAACAGCGCATGAACAAGTGTGACCAGAATTAAAAACAAACAACAATCACCAGAAACAATATCAGTAGCCCGTCAGTCATGCTTTGGACTGTCATGCAAGCAGTTCTGTATAGATTCTTGAGATGGGTGGTCATTGGAATCTTGAACATAGTAAAGAAAACCAAGTGTGCATGAGATGGAAAGAAATCACAACACATGCTCGAGACATGCATTTAACATGACAATTAGACTCACCTAGCAGATAGATCTGTAGAATTCAACAACGATAAATAATGAAGATGGATCTGCTAGGTGTTGCTCATTGCTGGAGAAACTTTCTCCTCCGAGAGTCGGAGGGTTCAATGCCAAGACACCTGCTCATCGAGGGGCAGGGTCGGCCTTTCCAGCTTTGGCGGCGAGGAAGGTGCATTTCCACAGTCGATTCCAAGCAATAACCTACATGCCCGGCTTGTTACTCGCTAAACAATAAATTTACTTGACGAAATATTTGTACACATAATTGAAAGCTTTGACCAATACTATGAAAGCTGCAAGTAGCCCTTTTCAATAAAAACAAGAACGCCGTGTTCGCAAGTGGTATCATAGTAACAAACCCCCTAGAAAGCCTCCAGTCCCAAAGTGCGACCTTAACCCGTAGATCATATCCCGCCGTCTAGTCGTGATGTGAGAATGCACCATTCTTTTTCTTTATCGTGATACCATCATTATTGGTGTCTGCTCGCGCCAGCCCAGTGATCCCATTGGTTTGCTGAAGACTCGGCATGGCCATCGACTCCAGCGTATGGACCCATCGTCGGCCCTGTCGTACTGTGGTACTCGATATCGCTATCCCATCTGTTGATGCCAGGCCGTGGTGCGTCAATACCTCCATATGCACTTGGCTGTAGCACCTGCGCTCTAGAAGCCCCCATAAGACTCACATCAGCAGTTGGTGCCTCGGACTCTCCGTGGTCCGATCTGTCGTCGAACGAGGCATTTCTTATTGGCGAATGCGAAGGAGAGTATGGGTAAGGACGAACTGCCAGTCCACTCTGCTGGGCGTTAGACAACAGACCGGCTGTATCTGCATCATCGACTGTATCCGCTCTGGCGCGTCTCTGGTGCTCAAGTTCCGTCGCTGACGGCAAAGTATGAGAGGTGACATTCGGTCCAGGTATCGAGGTTGCCGGCTCGTCGAGATTGACACCAATCTTTGGTGCTTGGTACGAGACATCGTGATGTCTGTGCTTGCGGCGCACAAACAGCCATCTGAAGCCTCTAGCGGTGGCCTTGATAAGATCCCACGGGTTGAAGGTGTCTCCAAACGCTTTAACACCCAGCCATCCACCATGGTATTTTGGTGCATTGCCGGAAAACCCAGAACCAGGGGCCGTGACAGGGTCGGCGTAGGGAGTCTTTGAGAGGTCGTACTCGCGCCATGGGAAAGCGAAGAGATGCATGACAGCGAATATAGCCATCTCAACACACAGAAGCATTGATGGAATGCCGACCTTGATGTCTGGATAAGAAATCTTCTTTGTAGGTTGCAAAGGTCCGCTCGAAGATGAGAGGAACGAGATAAGAAGCTATTTCTATTAGTGACGTTTTCAGAGAGATCAAGGTTTGTAGAAGCTTACCGATTGCCAGAAACTGAAGAAAATAACCAGCTTGATGCACAAGACCTTCAAGAAAGGTCGGTGTTCGGCAAGATCGGCTTTGAGCTGTAGGTAGAATTGGACGAGCATAAACATGGCGACGGTGACCGAGGCACTCTCAAATACCATAACCCAGATGTGCGCAAATGCCGGATGTAGCGAAGCCTCGCAGTAGCGATCCATGGCCTGAGTGACGACACTGACTATAGTGAACAGCACGCGGACAAAGGCATACTGGAAGATTGAGAGCCAAACGACNCTGCGATTCAAAATCAGTACTTTGAGCTGAGATGAGCATGACATATTTCGCAAAAGGTATAGGGGTCGTACGTTGAACCAAGTCAAGCCGCTTCTGGGTATGCGCAGGATGCCCTTGTCTTTTCCACCGGTACATTTCTGCAGGCCAAAGACGCTCCAGAACCAGTTTATAGGGGTGACTTGGCGGAAGTAATCCTTNTGCTCGTGGAGATTCGGGGCAATGTAGTTGCAGAGAAGTGTAAAGAAGGAGGCAATGGCGAAGGCTTCGTAGCAGTCGCGGAGGACTTCAAAGTAGATGGAGTGTTTGTAGTAGAGGTACGAGAGGAAGGAGACGGTCGAGTAGATGGGGATCATGAGGAGAATGCGAATGATNGCTTGATGTTCGTCAGCACGGTTGATCATTGCGGGCTTGTCGCAATGGAGGGGTAGATACTGTTTCTGTTCCCATGGCTTCGAGTAATGGGTCGCGTGCTTGAAAATGAGAAAGAAGGCGACAATGACCGAGATGAGGGCAAAGACGGCGGATATGACCAGGCCGACATGGTGGAAGGTGACGCTGGCGAACAGAGGATCCTCGACAACNTGCGCATATGGTCAGCAAGTTGGGAAGAACAACGAGCGCATGGCGAGCGTACTTGTCGTCTCTTCGGCTGTCGTATTACAAGTCACCATAACGCAGTTCTCGGTGTTGATGTGAAATTGTGTACAGTCGTTCTGCAGCCCGCTTCGGTCGAGAGATCAAGGTGACGGCGCGGCATGCGCTTGCAAGATTGCTGGATGCTTGGTGTACAAGGTCAAGAGGCTACGACTCTTTGTCACGCTGTGCACGATCCTTTGTCTGACAGTCAGAGCTAGATGCTCTTACGACACGGGTACGAGTACGAATTGTTTCTACACAAGGAGCAGCGGGCTGTGCAGCAGGAGGCAGGAGCACCCACCGCGCTGACGTGGTTACCGAAGCGTTGCAACTTGTGCCCCCTCGCGCGCGTCAAGAAGGGGCTCATTCCCCTGCCAAGTCGTTTCATACATATCCACCCTGTGTGAGCCCTGTATCAGCCCTTTTGCGACACGCAGTAATCATACTCTCACTATCTAACAGCCCTAATGGCTTCATTACTCGACTCACGCCTGCTCAGCATCTTACTTCACATCTCACATACACAATCCGACACTTTGATTCAGTTGAAAATGTTCCATTTGGAAAAAGCTATCAATATCCCCATCCAAGACCCAACGCCGTCCCGCACCCAGACAATATTCAAACACTTTGAAATCAGTGAGCAATGACGGGCTCGGGGTGCTGGTAGAGAGGCACACCGGGAGCAACGCCGACGCGCTCCTTTGCAAGCAAATCCACAAGCAGAGGGCTGGGGCGGTTGGCCATGTTGGGGTGAAGAGAAGACTGAGTCTTCTTGTACTGCGAGACACTGTTGACGTAGGCGTCGAACAGGTAGCTCGAGTCGAGCGGGCCACCCTTAGCCTCAGGATGGAACTGTGTGCTGAAGATGGGACGGTGCTTGTGAATCATGCCCTCGTTGGAAGAGTCGTTGAGGTTGATGAAGTACTCCTTGAACTCGTTGGGGATGGTGGTAGCATCCACAGCGTAACCGTGGTTCTGCGAGGTGATGTGGCACTTTCCGGTCATTAAGTCGAGAGCAGGAATGTTGTGAGCACGGTTTCCGTACTTCATCTTGATGGTTTGGGCACCAATGGCCATGGCCAAAAGCTGGTGACCAAGACAGATACCCATGACGGGGATCTGAGAAGAGTCCATCAGCTTGCGGAGGTTGTCGCTGGTGGTGCGGCAGTGGGTCGGGTCACCAGGTCCGTTGGAGATAAAGACACCGTCGAAGTGGCTGGCAATCTTGTGGACGGGGTAGTCGTAAGGCAGGCAAGTGACGGAAACGCCACGAGCGACCAGACTGCGGAGAATGTTCTCCTTGACACCACAGTCGATAAGAGCGACGTGCATGTCACCAACGGGCGAAGCAACGTGCCAGGGAGCCTTTGTGCTGACCTTGGCAACCAAGTTGACGTTGCCAGGGTCCTCGAAAGCCTCATCCTCGTCGGCATCATACTCCTCACCAACGACAACCTTGCCGAGCGAAGAACCTTGCTCACGCAGATGGGTGACAATGGCACGAGTGTCAACGCCCGAGATGGCGGGAACACCTTCTCTAGCGCACCAATCGCTCAGACTCTCGACAGCGGTCCAGTGGCTGTACTGAAGAGCGGCATCAGCGACAACGATACCAGCGGCTTGGATGTTGGGCGACTCGAAGTACTTGAGCAGGCCGTACTCGTCTCTGACGGACGAAGGAACACCGTAGTTGCCGATCAGGGGCTGGGTGAAGACCAGAATCTGACCACGGTACGAAGGATCGGTCATGGACTCGGGGTAGCCGACCAGGGAGGTGGTGAAGACGGCCTCACCACTGATGTTGGTCTTGGCGCCGAAACTCTTGCCGTGGAAAATAGGACCATCCTGTTACGTCTTGTCAGCCATTGACTCGTGCATGTCTGATAAGCCAGATAGGCGTACTCTGATAGTGAAGGTAGCACGCTCGAATGAAGGCGCAGTAGATCTTCTGTTCTGGAGAGGCAATGCACGCTGGCTTGCAGAGACGACCGAGGCGTTGCCTCTAACCTGCATGCCGAGTCTGGCAACTCTGGCCGAGGTGGGTCTCATGGCGGCGGATTTGAGGAGGGTGGGAAGCATGTTGAGTGTCGTATGAATGGTTGTAAATGGATTGGTGTGTATTCGGTAGATTGATCTTGTATGTGGCGAGTTCTTAATTCACGTTGGCCTTCCAGAGATGGTCGCTAATGTAGTCTGGCAGGCTGTTAGTGACTGCTGAAACGCGTTGAGGGGTGTTTCTCTCGACTTGCCTTGGCTGGTGTAGGTGGTGGGCGCAGTACGCATAAGGACGATATCAGCCCGCTAACAGGCAGTCCGGGTGGATTGATGGGGGTTGGAGGAGGTGTCGATGGGGGAGGAGAGAGCACACGTTGGAGGTTGGTAAAAAGCACAAAGCCCGAGCTTCCAGTGCCCCCGATTGTCGGCGCCGTGGAGTCATGCAGCGAAAAAACGCCCAGCCGTCTCTTATTGGTGCACATCCGACCACCTTATCAGTCTTATCGACCATCGTCATTTCAAACATATCTTTTGTTTTCCAGCTGCCGTCCAGGAGACATTCTGTTCAGCCTTGTCTGCCCTTGTAGCTAAGCATATGATGCAGCGTCGTATGTCTGCAAAGTCACTACTGTACTTGGTTCCAAGCGCTGCTTTACAGCTTGCTTGCCAAGTGGTCAGCCAACGTGCAATCGGTCCTTCCAAACGATCTTCAACTGCATCATTCGGTCGGACGGCTGGCCTGTGATAACGACCTCTTCACGACATGCACTTATGTTCAAGAAGATTGTTCGAGTCTTACTCATGGCATTGACACTTGATATCTCACGGCGACGCATATTGACAATGTAAGCTGTAGAAGTGCATAATGTTGTAGGGAAAGGACTAGCTTCCACTAAGAGCTGTGACTTCTTTGGCTCTCTCTGGACCACGCCTCTTGTCAAGAATGATCGTACGTTCTTAAAGCTATATCGTAAGAGTCGATGGCAGATGGTGGAGGATGCGGGTTTGCAGATAGATTGTAGTTACGGACTGTTGGAATCACATAGTATGACCTGTGGACGTGGTTTGTTCTTGTGTCACTCGCTCAGAACTCAAGATGAACGAGAGAGTTTTGATGTGAGCCTCGTTTTGTAAGCTTTTTGCTCATGTCCACCATCAAATAGGATACACTACTGATCACCTTGATACCCATCCTATCCTCTGCGATACAATTGTGCATCTAGAGAAGCTCATTGTCAACATATAAACTATTACATCTTCACGACCAGGGTCATACCACTTACCTAAAAGTGATGGAAACTCGCGACTTCTTATTATCTAAACCAGACTGTACACATTAGCAATTGATTACTTCCTCAACAACATTCTATAATTGACACAGGACAAGGGGATTGGAATGGTTCAATTGCCATTGAGAGCCTCGGGACTCGTGTATAGGAAGTATACAGACGTTTTAAAGTGAATATTCACTCTTACTCTACTTTTACTTGGATTCTTGCTTACTTCGGGCTCGCACTAAGTTTGAATTGAGTTCTCAGTGTCAAAATAGGCAAGTAAGACAGTCTACATATGTCTATCTATCTTAAATCAAGTAGTCTATTAGCTTACTCTACCGTACTCAGATCAATACCATAAGGCAGATTCTCAGCTGGAGGCAAAGGTGGAGCACCAACACCATCATAAGTAAGCGGTACGTTAGGGTTGTTAGGCGGCTGCACAAACCCCACACCATTATCAATCAACTCTGCCGGGTTGGTAGGACGCTTAGGGAAAACATTGGGCACACCCTCCCAAACACTAACGTTCGAGAACTTGACTCCGGTATCCAAAGTCGAGTTTTGCAATGTGTCTGGGAACTGCAGGTAAAAGCCCATACGAGTGGAGTCTTTGTACCAGTAATAGATGTGAGTCGAGATGGTAAGGACGTCGTTGACGTAGACTTCGAAGAAACTGCCATCCATGAAGGCGCGGATGGAGAGAGGTTGGATGGAGTAGGTTTGCTTGCCTGAAGCGTCTGTAGAGGAGACATTCCAAAGGCGTAGTTTGCCCATCTCGGGGTCGGTGTTTACATTGTCAGCGCCGAGAGCGACGTCGCGGGTTACCATAAAGGTTTCGTTAGAGGGGCGGTAGAGCATTGCTGCATCATCAACAGAGTAGTTGGCTGGTGCTGAGGCGCTGGAGTGCAAGATGGTAAAGCCAGCAGCAAAACCTTCGTATTCTTCGTTGCGGAGAGACGATTTAGGGATGTCGACGGTGGCTTGGAGTTCCCAGCGACGGCTCTGAGGGCTCTGTTTGAAGGGGATGAAGGCATGGGTTACACCTTCCTTCTCGGTAATCTCTACACCGCTGCAGTTTGACATGATCGACTTGACATCGACCTTGAAATCAGACTCAGCCCAGGTATGGTTGGCATGCTTTCTGAAAGCAAGGATCTCGCGAGCTGGTTTGCATCCCAGAGTTGCGAGGGTGACAGTGTCATTGCCACTAACCCTGGCCATCTCAATTCCGTCCTTTGCCAAAGTCGTGTCCAAATGGCCAGTTGCGACAGACCAGTAGCCATTCTCAGCTGCAAGATCATCGGCCACGACGCCTTGGATCTCCTTGTAGTATAGCTCGCGAGGGATGGAGTATACACCACCAGAACCAACTCTGTAGCCCACTTGCTCAGAGATGGTCGAGTTGAAGTCATCGTTGCTCCAACAGAAGGCAAGACGGCGTTTGGTCTTGTGGTCAGGCATGGTAGTACAAGCGTATCCGAGGCCCCAATCGAGAACGCCAGTTGCGTGGTCCTCTAGAATTACGCTCTCGTTGACAGAGCTGCGCACAAATTTGCCCATTTTCCAGAGGGAGTAATGGAAGCTGTGGGTCTCTCTGCCTGATTCGGCCCCCATAGTAACAAAGTTAACACCGTTCTCTAGATTCTCTCCATCCTCGTCGAGGAAAAGGGTGTTTGAAGTCTCGTAATTGGAGCCATCGTTACCAGAGAAGTTTCCAGTGCTGAAGGTAGTATTTACAGGCGTAGAGACCGAAGGGCCAAGGAACTCCCAGCTCGTGAAATCCGAACTGTTCTGTCTGTACAAGAGCAGTCGGGGTCCAACTTGTCTGATACCACTGCTTACTGACAAATACCAGGTCTCGGGAGTATCATTGAGCAATTGCGCGAACTGTGGTGCCTGGAAGACCCAAGGATCGCGGAATCCGGTGACATTGAATCCCTTTGGTGGACCAGGGATGACAGGATCGATGCCTGGCTTGATCCATGTAGCACCGTTATCCGAAGTGTATGCGAGCACCTGAGCCTCGCTGCCCTTGATGTATGGTTTGCTCCAACTGATTGGAAGGTAGCTAACCCCAGTATAGATCAAAGTCGGGTAGCCTTTGTATCCCTTCGGAATAACCGACCCGTCGAAGACAGCTAGAGGGTCGTTCTTGTTTCCAGGCCCAATCTCGATGCCGTTTGTGAACAGAGAAGCATTGGTGTAGTTGTGAACATCAACAAAGCTGAGGAAGTCCGACGTCAGAGCACCGCCAATGCTTGATGTGATAGATATGTTGGGACCACGCAGGTAAGAGTATAGCCCGGAGACATGGAAGACTCCTTCGTCATCTTGCCAGAAGGCTGTTGGATCCCCGATATGGTTTGAGGATGGTCTGAATCTGGCTTTGGTTCTCCACTGGGTAAACAGCGAGTTGTTGCCGTAGGACGTGAGGTTCTGAGGAGGGAGGCTGAAATTGGGAATTGCAGTTCCGTTCGAGGAATTGTTGGAAGAATATTCTAGAGGTGATGCAACCACCAGAGCCGCAGACAAGCAAGCTCCAGTGAAGGCTAGAGTAGAATGCATATTTGGACTTGGTGACTTTTCCAAGATGGGATTGCGAGAGCCATCGTCTTTATATCTCCAGAACTCGGAAAATGCTGCGTATCGTTACGTAGTATGCAGAGTTCCACTGCTCGGCATTTCATCGAAGGTTACCCAATGTCGCGAGGTCAGGCTAGTAGACGATCCCCTTCTCGGTCCGGGATCTGAGATCGACATCATTCGCTCCTCATGGTGTCTGATCACCATTAAAACGCGAACTATATCGCATGGCATGACTGGCAACCATCGGCATAGATGTTCCTCGGGTCTGAGATTCCTCAATATGTAGTGAATTGTTGAGGTTGCCGTTCGTGGCTGGGCGGGTGACGAGCGCTTGAGAGAAGTGCAGAAGACAATGCGAAGAACTTGGCGAGAATTGATGCGAGAAACACCGCGAGTCTGAGAGAGTGTCGAATCGCATGCCTCTCTGGATCGCTCCCTACAATTCACGAAAGTACAGTGAGGGTTTACAACTAAACCTATACACGTAAGCACTCTGAGAGACAGTCCTCTATAGCTCAATCACCATCACGCATGTGCAACGAGGTTCGAAGTTTGAGGACAAGAAAGATAGATTTAATTACAATACAACAAAACACGCAACTTGGTATCACAAACGAGACAAAAAGAAGAGGCCTGTGTGGAAAACCGCTCATTCCTCGTCTTCCTGATAAGCGAGCTTGCGCATCTCGCCCAGGTCTTTTCGTGCTCTGCCAAGTGCGTTCTCGAGCTGCAAGATCTCGACTTGCTTCTCCATGTGTNNCTGGTTATAGAATGTTAGCATATATTCAGTATGAGAGGGAATCGGAGATACGTACGATCTGTTGAACTCGTGCTTTGACAGCTTGGAGTAATCAACGACTTCTTCGCCGTTGGCACGAGCGTCAATGATGGCCTGGACTTGCTTGACGAGACTGCGGCAGGCACCGGTAACAGCCTTGCTGGCGTCTTCCAGTCTCTCCTGAGTCTTGCTCATGAAGCTGGCCTTGACTCTGCTGGCAGCGACCAGCTGAGCAGTAGAAGCAGCCACATCGTTGGATGCCACAATTAGCTGCTCGGGCGAGTTGCGACCTCCAATGACACCATCTGCAGTCTCGATGAGCAGGTTCGTGCTGTTGGCGACAGCCTTTGCAGCCGAGATGAGACCTTCAGTCCATCTGTTATTCTTGCGATAGAACTGGGATCTTGACAATGAAGAGCCACGGCCTTGCTGGACAATTTCTTGCTGAGATGCAGTGGCTGCCTTGATCAAGTTCGCGATAGCGGTAGTGACTGCAATAGCAGCGTTGAGGATAGCATCGTGAATCTTGAGCTCGTAGGTCGAATAACCATCTCTAGACTTGTTCATGAGCGCAGTAAGACGGTCGGTAGCCGCTTCGATTGCCTTGGCAGCGTTGCCCATCTCACGGTCAACAAGATCACCAAGATCACCGGAGCCGGAGGTAATCTTGTGCTTAGGCGCGAATGCATCAGCAATCTTGGACAAGCTGTTGAGGTTAATCTGAACCTCGTTGTTCTTGTTGATTACAACGTCGGTCTTCTGCAGATCATCCAGACCATCAAGACGGTAACTCTGGATGGAGCGGAAGAAGCTGACAGTGCTCAGGGCAGATTGGCGTGCAGCATTCATCAGCTGGTCAGACTTCTTCTCGTCAGAAGCGAATCTAGTCAAACCCTTGGTGTTGGAAAGGACGTCTGCAACAGAGTTGGAGAAAGTGTGAACAGTGCGAATGACTTCAGCATGAGTGCTGTTGGGACCATCAGCGATAAAGTTGTTGAAGGCAGTCGAAAACTCCATTGCACTTGATGCAGCCTTTTCGATTGTCGACAAAACATAGGCACCGGAAGCACTTTGGTTTCCTGCTTGCATGGTAGAGTCCAGCTCGTAGAGAGCATCGTCAACACGCTGGACACCACTCTGGAGGACAGAGTCGATGATGTCGGTGATCTTGCGAACACTGTCCAAAAGAAGAGTGTCAATCTGCTCGTCGAGAGCTTGGTCCGTCTCACCCTGTCCGTTGCGGAGTTCGTTCAGCTCCAAAAGTGTCTGGTCCATACCGGCCTTGAAGATTTCAAGCTCGTCCTCCTTCTCGCGGAGAAGTCTCTCAAGGTCAGAGTCTTGTTCGCCGTACTTGTTCTGAGCATTATCCAGAGCTCTCGTCTTGTTGCGCAGAGCCTCCTCAAGATCCGCAATCTCTCTGTTGTGCCTAGAAAGAAGGGAAGAAAGTTCAGATCCCTTTGATCTCTCTGCGTTTTCTGCCTTATCGAGAGCAAAGCGCAGCTCGCGCCTGAGTTTTTCAAGTTCGTCCTTGTGTCCGCCAGATGAGCGGTCCTTGTCGTGAAGAGCACGATCTCTCTCGCGGATCATGTCGGCAAGCTCCAAGTTCTTGGTCTTGAGTTCTCTCTCCAGCTTTTCCCTTCGGTCAATGGCTTCTTGTGCCGAGGCTGCCTTGAGTTGAACACCCTTGAACTTTTGAAGGAGTTCGAGATGCTCATGACGGAGCTGAGAGTATAGCTTAGCCAAAGCCTCATATTTGGTCCTCCAGGTGTTGATTTGCTCCTGCAAAGCACGGATCTGCTCATCTTTGGAAGCGTTCTGTTGACCAAAGTTGACTTGGAGCTGCTGTAATTCTCCCTCGAGAGCCTTCATACGTCTGTCATACTGTTCAAGCATAAGCTGGTCGCGCTCATATTGCGCGCGTGCATTGAGGTTCTCGCGCTCCAGCTCGGCCATCCTGCCCTGGGTCTGTTGCGAATACTGATCACGCATCAACTGCTCCTGAGCCAGTCTCTGCTGCTCGGCTTGTAGTCTCTGTTGTTCCTCGAAATCTCTTTGAGCCTGCAGAGAAGCCTGTTGCTGTTGCCTTTGCGCCTCATCCCACTGTGCTTGCAATCTTCTCTGCTCTGCCTCATACTCTTCTTGCTGGCGTGCTTGCTCGTTCTTCCAGAATTCGTTGATCGGTTCGGGATCCACGGAAGGCTGGCGGGGAGGGGTATCGGCGGGTTTGGTGACGGGTTCGTTCTTCGGTCTGGCGGGAAGAGAAGGTCTCTCCTCATCGTCGCCTAGTAGATTTGGTGGATCCTGTGGCAGCTTGGGGATGGTAATCAAACTGGTCAAGTAGCGCAAGTTGGAACACTCGTAGTAGAACTTGACCAGACGGTAGTGCTGGGCGTCGTAACGTCCGCGAAGAGGAGCGAGGACTTCGTCGTCTCCAAGAGCAGTATGCATAGCGCGCAGCATGCTGGTAATGAACTTGTAGATTCCGTAGCTCTCCTGGACCAAGGGCACCAGGCAAGAGATTTTGCACTCGTTGTTGAGCCCGCCTCTAAAGTTAGCAAAAACGAGCTTTTGGAATGTCTCAATCTGATCCTGAAGGTTCATAAGGTCGGAGATGGTCTCGTANTCTAGCACAAAGTCAGTATGTCGCTGTACTGACCCGGCGCAGAGCGTTGCTTACCCTTCGTTTGGGTCGTTGATGGACTTCAAACTGATGTACTCCTCGTACTCGAAGGTTCCTNNGTGCCCATGTCAGTCCCATTCCGTGCGCTACGTAGTAGAGTACTCACCATTGAACTCGGGGTGGTTTCTGTGAAAGTTGAGCTTTGCGATCAGGTAGTAGACGTATTCGGAGATGAGAGAACCGTATCCTAAGCATTGTCAGTCTTGTCTACCGCATGCGCAGACCAACCAAGACGTACCCTTCATGCCATCACCACCTGACATGCCACGCGACAAACTCTCGAGCCAGCCAATGTGTGCCTGAGCCTCTTTCAGAACGATGGGGTGGCCTTCTTGCAGGACCTTGTGGATGGTGATGAGAGCCTTGAAGGTCTGGACTTCGTCGGCCATGATGGGTTGANNCTGGAACAGTTGCTCAGTATGGTTGTAACAGTTTCGGGCGGTGGTGACTGCTTACACCTTCATGCCAGCCCAGAAGGATTGTGAACTGCGGTGGTCGTATGTGTAGACAATGCATGCTCGGACGTGTTTNTCCTGGAGTTGTGTTCAGTCGAGTTGAGAGGTTGGGCACATGGATAGCGTACGCTTGGGAGCGGTCTCCTCNTGTGCAGGGTGTCAGTATGGGGTTATGAGTACGCATTGGGCTCGAATCGTACCGATACTCGTGGCCTTGCGAATGTTGATGGCCAACTCGGACTCCTGNCCTAAGACTTGGTTAACATGTATGCGGGATTTGCGACAGGCTAACACGTACTTGCCCATGTCGACATTGCGCGTCGAGTGCATCGACATGATGGCGGTGCAAGTAGCGGTATGCTCGGAGCGTGGTATCGGGCTTCACTGGGCAGTAGGGAACCAGAACGAAAGAAGTCACCCTGCTCGAGCGGAAATGAGGGGGAGAACAAGCAAGGACCAAGGAGAGTGGTTAATAAAGAGCAGCAATATCCAGAAGTTGGAGCTTCCGTATCGACGTCGACTTGCAAGTTGCCGAGCACCGCCGGGACAACGCCCGTCCAACGCCGCGCAACGTCACTGAACGCGACTGCCCCAAGATTCACGCCAGGCACTCACATAACTTTTGCCTTTTTCTGAGAGCCCAAGACAATCACGACTTCTACAATGCCATGCTACTGGCTCTCCACTTGTCACAAGGGCCATAGCTTACGAGGCCGAGCATACACATTGAACCTCACACATTCCTAGGTGATGCTTGGTGCACAGTCACAGATCACAAGAGTTGAATGCAGAAAAGTCATCAATCATTTTGGGCGCGAGGCTGTGAGCTTGGATATCTTTCTTTTGTCGTAGAGCTACGAAAGTGCTGCATGGCACATCGCGTAAAAACTTCTGAACAACATGCTCCCCAGACGCCTTTTTTGCTGCCTGATGCATGAAACCCTCAACATCAACCAACGAACCCCATGAACCTAGAAGCTGGTCAGCCAGTTTAGTTGCCGGCGATGGCGTGGGCGCGGCGGCGGTCACGCTCCTCAGCGATGGAGAGNCTGCAGTCCGAGTCAGTATTTGTTTCATGTGTCTTTTCGAGTCTGCGTCTACGAACCTTGACACCCTTGCCCTTGGGGAGCGAGATCCAAGGCTTCTCGCGGCCAATGACGAAGACGTTGCTCTCACGGGTAGCGAACTCGTTGTCAATGGCATCCTTGATGTGGACGATGTTGAAACCACCGTCGTGGCGCTCACGGTGAGTGATGACACCAACACGACCCATGTTACGACCACCGGTGGCCATGGCGATAACACCAGTGTCGAAGCGGATGAAGTCGGAGATCTTGCCAGTGGTAAGGTCGATCTTGACGGTGTCGTTGACCTTGATGGCGGGGTCGGGGTAGCGGATACTAATCACCAAAATTCAGCTCTTGTCCATGTATACTTTTTTCCGTATCGCCAAATCTTGATCCAACGGCTGATAGATGCAGACTTACGTGCGTGCATCATGCGTAACCAAGTATGGGATGCCGCCCTTGCCAAGCTGGACGCGCTTGACCTTGCCGAGCTTGTACTCAGCCTCCTCAGCGGTGATGCGGTGGACGGTGAAGCGGCCCTTGGTGTCGTAGACGAGGCGGAAGTTCTCGCCAGTCTTCTCGATCGAGATAACGTCCATGAAGCCGGCGGGGTAGGTGGCGTCGGTGCGGACCTTGCCATCGACCTTGATGAGGCGCTGCATAACAATGGCCTTGGTCTCGCGGCCGTTGAGGGCGTACTTCAGGCGGTTACGGATGAAGACGATCAGAGGCATGCAGTCTCTGAGCTTGTGGGGACCGGGCGAGGCCTTGGGGGCGTAGGCGCCCGACAGTTTGTCGAGCAGCCAGTGCGAAGGTGCCGACAGGCGGTGCTGGTGCTTTCTGCAGAGCGTGTAAGAAGTTNNTTGCGCAAGTCGTGTATCGCGNGTCCAATGCGAGAATTCGACATCGTCCGGTCGTGGTGAATGCTTACCCGGGTCCTCTGGCCATGTTGACGACTTTGAATTAACGTTGGTCGGCTTTGCTACTGGTTAGTGATTGAAAATGAACGTGGGCAGTCGTCGCGCTTACGTTGAAAGGGCTCGCAGTTCGAAAAAGAAGGAAAGAGCGCGAAAACGCAGCTTGAATATCGGCCGGTGGTCGGACTGTGCGCCAAGCCGGGGCAATTTCCCCACTAACTCGATCGAGCCAGCTCATCAACGCTCCAGCCCAGACGGCCTCAACATGGTTTACTCCCATAAACAAAATATCTCCGGAAAGAATTCAAGTGATGGATCAAGCTGTCGAGATAGCATTTGGTGAGACAATCGGAAAGAGCATACAACTTCCACGACTACGACATGCTCACAAGTACCCCTGTTAAATCCCATCCTGCCTCTTCAGACTATCTGAGCATTTTCTATTGTAGCCTCTTCTCTCCTCCAGGACTACATGTGTATGTGAAATAGTTTCTTTTGATATCTACATAGATACTGTGATCAGCTCGCATGATTTGATCATTCAAAGATCTAGCAGACGTCTTCGATCTCTTGCTCGCCTCCAACTCTGGGACCGAGATCAGATCTCAGTGTACGGTTGAACAATTCCAACAACATCTCGAAGCAGATCTTGGTAAGTCCAGGATCGTAACGTCCTTTGCTCATCTCGTCACGAATGAAAGCATCTGTGGTCGTCAGAATCAGCAGAACAGTATGTAGTTGAGGATTGTACTCACGCTGAGCCCAAGCAGCCTCGAAAAAGCTGAAGCAAATGCCTGCCTCGTGCAGGGTCTTGCGAATAAGATCACGACCTTCAGGAGGCACATGGTTATCCTTCTTGCCGAAGATCTGGTTGTACATCAGCATATAAACACATTTGTCTAGAAGAGGACAAAGGCATACCATAACCAGTTCACCCTTGATATCCTTGGCTCTAGCTAGAGAGTCGTCGTTCTTGCCAGCACCAAGAGTTTGGGAGTGAATATCAGTAGCAAAGTAGCAGGCAGCAGCGCTGACACGCTTGTCCAAAGCACATCGGTAAGCCAGGTGACCTCCGAGGCACATTCCAGTTGCACCAATTCTGCCATTGCAGGTCTCAAGGGACAAGAGCAGAGAGACACTTAGTTCAGCATCTTCATCGTAAGCTGCAAGCTTTTTGGCGACCTTCCAGTCATTTCCCTTGTCAGTACCGGGACCATCGTAAGCAAGAGGCTCGGGTCCAGTAAACTCGTGGTAGCTACTCGGTGCAGCAACGATGTATCCCTGACCAGCAATTTGCTTAGCGAATCGAGCAACAGGTCCAGTCACTATGGTCTTAAGTCAACTCAAGTTCTGGTTTTGGGAAAGAATGTATTCTTCCGCCAGGACGAGCAGAAAGCCAGACTACATACCCTGGTAGATCTCGCTGAAGACAACTACACCAGGGAATTTGGCCTTGGGATAGTTGGGGACCGTTGGGTGCCAGGTATACACGCCTTGGAGACATCAGTACGTAAGAGATACGCGTTGACTTCCTTGTTTCTACATACGCATACTTCCGCCATCCTTGGTGGTCACGTCCTTGTAAGATTCTTCAATCAACATTTTGACGACTGACAATGGTGTGTATTGTTCAGTATCTGCAGTCAACGCGGAAACAAAGCACTTTGGACCCTGTATGGATGGAAGGTGATACAAAGCGATCAATGCCCTTCTATAGAACGTCTGTCCTTTGATCACAAGAAAGTCTGGGATCAATCCATGAGAATTTCGGGCAATCTTCTTAGACTAATCTATCCTCCGGTAAGTACAGCTTCCATTTGCCTTTGCTCTGATATCACTGTGTATTCTTGAAGTCTCAAGCCAATCCATGCGTTGCACAGAGGAGAAGAGAACTAGAGCAGATGCTTGGCATGTGTCGGATAAGAGAATGTCAAGCAGTCTCTAGCAGTTCATGTGACGTGCGAGGGGCCCATCTCGGTGTCTCGGAGCGATGAGCAATTGCCTCCCTCTTCTTTATCGTCTTTCCCTTTCTCTTGGACCATCTCGTCGACACCCTCTGGGCCTGTCGACAGATCGCAACCTCCAATCTCAGATACGCCACTCGCATCGTGTTGGACAGATTTTTCCTCGACTTTAGTTTTGCTTGTTCGACGGCGGCAACCCTCCTTCTTGGACGCGTTTAACGACATCATCTCCGCTTCTGCATCCCGTCATGTCTTCGAACCCGCAAACTGCTCTTTCGGCCAAAGCATCGAATCCCTCCAAATCCGTCGGCCTCTCGAATCAATCGACACCCTCGTTCTCTCAGACCAACGCCTACTTTGGAGAAGTCCTCGGTCAACGTAGGAGTGGCGGCTCAGGCAGCTCGAACGTCGCTAGCTCGAAGCCATCGTCGACCCCGCGCAGCAACCAAAGTGCAAAGGCAAAGCACAAGCAATCGAAGAAGTTTAGACTCGCGGATGAGGATGCTCTTGCTGAATCCGTAAGTAACACTGTCGACCTGCCAGCGAGCTTCCGCCTTGCTCACCTTGCCACAGNNGCCGCCATGCATTCGACTAGCAGCCGCAAGGGCCAGACTTCTATCACTCATTTGATGAACTTTTCTCTGCCACCACGTCCTCAAGCACATCAGCACAACGCTAGATATGCCTCAGGTAGGCCTCGACGCAACCCCACTTGGGGACTAGGTTCGGGTTATCACGCCGTGGACAAGGCAAGGTATGACTTCTCTCGCCTCTCCAACTCGTACCTCCTGCTGATTGCTGTANGATACGTGCATGCGAACTATCGGTTCATTGTTGATCCTAGGGCCGATTATCGCCCTCAACGCGTCGACGCCGATGTTCACATTGACTGGAACAACGTACTGCAGATTCTCGTCTCGACCGAATCTCAGTCTTCCGCATGCCCCATCTGTCTGGGTACACCCACCGCTCCGAGAATGGCCAAGTGTGGTCATATCTTCTGTTTGCCTTGTTTGATCCGATACATGCACTCGGATGATGGCACCGCTTCCGGCACCGAGAAGAAGGCACGCTGGAAGAAGTGTCCAATTTGCTACGACTCCATCTATGTCTCGGAGACAAGGCCAGTTCGTTGGTACACTGGTGCTGAGTTTGAACCCCCGAGAGAGGGTGATGACGTGGTACTGCGTCTGATTCAGCGTCCTGCTGGTTCCACACTCGCCATGCCCAGAGAAAGTCCCGACGCCCTCGGAAAAGGGGACGAAATCCCCTGGTATTTCGCTGCTGAGGTCATGGATTATGCTCGCGTCATGAAAGGTGGTGAGGATTATATGCTTGCCGAATTGGACGAGGAAATCCAGAATGTCCGCGCCATGGAACAGGAGGATGAAGTCATGTTCGGAGACGACACTCAGTGGACTAGCAAAGCTGTACGTGCTCTAAACGAAGCGAAAGAGAGAATCAAGGGAATCGGCAATCCACCAGCAGCACCCAAGAAACCCGAAGAATCCGAACACAAGAAACCTGCCATCCAATTCAACCAGACTGACGATGGCGTGCCGGAAATGTATGCCATTCAACAGGCCATTAAGTCAGGTCAAAGTTTGCCTAACGGACAGACTGGACAAGCGGATTCACCTAGCGAGAAAGAGGCCACTACCAAGCAGGATGATCCTACAACCAGTATTCTCTCAACATCGTTAGCCGAGTTCCGTGCTCGACAACATGCCAATTTTGAGCGCCAACCTGATACATACTTCTTCTACCAGGGTCTTCTACATTATTACCTGTCTTCACTGGACATTCGTATCTTGAAGGCTGCGTTTGGAAGCTACGACAACTTCCCTTCCTCGATACTCCCACGAGTTGAGCGCGTCTCAACTGGTCACATTGTCGACGATGACTTGCGCAAGCGAGTCAAGTATCTTGGACATCTACCTTACGGTTGTGAGGTTACCTTCCTGGAATGTGACTGGACCGACACAGTCCCGCCAGCGATCCTTGAGCAGTTCCAAGGCGAGATCGAAAGACGCCGCAAGCGAAACACGGACAAGGAAGCACGGGAAGAGAAGGAACGTGTTCGCGCAGAGAAGGCTGAAGATCGAGAGTTCGCAGCCGCTCGACGAAGACGGGTCAGCATACCGACCGAGAACAAGTTCAGACCAGATGACTTTATCCCGTTGGGTGCGGATGGATCGGATGCAGCTGGCTCCTTTGACGGCCAAGGATCCTCTTCATCACCACCCTGGAGTAACAGTAATCGTCCGCAAGGCTCTGCCTATGCTTCTCTTGCATCGCCCGGTACAAGTCCAGCTACGTCAAGGACAGTATGGGGCACCACTGCAATTGGGCTGAGTAGCCCTGAACTCGCCGCACTTCAGCACGGAAACATGGATGATGGCTGGTTGGACGGCTGGGAGAGAGAATTGACGCAAGACGATGATCTGATCGCCCAAGTACAGGCAGCAAGTCTGGGTGAAGGATCTTCTTCCTCTAGCAAAGCTACGGGCGCAGCGAAAGGCAAGAAGAAGGGTAAGAAGATTACGTTGATGAGCACGAATGCTAGACGAGGTGCTTGATGTTTGGGACCGGACTGGATTGGACTGGACTTGTGGCTTCGAGATGTCGGGCGTTTTACGAAGGACTCTACTGCATTGCATTGATATCATACCTTGGACGAGTAGCGAACGTCCATATACATACAGCTACACAGATACGAAATAAATGAAGAAAAAATTCAAAATTAATGTTGAGGCGGCAGATGGTGGAAATGGATGATGATGTAAACACAAAGTTTCAGAAGTGGGTCCGAGGGCCAGGGAAAACAACAACGGAGATTGAATATCGAGTCCTCCGCGACTTCCTTCTACCGGCCACCGGCATCCTTCCTAGGACATCAATTGCTGTCGCCATTGATACACCATGACCGTCACGAGGAGCCAGACGGGCAAGACGCCCAGGTGAGTGCAAATCGCGCGTCTCGTGTGCATGTTTTCGCGTCCACTTACACCTGTCAACAGAAAGCCAGAATTGCCCGAGGGCTTTGTTGAAACACCATCGAGGAAGCGTTCAACGCGCAAGACGGCTGACTCTGGTCGCACTGCCTCGCCGTCGCCCTCAATCACCGGTTCGAGAACCCCCCTTGTCGACGCCCCTGCCAGCGAGAAGACCAATGGCTCGTCCAAGAAGGGCAAGAAGCGCATCATCGACGGCTGGCTGGAGGGCTCCGACCCTAAGGTGGACGCGGATCCTCACTACGAGTTTGGTGGCAGCGCTGGAGTCACGGCCATGATGCTCGGCTTCCCTGTCCTCATGTGGTACATGTGGGTCGGCGCTACCTACTACGACGGTGGCTTTCCTACGCGCCAGTCTTCCGAGCAGTCGTGGTCAGACTTTGGCAAGCAGCTCTTCAGCCTGGCCTACAACGGTGCCTTCCCTCACGCAAAGGCGTGGGTCATCTACTGGTCCTTCTTCGTCTTCGAGGGCATCTGCTACCTGTTCATGCCCGGTGTGTACAGCAAGGGCAAGGCTCTTCCTCACATGGGCGACAAGCAGCTCCTCTACTATTGCTCCGGTGTCTCATCTTTCTACCTGACCATTGTCCTCGCCTTGACTCTCCACGCCACTGGCCTCTTCAAGCTCTACACTCTGATCGACGAGTTCGGTCCTTTGATGTCAGTCGCAATCCTGTCTGGCTTCATTGTCTCGATCGTCGCCTACGTCTCTGCTCTTATGCGTGGCGCCCAGCACAGAATGACCGGTCACCACATCTACGACTTCTTCATGGGTGCTGAGTTGAACCCTCGTATGTTCGGCTGGCTCGACTTCAAGATGTTCTTCGAGGTCCGTCTTCCATGGTTCATCTTGTTCCTTGTCACTCTCGGAGGCTGCGCTCGCCAATACGAGCAGTACGGCTATGTCACTGGTGAGATGGCCTTCTTGCTCATGGCCCATTTCTTGTATGCCAACGCCTGCTGCAAGGGTGAGGAGATGATCCCCATCACCTGGGACATGTACTACGAGAAGTGGGGCTTCATGCTCATCTTCTGGAACTTGGCTGGTGTGCCTCTGTCTTACTGCCACTGCACCATCTTCCTTGCCAACCACGATCCCGAAGTCTACGCGCACTCCTGGCCCGTTCTTGTCTGGTTCTTCACCAGCTACCTCTTTGCCTATTGGGTGTGGGACACTGGCAACTCGCAAAAGAACATGTTCCGCGCTCAAGAGCGTGGCTCCGAGTTGAATCGCAAGACTTTCCCTCAACTTCCCTGGAAGGCTGTCAAGAACCCTCAGAAGATCGAGACCGATACTGGCAATGCTCTTCTTTGCGACGGTTGGTACAAGTACGCCCGCAAGATCCACTACACTTGCGACATGTACTTTGCTCTCTGTTGGGGTCTGATCACGGGCTTCAACTCGCCTTTCCCTTGGTTCTACCCTGTTTTCTTCGGTCTCATGATTGTGCACCGCGCTTCGCGTGACATTCAGCGTTGCAGAGAAAAGTACGGAGAGGCCTGGAAGGAGTACGAGAGACGTTGCCCTTATCTTTTCATCCCTGTAAGTTTCCTGATTATTTCCTGTTGATCAAACCACTGACACTATCTGCAGTACGTCTGGTAAACAACAAGACAGATACGGCAAAAAATGATGTATATGATTCTGGATTGCGGGGGTTCGAAATACATCTGTTGTAATATCCTAGAAGTGGAGTTGTGTCAGAAAAAGGTATAGTGGTGGCCTCTCTCTCAAAAGGTTGAAAGACCCGAGACATCGAGTGGTGCCGCACAGGGGGCAGTTTTCTCTTTTCACCTGGAAAAAGATTGATATAGTTGTTCATGGAAGGGACTCGATCATTCCTATGTAGGAAGGACTTTTGTCTGTCATTGTTTTTTCTTTTGCAAGGGCGTATTGCTTTTTGTCTTTTTTCTACCTTCTTTTCTTCTCTGCATGGAAGGGGAGTGTATAACATATCGTTAGTTGTATTATTCAGTCAGCAACAAGGAAATATAAAAAAAAATTCAGTAAAAAAACCCACAGAAATCCAGGGACAGGAAGATCTGGGAACACAAGGGGGCGATGAATGGTACTAGATCTGAAGCTACAAAGGTATTACAGCGCAATCGAGTTGTTGTAAGAGACATGCCACCTCGAAGGGCGAGGATAAGGAACAACAAAGAAAGAAGAAAAGAAGAAGGAGATAAGTATTATTACAAAGTTGATGATTCTAGAGCTGTCAAAGACCCGTCAGAGCAGAAGGGGGGGGGGGGGGGGGGGGGGGGGGGGAAGAGTCCAGGGCTTCGGTGTGTTTGCATTGCTGTGATTGCTCCTCCCCATTGTAAAAGTTGCCCAGTAGTTTGCTGCAAAAGAAAAAATGGTGCAGTCTGCCTCTTTCCTAATATACCCAGAGAACCAAACCTGTACGCCTTGCCAATGATGAAACCAGTATTTCGCGCATTAACCGGCGATGAGTACCCACAACAAGAANAACTGTGAAATCAAGTCAGTAACTGCAAAGCTTGTGGGAGATGGATATATGAAAGAAAGTAACTCACAGATCATCAAAACACCAAACATTTTGGCAACCAGCCACCTATTACCTTGCACCCTGGACCAATACTTCATGAGCTCGCGCTGTGCACCTTCCACATTGTCGACAATGTCTTCGGTATTCGCGTCTATGCGTTGAATCATGTCGCTCTGCTCGCTAACCATTTGCGCCAGTTGGCCAAAGATGCCTCCTAGTTCGGCGATGGTGCGCTCGATGCCTTCTATGGCTTCGCCGCGCTGGTTGATGTATTCGTTGTTCTGATTTCCTTCTTCGAGGAGCAGCATTTGTTGTTCTGATTGTGCGCCGCGGGTGAGGGCTGAGGAGGATGCCGAGGGTGGTTCTAGAGTCAAAAGGTCTTGGCCTTGGTTTGTTGGCGGTTGGGGTGAGCGACCTCGTGATGGCGGTGCGTAGAGGGGGCTGTCGCTGCGGCCTTGGGGTGCGAGGTGTCCGGCATTGCTGCCTACCGTGTTGACAAAGTTGTCCTGACGCGAGCGACTGGCCTGCACGTTCTTGGACCGCACTTCGAGGACTTCCTTGAAGTTTCCGCCTACGTTTGCTAGTCTGCTTTGGAGCATGACTACGACGTTTTCGTTGTGTTGGCCTTCTTGGTCGACGCCGCCTTTGGGGTGGGCGACCTTGTTTATCGTCGACAGCGCACCGATTTGCTGGTTCAGCGCAGCAAGATCTTGCTTGATGACATAGGTCAGTTCTGCGATTTCCACAGGCTTGTCGTCGAAGAGGGTTTTGCGGCGGGCCAGTTGCCCCAGGCGCTCGAGTTTGCCGACGGTGGCTGCAATGCCCCGGCCTATCTCGGCGGCCTTGCGCGCAAACTCGCTGCGCTGCTTGCGCGTGGGTTGTGCCGAGGGAGCAGCGCCATTGTTGGGCAGCAGATGTTGCCGGGATTGGGGAGTCTTTGTGTGGGCGAGGCGTTTTTGGGCGAGGGCGAGGATGGAGCGGAACTCGTGGGTGCGGTCCTGGATTGACGACGTGGCTGCCGACATGGCTGCGACGTGGAGTTGCGTCTTGGGGTGTATGTTTGTTCGAGTAGGCGATGAGGGGGCGATGTTGTCGTTGTTAGTGTGTTGCAGGGTAGTGTTGGGCGTGTTCAGATCGTCTTCATTGTTCTTGATCAAATGTCCAGCTGTCGACGTCCGAGAGAGTCGAGACGTTCTCCGCCAGCGCCATGTCCCCTGGCCAAGCCACATGCAACATGGAGAAGTTCGTCATGACCCGCAACTTCACTCGACTTCAAACTCCACACCAGACAAACACATCTGACAACAAGATCCATGGACAATAATCTGTTGTTCTGTAGCTGCACCAGCGGCCATGCAGATACTAACTACCACTCTTCACATCGACTCGCATACAACACCCCGTATGCAAAAGACACTCGCAGCCTACGACCGACCCCTCTCCCTCGCCAACTTCTAGGCCATTAAATTGCACAATTTCTTTCTAGATGGAAGTGCTACCATGGAGGTACTTAAGCATGGAATTCTCTCCGTGATTACCACTGCATCGTAGAAAGGATTGTGCATCTCTATGATTACTCCGTGGCGATCTGTTTACACGAGGAGGATGAACGGCTTCAAACAACAGAAAGGACCGAGACAGCACGTTGTGCAAACAGATGACTGCGTCTGAGCTGCCTCTGCTCCCGCACGAATCGGCGCCTGCTCCCATGTTCGAACTCAAACCCAAGTCGGTGGTCTTTGGCGAGCTTTCCTAGCACGGCCAGCATACTGGGCTCATAGACCGGCTTGCAGATCTCGACTGGAAGGTTGTGTAGCACAAAGCACGTATGGCACCAGCTAAACTTAAGCTACTCATCTGCTACCATTCATGAGCAGCCATATATATCACATCGGTGGTATCATAAGAACGTGAAATCCTGTTGAGATAGCCTACGAAAAGGTAGTCTTGACAAAATTCCGAGCCCCAACAAGACAGCCACCAGAATAAGAAGATGTAGAGGCGTCATAAGCAGACTGAGCACCAGGCTGAGAAGAGCAGTCCTTGAGAGTAGAAGCCGAAGCTTGAGAGGAGCAAGAATTGCCAGATCTGCAGACAAAGACGCACTACTCCATGTTGGAGACACGCTGGGTACCTTCGATGGACATACCGCGACCATTCATGTTGATGGTACGGGATACACCGAATATCGAATACTGGCCATTCAAGGTATATTCACCCCAGGTATTGCTGATCATTCCATTCGTCAGTGTGGTGTCTACGTAGAGTGCAGCCCATCCATCATAAGTATTCGATGCAACGGAAACGTTAAATTTGTCGCCAGTCTCTAATTCGTAAGTGATCAGAGGCGCTCGGGCAGTGACAAAAGGACTCTGAGGTCCCGACCCCCACATGACAAGGACAAGGTCTTCTTTAGGATTGTTGGTGAACTCAGCGATGTAGGCGCCATCGTTACCGATCCAGGCGGCGCCGTTGTTGGTTTTGTCGTTTCAACCAGGCAGGCAGCCGGTCTTGCTGAGAACACGCTTGTCGATGGCAGCAGCACTACTGAAAGCAGCTGAGGAGAAGACAACGAGAGCGGTGAAAGAGCGCATCTCGAGATTGTTGATGTAGACCGGGTTTGTTCAGGAGGGCTGCAAGGATCAGAGCGTACGTGATACAAAATACGAAATGGTGCTGGTGTGAGGACGGTGTTTTGATAAGAGAGAAGAAAAAGGAGATCTTCTTGTAAGAACGAAGAAGGATCGGATCATGTGCTTGAGCATAAATTGCGTCGAGGCTGTGTCAGATACTCCATGCATGTAAGCTGCCTTATCTGATCAATGAACTTCATGTGCCAAGGTCTTTGGCAAGGCGAATGAGAAGCAAGAGGCTGCATGAAGAAGGTAAAGGAGACAAAGACTTGCAAGCATTTGCATGAAGGACTGCTTTTGTTTCCACAGACAAGACTACTATAACGCTTCTGGCACAACAGATTGATCAGCTGTGACCACGACTTTCTCGAGTTTTGACCTGGAAAGTGGACACTCCCAAGTCATGAATTTCGTGATGTAAGGATGAAATCTGTAGACAAAATCAACAAGATGTCGAAGTCGATTTGTTTGGTCGAGTGTTTGCGCTGATTGTCTACAACATAGTCCGGGCTCCTGAAAGATCTTTTGATCTGCCTGGAACCCAGTAAACTTCCATTGTGGAACGAGTACGGCATGAACAAAGTCATGATAGAAAGTTGACAGGGTGATGACTACAGCAATTATGTCTCGGTGATACGAGAAGTGTTTCCTGTTTTGCAAGTCAAGAATATGACAATAAGAAATGATAGAGATGCATAGTAGAGCGAATGAAACAAGGGTTAAATTAAGAGTCGATCTGATGGGATAAAAAGACAGAAATGATGACACAATCAAACTCAAATGTTGAATTTTGTTGATCGTCCAGAGTAAGAAGGATTGAATGACTTTAGCTGAAGTGACCCAAAACAGACAGCAAGTTTGCGAGGCTTTGAACGGGGGGATCGGTGGACAAGGAAAGAATGATGATGAAGACAAACAGAGGAGCCAGAGTAAGAATGATCTAGCTCTTGCCATATGGACCACACCTACCTTTGCAACACTGTGGACGTGGCATGTTCTTGAACTGTCTCACCTGAATGAGTCCAAACAATGTGAATTAATTCTCAGCGACAACAGAAGGTGTACAAGCATTTCCCTGTGAAGGCAAGAATGACAGAGGACCGCTATGGTGTGAAGACAGAACTCTCTGCACACTGATCCAGTGTTCATTTTCGAATAAGCAAAACCCAAAAACGCCAGCGACAAACCTTCGGATCCAGAAACAAAAGGAAGCAGAATCCATGCATGCTGAGGTTCCCTCAAAGCATCACTTGCAGGATTTACACTCGGGCCCTCTCACATCGTCCACTCTGCCAACCTTGCGGCCACCGGGAGGAGGACCTCCACCTCTACCGCCATTACCGCTGCTGCCTCCAAAGCCCCAGCCAGGTCTCCTGCCGGGAGTCTTGTTGCTAGCATTAAACGGCGATGCAGCAGCTGCAGCAGCAGGATCAAANCTAGAAGAGAAAAGGTGGATATCAGCACTAGTAGAATCAAGACGAATAGGCGAAAGCTGCCGCGAGACGAGTCAGCCGGATAGATAGATGTCACTTACCGAGAAGAAAGTGGTTACGTAGAGGCCGACAAAGACATAGGCGCTATCCAAGAAGTTGCGGACGCGCACGGTGAATGGGGGNGCTAAACGAGAGAAAGTGGATTAGTACCTATCTCTCAGCTATCTAGGGAATTAGGTGGAGAGATGTCCGGAATTGGCTAGCTGGAGCGAAGTCCGGATAACTACCAGCTAGAGCTGAAGTCCATCCTACCGCGACTAGGAGTAAACTACTTACGCTGAGAGGGCTTGACCGTTGTGAAAGTATGGCCTGCTTGGCTGCTGAGATGCCGACATAGTTGCGCTCGCGAAAAGGTGCGGTTCCGGGAACAGTGGTTGAGAGTCTAGTTGTCCAAGAGGGAAAGTGGAGGAGACGAAAGGGATATGTCGTTGGCTGCCAAGGGTCAGGGTCGCAATGTACAAGTCATGGTCACAACCCAAAGGAAGGAGGAGGTCGTCGATCAGAAGAGCGTCCGTGCACACCGCGAAGGCCTTGGCCAATGACCCGTGTGGTTCAAGCCTTTTTCGAATCAGATCGGCCAAACTTCATGTGCAAGCACCAGATTTTCTTCGATATTTTGTTGATCAATGTCGGGATATCAGAACAAGGTATGTCCACCGGCGCAATTGCTCACCTTCGCGGAAAATGGATTGCAGAATACTGATTGTGTTGCGCGTGACAGAAGAGGAAGCAGGACTTCCAGCAGCCTCAACAGCAACATCAGAGTGCCGACGATGAGGTCGATACTTCGAGACCGTCAGCTGTGTTTACACCTACAGGTGGTCGCCAACACACACTGACTATTGCGCTCCCTGGAAGCGTGATTGCAAAGTAAGTGAAAATAATTTTTCTTTCTTCATCTCCTCAGCCATGCTATCCTTTCGGTGCATCGTTGACACGAGGCACTGCAATAAGACTACCGCTCTAATCTGTTTTGCTTCATGTACTTGATGTCATTCCTGCGTTGCTTCATTTGTCTCAAAAATCCTTCTCGTGTCAGAGTCGCGATTTCTGAGTTGTACCCCTCTTTCTTATCACTTTTCTTGCCCTATACCACCACGTCAGCTATTGCATTTTGACTCTGTCTGAGTTGGCGCCTCAACCTCCAACACGATTTCTTGCCCTAAAACTCTTATCGCANGTGCTCAATCACATGATCTCAAAACAATGATGGCCGCCCAGGTGGCGCGAGCCTGTGCCGTATTCCAGGTCGACGAGATTGTCGTCTTCAATGACGGCCAATCGCAAGCCGGAGCTCGGCCTCGGAAAGGATTCGAAGGAGACGGCTACACGGGATACTCGGACCCTGACGACTTCCTCTACCATGTCCTAAGCTACCTGGAAACACCCCCACATCTCAGGAAGACGCTGTTCCCTATGCACCCCAACCTTAGAACCGCTGGAGCAATGCCGAGCTTGGATATGCCGCATCACCTCCGCGCCAATGAATGGTGTCAGTACCGCGAGGGTGTGACTATGGGGGCGGATGCAGCACTCGCAGAGCCGCACAGCAAGCGCAGTAAAGGGCACGCCGTCTCAACTCTAGTTGATTGCGGTCTGCCTGTGAAGACGCGTATTCCAGTCGAAGTACCTCCCGGATCTCGCGTCACAGTCAAGTTTGCGTCTGCCGGTGAGCCTCAGATGGATGGATATACTCCGCTGGACGCCGAGGCCGTCTCCCCTGATACACCGAGAGAGGAGACCGGCTACTATTGGGGCTACTCGACAAGGATGGCATCCTCCCTGTCGGCAGTATTTACGGAGTGTCCCTATGATGGTGGCTACGATATCAGCTTCGGTACATCTGAGCGTGGTATCACACTGGCGTCTCTTCTCAACGCTTCGGGCAACAGCTCCGAAGTGCCACCAGTCCCGACCCAATGGAGGCATATGGTTATTGTTTTCGGCGGCGTGGCAGGTCTAGAAGTCGCGTTGAAAGCGGACAAGAATCTAACGTCCAAGGGCGTGACAGAGGCCAAAGACGTGTTCGATTATTGGGTCAATCTCGTTCCTCAGCAAGGAAGCAGGACAATCCGTACAGAAGAAGCGGTTTGGCTGGGGTTGATGGGACTGCGTACAGTGGTGCAGGACCGACAGGAAGCGGTGTGAACGGGGAGACTGAAGAGGAGTGCACTCTGAGATCGCACTTCTGTCTGCACGTCCGGTCGACGTGGCCGACCGCCGAACGAGCCGAAGATTCGATCACCGTTAATTCTGGCCGACCTCTATTTGGAACTGCGTGCAATTCACCCTGCGGGGCGAGATTGAGCAAACCTGTTTCGTTCATGTGCCCTCTGCCCATAGCGTACCGAGTCTGCACCCCCGTTAGATGGTACATGACTTGTTACATGCATACCTAATGTCGCTGTAGATCTTGGCTCGTGAGAAAATAACAAACATGATCTGATGGCATGAGCAGCCGCTACGATTCTTGCAACTCCAGACCACAAAAGGTGAAAGCATCAAAACAAAGTCCGAGGGATGCTACGGTTTGATGGACGGCTCGCTCGCTAAATTCTTGATCCGGTGTTCTTGGTTGACTCGAGATGATGCGAGTGTGTGTGGGGACGACTTGGGATGGGGCCGTGTTCGTGGGGCCACTTTTGGAGGTCCAGAAACATCTTCAGACGATGAGCGATTGTAAAACCCCAGCGTTGATATCCAGATCAACTGGGTTTGGAGGTGACAGACCAGCGTGTAGCCCCTTTAGATGGGCCTACCTAAAGTAGAATATGCTTGTGTCAGTGCAAGGCAATAGTCGGGGTTACTCAGATATGTACTTTTGCTTGTACTTGAGTGGATTTAGAGTTCATGAAGAAGCGATGGAACAAATGTGATCGACCCGTGTGCATTGAGAATTGCGGCCGCGTGTCCGTAGAATCTCCACATGTTCGTGCTCGCAGTTGCAGCGAAGTCGACTATGACTAGCGTTACCGCGCTGAGGTCGAATTTCGGATGCTGATGAGAGCTTGCAAAGATTAGATGAATCCCACGTTGGTACTCTGTCAGATGGGTGAATGTCACTGTACGATTCAAGCAACAGAAGAAACTTTGGTGACGTGCTTGCGATTGTATGGTGACAAGGAGCTCAGACACACCTTTTGGAAATTCAAATCATTATCAGCGTGGCTTGGCAAGGAGGATGAGGATAGCATGAGACAATAGTCTGCTTTGCTGGATGGATAATTCCGTCAATGCGTGCCGCATGCATGAGCCGAGACAGCTTGCTCGATGCCAGATGGGTCCGTAATGGCCGTTTGTGCTGGCCAATTGGCATCAAAGGGAAATGGACAATCGAGCACTAGAGCAGAAATGCATCTGCACGGAAGTTTGCGGCACATGAGCCCTGGAAACGAAAAGGCGAGGTCCAAGCCAAGTGAAGCAGCAGCAGCGTCGCAAGGAACAAAATAACTGTTGCAACGGGTGCGCATGCAAACAAAGAGAGCCCTTGTTCAGCCTCTTGGTACCGGAAACCTGGGTATGCGCTCTGGTCTCACGGGGTTAGGGGATTGGAGATAGGAGCGAGCTGATCGGAACAAAAGCCACCCCGATGGTGTTCTTTGCTGGCTGACGTGCCTCCCCCCCTGCCATATGCGTGAGAGCTGCAAGTCAGAAGAAGGAGGTCACCCACCTGCAAAAGCATGGCTGACGTCTTGTTGTTTTGCTCTCGGCCGATGAGCCAGCAAGGTCCGAACCATTCAGCCGGGATCCGGCAGTGACAGAAGCCTAACGGCTAAACAGACATGGGTTTGATGGGCAGGTTCGGTTCAAGAAAAGAGATGCACAGCAGCAACGCAGGGTGCGTGTTTCACAAAGTGTCACTTATTGTTCGATAGGGTTGCGGGAGGCGGGATAGTCATCGCACGCGTATTGCACCTCCCTGCCGCCAGCAACAGTCGCAAGACTTGATCAACAGTTCTGCAGGCTGCGTGCATTGCATACAGTTGTTTGAGTGAGACCTCCAAAGACATTTTTCGGAATTGACCCCGAATCACCTATGAATACACCGTTACGGTACTAAAGGCAACATCCAGGTACCCTGCCAGTGGGCACGCAGGGAACAATCGTTTTGGACAAAAGGATTCACGCGTCAAAAGGGTCTGGTACGTTGAATCTTGTCTCTGTAGCCTGCTGCCGCCAGCAGTTGAACTGGTTCTGCAGATAGCTGTCGCGGTGAAGTTACTCAAATAAACCAACGTTGACTCTAGCTGTCTTCAGCTTTACCTTTGCATGAACTCCGGGCCCGAATCCGCGTGGCTTGTGTAAAGTACGGATTCCTTCGGTCAGAGATAACAGAGCAAGTGGTGTTTGATGTGTGAGCTGAAAAGCATCAGAGCTTGGAGTTGGTGCGCGGAGGAAGGATCTCGGGAGATGTACAGCATAGATCTCAAACGTTGCACCCCACCAGGCTCTGGAGAGACCGGCCATTTGTCTCGAGGGCCAAGTTGAGAGGTTGGTCAAGGGTACGGTTCATCTCCCGAAAGAACGACTGGTTGGGGGATCCTTCGGGATGTGGAGCCTGTGGCGTGTCTCTAGCGAGGATCACAAGCCATGCTCCCAATAACAAGGTTAGACACTCAAGCAACGCAGAAGTCTATAGGTGCTAGGAAGTTATTGAGAGTTCGACGCGTGTGTAATTGCTACGGGCATCCACCACTAGAATACAGTATAACAGGCTATCTAACCATATCCCCCAAAAAACTCTACCGAACGAGTGAGTATCCCAGAAACCACTAGCCCTGATTCCTACTAGGACATCAGTAATCAAATGTAGGGTTGTACAATGGTCCATAACGGCCATCGAACCAATCACATCCGGCAAGGTAGGACTCCGCTTGCACAGAAGGTGGATCCGCCGAACGTGCTTGGTCGACCCGCGATAGATCGGATCAGCGGCGCCGGGTCCATCGAAAAGCTGTCTGATACTTGCTGTCGAGACTCCAGAGTCCAGACTGGTACTGAGTGCCCATCTGGGATCAAGCCACGACCTTGCGTGCCGTGGATTGATTGACACACCAGAGCCCCTGCGTCTATTGCTTGACTCGGACGGCTGACTGTTCGCAATTCAATAAGGCTCTCTGCCTCAAACGTGGAAGCCACATCAATTTGTGACAAGAGTCAAGATCGTGTTTACTTCTGTCAATTCAGTCCAGAACCCAACTGTGCGACAAAACGTCTTATTGGGACTGTATCCATAATTCACCTCACCTCATCCTATAAACAGCACTTTCTCAGGCAGGGTCTTCTTTCCCCTGGTCAACTCATTCTGCCAGTGGCTCTACTGCTATCCAATCAAGCATGGATTATCAACAAGCTTGCGTGACGACAGGCGCCTGTCACCAGCCTGTATATGCACATCACAATCAAGGGTACACGCATACACATCCTGTGTGGACGGCTGTGCCACAGGTACGCAGGCCATATGACAGGTCGCACAACATATGTACTCATGGCGTCTNNCAGTATTCCTATGGTTATGAGCAGCACACACTGGTTGCGCCAGTAGGCAACACCTACGTTCAGGCTCCGATCTTGACTCCAGACCACACTACACCAGCTGAACCAATAGCTGTCGACGGCCACCGCGGGTATACAACAGTCCCACAAGGACAGCCTTTGATGTATCGTAATGGTGTCGAAGCCGACTATGGGCAACCTACCTCTCCGATCGAGTTCAACGTTGATGAACTCTTGGAGTATCAAAGACGACGCAGCAGTGCCACATCCGAGGAGAAGGAACCACTGACACCAGCACAGCGAAGGCGAAAGGCACAGAACCGGGCCGCGTGAGTGTCCAGATCTTCGAACTTTGNNTGGAGGACTTCATTGCTAACACGTCGCGGTGGCCATAGTCAACGAGCGTTCCGTGATCGCAAGCGCCAGAGAGTACAAGAACTAGAAGCTCAATTGTCGACTCTAGAAGTAAGAACCAATTCCCTGGAGTCAGACAACGAGAGGTTGAAGCATGAGCTACTCCGGACACGGGAAGAGAACGAAATGCTGCGAAGGGCCAATCAGCCTCTATCGCCGAGTAAGGCATTGCAGCCTGCTCGACGCATGACAGTAACGAAAACAGACGGAATCGGTCGGAACCTACCAGCGCAATAACAAGAACACCATGGTCTTGATGCTCATCAGCACCGGGACCTCCTTTCCGAGAATCACCAACTTCTGAAATCAGCCCAGAAGCGACCAATGTTTAATGTCTTCTATTCTTATTTTTGTTTTCTCGATGGCGTTACAGAATCGCGAGCCAGGCGTTTGCAGGTCGGAACACGTATGAACCATTGACTGCCGAGACTGGCTCTTGCAGCAGGTCGAGTATGATGTCGGAAGGTAACACTGGCAGGGCCATGTTGGCATTCGTAGACAAATCGGATACCGTTTCCCCAATGGAATGATACTTGTCCATCGGTGATTCCAAGTCTCAAGCATCGGTTACAAATCCGCAGCTGCAGGAGGTAGATCCTCAATGCCGCGGAGCCTAGCAAGAGGCTTGCTAAGGTCAGGTATCTCGGACTTGGATGGTGAAAGAGACGTCCCCGGCTAAAGCTCGAGTCATGTTGGGAGAGTGGACAGGTCTAGTCCCAATCGCTGTCACTATCATCGTTACCAAGACCAGCGCCTTGGCCGGTACTACGAAGAGAGGTTTGTGCTGATTCATCATGTTGACGGGGTTGCAGTCTGGAGTCGTTAGGGTCAACGGCGCCTAGAGAACGAAGCAGATCTTCCAGGTCGCGAATGGTTGTTCGATCGCCCTTCAAGTCTCGCAGAGTGACTAATTGGCGCTTGATATCGCCATCCTTGTATACCAAGACTGTTGGAGTGTTCTTGTCTGGGTAACCTTCGATACAGAGGTTTGCCTGGATCTGACAAAACTTGATGTCGCCGAACTTTGTGGCCAACTCGCGCCAGATTTCAATCAACAGGCGGGACTCGACGTTTGTACCTGATGAAGAGGTGAGAAGTACAAAGACGTAGGCTTTCTTTGACTCTTCGGTCACGTCGCGCGACCAATCGGGCTTTTGCACGGGATAAACCTGGTTGTAGACGGAAGCGGATTGGATGGCAGCGAGTTCGTTCATTCGCTTCTGTCTGGAGGGGATCGTCAGAGGGGAGGCGTCGATGAAGACGGCACGGACTTACCGGTAGAACTCGAGAAAGTCTTCATCTTCTTCATCCTCCAGCTCAGCCAGTTCATCGAGCTCCTTGCCCTCCAAGCGGTTTTCGTGGGCAAGTCTACGTGCTTCGGTCAAGGCTTCCTCGATCATGGGGGTGGGCGACGGGGGCTTTTCGGGGATGATTTTGTGCTTGCGAAGGATGTCGTTNCCTGGTCTTGGGTTAGACATGGCGCAAAGAAACCCAACACATGGAGTAAGAGCTGAGGGAAAGAATGGTAGTGTGGGACATGTTAGTGCAACTCACCACTCGGTGTCGGCGTTGGGGTCATCGATAGGAACATTGACGGGCATGTCTGGCATGCCGCCGGGCATTCCTCCCATTCCTTCCATATTTGCAGCGATTGTTCGTAGAAGGCTCTTTAGGGAGGAGAGCTGTCAGTTGCTGAATTGGAAAGCGCGAAGGGTCCAATGGAGGGGCCTTGGCGGACAATGACGGGGTTGCTGTGACGGAAGGTGCCGCGCTCGGGGGTTAGGGAGTTGTGGATGCTACGTTTACAGTCGACGGCAAGCCCGAACACAGCAATTGACGAGCAACCATGAGCTACGACAAAAAGAACGAGGACGAGGCCGGCCTGCTCAAGGTCGACCGCACCTCGGTCTTCCAAGAGGGTGAGTCTGTCTCTTTGCGAACTATCATCACATGCCGCTAACTCGCTCTCTATANNGCTCGTGTCTTCAACGTATCGCCCATCTCTCCTCGCAAATGCCGTGTTCTGCTCACCAAGATCTCCCTGCTGCTCTTCACCGGCGAAAAGTTCCCCCAGAACGAAGCCACCTCTCTCTTCTTTGGCATTTCCAAGCTGTTCCAAAACAAAGATGCCTCACTCCGCCAGATGGTCTACCTGGTCATCAAGGAGCTTGCCAACACCGCCCAGGATGTCATCATGGTCACCAGCTCCATCATGAAGGACACTGCTGTCGGCAGCGACGTCGTATACCGCGCCAACGCCATCCGTGCCCTCTGTCGCATCATCGACGCTTCCACCGTGCAGGCCATTGAGCGCAACATCAAGACGGCCATCGTCGACAAGACCCCCTCCGTCTCCTCGGCCGCTCTTGTATCCTCGTACCACCTACTACCCATCGCCCGCGACATCGTCCGCCGCTGGCAGAGTGAGACCCAGGAGGCTGCTTCGAGCACAAAGTCCTCGGGCGGCTTCTCTCTTGGCTTTGGCACTTCGGCCTCGCACAGTCTGGCTGCTTCAAACACAAACTTCATGACTCAATACCATGCTATTGGTCTGCTCTACCAGATGCGATCCCACGACCGCATGGCTCTGGTCAAGATGGTCCAACAGTACAGTGCCCCTGGAGTCGTCAAGAGCCCTGCAGCCCGTCTCATGCTGGTCCGTCTGGCCGCAAAGCTGATTGAGGAGGATCCTGGCCTTCGCGCCCCTATGATGAAGCTACTCGACGGCTGGTTGCGCGACAAGAGCGAGCTGGTTAACATTGAGGCCGCCAAGGCCATCTGCGAGGTTGGCGATTTGACCGACAACGAGGTTATGCAAGCTGTCCACGTCCTTCAACTCTTCTTGACCTCGCCCCGATCTGTCACCAAGTTTGCTGCTATCCGCATCCTCCACAACTTTGCCTCGTTCAAGCCCGAGGCCGTCCGCCAATGCAACCCGGACATTGAGGCTCTCATCACAAACTCTAACAGATCTGTTGCCACATTCGCCATCACCACTCTCCTCAAGACCGGAAACGAGTCAAGCGTCGACCGTCTGATGAAGCAGATCTCTGGCTTTATGGCTGAGATCACCGACGAGTTCAAGATTACTGTTGTTGAGGCCGTTCGCACACTTGCCCTCAAGTTCCCCAGCAAGCAGGCCGGTATGCTTGCTTTCCTTAGTACTTCGATCCGCGACGAGGGAAGCTACGAGTTTAAGAGCAGTGTTGTCGAGGCCATCTTTGACCTTATCAAGTTTGTCCCAGAAAGCAAGGAAGATGCTCTTTCGCATCTGTGCGAGTTCATCGAGGATTGCGAGTTCACCAAGCTGGCTGTCCGCATCCTTCACCTACTGGGAATGGAAGGACCCAGAACTGCCAACCCCACCAAGTACATCCGTTACATCTACAACCGTGTTGTACTTGAGAATGCCATTGTGCGTGCCGCTGCTGTCACTGCTCTGGCCAAGTTCGGTGTTGGTCAGCAAGACCCAGACGTCAAGCGCAGTGTCAACGTTCTTCTGACCCGCTGCCTCGACGATACCGATGATGAGGTCAGAGACCGTGCAGCTCTCAACTTGCGCTTGATGAAGGAGGATGACGACATGGCTAGCAAGTTCGTCAGAAACGGTAAGATATTGCTAACTCTTGCATGTCTGGTAAACGTGTGCTAATCTTTGTCTANNGACTCGATGTTCTCTTTGCCTGTTCTGGAGCACCAGCTTGTTATGTACGTGACGGCAGACTCATCGGCTGCCTTCTCTCAGCCTTTCGACCTCAGTTCCGTCCCTGTCGTTACCCGTGAACAGTCACTCGCCGAGGACCGCACAAAGAAACTCACAACCGCGACTCCCACCCTCAAGGCACCTTCAGCCGGACCTAAACCTGCGGCTGCTCGTGGTTCAGCGGAAGCTATCGCCTCGGCAAGCGCAGCTGCTCAGAAGTATGCTCAACAACTGCAAGCCATTCCCGAACTTGCTTCGTATGGAGGCGTTCTGAAGAGCAGTGCTATCGTCGAGCTGACCGAGAGCGAAACCGAGTATGTTGTTACTGCCGTCAAGCACTTGTTCAAGGAACATGTTGTCATTCAGTACGACATCAAGAACACGTTGCCCGACACAGTTCTCGCCGATGTAACAGTAGTCTGCACACCGGCAGCCGTCGACGAGTCAGAAGAGATCGGTCTGGAGGAAGAGTTCACCATTCCTGCTCCCATGCTCAAGACAGATGAGCCCGGTACTGTTTACGTCTCCTTCAAGCGCCCCGAAGGTCAAGAGTTCTCGGCAGCAAACTTCACCAACGTGCTCAAATTCACAAGCAAGGAGATTGACCCGTCGACCAACGAGCCCGAAGAGCACGGCTATGAAGACGAATACGAGATCTTTGACTTGGATCTTGTCGGCTCCGATTACATTGTTCCCGCCTTCGCTGGCAACTTTGACAGCATTTTCAACAGCATCCCCTCTGACGACGAACACGAAGCCGAGGAAACCCTCCAGCTTTCCAACGCCAAGACTTTGGCCGAAGCAACCGAGTTGCTCGTCAAGAGTCTGGGCATGCAACCCCTTGAAGGCAGCGAAGTGACACTTTCTGCAAGCACACACAGTCTGAAGCTTTACGGCAAGAGTGTGACGGGCGGTAAAGTGGCATCGCTGGTCAGAATGGCATTCAGTGCCAAGAGCGGCGTTACCATCAACATCAAGGTGCGAAGTGAAGAGGACATGTTGGCAGCTCTGGTCATTGGAGGAGTTGCATGATGGGCTTAAGGTGATTGTGGGGGAACAATTGGCGTTTTATAATGGAGGAGCATGAGATCCAGCGTGTGTATGTTTTTGTATCTTTTTGATTATGGACGGTAGAAAAAAGCGTCTACGAGTCGTTTTTTGTTTCTTGAGTCTTTAATTGTATCATGTTTGTTTTCAAGAATGTGACTTACAAGGGAAAGGACAAAACACAATGTTCTTCTACCTCTGAGAACTGATTCAATGACATCTAGACAATCTGCTGCCGGAGAATTGGTATGTCCCTGTCCTAAAACATTCTACCTCCAGATATGATACAATATACGGCAACGATCACTTTCTAACTTGGACAACACACACGTACATGCAAAAAGTTTATACTCGATATCGACATTATATACCCCTCGAACCCCCTATCTCCAATAACCATCCACATTGAAAACCATCTCCAAAAGACCACACAACCATCATGGGATAAATATATAGAACAAGAAAAGAAAGGAAAGAGAACAATATCACAAGAGGCAACTAGACATCACGATAAATGCCTTGCCAATCACCCTGCTGCTGACCATTCCCCGAGGGATAAGGTCTAGGTCCCATAGCTCCGCCATTGCCATAATACCTTTTTTGTTGGCCTCGCCCAGAACTTTGTGGTGATTGTTGCTGGAGAGGAGGAGGAGGAGGCATCATCATCCCGCCAGCAGAACCGGGTCTGGTATTCTTCACCTCTGGGATGCCGTCGAAGCCGTTTGAGCTGCCTGGTCTGCTGTTGCTGTAGCCTCTGGTATACATGCCGGGTGTGCTGGCTTGTTGTGGCGGTCCTGGTGATCCGACGCTGTATCTGGGATACCAGTCCTGTTGGGTCTTTGACATGAGTTGGGCTTCTGTGGGCGCGGGCATGGGGACTTGGTATGGTTGCGTGGTTCCGTACATAGAAGGAGACGACGATCGTTGCAGAGCCCCCGAGCTGGAGTTGCGGTACAGTGGTGGCGCGGCAGCTTGGATGTTGGTCATACTACCAAAGGATGCGTTTCTTGAATGCGAGGGCGAGCCGGCAGGGCTTTGTCTGACAGGTGAGCCCGACATTGCGGGTTGAGGGAAGTAACCTTGTTGCTGCTGCTGTTGCTCCACAGAGCCCCAAGAGAAGTTGCGTCCGGGTGGCGGTGGCTGCTGTCGTGGCCCTCCAGCCCATGAGGGTGTGCGTTGGTAGTTCTGAGGAGTTGTAGTATCATACTGCTGGCTGCCTCGCTGACCGCGCAACGGACTAGGAGACATCGATCTGTAGTCAGATGGAGCATTGTAGCGAGGCTCGTGACGGTATCCTTCACTGTGAAGACGACGAGTTGGCTGCATTACTGGCGACTGCTGTTGCTGAGGTGGTTGCATAGATTGCCAGGATTGGCCTGTCACTGTGGGCTGGATTTGGGCCAAATTGCCTTGCTGCTCCTGGTGATAGGAGCTTCTTCTGGACATCGTGGGTGTGATTTGAGGCAGCGTGGCCTGCTGGTCTTGGTGGTAAGAACTTCTTCTCGAGGTTGGCGCATACCATCCACCTGGAGGTGGCAGTGCACCGCTCTGCTGGTCAGGCTGTTCCGACCACTGGTGTGAAGGTTGCATACCGTTCTCCATGCCATAGCCCATACCCATAGGTATAGGTGGTGGAGGGATGTTCTGCGGAGACATGTTGTTCTTTGTCCTTGTCGCTGCAGCAGCTTCTGGGATGCGTTCGGGTTGAGTCTTAGGCATGCCCTTGACCAATTTGTTGGTTTTCTTAGCCTCCGAGTTGGATCGTCCAAAGATCGAACCAAGTCGCGAGAAGCGTTTGTTCTTCTTCTCGGGATCAGGCGTGCCGGGTGTGCCGGGTGTACCAGCAGAAGTAGATGCGCGCTGCATCTTCTTGAGTGTGTTGCCTCTCGAGCTACCACCTGATATCTCTCTAGCCTTTTGTGCCGCGGAAGTTGGTTGTGCCGGGACTTGCTGCTGCGAGCCAGCTTGGCCGAAGTCGTTACCACGACTCTGTCTTCCATCCGAATTCATGCCAGATAAACCAGAAAAGCTCGAGCCGCGACTGAGTGCGCTGAAAAGGCCAGAGCGACGCTTCTCCCTGTTTTCCTGTGCGGAAGCCGTCAATGGGACTTCGTCACCAGAAAAGGTACGTTGATGGTCGAAGACTACTGCATTTGGATTGATGCGTTCGACCTGTACTGGGCTGTGCACCGGACGGACCGGACTTCTTATAGAGAATCTGCTCCTTCTCATTGAGCTTTGGCTCATGTCAGGAGGCCCAACGCCAGGCAGCTGATACTCGCTACCATGCTGTCGAGGATCCATGACTGTCGGCGAGAAGGTCCGATTGATTGGCTCCTCATAAATTATCTGCTCGCTGCTCATAGTACTAGGTTGGCTGTACATCGCGCCTGGTCCAACAAAGGGTCCTGGAGCCATCGGTGCATTGAACTGATCATTCTGCCAATGCCCTTGCGTCTCGACAGGCGACTGCACGATTGGGGCCATGCGACCCACTTCGTAGGGAGCTGGCACGAGAATAAGATTCTGAGGCGGGGCGGTGCTTGGCTGCTCTGATCGTGCGCCGGGAACAGCACTGGCATCCTCTGACGAGTATGCGCCAGGCGCAGTTGTACTTCTTTGCTGCTGAGCGGGTGCCATCTCAAGGAAAGAGACTGGCGATTCAGCACGACTCACAGGTCCAGAGGCGATACGTTGGCCAGAGACAGATCTAGCCTTCACTGGGGAAGCTGTTGCATCTCCTTGACCTTTGTTGAGCCCAACCAACGATGTACCTGAGTTCTTCCATTGCCAGGACGACTGTCTTGATTGTGATTGAGGGCGTTGCTGTGATGGGAGACTGCTGCGGCTGACAATTCGAGGTCTGGAGTCATTTGTCTCTTCATCTATGTTCTGAGGCTCAGGGGCGACCTTCTCGGCAGTAACAGGTAATTGCGTAGTCGCCTCGGCAAGCAATGGGCTCACGCTTCTCTTGAGAGGCACCGAGTTTTGTGCCAAGTCGTTGTCATCAGGACCTAGGCTGGAAACCGAAGATCGACGAGATGATGGCTGTACATCAGGACCTGCTTGTTGAGGGACAGGACGGCGTGTCGGACTTCTGTTGATGTCTGAAGTGTGCTCAACAGGACGGGGACGTTCTGGTGCAACATCATGAGTGTCTGACGATAGTCCAGCATCGTGCGAAGCTAGAGCTGAAACAGGCATATCGACTTTCGATTCAGATGCGACTTCCTCCACATGCGAAGGCGCAGCTGATTCAGGGAGAGCGTCAACAGCGACTGCCTTCGAAACTTCGTCGCCATGGTCCTTGCTCAGCTCAACCGAGCGCGTCGTTCTTTTCATCGGCTCGTCATTCTCGTCCTTGGGTTTGATGTTTTCATTGGACTCGCGCGAGTTCATCGATCCACCAAACGCAGGACTCGGCAAAAGACCAATCCTCTTGAATCTTTCATTCTCGAGATCCTTGTCCAACGTGCCTGGCTTGTCTTCCGTCCATGGAGCAATGTATGCATCGGCGCTGCTGGGTGGTATGGTTAATGCAGAAGGCTTTTCTACCGTCGGAGACACAACGACTTGTGGTCCTTCCATAGGTGACTGTAGAGCACTCGCTGCCGACTGAGACAACGATCGCTCTGCAGAAGACCCACCACCCAAACGGCCGAACGCTGTGGAGAAACGGTTGTTGGCTTTGCTGCCACGCTCGTCCGTGACATTCGGGGACGTGGGCGAGGCAAGCGCGGCATTGCTGGATGTGGCGCGTCCGGAAGCCTGTGAAGATACACCTATCAACATACGTTCTTTCAAGTCTTTTGGAATGAGTGATGAGTTGGGGGATTATTCAGTTAACATTACGCAGCCGAAACGGTACATGCAACCCGTCATTCAGATCATTAATGCCTCCCATCCAAGGTCAACGCTTATGCTGAAGTCGCAAAGAAACAAGTCCGCCGGCTGGGAAAGCGACCGCCAAAGGAAAGTATCGCAGGAACATGACGTTGAATCGTTAAGATGCATGTGGCAAGAGAATCAAGAAGAACATCAAAAAGATCAGTGAGGGGGATTTCGAACAGAAGGAAAGAATCAATCTACCTTCTCGCTTCCACCTTCTCGAAGCTTTCCCTTGGCTCTTGCAAATAGGCCCTTAGCTCCTACGGTGGCCTTACCACCAAACATGCCGGCGGAATGCAACAAGTCCTTGCCCTTGGTCTGCATCTTTTCCACGCCTCCGTGCTGTGCCGATGGTGAGCGAAGAGCTGCATTGGAGTTCTGGCGGTCGACAGTGGAAGGCGTCTGACTAGGATCAGCTGCGTGTGAGCCCGAAGGCTCCCTGTTCGTAACGCCACTAAGACCCTTTCTAGCCATCTTCATGATGTTTCCAGGCTGAGGCTTGTAACGAATGCTGCCACCAACTGCATTTGTCGTCGCAGGCTTCTTTGCTGCATCTACTACAACATGTGCATGCTCGGGATGAGAAGAAAGAGTCGAACTAAGCCAGCTACCGAGACCAGTGTCCATTGAAGCAATCTGCTCTCGCGAAGAGTTGTACGTGTTGACACGCTCATCGACCGACTTCAACGCCATGATCTCTCTGACAGTAGGAATGCGAGCTGCCGTGTTTGTGGTCGTGGTGGGCGTCAAGGGAGTCTTGCTTTCCATAGGAATTGTGGGAAGTGGTTGTTCACCAATGGGCTCCTCTGTCGAGGTTGGCAGTTCAACCGTAGGAGGAGCGTCTGCATCGGTCATTGTCTCCTCCCTAGTGTTCACTGCAGGAATATCCGGCGATGCCAAAGGCGAAGGCAGACTAACGGCAGCCTGTAGAGGCGGTCCAGCAGATTCCTCGATTGTTTCGGCTAGGACACTCCTGACAGACGAGGCACTCGACTCACTGCTGCTGCTCAGATTCGTGTTCACTACATGGAGCCCGACGCCAGATCTGGGTCGCTCGTAAGAAGCACGTTTGACATCCTCGCCGACCTCACCCCACAGGCTAGACGCGCTCTGGTCTCTTTCGAAACTGAAGCGCTTGCCAAGGAGACCAGCGTCCACAGCCTGGCTTGTTGTTTGCGATGCTGTAGGCTCAGCAACAACTGCAGGCACATTCGACCTAGGCTGGGTTTCAGCAGTTCGGAGGCCTTCAGTCTTCTGGAGCTCTCTGAGGGTTGCAGGCGCGTCCAGAGCATCCTGATCAAGAATCTGCTGATTCTCAGAATGTATCTGGGGCGTGAGACTTCTTTCAATCTCTCTGCGCAAACGGTCGCTTTCCATATCAGCAGGCGAATAATCAGATACTGGAGTCATTGCGTCTGAGTTGATGCGCAGTGTTGGAGGAGGGAAGTAACCAGACGCCCCTGAGATGTTGAGCCCATCAGGAGTGTCCTTGGCTGGGGGTGTGGGATCAACACTGGAAGCGATAGATGAAGCCTTACGGTCGACCATCAAAGGTCTAAGGTAGACATCGCCTACTGATCGTCGAGGTTCAGTCAAATCCTCCTCCTGTGATTGTGGTTCTGTCTGAGCAAAGTCTCTAGTGCCATGGTTCTGACCGAACGAGGATAATAGCGCGGCGCCTAATGCTTCTCCTGCATTCTTCAGTGTATCCACGGGGCTCGTCTCTTTGGGTTGGATGTCCCTGTGAGCAAGCGGTTGTTTCACTGTTGCAGGTGTGGGATCGAAGTCTTCTGTGGAGGGGAATGTTGCCTGCCTAGGAGTGCTCTGATCAGGCTGAACGTCATCTCTTGTGTCTTCAACAGTACGCCTGGTAGCCTCTTGTGCCACAGGTATCTCTGTTCCAGGAGTTCCTACATATGACACCCACTCGCCAGGCAAGTGTGGGCGGAAGCTAGGACCTCTGGTAGGGTCTGGACGAGTCGAGGGGTCTTGTTCGATAGATTCAACAACTTTGTCGTCACCAGTTACATCACTAGTATCGCTGGTGGTGCTGTCGAAAGTGCCACTCCTCCTCAAGGACATGTTGTCGCTCTTCTGTGAGCCAAAAGACATGGCAGAATTGCTCCTCGAGAGAGTGTGAAGTTCATTGTACTTTCCTGCAAGATCACGGACTCTTCCAGGCCCAGGTGATCCTTGCCGCGAGATCGGAGAAGAACTGCGATCAATAGGGCTCCCAATCACGGGTGATCTAGGACTCCCGATTACCGGGGATCTTACTCTCTCATGAGTTTGCAGGAAATCTGCTCTGGCAGCCTTCGCGGCTTCGGCAGTATCGATTGGCGAGCTCGAAGACGCATCCGCAGCGATATCTGACTCCCTACGAGTGTAGTCTGCTGAAGGCGCGATGACACGAACCGAAGCTACAGGAAGAGGATTGCTAGGCGGATCGACAGGTGAAGCGGCTTGCTCGTCTTGCAGGCTCGTGCTCTCTGCTGACATTGGGGTCGAGAGTCTCTTAGTATATTCTAACTGAGGTGTTCTGGCAGGGCTGTTGCTGAAAGACTCGGCTGATACATGGCGAGAGTGTGCAGGGGAGTGTCTCTTCGGCATGATCTGTTGTGAAGATGACGGACGTGAGCTGGGACTGGCGGGCACACTGCTTTCCTCAGCGATAGGACCCATCTCTCTGTTATCAGCAAGGCGGGCTTTCGCTTCAGCGGTCGCCGCACTCGGTACACGGCTCATGATGGGACTGATCCCTGCCGTGTCGGATCCACGACCTGACTGAGAATTGTCGCGAGAGATGGGCGTAGGAGGCACAGACAAGTCGTCTCGTCGCTCGAACGCTTGACTCACGGCATCTTGCAGTTCATGGGAAGCATCCTCAACACTGTTGATTTCAGCAGGTGGTATAGGCTCAGTATTGGTAGTGGTCGGCGAGAGATTATCGGCAGCATTCAGCGTACTTGACAACTCGGAAGCATTCCAGAAATCTGAGCCGAATCCAGAAGCGACACGGCTGACTGCTGGCAGAGCAGAACCCAGTGAGGCACTTGCCTCTTCTACACTGCTTGTTTCAGCAGGTGCAGCAGGAGCAAAATCTGCGCCAATGGGTCTGGCCAGAACAGGACTTTCGACAACAAAGCCTTGGTGTTCTTCATGTCTGACAGGAGTCTGTTCAATCTGGTTCTTCGCTTCTTGCTCCCTCAAACGCTCCTCTTCCATACGCTTGTAGATATCGGCGGGACGGATGAAAGGCAGAGCTTTGGCAGGGTTGGGAGCAGCAGAAGCGCTCAAGNNGTTGGCGAGACAGGCTCTTGAACAGGGGGTTGCTGCGGGGTTTGACCAGGCGAAGATGGCAGGCTGGTCTGTAGACTGCTCTTTCTAGCAGGGAAGTTGGCAGGGATANCGTTCGCGAACGGCCTGAGGAGAGGTATTCGTCTTCAAGGGTGGCGGGACATGAGCGATCTGGGAAAAGTCGCGGCGTATGCCATAGTCATTCTGTGGTTGCGCCGCTGGCTGGAGAGGTTGCGGCTTGGTGGGAGTTGTATGCGCAGGGGGAGGCGGCGGCTGCTGCTGCTGGTGCTGCTGCTGTTGTTGACCAGAAGAGAAGGCAGTGACTTCCTCGCCAGCCTCGAACGAGTTCCGCCGTGGTTGGGCAGCAGGCAGGGGAAGGTCCTGCTTGTCGTCGTAACTGCCGTACTCGTCGTAAGGGTCATAACCGCCCCAGTCGTCGCCGTCGTAAGAATAGTTCTTGGCCTCTGCCCATTTGCGCGTTTTACTGCGATTCACATTTGTTTTGTAAGACGTGCCCGGCGGCTGGGTGACGGGGTTGAGCAGTTGCTGGTTGCTGCGCGCTGCGTTAGTCGTGGCGAGGGACAAGGCGAGGGTCGCACATACAAGNGGTGAACGCGCGCCGTCTCGATCGTCGGAAAATTGGTATGGGCGTTCCATATCCAACAGGTCAGTCTACTGCTGCACTCTCATGGCATAACAATTGTTCGAATCCCCGCCGTTGTTGCCCGTGGGGGTTGTGCTTTGGCCGTCGTCGCGACTGAATGTCGACACCACGACGTGACCGAAGATGTGTCAGAGCAGAGTCTGGAAAGTCTCAGGTGACGGGAATAATATGCTTTGAGAGAAAAGCGAAGGCTAGGGGGGCTGTCATGCGGGTTTCAACCTTCTTGCAAGAGCCGAACTGACGACCGTGACCAAATCCAAGTTTCGCTGCCAACCTAACGCTCCCCGACCGAGCCTGCACCGACTTGGTTTCACCTTGGCCCCTAGCCTGCATCATTCCTCTGGTATCTATATCGCAATATCGTCTTATCTCTGCCACTGCAATGCTGCTTATTTGCAACTCACGAGAACTGCCTACAGAATCCGCTCTGCAGTGCGACTCTGCCCCCTCAACCATTACTCAGCCTGCCTCGTATACCGCCTCGTAATGCTTCATCTTGGCGCCCAGTCGTCGTATATAACAAGACGTCATGCTTCCTTCGAATGTTCGTCTGTTTGCAGCTAAATTTGTATATCTTGACACGATGAACAAGTGTCCACGTGCAGTCAGGGTCGCCAACGACAAGGATACCTGTTTGTAGCGTAAGTTGAGCCTAACCAGGGGTTCATGCACGACTGGTAGTACCTACGGAATCTTCATATCCACACAACGTCAATCCTCATTTCTCGTCCTATCCATTTCGTATGAGCCAATACCATCCTATTCAGTCCTTAGATCCAGGACCACTCTCTCTGTCCTTTAACATCCAGTTCCCGCCCACAATCAACGTGCCCAGAACAACAGGAACTCCCATCAACCACGTTGCAGTCTTGCGAGCATACGTTCGTTGATCTTCCGTCATTCCGTCTGCTCGGAGTGCTTCCATGCCAGGTCTCATGGCGTTGATCTCGGAGAATAGATGACCGACTGACGAACCCGAGAGTGACGGTCTGTGTATCTCATCTTGTACTCTTCTTCTTTTGGTAGTTGCCATAAGAGCAGACTTGGTGGAGAAGCCTCGAGTGCCCTTGATGCGGCTGACTTGGCTCGTCATACGCTTAGAGAGCAGCATTTCTGGTTTGTCTGACAGAATGTTTCTTGGGGATGGATTCAGATATGGAATTGCTTCGATAAGGACGTGGTGTTCTATCTTCCGAGACAAACATCTGTATCTATATAAGGAATCCGCACGAGCCGCCTATGTCATAGACTCCCACGGACTTAGACGGCGATATGCTCTCAGCAAATACAAACGCACGGCTAACAACCATCAATCCCCATACCGCAGCAACCACCACTCTCGCTCCAAGGACGTGCCATGCTACCATCCTCAGCTCTCCGCCGCACCCACCTCACAACCTCCCACCTCCCAACTCCAACCCGCAACCTCTCACTCCTCTCCTCCTCACCCACCACAACCATGTCCTCCTCCTCTTCCTCCCCAAACCGCAAACTCAAAATCCTCATGATACACGGCTACACCCAAAACGGACCCCTCTTCCACGCAAAAACCCGCGCCCTGGAGAAGAACCTGGAAAAAGCATTCCCCGCCGCCCCAAAACCCGGTTTCTTGCCTTCCTACCCCGGCGGCGTTGAATTGGTATACCCGACCGCACCGCTGAAGCTATCTGTAAACGACATTCCGGGCTACGATGTGGATGGCGCTGCTGGAGATGAAGAACCAGAGGCGTACGCGTGGTGGAGGAGAAAAGGCGATGGAGAGCCTTTTCGCTATGAAGGCATGGAACAAGGATTTTCCACCATTGCGGCGGTGATTAAAGAGCAAGGACCTTTTGATGGGTGTATAGGGTTTTCTCAGGGCGGTGCGTGTGCGGGCATGCTCGCGTCTTTGTTGGAAGCAAACCGCAGAGAAGCGTTTGAGAAACAGCAGTTGAAGGGTGGTATGCGTTACCCCGAGAGTTTTGAAAACGATACGGGATTCATGACAGATGTGATCCAGGAGCCGCTCAAGTTTGCGGTGAGCTACAGTGGGTTTGGGGCTGCGCCGAATGAGTTGTACACTGCGTTCTATGAGCCAAAGATCAAGACGCCCATGTTGCACTTTATCGGTAGTGTGGACACGGTGGTTGAAGAGTCGAGAAGTCTGCGTCTCGTAGATGCTTGTGTGACCGGCAGGGGTGTCGAGGGTGGTGTTGCTAGACTTGTCTACCACCCTGGCGGCCACTTCCTGCCCAGCAGTCAAAAGCAATATGTCGCGGCCTTGGTGGCTTTCATCAGAGAAGTCGTTGGCGGACCACCAGAAGACTCACTAGAAAACAAGAAGGAAGACAAGGCCGAAGACATGGACATGCCATTCTAATAGATTCAGATGATAGAAGCTCATGGATCATGGTGCATTTCGTGGGTCTATAGAGAGATTATACTAGTACATAGCCAGTTCTCAAGGCTTACCGAACCTTGCTCAGTGCCTTCTCGCCCTTGTTGGTGGGCTGGATTCTGGCCATCATCTCCTCCTTGGTGATGAGATGGTCAATTCTTTCGAGATGGCCGAGCAGACTCTTCATGTTGCCTGACCACTCGTTGAGCACCTCGTCTGCGTCGCGCCTCTTCTCGAAGCTGACGAGCCTGGCGGGACGGTCGATCTTGGCGTAGATGGTCTTGCTCACGACAAGATCACTGATGTACTTCTCCGTCTCTTCCTCGCTAAGGTCGAGCAGTTCTGTCAGACGCTTGAAGTGGACTCTGGTGTAGTACTTGGCAATGACTCTGACGTTGTGCTCAATTACACGCTTGCGAAGGTCCTGCCAGCGCTTGTGGGCCTTGGGGTCGGCAGTGTTCTCGGTAGCATCAAAGATATCGGTCTTGCACAGATGGGGCCCGTAGTTCTCGGCGACAGCGGGCCAGCGCATGAGCTCGGGAACGGTGAAGAGGTTTAGGAGGGCGGCGTCGTGTGAGATTTGTGAGTTGCGAGAGTCGCGGTGAATTCTGTGAAGGAGATCTGACTGCTCGTTGTCGTAAGGGGCGAGGATGATGAAGAAGACAATGCGTTGCAGAGCAGCTCTTAGTTGCTCAGGGTTGTTCTCGACGGCCTCGGTATCCAGAACTTGACGGTAGTGCTTGCAGGCGTCGAGGTACTTGTCGTCATGCTTGGCCAGGGTAATTTGCTGCTCGTAATAGCGCAGCTTCAGATCTGTGACATCGTCTTCGGGCTCGACCGGTGCGTCGTCGGGGCCACGCTTCTTCTCCTCCTCTTCACGCTCCTTGCGCTCCTTCTCCAACTGCTCGGCTGTCTTCTTGGGCTTACGGGCAAAGTAGCGAGTGCTGATCTTGCGGCTCAAAATGCTTGCTTGTGTCCAATCGCCCTTCTCGATGCAGAGTGCAACTTGCTCCAGGATGAACTCTGTCTTTTCGCGGCGGGTCATGGAACCAAAAGTCTCGACCTGCAGCTCGCACAGAATGTCGGTGGCGGCAGTGATATCTCCTTGGCTCTTCTTGATGTTGGACAGGATGCGAGTGACTCTGGCTCTCTCGACTTCGACAAAGATCTTTCCCTCGGTAACAGTGCGGAGAGTCTCGATCAGGGACAGCTTGGTGTCGACGTTGGGGGTGTCGTCAATGAATTCCATGGAAACCTGGACCATCTTGGTGATGGCCTGTTTGAGTTGACCATGCTTCTTGGACAGAAGCTGGACCTGCTCGTTCAGCAGCGGCCAGTCTTTGGCTTCTTTGCATATCGTAACGATGGAGACAACGAGTCTGGATGTGGAAGGGAGGTCCGACGCCTGNGATCTTGTTAGTGACGTTGGTCGATGCGATGGACGGCGGGTGGAGCGCACTTGTCTGGTCTGCTTCTCTAGGGCGAGGAGCTTCTCGATGGCGCCTTGTACGTTGCTCTAGAATAGGGTCAGCCAGAGTGAGAGATGTGTCGGACACACGACAGAGCTACCTTTNGCCAGGTCTTGAGCTTCGGGAATGGCCTTGTCGACCTCTTTGGTGAAGTCTCTGTCTGCTTTCAGGCGACCTTCAGACATGATGGGTGGCGATGTGTAGTGTGTAGAGGGGGAGTTCAGGTGATGGATGGCAATCAAATGGGAGAGCTTGTAGATGTTGGACAGTCGCAGCGGCGACCAAGACCAATCGTCACTGTCCCGACGCGCCAAGACCGGCGTCCAGCTCGCCGCAAGCCGTCGTACCTGCACCTGCACCTGCGTCGTTGCGACATTCCATCTGCTCCATCAGACACATCCACAAACATGTCCGAGTCAGCAAAGATTACGTGAGTGATGTTGTTGTATCTATGCGCTCTGCGAACTGCAATGCTAACCTCCTCACAGCGACCTTCTGCAGAAGCCGCGCAGTGAGCTCACGTAAATCCCTCCCCGATTCCTTCTCCATCGCATCGACTAACATCCGGATAGCGAGTACGAAATTGCTCGCGTCGAAGAGCACGAATTTACTGCTGGTCCTCTCTCCATTCTTCAAACCGCCGTCCGCAACCACAACCAGGTCGTCATTTCGTGTCGCAACAACCGCAAACTCCTCGCCCGCGTAAAAGCATTCGACAGACATTGCAACATGGTCCTCGAGAACGTCAAGGAGATGTGGACCGAGTTCCCGAGAAACAGCCAGGGAAAGAAGGGCAGAGGTGTCAACAAGGACCGCTTCATCAGCAAGATGTGAGTCGTTATACTTGGTCTGAATGTACGAACTGAAGCTGACAATATGGACTTGCAGGNNTTCCTGAGAGGAGACTCGGTCATCATGGTTATTCTTACTTGAGCGGCTTTTTGGCCATACAAGATGCGACGATTATACAACGCGACCCCCACCCGGCGTTAGGGAGCTTTCACAACAATGTGCATCTCCTTACTTGGACACGGATCGAGGCACCAAAAAGACGGTTACGAACGGGAAACGGCGTTATCAAGGCGCGAATTGGACGGTTCTGGAGGCAGTGCGACGAACAGCATTGCCACCTTTTCTCAGGAGGCTCTGGCTTCCGAGACTTCCAGACTGTCTCTCTTAAGGCAGCAAATAAATGTTCAAAACCTGCTCTTCGCACGAAGAAGAGAGATGATCCACACGAGCCACTTCTTCAGGTGATGCATGTCAATGTAATGACACTTTGATGTGATAGTAGCATGGGTATCAAAAACAGTATAGACAAAGCTGCTAAACATGACAAACAGGACCTTCTTTCCTCAGTAGAAGATGAGCTCAATCTTCTTCATCTTGTCCTCATTGTACTTCTCCTTGAAGCTGGGTCTTGTCAACAGCTTGATCAAGGGGCTTTCCGTATCTTTCATGTCAAGAATTCCGCGCTTCTTCGAATCAATATGTGAAGCATCAATGATGATTCTCTCAAGTCTGCCGGCCGATAGAGCGCCNTTGAGATCGTTAGCATCCACCGCAGACTTTGCAACATGCTCAAACTTACCATCGTCGAACAGATCAATCAGTCTCTGAGGTGTACCCACACCCATACCAAGTTTTGACTCCTTTACCATCTTGATAGCATCTTGCAGTTTAATGTGCTTGGCAAACAGCTTCGCGATGAAAGAGTCCTTGGTCTGGAACTTGCGCAGCGATCTTGTCAATTCGGCAGCTCGGATTCCAGAGCCAGCAATGACGATTGTGTGTGGTGTTGACTTTTGCTTGACCGAGTCTGAGAGGGTCTTTCCTGGCTTGTCGCTTCGTCTCTCGTCTTTAAATTGCTCGATGAAGGCGGGTAGGTTCTCCAGGTTGCGTGGTTGGTCCCAGGATGTGGTATCTACGATGGCGTGTGCTGTCCCCCGTCAGTACAGTCCTGGGCTGTCGCATAGATCTCACCAACATGGTATGTGCATGTCCTCCAACTCCATGTCGCTCAACTCGTTGTGGAAACGCTTGGTGCGCTGGGCAACGTGGTCGGCAAGCAACTGGCTGTCCATGTGGGCAATAGCATGGTTGACTCCAGCCTCGAGATCCAGGGCGTCTTCCTCAATATCCTTGGGCTGCTTTGCCTTCTTTGCATTCTTGGCCTTCTTGCGCTTTGCGGCCTTGGTTTGTGTAGCTGGTGCTTCGTCTTCGTCTCCGTCTTCACGCTTGCGCTTGGATCCAGAGGGACGAGTCTGGGGCTCGGGTGACGTCGATGGCGACAAAGGTTCCATCAAGGGGATGCCGACACCTCCTTCTTCCGCGTCTGACATTTCTTGCTTGACCATTATGGTGGATGTGTGATTGCGAGACACTGCTTGAAAGACGCTCTTGCCAAAGACAAGTCCGAAAACTTTCCCGCTCCTTCCCTTATCGATAAGTCTCGAACCTTAATTCGACCAGCTCAACGCGGCAGCCAACCACTCACCTTCAAGTGACCCTATACAAACATTCATCGTCGCCGTGTTTGTTTTCCAATGAACGCGAATCATGTAGCCAAGATGGCGTCGACTGACAACACAGTCTATTTGCAACTCTCAATCACTCTTCTCGTCGCTCTCACCGCCGTCTGGTACTTACAAGCCGGTACGTCATTTCGTAACCCCGAGCCGAGGCGCCCGTCTCCGCTAGGTATACCAAACATCAGACTGATTGTCAGCAGAGAACGACACTCCAGTGAACTCACAAGACATGAATTCATTCCGATCAGGGAACAAAGACAATATGGATGAAAGGCTAAATCTGCTTGCTCGACTGCCCGAGGAGATTTTACATGAAACTTTACAATACCTTGATGATCACAGCTTGGCCAACTTCGCTCAAGCATGTCGCTGGTCATACGAGAAGGCGACTCCCTTACTGTGGCACAACGTTGATCTCATAGACTGCAGCACAACAAACCCTGCAACGCCTGATCTGAGCGACGAACACGATGATAGTCCTATCATTCGCAAACTCCTGGTTTTGGCAAGCAATCCGTGGATCGCCTCCCATGTCCACACTTTGACACATCGCTGTCATCTACCACCGCCTGCTATCTTTTATGAACTGCCGAGGATCAACTTCCAAGGTCGCACGCTGTCTCATGACAGGAGGACACTTCGGCTATTGGACAAGGCATGCCAGAATCTCACTAGCACACACACACTACGGATCATCTTCGGCCACTGGAACCTCACCCGTGGTCTTCTGCTTGGACTGCTAGGTAATTCAAAAGGTTCTACCATTAGGCACCTCTGGCTCGAGAATTGTAGCATTGCTGGCATCCCGCAAAGACTACTGCAGACATTCGACCTCAGGGCGTTAGAGAGCCTTCGGTTACGTCGGTTACCACTGCTAGCCAACACTGGAAGACATGACTCACAAGAAGTATACACTCGAGGCCCATTCCCGGACTGGCGAAATGACAGAGCATTTGAAATCAGGCAGGATGGCCGTGGTGGTGTGATCAAGACCTCAACTGAGCTCTTCAGACATCAAGAAGCACTCATCCGTAACCTAATCATAGCCCATAGTCCTCAAGCAGACGAGTCAGATATCGAAGCAGCCAGAAAACAGTTCGATCTCTCATTCAAGGAAGCTCATAGCTTTGACGAAGAGATATACAAGAAAATCCCTGACATTGGCGGGCTAATCTCTTCGATTCAGCAAGAACTGTCAGACGAAGAAAAATCTCCCACAAACAGTGTGAAGCAGCTCCTCGATCGAAACCATCCAGATTACGCCTCATCTGATACAGATCCGTACCCTACATTCATGCACATCCTAGAGCATTCCACGACTTCTCTCACCTCGCTGAACCTAGATTGGGTGCTCTTCAGAAGGACAGACCAACGCGCTTCGTCCGAGTCAAAAGCAAGTCTAGAAGCGATGTTCAGCAGGATGTTCAAGCTACACTTCCCTCATCTTCGCGCTTTCCAATTCCGGAATGCAGTGATACCCGAATCCGAGCTGCCGCAAGATCTCTATCTCTTTGATACGTGTGGACTGACTTCCGATTCTACATTTGACGCAGACATGTGCGTAAGCTGGTTGGAGTCACATCGAAGGCTCCGATCTTTAGCTTGGCCAGCCGATCGCTTCTTCAGGCACAAAAACACCACGAAATCAGCACTCCAACAAAGGATCAACGTCGTGATATCCAAGATGGCACGTACGCTAGAAGATCTTCGAGTCGACACGGTCTACAGCCGGAGTGGAGAATTCAAGACCGATGACTCGGACGATCCCATAGATTCAAATCGTCGCGAAAGCCGCAGGAGGTTCATATCCGAATTTGCAGCCCGCATGCAAAGTCTTGAAACCCTGAAGATGGAGGGAGGTATACCGCGAGACGAGAAACGCGAAACAATTAGAGCCTTGCGCCAGTCACCTTTGCAAAGAATTGTCATGATAGGAGTCAACAGCCCCATCGGCAATTCATGGGGCTTCGCTGGCCGAGACATTGGATCCTTAGGCATCAACGAGGATCCCAACGATTTTGACGATTTTGGCTCTCTGGAGGAGGAAGACACAGATGAGATTATACGTCTTAGCACAACGGTACCTGAGGCGGTTGGCTCTAATGAAGTCTTTGAGGCCGAGTATGGATGGCCTCCAGCTCCGCCGTTTCTGCATACACTGGCCTCATACCATGCGAATACAGTCACAGAACTCAAGTTCTGCGGCTATCGTGGAGCGCCGCTTCTCTGGAATCCTACAGCGATTACAAAATACATGCTCGCACCACTCCGCCATTTCCACAACTTACGCCATCTCATTCTATCACTCTGGCTGCATACATTGTGGGAAGACGATCACCGTGATGATGAGATTCTTGACTATTGGCTCAACACACGTTCACCTTCCACAACAGCCCTCGTCACAACATCCAACGAACCAGCTACAGGGTGGGCCGAGGAACTAGCTTCAAAATACGAACCTAGTGTCATGGCTGCAAGAATCGTGGCCTTGATGGGTCCATATATCAGTGAGCAAGCAAAATCTCAACACGGAGGTATGCATGTGAGAGCAAGTTTTTGCATCGGCTCTTACGGTGGCTTGTTTGACTTTGATGTCATCATTGGCAAGGATGCTAGTGGCAAGGATAAGTTGAGGGAGTGGAAGGGTCCGAGAGAGGAATTGCATCCTGAGAGGAGGGCTGAGAAGTTGAGAAATAGGCGATGGTTTGGCACGCTTGTAAGGAGAGATTTAGGTGACGGACAACGTAGTATGTCTGTCAGTCTGTGAAGCAGAGCGCAAGTAGCTGGACGTCGTTCCGGTCATTGCTCAATCACAGGAAGCTGGATACAGTTTAGATGCAATCTAGGATCTTGGAACATAGTCACAGATTCTGGAGAATGAGGAGAGTCAGTCAGTCTACCCCAAAGAATTACAGCGCCCACTACAGCTCAGTCTCTGAGTCTCACACACAAGCATCGAGATGCGAAAACCAACTGGTGTGGTGCTTGGGTCTCGCAGATTCGACAAAAAACGCATACATGGTCAGGTCTCGATTCTTGTGAAGCAACGGTTCTTCTGCCCTACGAAAATTGGCAACCAGAACATGTATTAGCTGTACTACTCATCAATCAATTCAAACACCAAACCCACCTCTACCCCTCCCATCCCTAATCCTAGCAACACAATACCACGCACAACTAAGCACACACAACCCAGCACCAACCCAACTGTGCGCCGGCATTTTGAATTTACTCAACACGACAATCTGAAACACACTCCTGGGCACCGAAACAAAATTCGCAGACACCGGCGACGTCGCCTTTACCAACAGCAAAAACGACGAAAAGACTCCAAAGCCACCTAGACCTGCGCAAGACATGAGGAACCAAAACCAAGGTACGTCCAAGAAATAGCAATTGCGGTTAATCTGTTGGAGTTCGCCCGAGAGGAGGACGAAGGGGATGAGGAGGGTTATTGTGAGGCAAGAGGTGTAGTGGAGGGTTCTCCAGTATGCGCGTGTTTCTTCTTTGGTGCCTGTGTTGATGGATGCAGAGTTTGAGTCTGCAGCGCTTAGTCGATCGCCTTGTGGTATTAGATCAGAGACTAGTCGGCGATAACCGCGCAGAAGAAGGATGGGGTATAGAGCGACGAAAATTGAGCTGGAAATACCGGCGACTACTGACTCCCAGGGGTCGCGCTCTCCGGGCCGTATACTGGTCATGAGTAGATTTAGTGTGGCGATCATGGCTGCTGACATGGTCTGGATCGTATTTTGTTGGCGAAGCAAGATGGCAGTGAAGATCAAAGTCAAAGGAATGACGGCGATTCTCGAAACCATGTACATGGGCATGACGGCGTATGCAAAGGAAATGTTGGATAAGACGGTCTTGGCGAGAAAGACGATGGCGACAGGAAAGACATGCTTGGCTGTGTTGCGCTGATATTCGAATAGACCACCTCCTGCGATGCCGCCAGAGCCGTGAAGGAACCAGTGCGAGATGTTGCTGAATACAGACTTGGTTTTCAAGCCTCCGGTATATCGTGTGGGTCTGTTGCCCCTGTTGTATGCTTGAGAAGGAGCGACAATGGCACCCAGCCCGATGCTTCTTAGGGGCGAAGCAAGTCCTCTGGTCAGAGCAGCAAAGCCAAGCAAAAACACATGCGTTATGCAGAGTTGCAAGAGCGTGAGGGTGAGTGGGTAAGGGAACTTGTATGTACCCGTCCAGAGGATGAATCTGTTCATGAGCAGCGTACCAAATTGACAGCCTCCGACCCAAAAANNGACCAACAAGGCCAAGTAGACGCGCCAGCCCACAGCAGTGCCGAACAAGAATTGACCAATTCCACCTTTTTGGAAGATGCGTTGTGTGCTGCTTTGTTCTCTAGCAGCATTGTCCTTTGCGACCAAGTGTCTGGTTTGAGACATGGATCGCATCTCGTAGTCCTCGTCATCTTCAAATTGTGCGGCACTTTTGGCCTTTGCGAACGGTGACGGAGAGCGTGACATATCGACGAGAGGGATCGTAGGGCTTGCTATCATTTGCTGTGCTCCAGAGGTTGACGCAGTAGGTGATTCGTTCATGATAGCTGATAAAGATGGTGGCTCAGGGGTATGGCGCTGGGCTTCGGTATCCGAGTCCAATGACAGACTTCTCTGACGCGATGCTTTAGTGAAGCTGTTCGAGGACCCAAGGAGCGAAGACGCTGGCTTGAAGAAGCTGTTGGACGCAAATGGATTCGGGCGGTTCATGGGGACATGTGGCTGCCTCGAACCTTGAAGCTATGTTTTTGGTGATGCTGTTCGTGTTTACCCGATGCTGACGACGCTCTCACGTCGGATGCGGTTCAATCTCACTGGCACACGCGAAGGAGGATCAGAGAGTCTCTTGACCAAAGTCGATTGTATTGAAACATTACTAAAAGCGAAAGAAGCCCTCCCTGGCTGCCTCGTCGAGGTCAATCATCACATGCCAATTTCCTTTCGCAGACCAAAAGCTTCATTCGACTTCCGTCACCTCCGCCCTTTGCCCGCAATTTTCTTGGCGTGAGCAGTCTCAGGGTCCACGTGCTGGCCCAAAATGGAAGGAGCTAACTCCGACACTCCTTCCTCCGGGTACATCATCCATTCGAGTCTTGTACAACATCATAATACTAGTCAACGAGTCATATCTCGAGGTCCGCATACAGTCCTGGTTGTGACAGACAAAGTCATGTCGGATCTGACAAACTTCACTTCTGTCTTCTCGTCCAGTGTTAACAATACCCGCGTCGCGAAACGAAACCGCCGCCCTCTGTCTTGCTCGACGTGTCGCGACAGAAAGTTGAAATGTGATCGCCAACGACCATGCAGTTCCTGTATCAAGAGAGGAGAGTCTTCGACTTGCGAGTACACCTCGGTGGCCGTCAAGCAAAAGCCGAAACCTCGCTCAGTCAATAGCGATGCTGCTGCAAGTCGTTTACAGAGACTCGAGGATATGGTCAACGGTTTGATGCATACTGCACCAATGAGCAATTTTGTTGTTACGCCTCCGAGTTCTTCCATCTCTCCTCAGATAGACACTCCTGCGTATTCCGAAGTCTCTGCCGGTGGCCATCTGAGCCAACAGGGAACTCAGGTCAACTATATTGGAGGAACTCACTGGGCTTCCATTCTAGAAAGCATCCATGAGATTCGCTCAGTCATGGATTCGGATTTGAATGACGACCCATCTGAACCAGCACAACCAACACCATCATCACTCAAAGCAGATCCCTTGTTTGGCCAAGAAGAGCTCCTGACCATCGACCAAGTCCGTGCAGCACTTCCCGAGCGCCACAGAGTCGACAGTCTTGTTGCATCTTACTTCAAAGAGTCTTTCTTGACTTTGACTTTTATACACAGTGCCAGGTTTCGGAGAGAATATGAAGCTTTCTGGAAGGACCCCACGTCAACGACCTTCTGTTGGTTGAGTATTCTATTCTCCATCATGTTCATGGCAGGAAAACTTGCTATTGCAAGGGGTCAAACTGCGCCTTTCGAACCGTGCAACACGAAGACCGCCGGCTCGTTAAGGATGGCTGCAAGGTGCCTCGTCGCCGGGCAATATCTCAAAGCTCAGCCATATTCTGTCGAAGCTTTGCTATGCCATTTCCATTGCGTCTATGCCCTCCACGCGGATCCGGAAATCAAACCATGGCCCATCCTCACTATGGCCACAAGACTTGCACAAAAGATGGGCTATCACCGTGATCCCACACATTTGTCAGCAAGGCTATCCCCGTTCGAAAGCGAGATGCGTCGCCGCGCGTGGCACTACATTGAGATATTCGATATCAGCATGTCAGCTCATCAAGGTATACCTGCGATGATCAACGTCGACGAATGCGACTGCCGATTTCCTGCCAACCTGTTGGACGAAGATTTAGACGAGAACACTACTGTCCTGCCACCACCGCGCTCTGATACGACTCACATCCCTATGCTGTTCTTCATCTCCAAAGCCGAAGCTGTACGTCTTATCCGTCCGGTTATTCGACATGCGTTGTCAAATCGAAGACATGACGTCGAGGAGACCAACATTCTCCACGAGAGTCTTGAAAGAAGCCATCAAAACGTTCCACCATCCTTACGTATCCGTACCATCGCGGAGACTAGTTTCGTGGATCAGGACTACCTGATCATGCAGCGTTTCATGCTCGAGCTCCAGTACCTCAAGGCGTTCTGTATCCTACACAGACCATACTTGAGTTGCAAAAAGGATGATCCTGCGTTCGAAAGATCGAGAGCGATCTGTGTGAGATCTGCACTCCGACAGCTCGACCTACAAAACGACTACTTTGAAGCTCTGCAGCCACAGGGACGTCTGTACCAGAGCAAGTGGATGTTCACCAACATCACCCTTCACGAACAGTTCGCGGCAGCCATGATAGTTTGTTTGGATCTGAACGAATCAAGATCTCAAAGGTATGCATGATCTCCACGATTGGCTCTTGTATATTTCACTAAACTTTTGTGAAGTCGCGAGGTGAGGTTACGCAAAATCGAAGCGTTACAGAAGGCCCGACATGTCTGGTCCAGCAAGAAGCCTGCATACCGTGACGCGGTTCGCGCGAGTCGTGTTCTGGGTTGTATGCTCGCAAGATTAGATGGCGAACATCCATCAATTTTGGTGTCTGAAAGTCACAACCCACAAGAAGATGACCGAAACTCAACTATTACGATACAGGAAAATCTTGTCCCGCAACAAGATGTGACAGCACTTCAAGATGCTACTTACGACATGATGGACATCACATCCCTAGAGAGCATATTCGATAATCCTGATCTGCTGAATTGGGTGAGTATCACATATGATGTATCAATACAATAATACTGATATGTGGGCAGANACGATATCGACAGCTATCTGATCGATTACAGTGGTATTAACATGTCCGAAGTGGTAGCATGAACCACGCATTGGAATAGGGGGCTGCTTGGCATGATGTGCGTCATCATGATCGCAGAGTGAGTCAGATCATGATCTTGCCCATCATTTTTCTTACGACATGATCTGACTCACTCTGCGATCATGATGACGCACATCATGCCAAGATGTCCCTCGGCGTCCAAGCTCAATTCTACCACCCGTCGACAACATGATGCACAGCTTGACCACTGTTTGTCATGAGCCAGACTGAAAGTTCCCAAAGGCCACGCAAACTACGACGCAATCGACGTGCATGTGATCAGTGCAGCGCTCGTAGTGTCAAATGCCGACCTGCTGACGGAGAGCAAGGGCAGTGTCAGAATTGTGTTGATTATGGCGAGGCTTGCACTTCCCTCCGCCCTATGGCCCGGCGAGGCCCCAAGCCGAGATCAGCCAGGTCGGCAACAAGCCAATCGAGAAGCGACGTACAAGAGACGATTTCCAACCGTCAACAAGTACAGACTCAGATATCTCCTGCTGATCAAGAGACTGCCCCCGAGGCCTTCACGTGGAAGCCGAGAATGATGCCTCCACAAGCGATTGTCATGGATCTCACTGAGATATACTTCGAGGTCGTATATCCGGTTTTCCCTTACTTCCACCGCCCTACATTGTTACGAAGAGTCTCGCGTGGAGAGTACGCCACAAGTCGACCTCTTTTTGCTTCAGTTCTGGCAATGTGTGCTCTTTCATCGGCTCGTGTCCGTGACGGTGCTTTATATACAGGCAAATGGGACGCAGCATCGTTGCAGAGTCCATCCTCTGAAGAGCTATTCCGAGCTGCTAAAGAAGCTATTCCTCACGATGCCCCATTATCGCAAGATTTTGACTACATGCGAGCTTATGCTCTACTTGCCATCGCTTCTATACAGTATGGAGATACTCCCCGGATGAACTACTATATCGGTCTTTACCAGAGCTTTATCGCTGTAGGCATGCTGCAGAATGAAAGCAATTGGCCTTCCGGTATCGGTCATGTTGAAGTCGAAGAACGAAGAAGGCTCTTCTGGTCTATGTACACTCTGGATGTCTTCTCTTCCATCATTTGGGGTGGCTTCGCCCGAAGCAGAGAAGCTTGTTTCAATGTCTGCTACCCGGCCGAGTGCGACGACGAATATTTCAGCGACGCGAATCCCATAAATACAGGCAACATGCACAATGCTCCTAGTTGGGTGAAAGGATGGAACTTTGTCACGGATCTCTACCGGATACTCGAGCACGCAGTCGACCGGCTCGGCCATCTTCGAAATCCAGTACAGCGCACACCCTCTGTCCTGGGCTATATTGACCAAGGCAGCCCCCGGCAGACATCCGTCCTTACCAAAATCATGAACCTCTACGAACAACTGCCGCCTGTTTTCAAAACAACACAACCCTTGACGGGTAGGCTCGAGAGAGATCTCTTTGGATTCCAAGCCGCAAACATCGCTGCCTCGTTGCAGCTAGTCCGCATGGTCCTGTTCACCACTGAGAACTCTACTGTAGATCAAAAGTGTCAGATCGCGAGCGAAGTCATCAACGGGTTTGCCAGTGTTCCTGTTGCCTACCTTCGCGCGATCAGCTCCCCTCTCCTTCACCACCTAGCGGGTATTGGAAGTATCATGGGCTCAGCCTTCGAGAACGGTCTCACTGAATCTTCGTATCGACGTGTGCGGTCAGTGCTTCTGGATCTTGCAAACCTGCTTGCCAATCTGGAAGTCGATCTGTATTGTCCCGCAGGGACGAGCGACAAGTTGCGAGCTCAAGTTTCTAGGATTGACGAATTTATGAAGATACAACGGTCGGTGGATGCGAATAGTGCTGTTGCGGGATTGACGCCTTGGACGCATCAAGCCAGTCATGAATTGACATCTCCCGGTCTGCACACGCAGCAGCGACTCGCCATCTCTGAAGACTCGCCACAGATACACTTTCCAGCAGAGCTATTCGAAAACTGGTCTTGGGCGTTTGATTTCAACTGAAGCTGTTCATAACATTTGAGTGCCTGCTGGAGGACAACTCTACTCTTACAGTATCAACACAACAAATTTCCAATACTCTGCTTCCGTCAGCCGCCTTTTCATACATGTGGCAATTCATCGTGCGAACATTCCAGCTCCTTCTCTTTTGACAGTCTATCTCCTTCCATTTCATGCTTGCCGGTAGCAAACATGTCTTTGTTCTCGGCGTATGCTTTCTCCATCTGCCAGTAGAAGGGTGAGGTTGTGAACATGGCTTCGATGGACTCAAGCGAGCGATTTGAGGTCTCGGGATAGATTAGGTAAACGATACCGATCCAGATGAAGTTCAGGCCGGCAAACAGGAAGTATGTTCGACTCTGTATANNTCGTGTCAGTAACTGATGAAGCGAAGCAGAATGGACTCTGAGCCATACCTGGATGTTCTCAAACATGATTGGGTTGACGAGAACGGTCCAGCCGACACCGATGGCCCAGCCAGTGATTCCAAAACCGTTACCTTGTGCTCGCATTCTGCTTGGGAAGATCTCTGTCGGGATAAGGAAGGCGACTGTGCCCCAGGTAGATGCGTAGACGAGATTGAAGAGAAATAGCATGGTTACTGCGGCAGGGGCGATGCTGGCTGCCTTGGAGGGATCGTGACGGGAAGCTTCGTAGAGTGAGGCAGCCNNTATGAGAAAGGTCAGTTTTAAGGACAGCAAGTGTCAGAAGGGGCAAAAACTTACGATCAAGTTTACAGCGAATAGGCCAGCAGCTCCCCACATCAAACACTTGCGTCTGCCGAATCTGTCGACGATTTGTGCAGAGATGATGGTGCCGATGATACCGATGGTGTTGAGGNNGCCTCCGGCAAGTCCGTTCTGCTTGATCTGACTGTACCCGGCCTGTCGCAGCAAGACTGGACTATAAGCAGTGACAGCCGTGATACCAGTCCAACTCGCCATGATCTGCAGCCAGATGCACAGCCAAGCTCTGCGACCCAAATGAGCACCCTTGTCCTTGTCAAGCCCACACATAATCTTGATAAACTCAATCGGAGAAGCGGGCTTGATATCCTCGGCCATAGCGACAATCTCATTGAACTCCTTTTCCACAGCTTCAGGGTCTGCAGATCCACGCACACGCTCAAGCACTTCGCGGGCTTCGGCGTTTCTACCCACAGAAGCCAGGTAGCGAGGAGAATCTGGCAGCATCTTGATGCCTGCGAGAAGGAGCAGGGCAGGCAAACATTGGAAACCGAGAAGAAAGCGCCAGCGTACAGCAGAGTATCCATTGTTGACAAAGGAGAGGCCAAAGTCGAGCCAGTAGGCGACGGAGATACCGAGGTAGTTGGCGATGAAGACGTAGCCAAGGAAGCCGCCGCGATGTTCTGCGCTCGAGACTTCGGAGACTAGGACGGGGGTGATGCCTGTGAGGGCTNNGTGTGATGGTTTAGGTGGTCAGAAAGGTATTGTCACTAGTGAAGAAAGGGAGGAGGGCTTACCTCCTGTTCCAAGGCCTGTGACTACACGGGCGACGAGGATGAAATCGGCACTCTGGGTGGCAGCTTGCAGGGCACCTCCAACGAGAGCAAATATGGCAGCGAAGAAGAGACCGTTGATTCTTCCAATGCGATCGGCGGCCCATCCACCGACAAAACAACCGACGATGGCACCAAGATAGTACTTTTGAGGTTGGTTAGCTCATGGATCTCATATCAATACAGGACATGAATTGCAACTCACGATACTGACGATACCGCCCTGCTTGGTGGTATTCGTCACTGTACCATCAGGTTGGCCAATCTTGACCTCGCTGACATAGTTTGGCGATGCATTGACACCACCCATGACACCCTGATCATAGCCTTCGAAGAAGATAGAGATCAAAGCAAATGTCTGAATAGCAATGTTGAGTTGAGTAGGCGATAGCCTCTTCCAAGCTGTTGTAAAACCCATAGCTCTGGTAGATGGACTGGATAATGGAGAATTGCTGAGGTGAATGATCGACATTCGAGGGCAGTCACCCAAGCTTTTATATCTGCTTCATCCGAGATGGCTGTACGTTGGTCTGGAGTATGGCTTAGAAACCCATCTCTGCACACGCCTGTTACCGGGAGCCGAGAAAGAGGTCGAGAAAATGTTCGGGGCCCCGGAAGGCGTTCGTTGTTGCTAAGCACCCCAGAGATACCGTACTGCCGGTGTCGTGGAGATGACGGGTTTGATATTCGGATAATCGCTTAAATGCAAACGCGAAGCGTTCTTACGGTCTTGCGAGTAACCTTCTCCGCTGATGGCCTCTGTCTCGTGGGCAATGACATCTCGCTACTTCCGAGATGTCGGCAGTCAGCTGCCGGAACGTCATGTGAGGATGTATTTATTGGAAGGAGCCCCTGCTCGTCAGCTGGGGTGTAAGCTTCCTCGTTTTCTTGATCTGTTATACCATCACATATCGACCACCATGAACGGCCACACCGAACACATCAATGGCGACGCAACGGCACTCGATCTGACCGTACTGGGCCTGAACAGTGGAACGAGTATGGACGGTATCGACTGCGCGCTATGCAGATTCCGCCAGACCAGCCCAGAAGCACCGATGCACTTTGAACTTCTCAAGTATGGAGAAATCCCACTGGAGCAGAAGATCAAGAAGAGGGTTATGAACATGATTTACCACAACCGCACGACACCTGAGGAGTTGTCCGAAGTCAATGTCTTGTTGGGCAACACCTTTGCCGATGCGGTCAAGGAGTTTTGCAAGGAGCAAGATGTCGCAATGAACAGTATTGATGTGATTGGTTCACATGGGCAGACGATCTGGCTGCTTAGTATGCCTGAGGCAGGTCAGACGAAGAGTGCGTTGACAATGGCTGAGGGGACATTTATCGCTGCACAAACAGGCATCACCACGGTCACAGACTTCCGCGTCAGTGATCAAGCTGCTGGTCGTCAAGGAGCTCCACTCATCGCCTTCTTCGATGCCCTCCTTTTACACCACCCTACGAAGCTTCGCGCTTGTCAGAACATTGGTGGTATTGCCAACGTCTGCTTCATCCCTCCCGACAATGCTGGAGGTATTGATCAGTGTTTCGACTTCGACACCGGCCCAGGCAATGTCTTCATCGACGCTGTTGTACGTCACTACACCAATGGTAAGCAAGAGTACGACAAAGACGGTGCCATGGGCAAGCGCGGAACCGTGAATCAAGAGCTGGTAGACGAATTTCTCACATTCAAATACTTCAAGCTTGATCCTCCAAAGACGACTGGCAGAGAAGTGTTCCGAGACACCATGGCCCACGAGTTGATCGAGAAGGCTGAGAAGCTGGGAATGTCACAAGATGATGTGGTGGCCACTGTGACTCGCATTACTGCACAGGCTATCGTGGACCACTACCGCCGCTATGCTCCATCACAAGACATTGATGAGATATTCATGTGTGGTGGCGGTGCTTACAACCCAAACATCACCGCATACATTCAGAAGAACTACCCAAAGACCAAGATTTTCATGCTGGATGATGCAGGTGTGCCAGCTGGTGCAAAAGAAGCCATTACATTTGCATGGCAAGCCATGGAAGCAGTTGTCGGTCGTTCGATACCTGTTCCTGACCGTGTGGAGACAAGGCAGGAGTATGTCCTTGGAAAGGTGGCTCCAGGAAAGAATTACAGGACAGTCATGAAGCAAGGCATGATGTTTGGAGAGGGAGAGAGATTACCGCCGGTCAAGGAGATGGTCAACTATGTCAACGGCAAGGTGTTTGACAATAATTGGGAGTAGGTCATCGTGTCCTTGTAGCCTTTTGTTAGCATACCCATCGTACATAATTCATGTTTCTGCGCAACTCTGAGGCAAAAGGTTCGAGCCGATGGTAGAATACCACTCTGGCTCACTGGTTACTACTCCACGAGCGTAGCAACTGGCGAGTATTCTCACATTGTTGATGAGTTTGTTCAGAAAAAGTAGTTAGTATGAATGAAGGATTCTTGGTGACGCCAGAAAATGCGGCGTCCCAATCCGGGGAGGCGGGCAATAGCAACCCAACCTCCCTTCCTTCCGAACGACTTTTTCAAACTATCAAGCATTCGAACCATGTCGGAACGAAACTTCGAGGAACCCATCACAATATCACTTGCATCGATCGAGTCACCAGAGACTCTCCCACAGCCTGAGCGCCGTGGTTCCGAACTCTGCCTTCCATTAGCAGATGAAGATGCCTTGGTGCTACCAAATCCGAGAGATGGTCGTCGTGCAGGATTGATCCGAACGTGTCTGCATAAAGGAGTATGGACTATGACAGACGAAGAACTCAACATCATCATCCACGGCTTTCCTCCTGAACAGAAACCGTCACTGGAACAGATCATGAATTTTAGAAACCGGCAAACGCCCGAGCTCCGGAGCAAAATGGATGACCTCGGTGGACCCGACGGTGTTGAAGAATTCAAAGCTATATCACAATGCTACAAAGAGCAGGGTTGTCGCAGAGAAGCGGCAAGAGCAACAAGGCAGTTGCATCGCTACCATCTAGTCCGTCGCCGCTACCAAGAACTCATCCATGACGATTTACAACAAGACAAGCCTGCCAAGCCTTCCTACTCTTTGAAGCGTAAAGCATTCGAGCAAATCATGAGAGAAACAAAAGGGCAGAATGATTTTCCCTCGTATCCCACCAACATCTCTACATCCCAAAAGATTCAAAACTTCGCTATAAAAGCCCAGCGGAAGCCTTACTATGATATTGGGATATGGGGATTTGCGGTTCTACGACTCAACTATAGCGATGACCAGGCTTGGGAAAGTTTCAAAGTAACCATTGAGGAAGCTGCTCAGAAGAGATTGCAAGGCAGTGAAGTACCTGAACACATACGTTCCATGTTTCGCTTCACCTATCTCGAAGACTCTTCTGCGCTTTCCGGACCCGTGGACCAAGCCAAGTTGGTCAAATACTGGGATCAAAACAAATGGAACGAGGATGTGCACATGCACATAAATCGACAAATCTTCATATCAGCGGAGGACATAGAGGCACAAGAGGGTGAAAATCCGAATGATCCGCGGATATATTTGCATGATGCAAGTGTTGAGGGCGATGATGAAGGGTTCCCTGGTTTTATGAGGGCTAGCGTGTTTGATTTGTTCTTGTGGCATATTGCAGGCATGGAAAAGAGTCATCTGCATTTGAGGAGTATGTGGGAGACTCTGAACTCACAGTAGTGCTGCTTACAATATATACTGAATATAGGCATCTTGATACAACGCGTGATTGAGGAGCATAGGAATTCGTCACCAATTGACCTCAAACCAATAGTAATTAGCCGGAAGACTAGTTTTCGCCGATGAGTACTCGAATAGGATTGGCTGAAAATCTGGCCCGAGATAAATTTCTCCTCTGCTCCATATTTTCTTTGCAACATATCTTGTCGTTATTCTTCGCACAACACTCACAGGAATTATGCTCCTTGCGTATTCGAAGGTATGGAGCAGTGTTGATGGCTCCTACATTCTCGAGGACGTGGGTTGTTCCTTTCTCTTGGAGTCCGTGGATCGCTCCTTCCGTTTTTGAGTTGACTTTCTCGGTCGCACCTTCCACGTCCAAGTCGTGGGTCGCTCCTTCCTTCGTTTTAGGTACATATACCCCGCGTTTTTGCTCACTCACATCCAGTAACGAGGTCCAACCAACCTTGGGATACCCGCCCGGCTCCTTCCCGATTGGGAAAGAGTTCGGGTCCGTGGCAAGGCGCTTTGGCGGAGTGGTTAACGCGATGCCCTGCTAAGGCATTTCCTTCGGGAGCGTGTGTTCGAATCACACAGGCGTCGATAGTTTTGCCCTTTTGCGGCCCCCGAGGTATAGAGCAGAAGAAGGCGATTGCTTTGAGCTACTTCTGGTCATTTCTGGTTGAGGGGGTGTTGAAATGTGATGGATTGAAGTTGGATGGTGAAGCTCGGGTGTATCTCGGAGCTTCGGACGCCGAAACGCCGCTGGGCCCGCTGCGCGTGCTTCAACATCTGCGCACGCGTTCACGTTCACAATTCCGATTACAACAGTCCAGACGGAGCATCTCCTGTGTCGCCGAGACAAGCAGCAGCATCTTGATATCAAACGTCAACGACATCACGTGTCACTTGCCTTGGTGCCGACAGCAAACGTCAGCCCTCGCCTATTTATCAAACCTTGTTGGTTTGTCCAATCCACAACCAAAGTCAACACGGTTTTGCTTGCTGACAGCATGAACAATCTGATGCAATGGACCGCACGGTGTCGGCCACGGTCTTTAACCCAAACAGCACTTTCTCGTGTGCATGTGATTCGATCCTTCTCTTCCACCTGTCCTCCGCTGCTCTCTCCGCTCAGCGAGGACCCCGAGATGCGTGCACAACGGCTTGAAAATCATAGGTCATATATAACGAAGAGGTACAAAGAAGACGAAGCGTATCGCGAGCGAATACGAGCGCGGGCCAGGAGTTGGGGCGAACAGGAGCGTGCAGATCCTGCTTTGGCCATGGTCAGGAAGGCATACAAAGCGTCTCACTGGCAGCAACAAATTCAGTCTGAACAGTTCTGGAGAACTCATAAACTCAGGAAATGGGTATGATAATATGATCATCACCTCTGCGGGAGGCAAATTACAGTGTGTCGTGTCAAGTATGCTAATTCCTGGCTTCAGCTCGAATACCATTTGGAAAAGGGCCATGCAGATATGTTTGTGTGGAAGACTCACGTTCCCATATTGTATCAACACAAAGTCAAGCACACGTGTGTTGGCTGCGGCTACCCTCCACATAACGGGCTCAAATTATGGTGTAAGTACGACAATTCCGATCCAGAGGACAGTGGTGGAGCAGCAAAGGATTATTCCCAGACTGTCTCGCCGACTTCACAGAAGCCTTAAGGCCGCAAATTACTTGCTTGACAGGACCCCTGTGCTTGTCGATCTTCCCACATACAAGCATCCTACACGTCGTTATTGGGAAGGTACTGACTGAACATCCCCTTACCTTAGGGCAGCAAATCTCGGACCCATGTCTCCACGAATGTCATCAATGCTATTGCTCTCCGGACGTATCAAAAGCGATGCCAGTCGGCTCCGAGGATAAGTGGCTCGGCACAAGGAAGACAACAAACCCTGAATCTTCTGATGCTGGTAACCCGTCCGCAATGCAATCTTCGATGGCGAGAGAGTCAGAGTCTTCCAGAAAGAAAGAGCAAGTGAAAGAAGAGAAGAATAGCTAGACTAGTCAAGCAGACTCACCAAGCTGCATACCGCATTGAGACGGTACTGCTAGAGCTGGCTTCGGGCTGGAGGACATGCATCGATCAAAAAAGACGACATACCCATCGCCAATGCCGGGCCGCCCGACTAACTCGTTTCCTGCTGAAGTTGTCTCGACCAGGCATATGCGGGTTTTGCAACCCAAACTAAGCATATCCAAACCCTCCTCAGCCAATTCTCTTCCTCTCCTTTTTTCTGACCCAAACACCCTCCTCCCCATTCTCACCCTCCCTCAAGTCTACCTCGTACAAACCCAACTTATACCGACTCACATCCGCCTCTCCCGTGTGCAAATCAAACGTCCACCCATGCTTCGGACATGTGATCCCCGTACTCAGCACAATGCCAAAATCCTCGATATCCGATAATGAAGCCTTGGTAAGTGGGTATCCTTGATGCGGACATGCCGATTCGATCGCGTATATTCTTTCGTTGTAGCGGAATACCATGAGGGAGTTTTGTGTTGCTTCGTTGATGGGTGTTGAGGTGAGTGTTGTAGTAGATGGATCAGTAGATTTTGCGAATGTTTTGCAGGCTTGGGTTGGTTGGGTTTGAGATTCGTCCCAGGGGTCGGGAGTGGGGAGGCAGATGCGTGTTTTATTGTTTTCCGCGCGCGAGATGCTGGAGTATGAGGAGACTAGGCCCGCATAGAGCCATGGATTGTTGTTGGCCATTGGTCTTGATGTATTGCTATTATTGATCTTGTTTGGTGCGACATGTGATTCAAGATGGGATGGAGTTGAGATAGGAGTTATATTGATTATGTAAGCGGATTCGGCCGCTAGTCGCACCTTAAATATGGTATGGAAATGTGTTTTCCATATCACTGGAGGCCAAGTTGCCTGCGTAGCGATCAGTATACTATCCTTTGCAAGATACGAAGCTTGTTCTTTTGACATAAACCTGTCAGAGCGTTTGACACTCTAATTTGTCAGGATCATCTTACGAGCTTGACAAGCGTGAGAACACATGTTAATCTTCTAACCTCCAAATCAGTAATCGATCCCAGTTGCGTAAACTTCTCGAGATCTGACAAATCTTGTTCTCGTCGCTTTCCGACCCCTTCTTTTCTACGGGTGTCTGCATCCGATGGAAAGTGGGTGGCTCGCCGACCGCTCATCTGGGAATGCCTGTCGATCGCTGTACCTTGGTACATGCAGACGCATGGATCCGCGCGCTATCCATCGGATGTATGACTAGCCTATGTTCATCGCTTTCTCCAGATTGTCATGCGCCTTGGCCGCCATAAACCATGCTTTAAGGTGTTTTTGCGAGTCCCCCAGCCTTGAGAGGTCATGATTCAAGTCTTGAATGACCAGGGTATGCTTACAGGACGCGTGCGAAGAACTGACATGATAGAGGGCCAGATTCACAACTACATGGGAAGACTTACACGACCCTTCTTCCTGTCTACAATCGTATAAAGAAAATGGAGCGGAGAGAATAAGCCAACTGATCGGCGAGCCATCCGGAAAGCTTGATACCCATCCTGTGTTGTAATCTGGATAGGAGCTGCCTGCATACGTAGCGTGACGGAACAGGATACGATTCACCCAGGCACACGGATTTTGACGAGATCTGCCTCGACTGGCGACAAAACTCGGGCATCTCAACATTATCGGATCTCTGTCCCGTATGCATGGTGTGCCTTGTTTCTCTGCTCGTCACATTACACCAAGCATCATGTAGATGATGTGTGATGCTAAGACAGCATGCAAGTCCTGCCGACTACTCAAAGTATAAGGCCAAGCTCTTCCGCATGGCATAATTGTTCACCTCAGAGACTCTAGATTACTTCGTCGTCTACAAAACTCATTTGCCGGGCATTTGGTTGAAGTCAAGCAACTATGGAACAACAGCTGGATATCGACGAAGGTCTGCTAAAGTGCTTGTGCGCATTGCTGCATCAAGAGCCCAAGCGTATCAAGCTCAAAGAAACCTTTATTCGTAATGGCGGTGACTCTCTACTTGCCATCAGATTCAGCAACCTGATCAAAGGCTCAGGCTATCCTCATGTTAGCGCTGGTACGATCCTACGAGCAAAACATCTTAGAACTCTTCTCGACAAAACGCAGCTGAGAGAATTGGCTTCCGACGAATCCTCCCAGCCATCACAGACCAAGAACTTTAAATCAGACGCCCCAAACCAGAGTCACAACGACCACCAAACGCTTGACCCCATTCAGCGCATTCCAAAGATCATAACGACCACTGGTCTCCCTCTCACGTTCATTCAAGCGGGTGTGGCTGTCTATACGCACCATGTTCCAGGAGCAGCGATTCAGCATGTCACTCAATATTGCTACACTGACATGCTGCCGCAGCTCAAGAGTGCCTTTGCGAGAGCAATGTCAAGCTACCAGGTTTTCAGACTAAAGTTTGATGTAGAGACCAATCCTCTGCTGGTCAAGGCAACATTGAAGGAGTTGTTTCAGCTCAATTGGACAGAACAACAAGTCGAGCGCTTGGAAGAAGCAGACCTCGAGGATTTGTTCTCAGTATGGAGTGTGGAGGCATCTTCCGAGCCCATATTTCGAGTCGTGACGCCTCGCAAGACATCAAGCAAGCGGATGCTGAGTGTTGTGCATTGGTTCTATCATCTTGCCTTGATGGATGGTGTATCTATCGGTATCTTGCTGCGTCAAGTTGACGCGTTTCTGGAACAATCCACGTCGACTGTGGATGTCAACGATTGCACCTTCAATGTGACACAAGGCCTAAAAGACTATCACGCAACCCGCGAAGCTGCCGCCAAAGCCTTTTGGGCGACACACGAAGTGCACGGAGGTGCAAGAAATCAACCGCTACTACGAGCTTTGGGAGATCGGAACTCTTCTCGAGTACGCATGAGGTCTATCGATATATTATATCCAGAAGACCTGAAAATGCTCCAGTCGCGTACGGGATTCACTTTTGAGATCCTTGTCCGAGCAGCGTTGGGATTAGTCCTCTGAAAACTTCAAGGCATAACAACAGTCCATATCATGTCAGTCAGTTCTCGACGATCACTGCCAATCAAGGATATCGAAGAGGCAGTGGGTAGTTTTGCGACATCCGTGATCCTCACCATGGATGTCAACGAAGACGATACTGCTCATGACTTGTTAGAGCAAGTATTTCACAAGGTGCTGGAGTTGGAGAATATGTCTTACTCTGACCCTTCCGATGGCTTTTCCTTGGGAGGACTTGTCGTGGTATCCAGTGCCTTTCAGCCGCACATTCCTTGCTACTCCGCTGGCCATCAAACCGAAGTGACATCCCCCAAGGAGACGTTGCCAACTCTCTATGTATCACCAACCGGTAGAGTACGATTCACCTTCAACAGCGAGTGGCGAACTCCCCCAGAAATGAAAGTCATGACGGATCTCTTCGAGACGGCATTGATCAGTCTTGCCTCAGGAACATTGAATGTTGGCGACTGTCTGAAGAACATGCTGCCCATCTCTCAAAGAAAGAGCCTCTTGGAATGGGGGAACTGTTTTGCAACAGAGACATCCTTGCAAGGTATTCATGACGATATAATCTCTATGTTCCAGAAACAAGCTTTAGAGAGGGGTGACGAGGCAGCCTTACAAATTGGTGGTCAGCAAATCAGTTACAAAAGTCTCGCGAATATGATCCAGACTGTAGGACGCCGACTTCGGGAGCTGCTGGAGCCCGGAAGCGTTATTTTGATCCATGCAGATGGATCTGTCAACTGGGTTGTTGCGATGTTTGCGGTTCTTTGGGCGGACTGTGTCTTTTCGCCTCAAGGCGTCGATTTGCCTCATCAGCTCCGATCGCATCATTACTCAATAGCTGATTCCCAGGCATTTCTACTTCCTCATGAAGACATGCGAATATTGACCCCCGATGGTTGTAAATTGGGGTTATGTGTCGAAACCCTCCTGAAAGATGCCAGAAATCAAGACAATAATGATGATGAGCCATCGACAAGACAGCCAAAACCGTGGTCAGGAGCCTACATCTGCTTCTCATCTGGAACCACCGGTCAACCTAAAGCCATAAGATGTACTCATTCAGGTGTTGTTGCTGTACTCAGAGATCCTATTGCTCGTCTACATGTTGAGCCGGGCCACCGTGTAGCCCAGACACTAGCACCCCCTTCGATGGCGCTTTGCTAGAGGTGTTTTCAGCTCTTTGCTATGGCGGCATCTTACTTCTCAAAGATACCATGGATCCTTTTGGCCATCTCCGACTGGCGGACTCACTACTTACTACTCCTTCGCTCGCTGCGGAATTGAATCCAGAGGACTATCCGAATCTCAAGTATGTATATTTGGCTTCTGAGGTCTTACCTCAACATACTGCGGATAGATGGTCAGCGGGACAAGCTATCACATACAACATCTACGGTCCAACCGAATGCCACATGGTAGCTACTGCTCAGGAAGTCAAGCCAGGACAACCAGTCACCATCGGGAAGCCATTCTTGTCGACGCGTGTCTACATACTCGACAAGCAGGGGGCATTAGCACCTCCCCTCGTTGCCGGCGAGATTCATATCGCAGGAGTACAAGTATCTCGAGGCTACATCGGACTCGAAAATGAAACAAAGCACCGATTCGTTCCCGATACAATCTGGCCCAGTGACAGTGGCACCATGTACAAAACCGGCGACTGGGGCTACTGGACAATCGACGGACAAATCGCATTCATAGGCCGAACCGACAGACAGATAAAGCTGGGTGGATACCGTATGGATCTCAACGATATACAAGCGAGACTACAAGAGGCCATTTCGGCAAAAGTTCGTGTTGCTGTTGTTGTGATTGGAGATGTTTTGGGGTGTGCTGTATCTGGTGGGCAAGATCTGAGCGAAGAGCAGATCAAAGAAACAGCAGAAACTATACTAGCGCCACAGAATGTGCCGAAGGTGATACGCCTTGTCGAGACAATGCCAGTGTCTCCATTCGGCAAGACAGATTACCGTGCTGTCGCAAAGCTCCTAGAGTAATTCCGGTGATCTCGAGTGTAGTCATCACCTACAGATGTTAGATTAGCCTCTAAACCACGTATCAATTCTATCCGTCTATGTTTCCACAGATTTGACAAGCTCTGTCCGCGTTGAACCTGAGCCTCTTCTCTCCTTCATCCTCACCAATCTCCTCGCATACGCCTCAAACCACTCTTTCGTGTGGCCTTCCACTCTATCTTCTTCTCTCCTTCCTTGATTCGCAATCTCGATCATCTCCCTCGCATACAAAATCTCTCCCTCATCGTCCTTTAACGAATGCAATCTCCTCCCTACCCCTTTATGTTGTATTCTCTCAATGTATTCATTTCTCATCTGCTTCTCTCCTGGCAGCGTAGCTGTGCCAGAGAAAACAGCAGCCACTGCCATGGCTTGGAACTCGAAAAGCGAGAAGGTTGCTACGTGGTAAGGCACACCAATAAATGCCAGTGTGGGGTCGGGGATGTAGAAGATGTCTTTGTGCAGATTATGGGTCACTTGTCCTGTAGTGACTAGTGTTGTCTCTAACGCTTGATGAGGATGCAATACATCGGCGTGGAGGTGGCGAAGGAAAGGGTAAGACATATGGTGACCTGTTGCCAGAATGACATGATGAATGTTCTCGACAGTGTTACCAGAAGATAAAACGACACTGCCAGGAAGTTTATCATCGTCTGCTAGCTTTTGCGTAGTTAGAGGAGAGAACTCGGCAATTGATCCGATGCGAGTGCAGTTGTCTGGTAACATGGTAGGTAGCAGATCATACTCGCCTCCTCGACTCGACTGCCATACTTTGTTCGCAACACCACCCAACTCGCGACAGATATCTGTACTCGATACACCGGCCCCAATGACCAGAACATTCTTCCCTGCAAAGGGGATAGGTGAGCGGTAAGATTTCGAATGCGTGATTTGTGCTGGAAAAGCAGTTTTCCAGGCATCGAGATTGGGGTAATCAGGGATATTTGGAGCATGGTAGTGTCCACTTGCCACCACAACCGCATCAAAAAGCTGTCGTTCTCCATCAGCACTTCTTTCTTTTGTCTTGCTGCAAACGACGCATACCTGTACTGTGTTCTTGATTTCCGTTTCTTCATTCTTCTCGACCAACTTTGAAGTGTTGACCTCCCAATTCTTCCCTCTCTTTTCCACTCTGGTTACTCTTGTGCGAAAAGATATGGTAGAGAGTATGTTGTTGGCAGTAGCGGTATCCTGGATATATGTTGCCAACACACTGTGAGGTACAAAATCAGGAGTGTTCGGTTTCCAAGCGTGAGTGCGAAGCTCCATCTCGGGAGTCGAGACGTTGTTGCAAAGACCTTCGTAGCATGGNTCTGTTAAATTCAGTCAGTCATGTCCCTGAGTGTAACTGGAGGACGACATAAGCCGTTCAGAGAAAAGAAATAAAGGTGAGCAATACCCTGGTGGTGCATGCAGGATCTCCAAATCATCTTTATCGATCTTTGTCTTCGGGTCTGGCGAGTCTTGACCTACAGGACTATCTCTCCGAGTCTTTCGATTGTTGTACTCAAGAAAAGAATCAAAGGCGGGCGAGTCTCCTGTAGAAGGCACGGTCGCTGGGTAAGCGGGTTCAACAGCTGTGCGAGAATCGAAGACCCTTCCCAATCATCAGCTTCCTCTATGTACACGCAATACAGACAGCAAGTTGATGCAGAGCAACGATGTATTGGTGTAAAGGGATGAAACATACCATACGCCCCCAGCAACATCTCCTCGTTCAAAGACCGTGACTTCCAACCCAGCATTCCTAAGGTGTATGGCCGAGGACACACCACTGACACCGGCGCCTATGATCGCGACTGTCTTGACATCCATGATTGACTTTGTCCAGTGGTATATTCGACCACAACAAAGCATTCACCCAGGGTGAGGTACGGGTTTATGGTAGCTCATCCTTTGCGCAATGTAGCACGCAAGCCAGGGACCCGCAGTGAAGAATTCCATTGGGGCTACAGATATGAGCATGTGCGAAGACAACATTGATGTTGAGTATCCAATGTAGCGAACAGGAGTCGTTGTAGATGTCGCAATAACTTTGTAAAGTGATGTTAGTCGGAAGATAAGGAGGTGCGATGCTTCGACCCCGCCTGTCACGTAAAAAGGTACTTTGAGCACGCGATCGACTGATGAAAGTCGACTCCTATCTCACGGCAACGCAGGCCAACATTACTAAGGGACTAACATGCAAAATAGCTGTGGGATCATCAGAAGTGATCCAAGAAAGATCAATTTGTAAGCCTTTGTCGATTGTAAGCTTCATCCATATTCGATCCATGCTTCCAAGGCTTCTGCTCTTATCTCTGCAGGAGTTTTGGTCTTTCGAGTCGTGACGGATTTTTTGAATTTCGTAACAAGAGCTGCCACACGATTCATACCAGCATGAATACGTATCTCTAAACGACTTATCGAGACGGACCGAGGTTGCTTAAACTGTTGATGTAGTTGCTCGCGATGTGGGAACTCCATCTGCTGTTGGGATGGAACATCTACTTGTCGTCGAAAGGGACGCTGTAGATTCTCTGCTTCCTCTCGAGGTATCATAACTAGTTGCGTTCCAAGCGGAGGTAGCGGATTCACTCGCGGCGTGACTGTCATCCGCGATCGAGGGAAGATAGATATTCGTGGTCGAGGCATGAATCTCACCTGCGGCGGAGGTAGCAAGTCTTCCTGAGACCGGACTGTTGAATGATTCTGGAGCGTGGTTATTTCTTGCGAGATTTCGGGAGGCCAAAGTCGCATTTCTCCTCTGATCATAGGTCTCCTCAGCTCTTGACGTGGCTCAATCAGACCTGTCTCGTATGCTGGTGGAGACATCTCGCTTTTCGTATATACTGGAGGCTCTGTCTCTCCATATACCGGAGGGGAATCACGAGATGTGGAAGGCGAGAATGGAGTCCCTTGAAAGACTATAGCGGGTGCTGATGTCGGGTCTATATTGCAGACTTCATAAGCCGCACCTCTTCTGCAGGTAGTTCCGCAGAGGACGCAATATTGTTGATCGAATAAAACCATTGTAGGATATGTTGCGGATCTGCACAGTCGAGGCATGTGAGATGGGAGAGGTCGTGCAAAAAAATAGTTCGAAATTCTCAGGTTTGACGAAATTTTGGGTTGGGATATTGAGTCACACGTGGTGAGGTCCGTCAGTCGTTGGTCGTCAACCCAAGTCCCAAGCTTAAGAGCAAGTTTGAGTTTTATACCAAAGAAGCATACGCATTGCCGAAAATATGCAGACCAGAAGCCATTCCTCATACTTCCCTAGGGTTCATCAATCGTTCGCAGCCCTTCATGATTTTTGCAAGCCTACCATCTCCGACCTCTTCCAACGCAGCCATAATCTCTTCTTCTCCACGAGCACAAATCCACCACTGCACAAAGCCTACAACACAAAAGTCTACAAACTGTGGCTTGTTTCCTCCATATGCGAAGATACCCTTCTCCTCGCCATCAATCTGCTTGTAAAAGTCCAAGACAGGTATCGCAGCCGCCTGGACTAATTCTTTCCATCCTTTCTCCTTTTCTTCCTCTAGAGCCACTTTTCTGAGATCTTCCAGCTTACCAAGCTTGGGTTCGCGAGTGGCATAGAAATACTCAGCACCCCTCTCATCCAAAAAGAAAGGCACAAACGCAATGACGTGTTTGCGCATACCTCCCATGCCTGTCGCCATTTGCGGTACAATTTCCTTCTCAAGAGTCTTGACCGCATCCTTTGATTTGTCGCCCTGAGGAAACAATTTCTTCTCGTACGCCTTATCGAGAGCTGCCAACTTTTCGGCAATGGCGAACGAGCCCATTATCGTTTCATCGTCGATAGAGATGGCGGGGAGGGTAAACTGAATGGCCTCGCCGACATCTTCAGGGTCGGGCTTGACACCTAGTGATGAGAGTGTCTTTGCAATGTCTGGATATGAGATCTCGTTGTGTTTATAGGTGAGCTCGAGATAGTTTAGGCATTGCGTTGTGCGGAGGGTAAATGGCGACCAGGAATAAGGCCACTTTTGGGACGTCAAGTCGTGGAAGGTGATCTCTGGAGCCATGGTTCTCTGGCGTTTTCAAGTTCAAAGAATGGTATAGCTGGATCGTTCCTGATTTGACTGACAAGGTATGAGTAGCCTTGGTGGTAATAGAAGAAGAAAGGTGGTCGAGAGAGGAAGGGGTGGGGTACTTTGTCAGCTTACTAAGCTCGTATATCATTTGATAAGGAAGTCGCTGGTAAAAGCAGGATCGATCGACTGCACAGCAATGCATAGGTTGAACATACGTGGAAAGCTCCTTCCTTGTTTAGCAAGAGGCCACAGAACCTATCACGCACGAGCACAAAACAATAGATCATTCGATATAGATAGTTGGATCATCCTGGGTATACATATTTTACGATATTGACACAACCCCCACGCTCATGGCAAGGCTTCCTAGGCTGTCGCTAACAAATTTAGCTCCTCTTTCCTTTCTCTGAACGTGCCTTGTGCTTCTCTCTCCCTTCTCGCAACGACATTCACTTCCTCACGAATCTTATCCAACCTCTCATTCAAGCCCGCCTCTTCGGCAGCGGCTGCAATCCTCTTGAGATCGACATCAATACTTGTCTTTGCCAAAAAGTCTGCCGCCTCATTGATCTTCTGCCGCAGAGTTTTTGATCGGATCATATAACCTGTGTGATGCTTGACGAGTTTCTGTTCTAATGTGTTGCCCTTTTCGGCAGACGAGATGATGCGAGATTGAATGTTCNNTGCAGCATGTTAGTCAAGAGTTTTGTGCGAAATTTGAGTTGTTCTTACGTCGAAAGCTTCGGTCATCAGTTGATGCTCGTCGACCTCATCTTCTGCATAACCGGCAAGACCAGGAAGCATGCCACGCTCGTGGGCCTTCTCCCAAGCCTGTCCGAAGCCTTCTGCTAACAAAGCGCGGCCTCTCTCATCCTTACCCATTTCCAGGGCAATGTCAAGACGAGCTCGTTGGACTTGCTCATCTGAAAACGTTGTTGTAGGTTTATGTGTGCCTCTGACTTTGGCGCTGCCAAACTTGAGAGCATCGTTTGCAATTAGCAATGTCATCTCGCGATTGATACTGCTCTTGATGGGGTCCTCATCGTCTGCGGCATTTTTCAACATGGCATCCACATCAACCACGCTCGGTCGTGGTAGACCTCGTTGGATGACTTGTGATTGGCGCTTGAACTCTGCTCTCGCAAGTGCTTCCTGCGCCGCCTGGTTTCTAGCATCCCGACGTGCAGCATCTTCCTCACTCATCTCGATCTCAGGAGCAATTTCTTGTTGTTCTTCAGGCAATTCAAGTTCAAAATCCATCTCTTTTGGTTTGGGAAGGGCGGACAACTTGCTCTTGATATCGTTACGTAGAGCGTTCTGTTGTAGGCGAAGGTCTCGTGGTGTTTGTGCGATCATTTGCATACCGTCGCCGGTGTTTAGTCCGTATGTATCGCGAGGTGTGCGGAGGGGAGTAGCACCGGGACCACGCGGTGTTGCAGCAATGCCGTTTTGACGGAAAGGGGTGGCCATGGGGTTTGGTGTAGCAGTGGCCTGCTTGCTCGGGGCGACACCTCCAAAGCCGGTCGTAGCATCGCCTTCGTAGAGCTCATTGTTGTCTCCACCCAACAAGGCAGACTGTGTTTCTGTTCTTGCTCTAGCGTTACGAATCTCGTTGGCGATACGATCTTCTTCTTGGGGGGCTCGAGGTGTGCGGAGAGGTGTTGAGCCAACGACGTCTGAGTAGTTGCCAATCAGAGCACGGGTCGCTTCGTTGTCGCTTTGACCGGCTTGTAGGTTTGCGCGTTCACCGACCATGCCCATCTTGACAATGTCATCCAGCTCTCCCTCGCTGACTTGGGGAGAAGGCAAAACAAGACCACGGCGTCTACTGCTGCGCTCGGCCTCACGAAGCTTTTGCTCACGTCCAGCCTTTGCAGCGGCAGCGAAAGCAGCTTGGTTTCCACCCTTGTCATTTTTCTGACGCTTGCGGTCCTCGGGGTTGTCATCCTGATCGCCTTGTCGCTTGCGCTGCAGCTGCTGCTTGCGGGGGTCGAAGGCGTCACGCTCGCGTTCGTTCGTAGTGATTTCCTCTCCAGTATCGTAGAAGCCAGGAGCGGGAGCCTTTTCGAAGGGGATATCGGCGTTGTAATCCATCTGACCCTTCTTCTTTGTGACGACCTTGATGTTGATGCCAGCATTCTTCAGCTCTCGTCTCTTCTGCAAGACAGCCAAACGTCTTGACTCTTCAAGTTGTCTCTCTCTTGCCTTTCTCTTTGCCTTCTTTCCCTGGGTGTTTGCCAGACGGGCACGAGCCTCGCTCAGCATTTCCTTCTCATCCTCGTCCATGTCGATGGTGTCGGGGCGGGCAGGCTTGCTCTCCGGGTCGGGGTCCATCTCTCCAGGACGAAGTTTGCGCACATCTTCGGCTGATGGGGCAGCAGCTTCGCCTCCAGTAGGACCTCCAAGACCAAAGTCATCGCTTTCGCGCGACTCTGCATCGTCGAGCAGCTTTTGGTAGCGCTCCAGACATTGTGTGGCAGTTCTTCCGACAATGGGAGCGATGGTGCGCCATTGGGTGGGCATCAACTTGGCCAGGTGCAGAAGCTTCTCGTCCTCGTCCTTGGTCCATTCGATCTTTCGGATGCCTGGGTCCAGCCATTCCGACCATCTTGCCTTGCACTGCTTTGGAGTTTTGCGCGCAAGCAGCGAAGACACTCGGGCCCACTGTTGGAGTCCATACTTGGACACGGCGGCCTTCAGAATCTCATCCTCGATGTTGGTCCAGACTCCTCCTTTGACGACGGGCATGTTGGCGGTTGCAACAAGAGTGACTGGAGCAGCAGCAGTGTCGACTTTGAGCACTGCGACAAGCACGCGCGACTTCGAACGCCAAGCTTTAGATTGACAGGCTGCCGAGTCACGTGCTAGCTCCCTTTTGGATCTAGTCCGGGATGACTTGAGTGTGACGTCGGTGAACCCCAAGGCAACAGGCCATCGAAAACACCGAATATTGTAGATACAACTTCACTTTCTATTATCGCATTCGACAAACATGTCGTTATCATCACTCAGATCATCACAGAGGGTGCTCTCAAGATCTTGTTCCCTGCGAGCACCATGCCTCAGCCAGACTCGTCTGGCTAGCTCAAACCCTAAATCCGCCTCTTCTCCGACAGACTCTCAAAACGTGAGTTGGACTTCGAAAAACGCCTTCTTCATCACCTGACAATAGCAGGCTCAAAAGCAGTCAACGCCTCAATCTCAACCTGATCAGCCCAAAAAGCACAAGACCTTGGCTGAGATGGATGAAGAGCTTCGTCAAAAAATGGCTGGTCATGCTGGTGATGGCGGCGATGCTGGTATCGAGTACGAGGACGGTCAACCCGTTTCCATGAAGCGCTCTGTCAAGAACAACATGTTCCGCTACATTTGACAGCTTCATGTTTACTTTCTCAATCGGCAATACTGAGAGGCGGGCTCTTCGCAGCGAAGCATACGAAAGCTATGAGACCACGACACGACGACACCGAACAGCTGAACGTTAACGATGGCATTGGACGGCTTGACAGGAATCAGGTGATTTGAGTATCAACCACCCTCTCGTGACGAGGCACAAAAAAGCACTCTACATAAGTTGGCAATCTGTTTCCGGAAGCAGTTATCTGCACGCGATTCCTGGACAGAAGCACAGTGGCTCAGACGCGTTCTATGGTTTATATGGCATCTCAGCCGGTCCAGCTCTACTATGGACATGGCTTTTTGCCTATGGATGATAACAGCAATTGCTCCTTCACTGGCATGCGGATTCGCAGATGCCATCATGGATTCTCACAATGCCATACACAACTCGATAGACCAAACCCATCGATCGAGCATTTTCAATGCCTTTTTCTGCCATTGTCATGTATCGATCAAACTATTGAGAATCCAATGTTCCTTCACCTATCTCGGGTTTGACAAATATCAAACTGCTCAACTCTATCGAGTAATCGAGGGCCTGTTCTCCGCATTTTGCCGCGGAGACGATCACAACTTCAACGCGTCTTGGATATATGAAGAACATATCGAAAAGTCTCACAACACTTACAAGTCTATCAGCTAATATTTTCTTGCAATCTTCTGAAGTCCAAATTCGGAATCGAGTGCAGAGTACTATACTAAATGGAACATCACAGCACAATTGTAGTCAAGCAGCAAGTGAGGTTAGAAAGAGCGTAAGCTTTAGCTCCCGTTAGACCCCAGACGATACGTCACTAAATGTTCCTGGTGCTACGCGGAGTTAACAATTGTCTCACAGGAAACCTTCGACGACATCTGTAGTGTACCATTAGTCGCTCGAGAATCCCACATTCCAAATCATGTTGGGTTATCAATCAATATCGAGAGCTTGAGACCCCGAGCTATAAGAACACCATGGCCCGCCATCGCCTAGACCATATCAACCAACACATCACATTCAATCGCTCACCATGTCTGGATTGACTTTACTCGCTCTCGCCGGCATGGCTGCCGCGGAATACACAAGCAGCTTTGGTGGTGCCATCCCTGCCGGTCTTTGTGCACCAAACACTGCTGGCTTCACCAACCCTACTGTCCAACCCTCTCGCGGAGGTGCCGCCATCTGTGTCTCTGGCAATGTTGCTGTCCAAGCTACTGCTCAGAATGTCGATTTCAACTTCAACATTCCTGCAAACGAGTCCGACGTAACCAACACCTTCCTCGAGCTCATCAGCGCTGGCTCAACATTCACGAAGAGTATCATGGGAGGCATGCAGTCTGTCTCTGGAAACTACACCATTGCTTCGGCTCTGTGTATGCCTGCCAACGGTACTATGCCCAGCTCTGTGCAACTCCTTACTCACGGTATCGGATTTGATCGCTACTACTGGGACTTTGCACCCGGCTACAGTTACGTGGACTCCGCTATTGAACAAGGCTACGCAACTTTCAGTTATGACCGCCTCGGCGTCGGCATGTCCTCTACCCCCGACCCCATCAAGACTGTCCAAGGACCCCTCGAGGTCAGCATTGCGAACCAACTCGCCATGATGCTCCGCAGCTCCATGTTTGCAAACACAAACTTCACCACCGTAATTGGAGTCGGCCACTCGTTCGGCAGCGCCATCACCCAGTCCGTCACTGCCAACCACCCATCGACCTTCGATGCCGCCATCCTGACTGGTTTCTCCACCAACCAATCCGCCATTGCTCCCTTCCTTACCGCGTTGAACCTGCAGATCGCATCTCAGAACCAACCCTACAGATTCGCAAACCTCAACAACGGATACCTCGTCGACTACTCTGCCGTCAGCAACCAATACGGTTTCTTCCGCGCACCCATGTTTGACCCCCTGGTCCTTGCCGCCGCAGAGGCTGCCAAGGGCAGTGTCACTTTCGGCGAACTGTTCACTCAGGCCGCCATCGCCGGCGTAGCCTCCAACTTCACCGGCCCCGTTGCTATCGTCAACGGAGACGCGGATCTGCCCTTCTGCTACGGAAACTGCAGTTACCCCATGAACAAGGCCGAGGCCGCCATCAAGATGCTGTACCCTGCTGCTTCCGCCAACGGAACTTATTTGGCTCCTTTGACTGGCCATGGTGTCAATCTGCATTACACCGCCATGGATGCTTACAAGTTCATTGGCACTTTCCTCAAGCAAAACAGATTCTAGATCTCGAAAGAGTAGAGGACATGTGTAAACGTAATGTATAAACATATTTTTACAAGAACTGCTATCAAGTGTTCTTCTCCCACACCTCCACACGTGCATATCCAACTTTTTAAGCCATTAAATGGGGCTGGAGTCCAATCAGTGATATGCATCTGCTATACCCAAGCCTCCCAACATAAGCTTCCTCAAAATACAGATACCATGGTCACCCAGCATAACATGCTTTTCTTGTTTCGAAATCGTAAACAGGTCGATGACGCCGATCATACTCTCTCTTTACGACCAGTTGAAGTAATGAGTTGATGCGCAGCAGAGAATGTGGAACATGTGGCTGTCGCCCCTCTATCTAATCATGGAGGAGGCAGGACGATATCGACCTAGTACTCGATGTTCTCGATGTGGACCTAGCTGTCTTGGCCGGGATGCCTTACTCCTTTCTTTCTTTTCACATGTACTGATCCAGAATATCTGGAAGAAAGCAACAACTTTTCTTGCGTCGTTGTTTAGGAGGATAGAATCACAGCAGTGAAACGTCAAAAGTCAATAGCTACCATTGTCTAGTGTTGGCCTGACCCAGCGAAGTCAGGAGCAGGAAAGGGACATCGCCTTTGATCTCGCGCTCGCCAAATCTTACCTGTCAGAACTCACAGTGTTTTAAGAAACCAGATGATTGTCCAGAGAGACACACACTAGACAAGGAATCCAAGTCCAAGGCATACTCATACTTCATATGCAGACTATTCATTACAATTGTTCTAAACAAGAAAAGAAAATGAAAAGGGAGGGGGTATCACTATTGCCTATATTACTGCACAATGGCCCTGAGTGCTTGCAGAAGAACACCGAACACAACACCTCGCCCAACACCCTCGACTTGCAGACAATCGAATACTCTTCCTAGAGCTTCTCCACTTGCAGCAGCTCCCATGACACTGGTCAAAGCAGCAGGCATACCTCTCTCGACGAGCAAACCTCTGGCCTTGATTCTCAATTGCTCTTTGTCCTCAGCTGTCATCTCTTTCGGCCAAGCTTTCAACTCTTCTTCGGTAGGAAGAGAGTTTTCCCTGATTTTGAGGATGTGTGCAGCGATGGAAGCATCAGACGTCGAGCTTTCAATGACGTTGGACTGGATCATCTGACGAATAGCCTCGAGCTGAGGGTTACCAGGTCGAAGAAGGAAGGACTTTGCGGCATTGAGCAGAGTGCGGCGGATATTCCATGCAGAAGACAGAGTGTACAGCTCGGTGATCACTGCGAAAAGCAGTTCTACTGTGACTTGTGTTTCTTGTTCTGAGATNGGGTGGTGTTGTTTTTGTAGTTTTGGGAGCAGCTGGAGTCACTGCCGGCGTGGAGCGTGTAGAAGCGGCTTCTGGNNAGATCTGGATGTGCGTCGTGACCTGGTACCAGAGGTGGGATATCTGGATGTTGACGAGCGAGTGTCCGGAGAGCTGTAGGTCATGTCGTCGTCAATTCTAGCGGGTTGGTGTAATACAGCTGTTGGTGAGGCATAATCGTCCGGAATGTCAGAAGGCGGTGGAGGGAGGTTCATGTCAAGCTTCGATAGACCTGTCGAGGACGATGGGCGACTGAGCTCCCCATTTCTTGTGCCTTGATATGATGTGCGAGGAGTGGAGAAGCTAGGTCTAGTCTTCCAATCAACTGATTGCTCAAATTTGTGACTGGGTTGAGCGGGTGCTGCGACACGTTTTGACAGTGAAGGAGTGCGTGACAGAGGTGCTGCGACACTTCTGACACTATCTGTACTCTGCCTTTCGACACCAACATTACTCATACTGCCCATGTAGCTATCCTCGAGGAAATTGGCAGGGTTCAACGAGATGGACGAGCGGCTGGCGTTGTGGTTTGATGCAACAGAAGTACGCTTGCCACCAAGAATGCTGGTGACACCGCCGAAGATTGCCTTGCCGCCTCCAGCGACTTGTGTGGGAGCTTTGGTCAATGTGTCCATCATACTCTTGCCCATCTGATCAAAGGCAACAGGTGTTGGCCATCCGAAACCTTTGCTTCCTCCAGGCGAGCGAGAAGCACCTCCGTCTTTGTCCAAGAAACGCTTCATGCCCTCACTCTCGGCCAGTGGTTGCAGACGAACAGCATCAGTCAAATAGCGTTCGAGTTCATCTCGAAGCGAAGACTTGGTGTTGTTCTTCCATGAAGGGAGATTGGCATGGGTGTCAGTGAAGCGAGTGCCGGTGATAACGGAAATGCGGCGAAGGACCTCATGCAAGGTTTCGAAGTCGGTGTATTTGCGAACGATCATCCAACCAGGGAAGCTCGAAGAAGTAGGTTCAATCTGAATCATGTAATCCACATTAGGCTTTGATCGCATTACTGTCTTGTTTCCAGGAGAAGCATCATCAAAGATGTTGATCGAGGCGTTGTGCAGCGTCAAGACTGGTGGTGGCTTGAGGCGAAGCTTATCCTCCTGGCTAGACAGGGCGGTAGGACTAGTGGCAGGCAAGATTTGGTCGAATGAGGTAAAGGGCTTCTTCGAATCTTCAGACTCTCTTGTGGACTGGGAAGTCGGCGACTTTGATGCATCGGACTTGACGCGCTCATCAGCATCGCCCTGAGATGATGAGGGAGTCATGATGCCTTGTGTAGTGGTTTCAGACACGTCGCCGCTGCTGACGACGGCGGACTGTTCGGTTGTGGACCTTTTTGCTTCCTCTTGAGCGATCAGCAGGCTAAGCCTCTGCGCTTCTTTCATAGCTTCGTCCATGGCCTCTTCAGCCCTGTTACGACTGGCCTTGCGTCTGTGTTCACGGACAGCCTCGGGACTGGATGCTGGCTTGTCGGCCTGTTCGCCCACAGAGACTTGCTTCTTGGAGGGCTGGGAGTTGACAAGGGCAGAACCCTCGACACCAGCATCGATGACCTCCATCAGCTCGGGCTCTCCATCTTCGAGGGCGTAGACAATCCACTGGTTGATGAACTCTGGCTTGGAGCAGCTGTCGACAGTCATGGACAAGACCAGCTTTGCCAGGATCTGCTTGAGAAAGACTTGGGCCGGGGCACACATGTATGTCTTGTTGTCGAGGTATCTGAGCAAGATGTCGTTTGCGACAACCTTGAGTTTCTTCTCTTGATGCTTCGAGTCCATGATGCTGGCGAGACTGCTGTCGGGCTTCATTTCGAGATAGGTATGGACGGCCTCTTCGCAGGTAGCGTTGGGCGAGGCGTTCAAGGCAGCGGCGAGCTCGTTGAGAAAGACGATGACGATCGAGGATGAATTTGTTAGGAAATCGAGGAAAGTATCGACGGGTCGCTTGCGAGAAAGGTGGTTGGAAAGAGAGACGATGAAGCCAACGAGAACCTGACGACAGGCGGAAGGGAACGAGTCCTCGCCAGGAAGGACAGGTGAGTACCACCAACTGCGTCAAGGTCAGTCAGAGCTAAGGTGACCAAGGAGAATGACATACTTGACATAGTCCCGGATGATGGCATCGGTAAAAACATTCAGAGCGGCCTGAGTGTCGGGGCGGAAAGAAGAAAAANNGTCGGCCTTGTTGGAAGGCAATGGCTTGATCTCGTCGTCCGAGTCGTCTGTGTCTGCACTCTTGCCTGCCTTCTCCCTCGACAACACGAGGCGGTGGACAACATCCAGACCAACCTCTCTCCGCTTCTTCCGCTCGGCGTCGTTCGCATCGAGTCTATCGGATGACGAGTGAGAGGCCTCCCATGTGGCATGCAGTGCTACACCGCCAACAATACCAATCAACACCAGACCTATCCTCCCCAGGAGAGTGTAGGTGAGAGCAGCCAGGCCAACGAGGCAAGCCCCAAGAGTTTCGTTGCTTGCATGCGAGACGAAGTTTAGAGCTTTGTCGACCATGTCTTGGAGTTGCATGCTTGCAGCTGAGGCTTTTGCTGCAGATGGCTGTTTCTCATCGGATCGTGCATCGTTCTGCTCGTGTGCCGTCACCTTGTCGTGGACGGGCGTGTCGTGCTTGTCATCGAGGTTATTGTTGACATTCTGCATAGCGTCATCCATAGGAGGAGGCAGCGGCGGAATCGCTGTTGCTGTCGCGCGTTGCTTGTCGTCCATTGTCGCTCATGCAGGAGTATTAGAGAGAGATGCAAGACTGCAGCGTTTCATTCTTTATTGCAGGAGATGATAATAAAAGAAATGTTCCGACAGCTCCTGAAACGGCTGTAACTGTCCAACAAGGTGCAACTGCTTGAGGCCGTTACGCCTGTCACGACTCGTGCCACATTCCGCGCCTCCTGCACAACTCGCCGCATCTTTTGTGCGTTTTGTGTACATATGCACAGCCTTGACTCACCTATCCCAAGTCTTGGCGTTCTCCTCCGGCGACCTCACTTCCGCAATTTTTTGGTTGCGTATACAGCTGTCGTTCGCTCTTGCCATATTCACCATCGTTTCTCGCCTGCGCAATCCCTCAAAATGCCTGGTGTCAACATAAACCCCCAGACTCCTCAGGAGAAATTCGACCTCAGTACGTCAACCACTTCTACCCAAACAATTTCAACACCACACAGTCGCTCGATTTCTCCGCAAACCTACCCAGATATCGCCAAGTCTGCTCTTTACATACGGCAAATACTCATACTTGCAACTTAGTCGTCTCCGATCTGCAGGAAGTGCTCGGTGCAGACATTATCAAGGCCAAGCTTGAGAAAGGCGTACGTCAACAATTCCATCCAACAAGCGTATGATCTCTTTGTTGAACTTGTGATAGGAAACTGTCTCTCTATACTGGGGAACTGCAACTACTGGCCGGTATGTACAGCAGCAATCATCTAAACGAAATTCACTAATCATTCTCCAAGTCCTCACTGTGGTTACCTAGTACCTGCAACACAAATCGCTTCTTTCCTTAGAGCTGGATGCCGTGTCAAGGTTTTGCTTGCCGATGTACGCTGTTCTCTAAAGTCTAATGTTTTGTCAATTTGCTAACGACGAGGAAAGATCCATGGCTTCCTCGACAACTGTAAGTATATTCAAGTCATACCTCTGGCGCATATATCATGACTTGGCAAAGATCAATACTGACAGTCTTATAGTGAAGGTGATATAATATGCGACACATGTATAGAAGCAGAATTCTGACTCCTTCAAGGCACCCATCGAGCTTGTCAAGTTCCGTGCCGAGTAGTACGTTGACCTTGAATAAATCCTCTCTGTACGAATCTGACGGTGTCCACAGCTACCGCCACTGCATCACAAGTCTTCTGAAGGCCGTCGGTGTGTCCATTGAGAAGTTGGTCTTTCCCATTGATTGATTGTGGGATATAATGTACTGACATTCTCTCTCCAGGCTCGAGTTCGTCCTCGGCTCGTCTTACCAGTAAGTGCATTTAACAACTGCAGTCAGTGATGCTACCGAGTTGTGTGTGTCCATGACTACCGCAATCAAATCATCAGCTGCAGCTCGTCCCTGAGCCAGCTATGATAACATTACTGACGAGGCTAGACTTACTCCTGAATTCAACATGGACATGGTAAGTAGATCAGAGTGACCAATCTGCAACGAACTCCGCTGATTTGTTCTTCAAGTACCGTCTCCACAGCATTGTTAGCGCGCACGATGCAAAGAGAGCTGGCGCTGAGGTCGTCAAACAGACTGGTGTGTAGAGACTTGTTTCTCTTGAGACATTGTTTAGCTGACATCTAATCAGACAGTGCCCCTTTGAGTGCATTGATCGTACGGACGTCTTTTTCATGTGAAAATGGGCTGCAAGCTGACTTTATTGTAGTACCCCATCATGCAATGTCTTGACGAGCAGTGTAAGTTGAGATGTAGGCTCATATTAGTGGTCAATATTGACTTCTGGCAGACCTCGATGTTGACGCTCAGTTTGGTGGTGTTGACCAGAGAAAGATCTTCGCCCTCGGTAAGTTCCATGCTCGTTGTCCGGTCGTCGAGCAATTGACTAACGGTATCTTATAGCAAAGGAGATCCTCCCCAAGGTTGGCTTCAGAGAGCGTGCCCACTTGATGAACAGTGTAAGTATGCGTGGGCACGAACTCCACAAGCGAAAGCCACCAGATGTTATCTCGGCTTCTGTGTTGCGGCATCCTTGTGGTATTGTACCTTATTCCACACGCACAACATGCTAATTGTACCTCTAATACAGATGGTACCTGGTCTTACAGGAGGCAAGATGTCAGCTTCTGACCCTGACTCAAAAATCGATCTTTTGGACGGACCCGAGATTGTCAAGAAGAAGCTCAAGAAGGCTGTAAGTTTGCACCATATATTTGTTGTTTTATGTTTTTGTTTGCATTGTTCTTCTCATTTCTTGTGTCCGCTCTCTTCTTTGTTTCTTGGACTTCTTGCCTGCTTCAATTCGAGTTTGCGTTAACAAGACTTCGACAGGTCGCTGCTCCCAAGGTTGTTGAGGACAACGGCGTCCTCAGCTTCGTCGAGTACGTCCTCCTTCCCATCTCTGCCCTCCAAACCGGCGAGCCCAAGTTCGTCGTCGAGCGCAGAGAAGGCGAACCCCTCGTCTACACCTCCATCGCACAGATGCACTCCGACTACCGCGAGGACATTTTGTCTCCCCAGATTCTCAAGCCTGCCGTTACCGAGGCTCTCAACAAGCTCCTTGAGCCTATCCAAGCAGACTTCCAGTCCAACGAGGAGTGGCAGAAGGTTGAGAAATTGGCTTACCCTCCCCCTCCTGCCCCCGAGAAGAAGGTCAAGATCAAGAAGGACAAGGGTTCCAAGTTCCCTGGTGCTGCCAAGAACGATGTCGTTGCTCAGCCTGACGGCCATGTTGAGGGCCCTGGTAGTGCTGAGGTCAATGTCGGCAAGGCTGAAGAGGGCCTTAAGAACCTGGAGGTTGAGGAGAAGTAGACCATCGCACATTTCTGAAACAATATCCAAAAAGAGGGAGATGTTGTAAGCAAGAAAACTGAAAACCTGATTTACTGTTTGCAAAAGTCAACTTTCCTGGAAGTGCCCAAAAGATTCTGCACAAAGTCTGACCTTTGTAACGGCTATACAGAACTAACAACATACTACACCTTCGTTTCCTGTCCTTTTATTTGCTTATCATCATCTATCCTTCGTAGGCCCTTGCACCTGATGCGTAGACTGTCAAGGACGGTAGCAGGTCGATGACATCGTAACCTATTCTTTAATCTCTGCCGGAAACGCAACTCTACATCATGTCCAGTACAATACTTGTGGGAGATCGGGACCCTTCAACCAGCATCATCGACTCGAGGAACACCTTCCTCGATATTCGGATATACGGGTGTAGGTAATAAGATCACATGCAGTTTGTGATGACGCTGACGCTTCGAGATGAAGTGGAAGAGAAAGACATGAGCTATAGTAGGACAAGAGAAACGCTTTCCCTAGCGTCTTGTTGGTTTTGTTGCTCAGCTACGACGCAAAGTTTGCGTGTTTGAGAAGAGGGCGACTATCTTCCTATATATCCATTCCGTGGTGTTATAGAAGGGAAACGTAAGGGCAGGAAATTTGAGCCTGATATAACTGAGACAACAAGCCCAGTCACATAGGCTGCAGCAAGCTTGGACTGGACTCGGACGGTGCGTGGCCATGGATGGTTTTATACTCACGGAGTTTAATCAAAATTGGAGGAGGCTGTCTGCCTGCAAGGATAGCAACTACGTCTGTGATATTGTTTATATCTTGGGGCTCTCCCTCGCGCGAGAAAGATCAAGACTTAGGAGTGTGGCATAAGGGGAGGGGAAATATCCACAGAGGATCACGGGTATAGTTGCTCGATTAATGAGAAGTAGAAGTGGGTAGTTCAATTCGTCCCGCACAAGAGACATCGCACTCTAGCAGGCGTGTCGGCTCTCGGGTCCAAGAGCAAATCCTGCCTAAGTATTCAGACCGAGTCCCTGCATGTTTAGACTCCTTATCCTATGTCATTCGGCTGGACGCGCATGCAGCCTTCGAACTCATAGCACTTCCAGATCTACTGTCTAGACCACACTAACGCCTGAAGATACGCTGCTCTAGTTCTACTGTGATGGACCTCATTCGATCAAAAGACCGAGCCTTTCCCCTTGCGGTCTCTCGCAAGCTCCTCTTTGTCAACTTATATCTCGCAAAGCATCATTTATTCCCCTTTGTACTTTCTTCGCCGGTTCTGGCTAGCTCTTCATTCTCGAATTAGCAATGGCAGTGCTTGTCGAGGCATCCCCGAATTTGTGGCTTCGACTTTAGCAAAGAGTGTCAAAGACCACAAAGACTGTCGAATATGCTTAACCACATTGACGAAGCAGAACAATGAAGAAGAGAGGAACGTAAAAGCAAGTGACCCTGCCCTTGAGGCAGAGTATACACAGAGCATATCATATCGAGCATTACTATTCTTCCCACAGTAAGCGCGATATAATCACCACAGTTAGAAGACAGTACTGACCATAGAGCAGCTTTTTTTCACCCACTCACTCACTACCTAGATTCAGCAATCTAGATATAGTAGCACCATGGTCGGAATCTTATTCACCCGTACAGTCCACCACTGCCCTAGAGACGGCAAGGGACCAGGACCCTGTCACAAGCCCAAGGGCTCAAAGTACTGCCATGCCCACTCCCAACCATGTCCCGAGCACCCCAGAGTGGCTCATCTCAAATGGGAACCATGCCCTTCTTGTGTAGCGGCAGAGGATGTCATAAAGCAAAGAGAGCTCAAGGAGCGAGAGGCAATCAGAGACCCTGTAGGCGACTTGAAGAGACAGAAGAAGGAAGCTGCCAGAGCAGTCGCTGAGGAGAAGAAGAATAAGCGGAAATCGGCCTTTGTCAAGGAAGTCAAGACTGACTCTGTAAAAGTCAAGTCTGGCAAGCCCGAGAAGGGGGCAAAGTAAGGGATACATCTAGAGGCGATGGAAGAGGGTTAGTGGCCAATTGTAGATGTCTTGTATAAAGTTCGTTTGTCGATACTGAAGTTCATTCCATGGATTGAATGATGCTATCTCATGAACAAAGGTAGAAAGGCAACTAAGATGTGAAATAACAGAGATAAAAACCATTCTATGAAGGAGCACATTTGAGAGAGTGCAGGAAAGTGCTGAAAGTCTTGGAGCGTGGTAACCTCTGCTCTGGAATTCCAGCAGTATCGTCTGCAGGTGAAGTTGCGACGGAATGGCCAGGTATGACGAGATGAAGCTTGCCGTCCTGAGAACTGTTGGTTTCTGCAGTGGTATCGATCTTCGACTCTGCATTAGCTTCTTGAATGTTGCTTGTGGGTTCGCTTCGGCTTTCGTTCCTGGCTGTGTTGTATTGCACGGACGACGAGTACACACGCAGTGTTTTCGCATATTCAATGTGGTCATACTCGATGCCGTTCGCTCGTTTGTATTCCATCCACTCCCGGTCGAGCTGTTCCATACGACGCCAGTGTGATGGATGGGAAAAGATGCCTTCGCTTGCAAATCGCCATATGCGTCGAAGCCAGCGACCCCGGCCATATGCATCATCTAGATACTTGGCGTGGGCATCTACGCCGTACTGCTTGCTGTAAAGTTTCTTGACAATCGCCTCCTCAAAACGCTGCTTGACTTTCATACCATCAGCGTTGAGATGTGCAGGGTTTTCTTTCTCGTAGTACTCGAGAGGCATCCAATCAAAGTCGTTGTCATAGTACTCTTGAACTTCTTCAGGGAGTTCAGCATCGTCCGAGGTATCCCAAAGCCAAATCGGGCTCTTCATAGTCAACACAGCAGGTAGAGCATGAGGATTATCCCAGTCAATGATACCTGAGATTCGCCAAGGACTTGACGGATCGTTACCTGTCCGCTCAATCATGATGTTGCGTGCTTCGAGGTCCCAGTGGTATAGAACGCTCTGGGATGGCCTTTTGTCCGCCTCTGAGAACCAACCGATATGATCCATGTCTTGTATGATATCTTTCAGTTTGAGGTACATCCGAACAAGCTGTTCTGAGGGGCCCTGGGATGTTACTTGCTGCAACTCACGAGTGAGAAGATCGTGCACCGAGTAGAACAGAAGGTCGTAGAGCGAATTCCAAACTGGTTGACATGGCGAGGTTCTTGCACTGTCCATGAGTGCTCCGACTTCTTTAGGAAAGCCCCAAATCTCCAACTTCTCCTTGATCTCTTCTCGGGTTGAAGAATCAAGAGACAATCGAAGGGGCGTATCCAACTTCTGGTTACATTGAAGCCTTCCGGATGACTCGAAGTGAACTGTTTGTAGACGAGCCATGACATCAGCTAGATCCTCAGCCAGAAGAAGCTGGAATTCGAGAGGCATGTCTCTCATGACACTGATCCAGGTAACACCAGGCAGACGAGTCTGTATCGAGTATGGAAACTTCAATACGTTGTGACGGCCGACATCAAAAGCTAGGATACGCGGTGCAGGGATGCCGGCATCCTCAAGCAGGTTGTAGAGCACAGTCTCGTCGAGGATTTCCCATTGAAATGGTTCCTTGCTCAAACTCCTTCTGCTACTGATGTTGCTGACGTCGCTTATTTCGCTGATGTCGCTGTCGTCGCTTGCACCATCATCATCATTCTCTTCGGATGATGAGCCCTTGTCTGAGGTCGGATTCTTGGGGGATGAGTCTGTCACTTCGGTTCCAATCGGACCTTCTAAGGTTGGAGGATTTTTGATGACCTCCTCAGTAGTCGAAGAAGTGCTCCCTGACTCACTCTCGTGTTCATCACTGACAACTACTTGACGCTCAGGATGTGCATCGCATTTGCAAGTCCGACCATGTTCATCAGCAGGGATTTTGTTAAGATCTCCATCCCAGACACGGGGTATACGTATGATAGCTCTCGTCCCGTCGATCCATGATGCTGTCTCTGGCGGGTTGCGCAGAGTCACAGGGACTACACGGTTGAAAGATCCTCCGCGCATGTGTTCAATGTCGTCGAAGACAACATCAAGATCGGACCCCAAGGTACTGACTTTGTTTTGGAAGGTTTCGAAAGGCTCGTGGTCGTAGGCGATAGTCGAGTTCGTTGCGTCTGAATCGTCTTCCTCGCCAAATACTGTGCGGTGGGATACTTGACCTGTCTTCTTGAATTCCTCCCACTCTTTAAGTACTTGTCTGAATCTACGATCGTGACTATTGTCATACATGCCTTCGTTGGCAAAGCGCCATACACGTCTGAGCCAACGACCTCTTCCGTACGTGTCGTCCTGGTAGATTTCCATGGCCCTGGCACCATGCCGTGGGGAGTAGATCTTGTCAACCATAACCTGTTCGAAGCGTTCCTTGATCTTGGCACCCTCTAAAGTGAGATGATCTGTGTTGGTCTCTTTGTAGTACTCAAGTGGCATCATATCATGATCCATGTCATAATACTTCCATACCACGTCAGGTATCAGGTCGTCATCAACGAAGTCAAACAGCCATAGGGGAGGTCGCCTGGTCAGCACCGGCGGCACACAATGAGCGTCGTCCCAATCAACGATACCAGATAGATGCCAGCTGGAGGATCCATCAGCATCTTCGCGAAGTTCGACGATGATATTCCTGGGATCGTAATCATTATGGTTGATGATGCTGTACTCTGCACTTCCATCATCTGGATCAAACCAGTTCATGTCCTTCATATCTTGAAGCATAGCCTGCAACTTGGCGAACTCAACTTCTGACTCTTCGGGATGCATGAACTTGGCGTATTGGAACTTATCGTCGAGATGAGTTCTAAGAAGGTCGTATAGCGATGAAGTCGTTAGTACAGTGGGCTTGTCTCTTTCTTCAAAGCCGGCGAACCCTCTGCCGAAGCCACCCACCACCACGTCATGTCCGACTTCGCTGCGCTTGGAATGGTCAAGAGGTGACTGCACGTTCGTGGTGATATGATCGTGGAGGAGTCTGCCGGATTGAGGAAACCGAATTGTATTCAGACCAGCGAGTAGTGTGGCAAGCTCGCCTGCAATATTGATTTTACCATCCGTAGGCATATCCTTCCATACGTCACCAAGGGTGACTCCAGGGAGACGAGTATACAGTGAATAAGGAAATCCTAGCGCATTGTTTCGAGTTGGATCGAAAGCTAGAATCCGAGGAACCGGAATGCTGGAGCGGGCAAGCAGTTTCAGGATGGCGACTCCATCAAGTATTTCCAGATGGCTACTCTCTGGCGGTAGATTGTCGTTGATAGCTTCACGGAACCAGAGGTAAGGATTCTCTGTGTCTTCTGTCGCTTGGATTCCGGCTCTGTGCGCGATCGTGTGCTCGGCGATTTCGTTCCCAGGAGACACGGGTTCGTCAAACCGTGGAATCCGCAGGATGGCCTTTGTTGTATCCTCAGATCCTGTCTCACTAGAAAGATTGTGCATAGTCAAAGCAATGATACGGTTGTGACAGCCTCCTTTAAGCCTCTCGAGGCCTTGAAAATCCAATCGGAGCTCTGTGCCGAGCGCAAGTACTTTATGCTGAAAACTCTCGAAAGCCTCATGTTCATACACAGCAGTCGAGTTCGATGCATCTGAACCAGAATCACTGTCTTCATCGTCGATGTTCAAGGGAGTCTGTGCGTTGTGGCTCGTCATATTGTCGCTGGATTCCATGTTCGGTTCGTGGAAGATAGGCGATATAGCTCGTGGTCTGGGCCGGTCCAACTGATCGCAAACTTCAATCTGTGAAATCGGTCGAGAGAAGAAACCAGAGACGTACTTTCCTGCACCTTCCACTTGAATAGAGGTAAGCACTGCTACAAAACAACATTACAGCCGTGAGGGCTGAAAGCAGGCGTTTGCATTCCTTTGTGCCCCTTTGCAACGCAACTGCCGTTTGCAGACATCCCTGACATGATCAATCAGCCACAGCCTCATGTTTACGATCAGTGGTGAGTTCGTTCGTATGATGAGGTAACTAATGAAAGGAGAAAGAGATCAAGAAGCAATACGGTGATCGAAAGGACTGCTATCCCCAGGAGTTGCAGTCTGGAGCACTTGAAGGCTTGGCAAAGCTGAATCGTTGGCAACACATCACTCCACCCGGTGATGTTGGCATCAGAATTACATCTAATCTCCAACGATGAGTGTCACAAGGCATGTGCTTCAACCACGACAAGACGATTCTCGTGGTAGTATCATCATTGACAATAACTTTCCGGGTGTTCAATTGATTCTATGTATAAAAACAATTATGAGCTGCACAACATGAGAAATCACGGGAAGATCTAAATCTGTTTAGGCAAATTCGAGGCAGTGTTAGTCTCTTCAGTATTAGTTTCTCCAGTCGCCGCTGGATCCTCAGTGGATAAAGATGCTGGCGGATTGACGAAGAAGAAGACATGTTGAAGAGAGCTCGAAGGAGACGCATTCTCACGCTCGTAGACCGTGCTGGCAGTTTTTCCACTGTTGGGCCCGGAAACCAAAAGCCTTGAACGTAATCGGGAAAACCGTGCTGTTTACGCAGGGGCCTAGGTTGCAAGTCCTGTATCTTCTTGAAATCGTACCACTTTTTTAGAAACTGGTTGAAACGAACCATGTCGCCATTGGATGCGACACCCTCTCGCGCAAACCCGAACAAGCGAAGCATCCAACGCCCTCTGCCATATGTGTCGTCAAAGTATTGTTCCCTGGCTTTCTCACCATACTGCGGAGTGTAGAGCTTCTCGATTAGCACGTCTTCGTAGTGTTGCTTGACCTTCGGGTCGTCTTCATTGAGGTATGGCAGCTTTGCAGACAGTTCATCGGTGTCGCCCTGCCACATATCGGTTTCCTTGGGCATCATTTCGTAAGGATCATTAATGTCCCAGACCCAGTTCCCAGCCCTCTTGTTGCAAACTGAGGGGACAGCTTCGGCATCGCGCCATTCCCATCCGAGGGTGCCTGTTAGTCGCCAAGGTTTCGATGGGTCTTCAGTGCGCTCGACAAAGATCTTGCACCGACTCTTCGTCGTCAACAATGCTGCCAGTACTCCATTCGGGACAACTAGACTCAGTTTCGTCATCTGTCTGGTCTTCGTTGTCCGTCAAGGCCGAGGTATCCTTCTGGTCTTCGACATTTGTCTGTGGAATCGACTCGTCTTTGGAAATCGAAGAGCTGTTCTCAGTCTCAAAGTCCGAGGCATTGTGCACAGCTGCAACGATTGCCTCATACTGCTGTTGAATAGCCTCGGCGGATACAGTGCCAGCCATCTTGTTGTCCGCCATGTTGAATCTAATGCTGGGTTTATCAGATTGCCAAAACGAAGCTTGGGCCAGCTTCTGTTGAATGCTCAGGCATGAAACGCCCGGAAATCGTCGCTCTTGTCTTCACCTTTCTTCCGTAGTACTGTGGTCATAGATCAAGACAAAGCAAACCGCGTATTTTCCGCAAACGGCCATGTTGATTTGTGAGAAACAAATCTCTTGCCCACATATGAATCGCAACCTTGCGTCGAGATGACGTGAGCCACCTTTATGGGACTGATAATTATACTTGTCTTGGTGTGAATAGCCATCTCGTTGATCTGTGAGGTAGGTAAGAGGAGGTTGGTGGAGCCGGAGACAAAGAAAGATGGTTACGTCAAGCTTTCTCGGCGTCTCCCGTGCCTCCTGCCTTCCACTTCCGGCCTGTTTCGAAAGAATCATAATTAGATGGCTCGTAAGAGTCAAAATTGTGCGAGTCACTCAGATCTATTGAGTTGATACTTCATACAAAGAAATGATGTTGGTACTATCGAAGAAGGTACTGGAGTTCCGATGGCAGTGACCACAAAGCATCGGTTGTGTACACAAAACTCGAGTAAGTACAGCTGAAGTTTCGATGGAAGCGATAATCATTTCTGAGATCCCTAACGAGTCGTTTGCGGTCGAGGCCATCGTGAAACTGGTTTGTCAGACAATACTGTACTCCTACAAGGCACGGGCTTCAGAACTATCAAGTCTCCTACTGTATGGAATCTCATATAGGAGGTTATGTATGTAACCAGGGTGACTCTGTCAGTCAGAAGTCTTGGCGGTCTATCGGATGTGGTCGCGTGAGGAGCACATGCTATTCTTGTTGCAAGTGTTGACGGTATTCTGTATCAAGATGTTGTGTTTGAGTAAGACTTCTTAGTCGCTAACCTGCTTGATCTCGAAACTTAAGGTATTCTAGGCCAGAATAACGTTCTGCACCATTGAGTTCCACACAGCCATGCCGACAGCAGCAACTGTAGCCGCCATGGCAAAGTTGACACCATTGTTGTTGAGCAGATCCATGCCTCTTTGCACTCTACTGCCTCCTGCAGTAACCTTGACTCTCTTGCCGTTATCTCCCTCGACGATTCTACCGCTGCTCTTGTCCTCAACTGTGGCTTGGACCAATGCACCCAACAGCGAATCCAGCAATGTGCCACTAAAGCCCGCGACTGTCAATGCGACCCAGAAGAGGAACTTTGAGTCTCCGGTCCATGCCATTCGAGAGAAGGGCAGATTGAAGTAGGCAAGAGTAGAGATAAATACAGAACCTGCAAGACCCGCGAGCAGACCGGTAAAGGTGACTCCGCCGTTGGTTCCCCGAGGCACACTGCGCCATGGCGCCGTGATAAGAACAGGAGAAGTTGGCGAGAGAATACCAAGTTCGCTGCTGAGGGTATCGGCAGCCGCGGCGGCGTATGANGCTTGAACGAATCAGTTTTCTGATCCATCTCCATAACAGATAATAACAACTCACGCAGCAATACCAAAAGGTATAGCATCAGTCAAGCTGAACTCACTCTTCAGACTGACACCATTTTGCGAGGCATATAGATGCCATAGAATCAGAAGCGACGCAGTGCCGGAATTGGCCAACACTTGAGCGTAGTTGCGTGCACCTTCACCTCCCACACCTCCGGTTGCTGATTGAGTAAGAGTTGCCTTGGTCGTGTGGTTGATCTGTTTCGGATGTCAGCTCAAATGTTCGAGGGGTTTGATAACGCCGCGGATGACGATATTGCTTTTTGCTTCGCCTTCGTGACATGATCAAGAGTACATCATCCCAAACCCGAGGATGCAAGAGAAAAGTCATGAAACACGTACCTTTGTTCCCAAGGTGCCGGCAATAAAGAAACCTACGAGGAGGTTGAAGAAGACTCCCCAGGGATGTGCCATGTGTATTGCGGCTGTCACAGATGCAGCTATGATGCCGCCTGGTGTGAGTTTGTTTTTGGCGGCAGAGTAGACGACCAATGCTGTGACGGTGGCTAGCTGACCTTTGTGCTGCAAAGCGAAATCCATTGCTGTTGCCATCTTGATATGTGATGGTCTCGAGTGCTTGAAGGTAGATGGCTGAAGGACGCGATGCGAAGGTGTCACGTCGAGCGCGGCGGCATGACGTTGTTCTTCGGACGACTCATGCGCCAACTTGAGCGAGCTCGTGCATGACTTGGCAGAGATGAACCATCAATTTATCATCACGGTGTTCTGTTCCTGAACATCTTCAGCGATCTGCTCATCCTCCTTCGACCCCAGATTCTGTATCGACGGAATCTCTTTCGATGCAAACACATGCGGGTCGTCGGGACATGGTACAGTCACGGACTCGCTCGGGCGTGCTGGGCTGCGTCTGGTGCTGTCCGCTCACCGTTTCTCACACGAAGAGATTGATCTTTGGAGCTACGTCCATATCCTTCCCAACAACAACCACGACCAGAGAATCGAACCACTTGCCCGAGCTCGACCGTCTCACGTCCGCCACTTACCGTTGTATGGTAGCTGGATAGAGGCAAAGGTATGCGAAGAGTTTCTATTACAGCTCTGAGCCACAGAAGACTCAGCCACGGCCAGATTACAATTGTGGCTGCAGTACAGAGAGCTCCAGCCTCGAAACTCGAAAGGGGTCAGCAATTGGGATAGGCAGATTAGTGTACCGTTTCTTGCTCTGTTTCTGCTCCTCACCAAAGACAGTTGTGCGTCAACAATCTTTTGCGCTCCCGTGTGCGTTACAGCAGCTGGCCCGGCAGCGCAACGCTTGTGTCCTCGTCCTTTCCTGCCATCTGCATTTCCCAAGCGTGACACAGCCCATGACCTGGCGCATTCGCTAAGGTGCACAACATGGTTTCGTAGTAAAATTTCCTGCGTATTCCCGAGTGCAGTACCATCAGGTTAATATCGATCCAAGGGTCTGAAGCATCTGAACGTGATCATCGAATGATCCTTGATCCCCGCGATGCAAAAGGAAAAATCCCTTTCCCAAGACCGCGCTGACGGCTCCAAGAGATTGGTGCTGCAAGATGATCAACGCCCATGGCGCATATGACGCCGATGACGCTCCGCTCATGTGAAAATGCATCGAAATGAAACAAAGACCAGTTGCATACCTCTGCAACTCCCTGTCAACGCAAGGGATCGCCATCGCCTAGTGAATTGTTTTCTTGCCTATCACTGTCCTAAACACACTGAACGAGCGCCCTACGAAAAGAATCGATCTCAGCGTGGCTGTGTGTCAATGTTCGTCTGACCGTCTTGACCATCAAATCGTTCTGGGCCTTGAAGCTTTGCGCCACAGGGAGAGCCACGAAAAGGTTATTGACCAGCCGAGCTGCAGGTTGATCAAACACCACCCGTTTTTGACGTCCAAACAAGTAAAAGCTGTCGAGGGGTGTGTGTTTGCGCAGCCCGAAGACTGATCTGCGGTGTGCGTGTGCGACTACAAGTATTTCCACCATCGCAACCCATCATTTTTCTCCCCACTCTTGTCACCACTCCCACAGGTTCAATCGCGTTGACACAACGCTTTAAGCAACAACACCGCTATCATGGCTCCCACCGAGGCAGGTAGTCATCGCAACCAGTCGCCTTCGGCATCGACTTTCTTGTCGACCTTGATTCCTGTTCTTCTCATTGTTGCGGTCGTTCTCTTAGTCTTTCTGATCTTCCGCCCCAAGTACAAGAGGGTTTACGAGCCGCGCACCTATCTGCCGCTCCTGAGGAAATAGTGAGCTGAAGTTTCGGCCAACCCCTTTTCCCTTGTTCTAACCATTTATTNNAGTGAATATACACCACAGCCTTCAGATACAAAGTTCGGATGGATCAAGAACTTCCGTGGTCTCAATGATGATCACATCTTGATGCACTCTTCTCTGGATAACTACCTCTACTTGCGTCTGTTCAAGATTCTTTTCACTATCTGCCTGGTCGGTGCAATCATTACTTGGCCCATCCTTTTTCCCATCAATGCAACTGGTATGTATCCCCTAAGTTCTCCATGTGTTTTACTTGGTCTGACGAGTTTGCAGNGCGGCGCTGGGAACAAGCAATTCGATCTCCTGTCGTTCAGCAATGTGGCAATTCCCAGCCACACCAACTACTACTATGCGCACGCCATCCTTGCCTGGGTCTTTGTTGGGTTCGTCATGATTGTCATCACCCGTGAGATCATCTACTTCATCAGTCTTCGCCAATCCGTCATCACCTCGGTAGCTTACAGCAGTCGTCTGTCGTCCAGGACTGTCATGTTCACCAACGTCGCTGAGGACTACCTCAAGGAAAGCGCTCTGCGTGAGCTGTTCACTGGTGTGTCCCGTGTCTGGATTCAGCCCAACACCAAGGAGCTCGATGATGTTGTCGACGAAAGAGACAAGGCTGTGCAGAAGCTCGAGGCCGCCGAGAACAAGCTCGTCCAGAAGCTCGTCAAGACCCACAAGAAGGCTGAGAAGAAGGGCAAAGAGGACAAGTCCACTATTGACCGCGAGAGCGGCCGTGTCGAAGTCGACCAGAAGATTCGTCCTACTCACCGTCTCGGAAAGATTCCTTTGATCGGCAAGAAAGTCGACACTATTGATTGGGCCCGTCCTGAGATTGTCCGTCTCAACAAGCAAGTTGACGAAGAACTTACCAAGACTCGCAACGCCGACAAGATCCCCGCCGTATTCGTCCAGTTCGAGACTCTTGAGCTCGCCCAGGCTGCTCACCGTCAGATGTCAGGAACCAAGCAGAAAGTCAAGGGAGCCAAGCTCACCCCCAAGACTGTTGGTGTCCAGCCCGAGGATGTCATCTGGAAGAACCTGGAAAAGAAGAACATGGTCACCCGTCTTATCATGATTGCATCAACCATCTTCGTTATTCTCATGATCGTCTTCTGGGCCATTCCTGTTGCTTTCGTTGGTGCCATCTCTAATGTCAAGACCCTCGAGACTATTCCTGGCTTGACCTGGATCAGCAGCATTCCCAGTGTTATCCTCGGTGTCATTACTGGTTTGTTGCCCTCTGTTCTGCTTGCTGTGCTCATGGCCTTGGTGCCTATCATCTTGAGACTGCTTGCAGGCATGTTTGAACCTACCAGATCTGCAGTCGAATTGAGAGTCCAGGCCTGGTACTTCTCATTCCAGGTTGTCGACGTTTTCCTCGTGACCACCTTCTCATCCGGAGCTGCCGCTGTTGCAAAGCAGATTGTCGACCAGCCTGCATCTGCACCTACGCTCCTCGCTAGCAACCTTCCTCTTGCTTCCAACTTTTACACTGCCTACTTTGTCATTGTTATGCTGAACAAGGCCGCCGTGCTCGTTCTCAACATTGCCNCCCTATTGTTCATCACCATTCTTGGTAGCATCTTGGACTCGACACCCCGCAAGGTCTATAATCGTTACGTCAACTTGATCGGTCTTGGTTGGGGTTCCGTCTACCCTGCCAATGCAATGCTCGGAGTCATTGCTATCGCATACTCCTGCATCGCTCCTCTACTTCTTGGGTTTGCAACCGTCGGATTCGCACTCTTGTACTTTGCTTACCGCTACCAACTCCTCTACGTGGTTGGCAACGACTCTATCGATATGAAGGGTCGTGCTTATGCTCGTGCTCTGCAGCAGATCACAGTCGGCGTATATCTACTTGAGTTCTGCTTGATCGGTCTCTTCGCCATTGGAGTTTCTTCGGACAGAGCTGCCATCGGTCCTCTGATTATCACCATCATTCTGACTGTCTTCACCATCATCTATCATGTCATCCTGAGCAAGACACTCGGTCCCATTGTCGATGGTCTCGAGATGATGCCTGGTAGCGAGGACAGCAACAGAGGATACACGGGTGCAGAGACGATGGAAGAGGGCAAACCCAGCACCACATCCAACCGCGACACCTCGCCTACCCTTGCCGGGTCTACTGATTCCCCCGAGCCCAAGAAATCAGGCATCAAGGGCAAGCTCCAGCACTTTTTCTTCAGCTCGCGCTTCGCCCAGAAGTGGCTTACTGTGCGCAAAGAGCTTGCGTCTCACTTCAATGAGCCTATCCGTCCTTACACCAACGAGGAGCTCGAGTTTGCTTTCCAGCCCCCAAGCTTGGCTAACGAGCAGCAGCTTGTGTGGATCGCTCGTGATGAGTACGGTCTTTCTTCACAGGAGGTTGCTGGTTGCAAGGAGCACGACATCCCTGCTTCCGACGAGGAAGCTACCTTGAACGAGAAGGCAAAGGTGCAGTGGAGCCAGGAGAGAGTCCGCGAGTCCCCCATCTTCGAGGAGAAGGTTCCCTACTAGAGCATGATGATGAAAGATTTCTTTTGTGATGAGGTGGTTCAGAAGGTGTAGTTCAATACCCCGGTTACGTAGTATTAGGTCTTAATTGGTAATGCGATAATTTGTCTCACGATTCTGTGTTTCCTTGTGTACATGACAGACCGAGCAAGATGTTTCAGAAGCGAACACCTTGATGTTCTCTTGGAAGGAACGATGCAGTCTTGGCAATTGCATTGGTGGCTGGACCGTAGCATGGCAATCCCGGGGAAAGGCAACAACCTTGTCCAACCCACCACACGCACACTTCAACCATTCCTCTCCGCCTCAACTCGATAAAAACCAGAGATACAGCCGGGACAGATACGCAGTCATGTCAACATCACCGCACCAACTCTTCCTCCTCGCCGACCACATCAAACTCTCCCTCCTCGAACGCCAACGCGCCCAATCCCTCAAACTTTCAGGCAACAACACAAACGATGGTCCCCTGACTCGGTCGCTCGAGTCTCTACGCGCTGGCATAGAAACCTTGGCCTCCAATGTCGAAGAGCAAGAATCCACAGGTGGAGAGCACGTCTTCCTTGTCCACGATCTCCACAGGTTGCCAGAAGACAAATGCTGACGGTGAGATACAATAGTGTATCCGNACCTGCAAACTCAACTCTCCAAACTACGCAAACAATACGAAGACCTAAATGCGCAATTCAATGGCCATACCTCCACAACAGCCACAACGACGCCGAATGACAGTAGTCTAGCCCCCGACTTTGCAGCCGCGACTTCCACTCCACAACGCAACAAATCCGTGCGCTTCGATAAACAATACCGAGACTCTTCGCCCGAAGACGCCAATCGTGGGAAGTTGTTCACCTCTTCTTCTGCTTCGCAAGAAGCGTATACCGATGACGAGCCCGCCGTACCCGACCAAACAGACCTGAGCAATCAGCAGATTCACGCGTACCATAAGCAAGTGCTGTCAGATCAGGATGCGCAACTCGATCAACTGTCGAGCAGTATAGGAAGACAAAGGATGCTGGGTATACAAATGGGAGATGAGATGGACCATCAGAATGCACTCTTGGATGATGTGGAAAGAGGCGTTGATCGTTTCCAAGGAAACCTTGATCGTGCAAGAGGACGACTAGGCAAGGTGGCGAGGAAGGCAAAGGATAATTGGAGTTGGGTGACGATTGGTGTCCTGATACTTATCCTGGTTCTGCTGTTGGTAATCCTGAATTGAGGAAGAGCTGGTGGATGTGCTCGAATGCTTTGGACAAATGTCATAATGTTCTGGTTCGTATTGCTCGTGTCTATAACATTACTACGTATTTCTCGTGCTATTGCACCTCGAGAGGCCTCAATCCAAGGATACAAATCCTGCCGGGACAGTCCCCTGTTCGAGCCAGAGCTTTGTGGTTTCTGCAAATAGTTCTGGAGCCTGCCAGATCCAGGGATGCCTCATGTCAGGATGCATAACCGCCCTAGTAGCACCATTGACCTCACGACCAATCCCAGCCAACCTCCTCGAATCTTCAGGCCTATCATTCGAAGGCACCAAGCCACCTTTACCCGCCGCAATAACCAACGTCCTCGCCGGCCACGGCTTTGGCCATCTCTCCGCATCAGGCGAGGTAGCAAAGACTTGACGATAATAGTCCACTGTACATAAACTTGGATCCGAGCGAGGGATATCAATCCCATCCATCGCCCAGCGAATCCACGAGCGCGGGATTGCAGACTCCAATCGCTGTTCTGCCCATATTGCGTGAGGCAGATATGCAGAGAATGCCTTGCTGCTTGTTNNTCCAAACAAGACTTGGAAGCCGGATACCAGGACACAGGTTGCGATGGTAGGGTGATGGGAGACTAGGCGTATGGCCACATGGGCACCGAGACTGAAGCCTACGATGTAAGCCACTTGGTCATGTGCGCGAGCGAGCAGGAGATCGTGGAGTGCGGCTGCGGCTTTGGTTATTGTGAAGGGGTGGTCTTTTGCTATGCCGTGACCGGGTAAATCGGGAGCGAGGATGTGGTAGTTTGTGAGGTGGGGTGTTATGGCATTCCAGTTGCTGCCATCTCCGCAGGCACCGTGGATGAGGAGGATGGTTTGTTTGGCTGTAGGGTTGAGCTCGCGGTGTGGGAGGGTTGCGTAGTTTTCAAGTGATGTTTCGGTGGAGGATGACATTCTGGACGGACTACTGAAGAAACATCAAGATGATCAAGTCGAGGATGCTTGCTAGAGGAATAAGAAGGGATGGCATGTCAGCCTGAATCCTTCGAAGTATCGACGATGCACTGTACAGTCACAATCGTCTCATCAACAGTCAGATCATAGGTCTAGAGGTTGAACATGGAACCAGCGTCTGTGGTGTCAGGTGAAACGAAACATACAGAGAAGAGAAAAGAGAGGCAGGATGGATGGTATAGCTAGCATAACATGGTTAGGTATGCCTATTGCTACCATAGAGTTATGCTGTATGCACAAGCTTAACCATGACCTCATTACCCCGGACTCTTGCTTGAGCGTGTCATGACAGCAAGAAGAGCTTCAGTTCTGCTTCTCGAGTTTCTTGCCTTCTTGACGACAGCAACAATCGACATATCCAACCATGGTCCTCGAAGAAGCAACAAATCACAGTGAGCCCAACTCGTTCGGCGAGCTCCCAGCGCCAGACGACGGCAACGACGCCCAAACACCAACCCGCTACCACATCAAGCTCGACCAGCTGCCGCGACCCGTCAACTTGTTCATGGTCCCAGTCCGAGACGATGCCATAGTAAAAACCATCTTACGAAGCTGTCATGAAGCTCAAGCAGTCATACATCGCCCCTTGCGCCAGGAAGAGGTCGATGCCATCAGCTACCACTTTGCGAAGTCACTACGGACGGTGTCGTGGGGTCCACCAGTCGGCATGGCTGGTGGCGCTATCGCTGCATACCGCACTATGAGCAACTTCCGCTTCCCTGGATACACCCCTAAGACCGAGGCCGAGGGTGGTGCCTTCAACCCCGAGCGCTTTGGTCCTGTGCGTGGGCAGATGGCTCGTTACGCCTGGCACACTCTGCGTTTCCAGCTCTACGGTGCCGTTGGGTTCTTCACCGGCGCTCTTTTGTTCGCCAGTTATGCCACTTCGGTCAATGCAGTAGAGACTGGCTCGGACCCTCGCATGAAAGATTATATCGAAGCATTGAAGAATCGCACACAAAGACACACCGGCCAGATGCAACCTCAAGGCCAACGCAACCCCATCATGAGCCAGGAAGGCCGTATGGATCAACAAGCACAACGCGCGTCGCAGAAACTCGGTATGGAAGATGCATGGAAGCGTCAAGATGTTCAGCGCAAGGCTTCTGACTACGACGACATGAGTCCTACTGGAGGTGCATGGATGGATGACTACAAGCAGGAGGCTCAAGACACTGGTCTCTTGACAGACGAACAACTGAATGCGCGTGCTCGCAAGGAACAGTCAAATGCAGACCGTGCCGAACGAGCCGAGGAGTCTAGAGTTGCTGCCCAGGCACAATCCCGTGTTGACCAGTCGCGAAGAAACAACCACAACAGCAGTGACGATGCATCGCCGCTTGGTGCTCAGCAGACTGCACCCGCTCCTCGCTCTTCAGGCAGCACCTGGGACCGCATCAGACAAGAATCTGCCAGCTCCAAGGGCTCTCCACGTCAATCACCCACCAATGCCCCTCAGATCAGAAATGAACAGCAAGAGGGATCAACACTAGGTGATTCCTTCTCATTCTCTTCTTCCGACGAAGAGAGACAGTTGGCCAAGATTGAAGCCCAGAAGGAATTTGACGCCAGAGTGGAAAGAGAGCGTCAAGGAGGCGACTTTTCAGAGAGCGGCGGCAAGGGAGGCTGGAGAAGATGATTCTGCTTCATAACTGATTGCACCCATAGCTGTATATACCTGTATAACAAACTCCAGTTCGATACTCCACAATGATCGTCATGGAAGTTTGATGTGACTTGTCCCTCGGAGCGACCTTCCGCGCGAATCATCATCCACATGCCTCGCCTGTACGGGAATAACAGCGGGCCTGCTTGATCATCATGGAAAGCAGAAAAGTTACACATCCAATGCTTGGCCGACCGGAGTCCTACGTAATCTTGGCTTTTGACGCATACAGAAACCAGACGTCACGCATGCGGAAGAACAGACGTTGGAAAGATCGTAGATGGTTCCTCGGACGTGCAAGAATAGGGTTGAGAAGTCAGCCTTTGACGAGGCAAAACCTGGTTGATTTGTCACATGTTGGCATGTTCGCCAGTGATACTGAAGGATGCAAAGGAAGAGCAAGTGGTCAGACAAAGACTTGGCTATGGTTTGTTGGTTATACCGAGATGGAAGAAGCCAAGAAATGTATTACGACGACTTATCTGTGCCCATGGATCGTGACACTCTATTCTGTGATGCCAGAAGTCCATCTAATGGCGTGCTATGCAGATGAAACGACATATATCAGCAGCAACAAGCAGAGTTAGGGCTATCTCTAGACATCCTCTGCCAAAAACTCGCATAGAGCAAAGAAGAAACAGCTTACGACGCGCATAAACAGCAACAGCATTCCCCCTGCAAGGCTGCAAGGCTGCAGAGGCAACAAATCGCGCCAAGCGTGTCGGCCCTGCCAAGCAAACAAGATTACACATGTCGCTGCCGAAGCAGCCGGGCCTTGGTATTCGCCAACAAACCCGAACCAAAGAAAGAAAGATAGGCAAAAAGCCAGGGTATGACCAGGCAGGGGAGAGACACCAAAACCAGGACCATGCGCTGTTCTGGAGAAATGGGGAACGCGGGATCCGACTTTCTCTTTTTGCCTCGATTCCACGGATTGACCGGTACAACTACACTGTTTGCGCATTGCATATAATCACTGGAACGATAACGGACATACCAAATCACGACGTCACTAAGAACGAAAGGACTGTAAACCCAAAAGCGAGGATTTACGTTCACGACGACCTTCTACGATCGACACAAAACATCACACAAGACAAAGATGGCAACCTCTCCACCACCCACAGACTCAGCGTCCTCGCCGCGCCTAAGCTCCCAATCACAATCCCCCGACCTGCGCAGTCCAGCCTCATTTGCCGAATCCTTCGAAATGGACGAGACATCTCCCTCGGCCGGCCTCCTCTCCCAAATGGACGACGCGGAAAAACAAACCCCTGTAGAAGCTCAGATAGCAAAGAACGACGCACACGAATACACAATCACCACAAGGACAAAAATGCTCTGTCTGAGTCTCTACTTTTTGATGAATTTGGGCTTGACATTGTATAACAAGGCTGTGTTGGGCAGATTCAACTTTCCGTGGTTGTTGACGACTTTTCACACCACCTCTGCGGCGCTGGGATGCTGGACTATTATGCTGGTTGCGCCGGATCAACTGAAATTGAGTCACGTGGGCAGACAAGAACAGATGGTGCTGGCAGCGTTTTCGGTGCTGTTTACCGTCAACATTGCCATCAGTAATGTTTCGCTTGCCATGGTTTCTGTGCCTTTTCATCAGATCGTCAGGTCGACTACCCCAGTGGCTACCGTCTTGATTTACCGCTGGTTGGGACGCAGTTACGGCACCATGACCTACATCTCTTTGATCCCCATTGTCGCTGGAGTAGGACTAAGCACGTACGGCGATTACTACGCTACTCTACTGGGTGCTTCTCTCACTTTTCTCGGTGTCTTTTTGGCTGCACTCAAAACCGTGGCCACCAACAAATTGCTCACTGGCAGTCTCAAACTCCCGGCTCTGGAATTGCTGCTGCGTATGTCGCCGTTGGCTGCCGTACAAAGTCTGCTCTGGGCAACTGCAACAGGCGAAGTCTCTGCTTTTCTCAAGTTTACGGCAGAAGGCAATCTCGGCACCTATCTCATTCTCGCATTGCTGGGAAATGGGTTCTTGGCTTTCTTGCTCAATGTCACCAGTTTCCAGACGAACAAGTTGGCTGGTGCGTTGACGTTGAGTGTCTGTGGCAATGTCAAGCAGATCTTGACGGTTGTTTTGGGGACTGTGTTGTTTGATGTTGCCGTGGGCACGATGAATGCTGTGGGTATGATTGTTGCTTTGGGAGGTGCGGCGTGGTATAGTAAGGTTGAGTTGGATGTCAAGAGAGCGGGTGCCAGGTCCTAGATCTCGAGTTGTTGCAGACATGTCAAGACTGAGATTAGCGGTAGCATTTGCATGGTCAGGGAGAAGAAGACGATGGTGAAGGTCTCATAGTGTCCTTCTGGAATGCAGGATAGAATATAATATATACGCCCTTAACGCCTCGCTGAATTGCATGAATAAATGCTTTGAATGATGGTGATGATGTTGAAGATGCAAGAAACAGTCATGGCTCGTGACAGACTGATGTTTGTCAACCCAAAGTCTTGATCTTCTTTTTTNNCTTCTTGTCGGGCTGCTTTCCTTTTTGAAAGTCACGCCAGGAACCGATGCGCTCCTCACGCGATTGTTCCCACTTTGTCTCAAACTCCCTCTTCCTCTTGCGCTCAGCAATCTCCTCTTCCTCCTTCTTCTGTGCGCGACCTTCCTCCTGCATCTGGGCCTTCATCTTCTTTCTCCTCCGTAGTTCCTCGTCGACCAGCACAACCTTTGTCTTTTCCCTCCAGGCCTTGCGGAAGTCATCGTCAGGGTCCTTGACTTCTTCGCTGTCGACGGTGAGTTTGCGTTCGCGCATCAACAGCATACGCGCATCTGCTATGCATTCGTCCAGTTTTGCTCTCTCTTTCTCATCCAGTAGTGCTTGTTGTGCTTTTGCGAGGCGGTCAAAGGCGTCCGGTGCCGAAGGGTTCGAGGTCTTGTCGGGATGGATGAGGAGGGATTTCATGCGATAGCATTTCTTAATGTCGTTATCCGGGACACCAGGTTGAAGGTCGAGGACGGCGTAGGCATCGAGACGGAAAGCTTTGAGGATGCGATCGATTTCGGCGTCCNNTGGATTGGATAGTCAGCATGGAGTTCAAGGGAGAAGTGGAAGGCTGAGACGGACCTTGTCAAATTCTTTTGATTCTTTGGCAATGGCGGCGAGGATGTATTCGTCCGAGAGGTCTTTTGGCTCAGGCTTCTTGTCAGACATGATGGCTGGTGTGGTCGTGTGTGCAAGTGCAAGTTGAATGTCGAGTCTGGCTGAAGAGGGAAATGCGGGTGACGGAAGGAACGACCGAGTGGCGCGTGCACCAAAAAGTTGTCACGGAGTTAAGCATGTGAAAGTCCTTCCTAGCCTGCACTTTTTCCTTCCTGCCTGTTCAAGAATACACTTGAAGGCTCCTGCCTAATTAATTCACCTCAAGGCAACATGGCGCCACATATCACCGGTCGCACCAAGCCGACCAAGCCCAAGAAGCAGCAGCGCGCCACCAAGCGCAAGAGAGACGATGTCGACGTTGAAAAGTTGGAACAGCAAGTCCAGGATCTGGATCCCAAGGGCAGCTACACTTCCTTCTCCGACCTACCGCTCTCTCTACCTACCCAAGAAGGCTTGAAAGCCTGCCACTTCACCACCCTCACACCCATCCAAGCACGCGCCGTGCCTCTTGCCCTCCATGGTTCCGATATCCTGGGTGCCGCCAAAACCGGTTCAGGAAAGACTCTCGCCTTCATCGTCCCCGTCCTCGAGAATCTGTATCGCAAGCAGTGTGTCGGTCAAGATGCTGGTCTGGGTGCCATGATTATCGCTCCCACCCGCGAACTCGCCATTCAAATCTTCGACGTCCTGGTCAAGATTGGAAGAAAGGGTCATTTGTTCTCGGCTGGTCTGGTTATTGGTGGAAAGAGTTTGCAGGAAGAACAAAATGCTCTCGCCCGTATGAATATCGTCGTTTGCACACCTGGTCGTATGCTTCAGCACTTGTCGCAAACCGCCCTCTTCTCTGTCGACAATGTGCAGATGCTTGTTCTCGACGAGGCCGATCGTATCCTCGACATGGGCTTCCAGCGTGACTTGGACGCCATTCTCGAGTACCTTCCCAAGGACCGCCAGACTTTGCTCTTCTCAGCGACTCAGACAAAGCGTGTTTCTGACCTCGCTCGCCTCAGTCTGAGAGACCCCGAATATGTCTCGACCTCGGAGCAGGGCGAGTCTGCCACCCCCAAGTCTCTGCAACAAAACTACGTTCTCACTCCTCTTCCCGACAAACTCGATACTCTGTGGTCCTTCATTCAGACATGCAAAAAGTCAAAGATCATCGTCTTCTTGTCATCAGGAAAGCAGGTCCGTTTTGTGTTTGAGGCCTTCCGTCATATGCAACCTGGTATCCCTTTGCTACATCTTCACGGTCGCCAGAAGCAGACCGCTCGTCTAGACATTACCACAAAGTTCTCACATGCCCAACATTCATGCATGTTCGCAACAGATGTCGCTGCAAGAGGTTTGGATTTCCCTGCTGTCGACTGGGTCGTCCAACTGGATGCTCCCGAGGACGCCGACACATATATTCACCGTGTAGGTCGTACTGCTCGTTATGAGCGCGATGGCAAGGCTGTACTGTTTCTCGACCCTAGCGAAGAAGAAGGCATGTTGTCCCGCCTCGAAGCCAAANAGGTCCCGATTGAGCGCATCAGCGTCAAGCAAAAGAAACAACAATCCATCAAGCCTCAACTACAAAACATGTGCTTCAAGGACCCAACTCTCAAATACCTTGGTCAAAAGGCTTTTGCCAGTTACGTCCGCAGCATCCACATTCAAAAAGACAAGGAAGTCTTCAAACTCGACAAATTGAACCTCGAAGAATTTGCAGCAAGTCTTGGTCTGCCTGGTGCACCCAAGATCAAGTTTATTGCTGGAGATGACGCAAAGGCCAGAAAGAACGCACCCAGAGCAAAGATGGACGACTCGGAAGACGACAGCGAAGGCGAAAAGGGAGACAAGAAGAAGTCAGAAGTCCGCACAAAGTACGACCGTATGTTCGAGCGCAAGAACCAGGACGTTCTGGCAGACCATTACGCCAAGATGGTTCGCGACGACGACATCGAAGCCTTAGACGGTACACAAATGTCCGACGACGACTTGTTCAGCGTCAAACGCCGTATCCCCGTACAAGAAGAGAACGAGGACTCGTCAGACGAGGAGACCACACCAGCAGTGGCAGACATGGATCTACCGCCAGGTGCAAAGGCAGTTCACATACCCGGAGCCAAGGACGCCCTCATCATCGACAGCAAGAGAAGGGAGAAATTGCTCAAGAGCAAGAAAAAGTTACTCAAGTTCAAGGAGAGTGGTCAGAAACTCGTCTTCGACGACGAAGGAAATGCACACCAAATCTACGAACTCGAAGACGAAGACGCCTTCAAGGCAAAGGGCACAGCAGAAGAACAACGCAAGAAGTTCTTGGAAGAAGAAGCACAAAGAGTCCGCGAATCAGATCTCCTGGACAAAGCACTTGCCAAGGAAAAGAAGCGCGCAAAGAGAGAAAAGAGAAAGGAGAGAGAACGAGGAGAAGAAGGTGCTTCCGACGACGAAGATGAAGCACCACAACTCGCCGATGCATCAGAAGACTTTAAGAAATTCCTTGCTGGATCGGAAGATGGATCAGAAGCAGAAGAGGACGAGGACGAGCAGCCAAAGAAGAAGCAAAAGAAATGGTTCGAGGGAGAGGGTCGCAGGACGGATATGGGCAAAGAAGAAGCTGCTCCGGAAACTCTTGCGGATTTGGAGGCTTTGGCCGCTGGGTTGTTGGGTTAGGGACCTTGTTCATGCATTGTTTCCTGTCTGCATTGCCGTTCGAAAGATATCCAAACTGTACCTTTTTCTCCATTGCAAACTGGCATCGTAGTAAAACCGAATTAAGAGGAGCGTGTGCATTAAGGAGTACAATGCTAAGGGCTACAACTTCAGCTTCAAACCAGATGCCCTCTGCTTCCACTTCACGATAACAACTTCACTTGCTTCACGCCCCAAATGCTGACTTGCCTTGTTCGATGGCCAAACATTCTGTTGTTGACAAAAGAGGTCGATTCAGTGCTTGGCACCAATGACGCTTACACCTCTCCGATATCCTTTTCTCCCCCACCAGCTGCAACGATCAAGTCAACAATCATCTTTGCCAAACTCACATCGCTCGCGAATGTTGTATCATTACAGCAGCCTCCGATCCATGGAGCCGCAGCGGTCCTCTTTGCCGACGACTGTGCAAGGTCTAGAGAACTCCTACAACACCGCTACGACAAGGAACTGGCGGAAGACAACCGAATCGGTCGGTGGATTCTCCGCTGTGTGATGTCATGCTACAACATTATCGAGGTCCATGCTGGAGGTTCCCCTATGACGACAATTGCGAATGTCTTTTATTTCCGCGTCTGAAACATGTGTGGTGACAAAAGAAGGGTTCCTCGCAAACCCGCGGGCGTGAACGCTTCTAGCCTCGATGGATGGATGGGTTTACCGCAACCACCCGCCGTTCAGACAGCGGAGCGACATTCGCGGTAATAAGGTTATACACACTTTTTGCGGTACGGTAAGCATCGGGGGCGAGTATGCAGTTTCCGTTCATGGCAAGGGGGGTTCTTGGCATCCACGGAGAGTGACTACAAGCGTGTGCGTAGATTTGAGTAAGAGGGTAGATTTGTCGACTTTGTCATCGTCTCGAGTTCCCAGAGGGGAAGAAGTATGCTTCTCGCATGGTGGTAGACTTTGATCGTGGAGAGTAAACGACGTAGGCGCGCCAAACGGTAAAGGTAAAGAGAGACTCACTGTCCTCGAGAGTACAAGAAGCATTATCCCACCCTATCTCACATCTATCTCTCTCATCCAATACAATTTCCCATCTCGAGCTCGCATCACCCTCATAGCCTCAAGCGTCGATCTTTTCAAAGCATTGCTTCCGTCCACAAGCGTTGATCTTCAAGCCCCTCAAACAATGCCACCAACCCTCCACCTTGTCCGCCACGCCGAAGGCTTCCACAACTCCTCCTGGCACGGCGAAGCCATCCACGACCCTCTCCTCACCGAAAAAGGCGAAGCTCAATGCGCCGAGTTGTGCAAAAACTTTCCCTACCACGACAAGATAGATATGCTCATGGCCTCGTACGCTTCTTCCCTTCTTCCCTTCTTCTCCCACGACCGCCGACATTCCACCAGAATCTGTAGACTAACAATCTCGAAAACANGTCCCATGAAACGCACAATCCAGACGTGCAAATTCAGTTTCAAACCCGCAGTAGACAGAGGACTACAGATTTTACTCATGCCTTTGGCCCAAGAAAGCAGCGACGAACCCATGGACACTGGCTCCGAAGTCTCGGAAATCAAGGACATGTTTGGGGATTTGGTGGACGAACACCGTATCGCAGACGTATACCCTTACTGGCACACCAATTGCGGCCGTTTCGACACCGATCCGGCTACCATGATTGATCGTGCCAAGATGCTGCGATTGTATATCAGAGACAGAGAAGAGAAGAATGTGGTGCTAGTCAGTCATGGTACCTTTGCGCATGCGATTACGGGAAACTTCAATGAGCAGGGCGAGCAGACGACGAGGATGTGGGAGAATGCAGAGTGTAGAAGTTATACGTTCAGTGATGGGCCTGGGGCAGAGATTATTGAGACCGAGGAGAGCAAGAAGAGGAGGCCGAGTTTGGAGATTTCGTCTGGAGAGGAGTGATTTGTTTGGAGTGGACGTTCTTGTTCAATTATCCTGCATGTCATTATAGCGCTGCGTGTGTCAAGTAATTCTATTCTCCTACGACAAGTTCTCAATCTCCTTGAGCAGCGTGTTTGCAGCAAGCTTTCCTAGGTTGTTGGAAGCCAGCGGCGAGTCTCCAGTCAAGACATATCTATCCTGATGCGTTTCACCAGTAATCTTGTCGTTGATGGCCGAAACACCAAGCTTCTTCAACTCCTTGCCTACCAACCATTCCATCTTGCCAGGGATATATCCGATATCAATGTTTGCTCCATCATCCAAAGAATCAGGGAAAACATCAATCTTGTAGCCATCATAGATGAACTTTTCTCCCTCTGGCTTCGCAAGATCGGCAGCAAGCATGCAAGCAGGACCATGACAGAGAGTAATAAGGTACCGCTTATTGGCATCTGCCCAGCGAAGGATGTTGCCAACAACTGGCGACTGAGGGATTCCATTCAGCGCTCCATGCCCACCAGGCACAAAAACACCAATATAGGGCGTTTCCTTGTCGAACCCCTTGCCCCAGACATCAGACAATGCAAGCGGCTTCCTCATCTTTTGCTTATACTTTTCATAAAACCCCTTGACTGCCTCGTCCTCCTTGGGGAAAGCCCACATCTCCAGCTTTACAGGCTCGCCACTCAACGTCGCGATATCGAGATCAAAGCCCGCGGCATCCAGATGCAACATAGGCAGCAACATCTCCACTGGATGGTTTCCAGTAGAAAAGAACTTTCCATCTGCCATGCGTAGATAGCGTTCTTGGGTGCCAATGACGAGGATCTTCCATTTCTTGCCGGTGTAGGCGTTGGGGTAGTTTGCGCCGTCGAAATCGGTCTTGGGGGCCACGTATTGGGTGAGGGAGAAGGGAGAGGGGAAGTAAGCGTCGTCTTCGGCTTGGTCGGGGACGGGGTTGCGGTCTTGAGAGGCGGTGGGCATGATTGTTGATCTTACGCTCTCGGCGACGGTCTTGATGGTTTCCATGATTGAGATGTTTTCGTGAGGTGTTCGAATGGAGGGTGAATGATGTATTTCTCCCAAAAACTGCAGCTGCGACTGCTCTTATGTCTTTCTAGGGCTGGATGAGCACGGAAGGGACTCCGCTGTCACGCTGACGTAGGTGTGCGGGGTGATCGTCAGTACGAGCTGATTTGCATCTGATAAGCCTGATTAGGCTATCCCTGACACCTGCCGGCATGATTCGACAAAGATGGCTTTGGTAAGCAGACTTGCTGTTAGGGCTCATCCTGATAGTACATACATCATCGTGTCGTTTATGCAGTATCAAGCATCAAGCCATTGACGACTGTTACCCTCAGACAGGTTTCCAATCACGACTAGGAGAACAAAAGATTGACGTGTGCCATGAAGAGCAGTGTAGTATGCTTACTTCTCAGTATCTTGCAATAGAATGACAAGAAATAGTATCAATACACACCGGAGGTACTCTAGCCAGGAAAGGAAGTAAGGAGATTCACCGAAACAGCAACTAATACAAGACATCTGCAACCCTATCTCTCATTCCAAACTCTTGACTGCACGTCGAATGCCCTCGTCAATTGTGACAGTAGGTAAATAACCCAAAAGCTCCCTAGCTTTTGAGATATCGTGCGTACGATTCAGACACAGATGTTCAACGCCTTCCTTGGACAGGATAGAAGACGATGAGCTCCCAAAGGTAAGGGCCCAAGTTGCAAAGTCGCTAGCACTAGCCATGGCAAGAGCGACTTTGGTCGGTATGACAGTTGGCTTTAAGGCCGATGTATCATACCCACTCGCTTGCCATATCTGTCTCATGAAATCGTAAAAGTGGCGAGGGTCATCGTTGGTGATGAAAAAGGACTCTCCAGCAACTTGCTTGCCTTTTTCAATCCCTTGTACAGCTTCACGGATAAGGGCCTCGGCAGCTTTGATATGGGCTNNTTCTGCCACGTTACCAACGTAGACAAAATCGTACAAAGCAGTGTTAGAGCCGATTTGATAGTGTTGACGGTTCTGTTCCAGTTGCGAAAGCATGGTAGGGAGAAGTTGGGAATCGTCTTCTCCAAAGATGGCACAGGGTCTGATGGTTGCAGTACGCAATCCACCTGATTGGATAGGCATATTATTGTTCCATTGCCTTGTAAGTCGATCGGCAATAGCTTTGGTGGACGTAGGGTAGCGACGGCCGTCAGGACTTCCATCGACAGCATCAGATTCCTTAGCGTTGAGATAATCGGTCGCGAGTACAGTGTGCGCCGATGAGGTGTAGACAAAAGCCGTGGTGTTCGAGCAAGCGGCAGCCGCGCGAAGAAGATTGGTTGTGCCTTCTACATTGACCTTATAGTGGAACTCTGATGTGCCTTTAAGAGGGAAGATGATTGGAGCGACAGTGTTGATGATGACTTGCGGTTGGACTGAATTGATGACTGATTGGATCGACGCATCATCTAAGAGGTCGCCATTCAGATACTCCACGTAAGGTTGGCGATGGCGGCTATTCGAGCGTCCCATGACATATACTTTGGTGCCATCCTGCCTAGCCAAGAGATGGATTACATGCTTTAGTATTTGGGAAGGTAGTAAGTATTCTCCTCAAGTCGTGCAGTCATACTACACAATATACTGAGCACCAGAAAACCAGTCCTCAAAGTCGTCTGGAAGCGTGATTTCCAAGTTGTTCTCGTACTCGGTGAGCTGGTGATTGGCAACATTCTCCTCTTGTTCACTGATCGAAGCAGTTACGTACTGTCTAGCGAGTGCAGAGAATGCCTGGCACATCTCTCTGAAAGCTTGCATGTTATTAGGACGTCTGAGTTTCATGGCCTGAAGAGATCTCGTGAAACTTTCAAGTAATTCAAGGCCTCCAAGGTTGGGAGCTTTGATGACAGAATAGAAAAGAACAACGAAAGGTGTAAAGGGACAGTTCAGGACAGCCCAGCTGACATAATCGTCCGTACTACCGTCGTTTCTGAACTGTAGGTAGTCCATCATATCCAGGTGTCTGTGAATGGTTGCTCGTGCAGCCAGAAGGCATCGTGGATCCAGGCCGGCCGACATCTCGTTGATCGGAGGAACAACGGCTCGATATACTAGAGTCTGCAGACAACCGATCACTACCGAGTTTGATCTGACAAGGAACGACATGTATTGCCGTCGATAAACTGTCTCTTCGGTAAGGTCAGAGTTGTCTTTCAGAATCTCTTCCAGACGTGTGGCCAAGTCCTGAACGTCCTTCAGCCTCTCCTGAGATGAGTGCTTGAACGATCCGGGGCTATACAGTCTTTCATACACAAGACCATGTACACTAGCAATTGCAATCATCACCCGGAACCACAAATACCAGGATCTGAACTCTGGTCGAGAGGGTTCGCTCGGATAGCTCACGGTGATGTCCTCATTTTTNAGAACAGCGCAATGACCTAGTCGTAGAGAGAGGCATTTATCCAGGTAATACACCACCCAGAATAAGATTTTTTCGACTTGAGTCTGGGTCGGATCGCGATCGGATGATCTATGCCATCCAAGTGCTTGGCACATGTTGCATGCCGTCGAGACCAGTGGCCAAGCTGATGCATGATCAGCTCTTTGTATCGCATGAGCAGCACCAAATACCACTGCCAGTACATCTTGAGTGGTCGGCACAGACAGCACATTGTAGGCTCGCAGACAACTCTCAGAGTGGGAGAGGAATCGATACCCGCTTATAGGGTATAAGGCGTTAAGAGCCTTTCTCCCTTGGTATTCGGAGAACATGTAGTGTATCGCGCCGCAAACAATGATCTTCATACTTGGCGGGCAGGTATCGAAGTTCTGGTATAGTTTGTCGCAAAGATCCCGAAACTGAGACGGTGTGAAGAACGGTGACCAGATCCAGAAGAAGAGGGTATCACTAGCCTGAGATTCACGGAGCACGTCTTTGACCATTTCGTAATCAGGCAGTGAGTCGGACGATTCGAAGGCTCCACACATGGTGACACGAATACCATGCAAGAGATCAGACTTGTCATCACGAGTTTGATGCGTGGTGTTGTGTAAGATATCAAGGGCCGATTGGACCTCTGGCTTGCTGCGTAACAATGGGCTTGATTGTAGTAAACGCTCAATGTCTTGTTGAGCTCTTCGGGATTGGATTATCAAGAATGTTTCACCAGCGAAAGAAGTACTATGCTCTCTAACATCATCGTTGACGCGAGCTCTCTTAGGCGCTCCTTCGTAGTTGACATACTCTCCTGCATTTTGGCGGTCTCTCTTGGACGTAGTGGCAATGGTGGAGATGGCTGCCATGCGATTATCTTGAGGCGAGTCTAGGGAGTCTGGCGATTGGGTTGGCAAGTCCATTGGAGCTGAATGTGTACTCTGCACAGAAACATCTGACTGACGCTTCTGTATCAGAGCATGAAGCATCTTGTTAGTATCTGTGAGCAGAGACTCGATGCCATGTAGACGTTCTTCATGGAATCAATTTTTTGTTCGCTAACTATGGTCAGTCAAAGATCAAATCATGAAGACACGTTTCGTTGCTTACTATTCGTTTGAGATGAGTACTCTTTGGCGTTTGACCTGTGGCCGGTCCTTGGTGGTCTTGCATGTTATCAAAGCAGCTACACAGTTCGCGCAGGGCGTAGACCTATCGCAACGAATCNNTGACCCAATTTGGTAAGCTGCCACTACAATTTGGGCCTCGATGCCATCTACCTTGCGTGCCCGACAATGGTCACACTACGAATTGAATTAATGTCGAGTTCCTTGCATACACGACAATACCGACACTCACAGCGCGACCAATCTGCCCATGGAATGTCTCCGTACTAACATCGGCATCAGATGCCATTGTGTACCTCTTTCGACGTGTGAATTGTAACAGATAGTGAAGAGAAGGAAGGATCGTGGGAAGGATCAATCGGCTGCAGGATGGTGCGGGATGCGCGGCACGCGCCTGCGTCACCAACGTTTCAGGCGCTAGGTATACGTTGGCAACATCTCCGATGCATAGCAACACTAGCTCAACACTTTGTTTCATACCAGCACACGGCCTCCGCCGCTCTCTCATGGTCAGATATCATCATGATACAATCTATCAGATTACACAGTCACTTTCGCAGTTGGGACGTGGCCATGGAGACAGTCTAATTTGATGACCACTTAGATACTTCAGCACACGAGGAAGGGCTACATGAACAACCCTGTGTTACAAACAAAAGCTGAGTTAAAGACAATAGCGACAGGATAACAATAACCAATATCCAGAACCAGAAACCAGAATATCAGGAACAATCGCCTCTCAGCCAGCAAATTTTCAACCATCACCTCAACTTCCGATACTTCGTCCGTAGCCATGTCCTGAACAATGTAGATATCTAAGGACAACCTCCCTGGCTAGGATCGATACGGAACCAGAAGCCATCGTGATACTGCTCGCTACCAGACTGACAACCACCGAACTCAGTCTTAAAAGCATTCATACAAGTGTCGAAATCAATGACCTTGTCTGCACCACCATCTCGCATCTCCACAGCCCATTCAATGTGGTTGTAGCCATAGCTCGGGCCAGGGTCGCAGTTGGCATCGCAGCCCAGACCACAAAGAGCAGCACCGTAGTCNTATATTATCTTCTGTTAATCTACAAGTCCACAGTGTATACGGTTGATCATCTTACCCTTGGGCAGAGCAGCACACCCATCCTCACAATCCGAAAAACAAGTCTCGTGCCAGCTAAAGGTTTCTTGCCAGTTTGTGCAACGCCAGAAAGGAGAGGAACCACTGATGGTCTTGCCGGTAACAGCTTGGCAGGTCGAGGTGATGTCGGCGAGGACTTCGGAGGAGAGGTCGTGGCTGTAGCCGCCGTGGAGGTGGTTGAAGGGAAAGCCACTGTAGCAGCCTGTGCGCTTTTCAAGAGCAGCTGGGAGAGGACCTGCAGTGACGGGTTGTAAATGAACAGCCAGGAGCATGGCTGCTGCCACGGAGAGTTTGGTGGTGAAGGAAGACATTGCTTGATGTGTGGGGCAGTCAAAAGACGATTCTTCTTCTAGTGAATGAGGTAGTAGATTTGTGATATTGTCTTGCCGAGTTAATTGTGTGTTGATGGTGTCTGAAGCTGAAGCTGGCTGAGAATGATTTACACATGGCGAGTTTTGATGCCCCTTTATATACAGCCCGGAAGTCCTTTCTTGCGAAGTCTCAGCACTACAATCGAGTATAGATCATCCTGAAGGCTGAGCACGAACATGAAGATGGAAGGAATATTGTTGGTTTTTGCATCGGTGGGTCCTAGGCTGTAGAGTCGTGCCCAAAAGAAGGCAAGTATGCAGAGTATGAGGCTATGTTGTAAGGATCCGAGCCCACCATGTTTGCGGTATAGGATTCTCGAGCCTATATGCCAAGCAGAGCGATACTTTTCAGTCGGAGTATGATGAACGAGAAAAGAATGAAGACTGGTCAATCATGAGACTGCTGGTGAGATCCGTAGATAGGTCACTTGGCAATGCAGCCAAGTCGAGAGGCTGAAGCGAAGTCAGGCGTACCTGAACTCTTTTCCCGGTGATCCTTCTTCCTCTCAATTTCCATATCGAACTGTATCCTCCGTGAGCTCTTGGTGGATCCTTCGCGGAGGATGCGTACGGAGGATCGAATAGGATTCCTTGGGACCTTGGCATGGCGGCTGGGCTCCTCCGTGCTGTCGCCAACAGCTCTTGGCTTAAGGATGTGCAGTATGTGTTGGTATATCAGCAACGAGTAGGTGTTTATTGGTTCAGGGGTCTGCAGAAGCAAACTAGCTTCCTCGTGTTATGGCAATTCGTTCATCTCCTACAGGATCGTGGATCCTCTTAGATAAACATGTATCCAGCCACGGGAGTATTGTGAAACACACAGCTGGCTGAGACAATTATGTTTTGGTTGGATGGTATTAGAATTGAATGAGGTTCCGTTACTCGTTAACTACATGACTGGGCTTCATGACTATTTTGGGGGCTACTCTAGTTCGACTGAACTGTAGCAAGCTTGCTGCGAACGGGAACGTTGTCCTGTCTGCCAGGCTGGGGGAAGCCGCTGACCTTGACGCCCTTGCGGAAAAGCAGGCAGTGAGATGAACCACCGAAGTGGAACATACCTGTCTCCTGACCCTTCTTGACGTGGTCGCCCTCCTTGACGGTGATCTCGCAAGTCGAGACTTCGTCCATGCCGATACCGATGAAGGCCATGAGACCGATAGCGGGGTTGTCGGCCTCGATGAAGATGATGGCTCTTGTGGCGAGAGCGCTCAGGTAACCTTGACCAGTCGAGATACCGTGGGCGTCAATCTCCTTTGTGTTGGGGTCACCAAGACCTTCGAAGAGAGGCTCGCTGAAGTAGGTACCGTCTTGAACGAAAGCCTTCTTGATGGTACCGCTGACGGGAGCGTGCCAGCGGTGGTAGGAGAGAGCAGACAGGAAGGCTTGGTAGACAGTACAGTCGGCAAACTGCTCAGCCAGGCTGTCGTTGGCGAGCATGTCTCTGACACTGTAGGGCTGGCCCTTGATCCAGAATCTGTCTCTGAGCTTTGCGCCCTCCTGAACTTGGAAGACCTTACTCTCACAGGCGTTGTTGATGACGCTGTCGTCATCAGGGCTGTCCACAGGGCGCACCTCATCCTTGAAGTGTCTGGTGAAGAAGTTGTCCCAAGAAGTGTAGCCGTAGTGCTTCTTGCTGGTGTCACAGACGAAGAAGTCCTCGAACTTGTGCTGGGTCTTGTAAGGAGCGTTGGCAACAGCCATCATGTCCGAGGTTCCGGTCTCACCGAACCAACCGGTCTTGCCCTCGTGGAGCACACCAGCCGACTCAGGCGACATGAGGAACTTGCCCCACTCGTTGAGGACCTTCTTGATCATCTTGTTGACCTCAGGGTCGAGGAAGGCGGCGTGACCAGAAGGGGTGGACATGGGGTAATCGAGGATGGCACACATAGGGACACCGACCATACCGACAGCTTGGGCAGAGTCAGTCCAAACAGGGGCGGAGCCGAAGACGTGGTTGAGGACCTCAAGCATGTGCTCGTAGTCGCGGATCTGCTTGCGGCCGGTGGGATCTCTGCGGTAGACATGCTTGTAGGGGACTTCTTGGAACATGGCAGTGAAGTACATGTACACTCTGGGGGTGCCCTCGATGAACTCCTTGAATTCTTGGAGGACGGGGATCAAGGGCTTCTTGTTCTTGTGGGCATTCTTCACCTGCTCACCAAGCCACTCGTGGTGAGTGCGGTGATCGGTGGGCAACCAGGCGCCGGGTCTGTCTTATTGTCAGTCGCTCGTCTCCTGAGCCATGGGTGATTTCGCATACCTTGAGATCTGGTGCTCCTTAGGGATGTCATGGTTCTCACCATGCTGCTGGACCTTGGTATCTTGCGACATTGTGAAGAATTGCCTGTGTGATGATGGGCAAAACTAGAATTGAGAAGATGAAGAGGAATTGGGCAAGCAAACGGCGACCTTTGAGGGTTTTGTTGATTTCGTCCACGACGCAAATGAAGTCATAGTGACTCCCCGCATCGGTGCGGCATCTCCGGTCGTCTCAGCCACATCAGCTCCGCAACAAGCTTTCACCAAGCAAATTCCAAGAAATCCATTGGGACACGAACCGTTCGTGGGTCGGAGACGGCAGCGACGGCAAAGACGCGTGGACATGTTCTGGAATACGTTTGGTGCTATCATTGATCAGTTAACACCACGTCTTATCCATTTGCATGGTAGCTTGTCAAAACGCCGTCACTGCAGGCGTCCTTCATATCATGTAGGTGGCTAAATCACCGAGGCTATCATGATCATCATGATCATGATTGACAGAATCATGACAGTCGCTTCGCAACGTTCTCAACATGTGTCAAGGTCGCGTCAGGGTGGCCCCTCCGCCATCCTTTTGAGCATCGACAATGATATTACATAGCAACGATATATATATGCACCCTTGTGGCCCGTCTCAGGGCCTTGTAACGTACAAACGTACACTCAGGCGCGATGAGAAACGCAAGATCTAAGTTTTGCGGCATCACCGTGCAAAAACTCTTTCTCGGACTTGATCCTCTGGAGTTTGAATGGCTGCTGCACCAAAAGCATGCTGTCAACGATGATTAATGCTAGGACCTCGAACCAACACATCTACCATGAACTAAGATATCTTACTTTGACCAAACAAAAGGCTCAAACCATCCCTGGACTTTTGTTTTGGCGTGGTTTGTATGCGAGTAGTCGACAATCGAGAGTCGTCGAAAATCTTGGAGCAAGAATTTCTCCCTGAAGTCTTGCAGACCGGGCAGCCAACCCATGTTATCTCCATGGCGACACTCCTCCTTGGACAGCAATTGTGCGTTCTCATGGCGTAACGTCATTCCGTGAGAGATAGGGGTCGATTAGAGTGTGTCAATGTTCAACGTGGAAAGCGGCAAAACATGTTCTCGTATCTACTTTGTATCTTGGGCTCCAACCAATATGATCGACTTTTATGATTCATCTTCCACTTCTAACCCTTGACAATCTCGCCGGGACCACTGCTAGCCTTGCCTTCCATCTCGAGCTGTACCTCCTCACGAACGATTTCTCTCACGTCTTGCCAACCAGCGCCGTTCTTGACAATGGTGACACGACGAGGCTGTTGCTCGAGACCGACGAACTGCTCGGGTTGGACAGCCTGGAAGCTGAAGCCTTCTTGACCGCCGAGCGCCGTCTCGACTGCGGACGAGAACTTGGCAGGGTGAGCAGTGGCAAGAGCGATGTGGTGAGCGTTAGGTGCGCGCTGGATGGAGCGCAGCGAAGCAGCGATGCCAATGGCACTGTGGGGGTCGAGAATGTACTTGCCCTGGTGGACGGTACCCTGTGTAGCGTAGGCACCGCTGTTCTCGCCAATAGGTGTCATGCCGTTACCCGAAGCGTAGGTCTGGGTGATCTGGTCAAGAGTCTGCTTGTCTGAAACACGCTCAGACTCGAAATCCTCATGTGCGGCATCGAGGATGGCCTTCTCGACGCCGAAACCGCCATCGGTCTTGAGTGCCTGCAGCCAGGTCTTGACTTGCTCACCAGCAGCCTTGCGACGCTCGGTAACGTTGTCGTTGCCGTTGACGCGGTATGACAGGTACCACAGCAGACGCTCGAAGTTGCTGCTGACCAAAATATCCATAGCGGGTGCCAATGTCTCCTTGACACCATCGAGATGTGCTTTTGCGCCATCGTGCTCGAAGCCACCCTCGGCCTCACGTCCGTGTACAGGCTTCTTCTCGTAGTGGCCGCTGCGCCAGAAGCGGTGCAAAATATCGTTCTCATTTGTGGCAATGACGAGCTTGTCGGCAGGCAGACCCATGCGCTTGGCAAAGTATCCGGCGAGGATGTCACCGAAGTTGCCAGTGGGAACCACGAAGCGGACCTGAGGGTTCTCGGTATCGAGCGAGCGGGCGAGAGTGAAGTATGATTGGAAGTAGTAGGTGATTTGTGCGAGGATACGGGCCCAGTTGATAGAGTTTACAGCGGCGAGGCGGTGGGTGCTGTTCATGTCGGCATCACCGAAGAGAGCCTTGACGAAGTCCTGAATATCATCAGTATCCTGAGATCAATGCAATGATGGTGTACGCACCTGGCAGTCGTCGAAAGTGCCATCAACAGCCAAGTTGTGCACGTTGGCATCAAGAACGGTAGTCATCTGAGCCTCCTGAACAGGGCTGACCTTGCCCTTGGGGTGCATAATGAAGACTGAAACATCCTTCTTGCCGCGCAGACCATAGATGGCAGCAGAACCGGTGTCACCACTGGTAGCTCCAACAACAGTCAAATGTTGTCTATCAGTGCCCTCCTTGCCTTTGTTCATGCGTACGAGAAAGTACTCAAATAGGTTGCCGACAAATTGAAGTGCGACATCCTTGAAAGCGAATGTAGGACCGTGGAACAATTCCATCAAATGCAGGTTCTTGCTCTTGTCGAGAGTGACGACGGGTGTAACATCTTTGGCGCGGAATGTGGCATAACTGCGGTGGATGATATCTTTCAGGTCGGCGGAGGGAATTTCGCTTTCGGAGATGTACAGGCTGAAGATCTCAAAGGCGAGCTCTTGGAAGGAGAGGTTGCGCCATTTGGACTGCCAGTCTGAGGGCAGAGCGGGAACCTCTTCAGGGATGAACAGACCACCGTCTGCTGCGAGACCCTTGAGCACGACGTCCTCGAATGATAGCNNTAAAACAGCTTCTGCTCAGTTGGAGACTTGTCGTGGGGGATTGTAGTGTATGCATACGTCGTAGGAGCCTCCTCTGGTGCTCAGGTAGCGTTGCGATGCGGTATGCGATGCCATCTTGATCTTTCTCTCTGGGCGTCTGTGTCGCTCAATTCTTGTTTTCCTTTCTCCCTTGCTCTTCCAAACGATCGTAACTCGTGATTATGGCGATTTTGAATGAGTCACGTACTTGTAGGAAACATTCAACAGAGTTGCAAGAGCCGTTCAATCGCTGACCCCTCGGTCTAACTTCTTGATTCTGGCCAAGCGTCATCCCCACCAAATTTACGGCGAAGTCGGAGGTGCTGCCATTCAACATCGCCCGACCACGCTCGAGAGCGCCGACACGCTTGTCATCTACCCGAGTACCACGCATGGTTCCTGTCTCACGACGATGCAGAGTGATGCCCGAGCTGTGGAAACATGGAAATACACAGTTGAGCTCAATTCGAAGAGACGTCCAAAGAGAGCTGATACGACAATAGTTCTCAGTGGACAGTTCCCTATACCTTGAAAGCACTATGCATTTTTATGGCTATACTGTATATGATCAATCTGGCGTATAGGAATATATCATTACATTTATGTCAAAGGCAGGCCTGCTTGTACAACTCGATCTGTCGGAGCAGATCTCTTACAGACAGTGAGATCTGTCGCAACATCGATTTTATGTATACATCACGAGCAATCTCGTGAATTTGACACAGCATGCTTTACACGGAGCCTGTGTTCAAGAGTTGTGATCGCGATAAGTACTGTATATCCAGCGGAGCAATTGCTCGAAATGAAGATATTTTCTCTCAGCCACACATCCTGCTCGATTTCCACCATTACTAGTCACTGCAACTTTTTGATTTCTATTCCGCATGAGTAAGGATAGTCAAGAGCACTGTGAGAAAGAAACCCTGTCGTTCAAGTGCGGAAAACGGGTGGTGGGCGAAAAGTGCTGCCAAAATCCCAAATTGCATCCCCAGGCTTCACCACCTCAGATGCGTATATTGTATCACGGCACAGTTCCAATGCCACTTGGACGGATCAGAAAACTCTGCCAGTCAAACAGAGCAAACGCTCTGAGTGCACAGGCCGCGTCAAGCTGTATAAAAGAGCGTTCTACCTCGCCCTCCTCCTTTCTTCTTTAGTCGACTTGTGAGTGCCAGCCAGCAGCCTTATACATTGTTTTCATGCTAACAATCCATGCAGTACTTCATAGAATCTTTTTCTTTAGTTAGTCTTCTTATCTGAACTCTTCAAAAGAGCCACAGAACTCCAACCTGGCGGATGAGATACAACCTCGATGCCCTAGAGTGATACCGAGTAACTTGGCTCCGGCCTCGTTGGTGATGATCTCGACCCTTTTGAGTGTCTGGCTTCGGTCGGCTTGACTGGGTGGGCGTTGGTGGTCTTCTGACAGGCCCTTTCTTTTTTCATCAATTGCTTTCCTGGCCTATGGCTGGGCTTTGAAGAAGAAAAATCTCTGCACATATGGAAAAATCCGCATCATCCACTCCTTGAACACATCTTCATGCATATGGCATTCCTGAACGCTGCTCGTGTGTTCTGAAGTCCTTGTCATCATATGTTGGCCAGTTGTTCTGCCTGGCAAGCATTCTCATGTCAAAGTCTGATGAAGCCTGAGAGACAACACATCAAGCACAATGCTCCTATTCATCACCATATGACCAAGCACTCATGCTAGTTTTGCATGTTCTATTCCACGCTTGACTTCCAACACCTGGTGTCCTTATTTCTGCAATCATGTTTGCTGCTTTGATCATCATCCTGAAGCAAGCATGAACTCAACATGACAACAGGCCATCTTCAGCACCACCCATGCTTTGCTATGGACCCGCAGAGCATTGCCATGCAACGTAAGGCATGAGAAGATGTCAAAGCAAGCCGACAAGTATCTCACAGGCTCAAAGATTGTAACCAAAGAGGTTTTTTTGCTGGCCATCTTCGACAGTCTTCCAAGCCGGCTAAATACCGGCAAAACCTTGCTGCACGACTGCTTGTCCTCTCAGGTCCGACATGCTTTGCGCTCGTAGCAAAGCTCATGCCATTGGAGTCGATCTGAGCGAGTGTTCGCAAGCACATCTTTGGTCTTTCTGTCAATGTCTCCTGGAGCAGTACAATTCTCCACGACCTCCTCTTGCCAACAGCAGCCACAGCGAGGAGCTGCTACAACGCCATCTCCTGAATTTGATCAACTTTGGGAAATGTTGTCACATATCCTGCCATGTTCCTGTCCATCGAATCCGAAGACAAGGCTGCCCAATGTCCTGCCCAAATGCATGAACAAATCCTCTTTTTCGATATCCGCATCTCCAGCCAGGATTGTCGATATCAATGCCTCTAGGAACGATTGAGATGCTCGATGGTGCCTTGATCAGGGGTGATCACATATCTCGCCGACGTCTGTAGCCAACGACAGCAGCATCGAGTGGCGCCTTCAGCTTCAAGAGAACACCGTCTGGTCCAATACAACTCTCTGGTGTACATTCTGCTTTCAGCACAGCATTGTTGGCGGCGTGTCACTTCGTCCAGTCGTGGCCTCTTGGGTTTATGTGCCATCTCGAAGGATCCGAAGGGGGCATTTCGTGGTAAGGGGAGGTCGACTGTGAGGCATCATCAGCTACAGAAGGTCATCATAACATCGAAGACTCGCCTTTCGCCTACACTCTCTCCAACGAACAGTATCAGAAAGCCAAGCAGCAGTCTCGCTGACTACGCTACCCGCTGTCTGGTCTCAGTCGGTGCACAAATTCTCGCTTCCAGAATCCGAACCACCGAGTAGGGGTGCAAGTCTCCGCCTCAGGTGTGAAAGCTCCGATAAGCCACCCAGCAATCGGGGGTTGCAGTAACTGCCTTGGCTGCTCATATCAGGGTGTCCAATCAGCGCAACGCCGCACAAATTCACCGCGACTTCTGCGTATTTCGCTCTTCTCTCCCTTGCGCACACCAAACCATCTAGCAGCAACAACGAATACAGCGCTAAGATGCCTGTCACCATTACTTGGACCGACAACGAGGCTAAGCTGCTTCGCGGCGTCCTCGAGCACGCCGAGTGCAACCAGCGCGTAAGGCCCCTACACTACATCTATCATAAGCAGCTGTCTAATCTGTCCACTCATCTAGTCGTGGAAGTGGGAGGCTGTCGGCACTGCCGTAGGTCGCAAGTCCAAGACCGCTAGCGATGACTTCGTTCGCGTCTTGAACAAGATCAAGAACACCCTCGGCCCTGAGACCAGCGGCCGCGCCCCTAAGCGCAAGCGTGAGGGTATCTACTATGCTTCTGCTACTACTGTATTACGCTCTCTAACGCCATGCCTATAGACCCTGCTTCCTCCCCCGTCGTCCTCTCTCGCCGCGCTTCTAAGCACAAGCGTGAAGGTAAGTTATTCTATTGCTACTTCAGCACATTGTCTAACAACATATCTGTAGACACCGAGCCCCCTGCCGCTCCCTCTGCTGCCCCCGCTGCCCCCGCTGCACCCGCTATCGTTCCCTCTAGCGGCTACAAGCGCAAGCGCAAGGGTAAGTGATATGCTTCTAATACTAAGATCCCTTGTCTAACGCTACATCTACAGTCCCTGCTCGCCCTGCTCCCGCCACCCGCCAGCGGGCTAGACAGGAGTCCGAGGATGTGATTCCTCCTATCCGCCCTGTCCTCCGCCTGCCTACCCCTTCTCCCCCCCTCCTCCTGCCCCTAAGGCTAAGGCCAAGGGCAAGGGTAAGGGAAGGGATAAGGGCAAGGCTAAGGCCTAGGCCTAAGCTTAGCGTACTGTTCTCCGCTGGCTGATTAACAGTCATAGAAACTGAATACCACTGTTCTTTCTGCTTTTGATATATAGTTCCATTGCACGTGACCTATATCTACTGCACGTGACATGATCTTTATCCTTATATCCCTTTATGTAGCCTGTTAATGCTGTAACTAGCTGCATACAAGGCCTTCTACTGTTTCTATGTCCTTACTAACAACTTATGTGTATTTGTTAGCTAGTACGCCATCTGTCTTTGTATATATAGTGCCATATCGTTAGCATATACTTAAAACCATTGAAAATATCAGATACGCACCTGTACTTGCATCCTCCAAATCACAACATGCGTAGAAAAGGGACTATAAAAATGCACAAAGGTATCATGGAAACTTATATTCTCCACTGAGATGACCCAGCATACACACATCTCACTGGACTTCGCTTTTTCTCATACCAATTAATGACTTTTTATAGGTATCTAAAGCACCTCATAGTCTAGCGGGAGTCGTGGTTGAAATAGAACTTCATGGTCAAGAGCTTTCAATAGAGAGGTCTCACAAGCACTTGACCCTCAAAATGAAGCCATAAAAACGCACAATAACATCAAGAAATCTCGTGTTATCCACTGAGATGGCATGATCAACCTACATCTCACTGGACATGGTTATGTCTTGTTGTTTATTATGACTTTTTATAGACATAAAACACCCCCTAGTCTTTCCGGAGAGCTCGACTTGGGTTCAGAAGTATCAGACTATCAAGAAGAAGTCATAGGCTCCCACGATCAAACGACGGTACGATATATGACTATGAAAATGCATAGTAATATAACAAAAGCTGTTGCTGTCCACTAAGAGAGCCCGTCCTGTCTGTGTCTCACTGGACATAGCTCATCTTGGTAGTAGTTTATGACTTTTTATAGACATATATGAACCTCTGCTCTGTGATGAGAGATCACTGAATATCGAATAATAACGAGTCACCTGTAAAGAGCTCCCACGAGTAATCCCATCGCAAGTATGACTATACAAATGCACAGTATTTTGTAAGACCGATGTCTTTCCAGTGAAACAATTGTTCTTGACACAATCTCACTGGACACAACTACTTCTTACAGAGGTTTATGACTTTTCATAGACATAAAACAGGCCATCAATCTGCGTGGGAGTTGAGTCGATCCCCAAGGGACCTATCATTAGCGACAAGTACGGGGCTCCTAAGCTCTCAGGCTCACGGAAGCAAATGCATTTGTAGACGATGCCATCAAAATGCACAATAGAATCAACAAGTGTGGTACTTTCCCTGAGATGGTATCGTTGATATACTCCCAGTAGATCTGAACCAATTTGAAACCCTTTCGTGCCTTTCCATAGATAGAAACTGACTAATATGCCGTGGCAGGGATACCAAATTTCTACACTTCTTTGCCTTTTTTCATGTTCCATAGCCCTCATGAGTTTGGTTGAAGTGCAGGATATTACTATTCGCTTGATTGCAAGGTGGAATGATCATAAAATCATCTGACGTAAACATGACTTCGACCTCAAAGTTAATTATATAGCCGTACAAACTTGGAAATACTGATTATTACTAATCGAGAGGATGGGTTCTCTCTTCTTCTAACAGATGCGGAATTACACTACATCTGTTTGCGTCTACTCATGGATAGAAAATGGTCCCAGGATGTCTCGAGAAACTAGAGAGATCCCCTCCACTGCCATATTCCCAAACATAACCTAATTCTCCATCAGAGTTCCTGTTGTGTTCGAAAACATTTCTTCTCTCATGAAAGGGCATAGATATTGAACTCAAGGGATGATAATTCAATTCACGCACAGATGGGATGCCAACGTCGTAAAGTTTGTCAAGAACAAGTTTGGCTTGTAATCTAGGATGCAATAACCGCCTTAGTTGACGATCTCCCCAAAGAGATTGACCTGACGAAAGATTATCGGGTATTCCACGAGATACAAATGAAGTTCAGAAGGACCCCTCAAGAGCCAGGGGTGAGAGTATATATGGTACAAGGTACTACACCAATTCAATCGTTCCCTAAATGCAGATAATGCTCTGAATAACATGCTGCTGTCATTCGGAAGGCGCATAGTATATCAACCTCAACCTAGCAACATCCATCAATCATTTGTAGGTCACTCACCTGTGGACACCACTCCTTGAACATGGGCTTGGCCAACTTGGATGCATCTCTTCTCCCGACAGCATCACGACTTCAAGAGCACGAACTTGGCTCTGTGAGCCTTGAGCGCTGCAACGGCAGCAGTCTGGGCCCTTCTGGCCACGAGACTTTTCCACCCTGACAAAGACGTGAAGAACAGGAAAGAGTCTTGGTGAGCGACTCAAATCCAGAAGCCCAAGAACGTGTATTGGCGTTCACATTCGAAGGCTGAATTTGCAAATGCTTTTCTTCTCTCAAACGTATGTGCTCCTCCAGTGTTGCCAATTCTCGTGCGACGAATAGAGCAAAGTCATCAGCATCAAGGATTGGGATGAGCTGAACAACCAAACGACCATCTCCCCGACACGCTTCATGGCAAGAGGCATATTCCACAAAGCAATGTCTTCCGACGGCACCACCGTGTTTCGATATTCGCGCCCACTTGTTACAAGCCGAGAACAATGCGATGCATAATCGTATGGCTAAAGGCTGGCGTGAGGAATGGGTCTTGGAGTTTGCCTTGTGCTACAGTATCAGGTACACATGGTTGAGGGCAGACGAGTAGCTCTCTGACCAGGGGACGGGTAAGAACGAAGATACACAGATACACTGCGTGGCAGCAGTGGTAATTGATTGCGAAGAAAGCGTGTCTAGGGGGAGGGAGCCTATGGCGTTTGGTGGTGTGCCCAGGGCCGGCGCATATATTGACCCTCGAATAAGGACTCCTGCGCTCACTTAGCGACTCACCATTCATCACAACACCCTGCTTGTTTACACGTGCACATCTGGAGGTCTTTCGAAGTAGAGATAGAGCATGATTTGAAAATGTGACGCTTGAACGTTGATGATCATTATATTGTGGTGGGTGATGGGGCATAACACAAAACTCCCCGGTCCATGCGAGAACGAAGAAAAGACCTAAACCCAGTCTGTGAAAGAAGAAAAGAAGAAAAAGCTCCACATATCCCAACTGTTGTTTCCCTTCTCTTGGTATCATTTTTGTTTCATTCTTTTTAAACAGAGACCTCGACACGGCCCTCGTTTCCGGGGNNGGCGCCGCCGCTGAGGCTGGGGAGGAGGTAGGTAATGTCGTCNCTGGAGATGTTGTTAGTGATGAGTTCAAAAGGTACGTGTAGAAAACAGCTTACCCAAGGGTGACGGTAGAGGCCAGTGCGCAGTCTCTTCTGGTCGAGGAAATGGGCAATGAGACCGATCGAACGACCGAGAACGAACAGACCGTTGAGGACACCCATCTTGAGGTAGTCCTCGGCCTCCTCGGAGGTGAAGGCACCGCAGTTGCGGACAAGGTCGACGAAAGCGACAGCAACGGCACCGTCAACGTTGAGAATCAGGTTGTCCTTCTTGGAGGTGGTGACGGACTCGACGGCCAGGGCGTAGTCGAGGAGGGGAGTACGGGGNAAGTTGGCCTTGACGTACTCCTTGACGAGTGAGACACGGAGATCGGGGTTGTTGCGCGACTTGACACGGTGACCAATACCGGGAATGAGCTTGTTCTCCTTGCGCATGGTGTCGACGAAGTCACGGGGCGAAAGACCCTTGTCGTAGGCGCGGGTGAACTCCTCAGCGGCACCGTCGAGGGCACCACCGAAACGAGAACCAATGGTCAAGAGACCAGCAACGAGCGAGGAAATAAGATCCTTGCCGGCACGGGTGGTGATGATGGTGTTCATGGCACCAGAAACGGCGGGACCGTGGTCGGCAGTAAGCATGAGAACCATCTCGAGGAACTTGCTGGCGAAGTCGGGAAGACGGCGACGGAACCACAGAAGAGACATGACACCACCGATACCAATGTTCTCTTTGAAGACGTCGGAAATGGGCATACCGGCGTAGAGGAGCTCCTGACCACGGTCGTCGGAAATGGTGGAGATGAAGGCAGCGGGCTTACGGATGAGACCGAGCTCCTGGGCCCACGAGTAGTCGATGGGGATCTTGGGCACGGCGGGCTCAGACTGGGGCTGGATGGTGCCGTCCTTAACGAGCTTCTGGTAAAGGTCGGCAAGAACCTTGGGCATGTCCTCGAAGGTGTCGGGAACGTAGAAACCGGCATCCTTCATCGACTTGTTCTTCATGGCAGCAGTCTCGAGCTGAGAGTTGGCGAACGAACCGGCGTGACCGAACTGGACCTCGGTCTTGAGCATGCTGGCAACGGTGCCAATGGCCCAGGCAACAATGGGCTTCTTGATCTGGCCAGACTTGACGGCCTCAATGACGCGGTACTCCTCGACTCCACCGACCTCACCGAGAAGGAGGAGGATCTTGGTGTTGGGGTCCTGCTCGTAACGGAGCAAGTGGTCAATGAAGGTGGTACCGGGGTATCTGTCACCACCGATGGCGACACCCTCGCAGACACCGTTGGTGGTCTGCTCAATGATGTTGTTGAGCTCGTTGGACATACCACCGGACTTGGAGACGTAAGAAACGGAACCAGGGCGGTAGAGCTTGGAGGCAACAATGTTGTCCATCATACCACCAGTGTTACCGATCTTGAAAGCACCGGGCTTGATACCACCGACGGTGGCAGGACCGATGATGGTAACACCCTTCTTGGCGGCAACGTGGAGAATCTCGCGGGCGCGNCTGTTTATGTGTTAGTCATTTGTTGCGATTGATCTCTTGATAAAGTGGAAACTCACTCTCTCGGGGACACCCTCAGCAATAATGGCAATGGTCTTGATCTGAGGGTACTCCATGAGCTCCATAGTGCTCTGGTAGACGGAACGCGAGGAAGCAAAGTTGACAACAGTGTCGACGTCGTCGTGCTTGCCAATGGCCTTCTCGGTGCTCTGGTAGACGGGGAGAAGAGTCTCGCTGGTGCCCCAATACATCTTGCTGACGAATTGACCACCAAAGGTGTAGATGATACCGGCGACCGAGGGAACCTTTCTCTTGCAGATGAAGTCAAAGTCAAGCATGCCCTGGACGGCCTTGGGCTGCAGACCGTAGACGAAACATCTCGTCTTGGGGTGGAACAGAGTGTGAGAAGGGGTGGGGCTCAGGGCTCTGCTGGGGGCAGCGAAGCGGGTGATGTTGTCGTTGGGCTGGCTGGCTCCGTTTGCTGAGGTGGAGGCAGCAGACGGGGTGGATGTGGTTGCGGAAACCATTGTGAAAGCTGCGAGGAGCGCTGTGTCAGTTGGGAGTTCGCGATGAAGAGCTGTAGAAGAGGGAAGGAGCGGTGGAGGGGAAGACGGACAAAGAGACACGTGAGCAACTAGACGGCTTGAAGCTTGGACAAGTGCTGCAAATGCGATGCTGGAGCAATGCTGTGCAAGATTGGAGCTGTGGGTGTGCAGGGGCAAGACAATTGGAAGAGTGCTGGGAGCGAAGATGGGGTGTGCAAAGCTTGCCGAAGCTGACTCGGCCGGTAACAGCAATAAATTCAGAGCTCACTTACAGTTATATCAAAAGCGACAACAGAAGGAAGGAAGGAGGAGGAGGGAAGAGAGAGCAAAGGTCGGACGAGCAGAAGATGAATGACCAACGGAGATGAGCAGGTCGGGACGAGGCAGGACGAGGTAAGACTTGGTCGAGCAGCAATATTGTTCGACTCGTCGCACGCAGCGGCGCTTTGCTGAGGCTTCAACCGCAGGGCCAAAAGTCCGAGGGGTGCAGGGGTCCGGTTGAGGTTAGCGTGGTCCGGTCGCCGGTGCAAGGTGATGTTTTTTGGCGCAGCCGTTGCGTTTCCTGGGACTGGTGTGGGTTGGAAATTCCCCGACGAAGCCGACGCGCCTTTTCTGTGACAGCCGCTTCCACGGTGCACGGCTCTCCTCAAACCTCCCGACTCCGGCCGTGAGCAACCAGAAATCGTACCATCATCAATTTCCCCCTTCATCTGCTGCTTGCATTGGGCATGGCTTGCGGCAATTGTTGGTGACCTGCTGTCGAAACTCTGAGGGACGTCCAACAGCCGTGGCAAAGCGCTGAGTGAGCGGCGTCGCCGTAAGCTGTTGACAGACGACCGGCCCGAGTCACGGCTGTCGCTGCTGCACCTCTCTTCCCAGGTGTTCGACGTGTCCTCTTTGTTCCGTTCTGGCGGCGCGTGCTTTCAGAGCTCTCTCCACAAAACCCCTGTATAAAATTAGCATTAGCAGCATAATCAGCCCACTCACCACTCTTCCCAGCGCTTTTGCGTTGCGGGATCGGCGTTTTGGTCGACCCAACGGCTGCGCTAACACGCCCCGCCCGCGCTAGCGAGAGCTCACCGTCTGCACCCTTCTGCGGCCACCTGGAGCCAAGACCCGACAATATTCTCCTCGATCTCATCCACAGCTCCCCTCCTCAAAGAGTGCTCTCCCGAATCCATCCAGTCAAGCCTCCGACACCTTCTTTGCTCTTTCTGTCTTCAATTGGCGTCTCCTTGATTGTGTGATACCCACCTCTTCGGACTTTTCGCTTTCAGAACACCTCTCCCAGCCCACCAGGTAAGCACCCGTCAGACAAGCTCTCCAAACCAGCACCCTACCTGTGTATCCAAAATTGGCTCTCGGCGAACAAAGGTGATTCGTCGATACATTGCCCGTCGGACTTTTTGCAAGTCTATGGTCAATGTCTCGCATATCACTTCCGTGCGCCGTGCCTGTATCTCCCAACTCTTGTTGAGCCGAAAGCACACGACTTGTTGCCGCAAGCCATTCCCCATTGCATTGCTGTTGCTCCTAGCTCTTCACCACTTTCCTCCTCTTGCTTCCTGCTCCTCGCTCTCTCTCTTCTTGTCCTTGCCCTTTCTCTGTCCTCGCCATCACTCTCACCCTCGCTTCGACTCGTCAACTGGTCTTGTTTGTCGTTGCTCATTTTCTCTCGCCAGTCCCTTCTTAGCAGTCATGTCCGCGAAGTCGATCCTCGAAGCCGATGGCAAGGCCATCCTCAACTACCACCTTACCAGAGCTCCCGTCATCAAGCCCACTCCTCTCCCTGCCGCCGCCAACCACAACCCTCACGCCAAGCTCTGCTCCCTCTACTTCGCCGAGGGTGCTTCCCCCAAGGATGTCCTTGACGAGGCCGAGGTCAAGTACCCCTGGCTGCACGAGTCTGGCGCCAAGTTTGTCGCAAAGCCCGATCAGCTCATCAAGCGACGAGGCAAGAGCGGCCTTTTGGCCCTGAACAAGACCTGGGCTGAGGCCAGAGCATGGGTCGAGGAGCGTGCCGGCAAGCCTCAGAGAGTCGAGACTGTCGATGGTGTCCTGAGACAGTTCTTGGTCGAACCTTTCGTGCCTCACCCCCAAGACACCGAGTACTACATCAACATCAACTCCGTCCGTGAGGTATGTGGCATTTTTCTTTTCATTTTTTCCCTTTTCTTTCCGGATTGTCGAAGATGGTCATTGGAGACCAATCCTCCTGGGCTTGTCGAGTTTTTGCTTGAACATCTTTTTATTGAAAGAAAAGAAGCAAGGAGAAGACGAGGACCAGGGGTGAAGTTTTCATATGATTGTTTTGCATGTGAAAGTCACGTTGGGCTGGCATTGAGCAATTCCCCGGCTATTCTTTTCGGATGAAGGGAGAAATCCCACCAGTCCCACCCACCGTGCACAGATGTCCTCTCTATCCCTTACACCAACGCACAACATCTGTACCTGCATTAACCCATCGCCATCTCGATTGGCTTGCGGATCTACCCGCTTTCGATGGCCTCCCTTATTACTCCCATATCATCACCATGCCGTTATAGTCATCATTTCATCAGCAAAGACTAACATATCATCAATAGGGCGACTGGATCCTCTTCACCCACGAGGGTGGTGTCGATGTCGGTGATGTCGACGCTAAGGCTGAGAAGCTCTTGATCCCCGTCGACCTCAAGGAGTACCCTTCGAACGAGGAGATTGCTGCCACTCTCCTCAAGAAGGTTCCCCAGGGTGTCCACAACGTCCTTGTTGACTTCATCTCCCGCCTTTACGCTGTCTACGTTGACTGCCAGTTCACGTACGTTCTCCGTCTTCATACCGTTCGATCAACCTACTGACAAGAAATCAGCTACCTCGAGATCAACCCCTCGTTGTCATCCCCAATGCTGATGCCACCTCTGCTGAGGTCCACTTCCTCGACTTGGCTGCCAAGATCGATCAGACTGCTGAGTTCGAGTGTGGTGCCAAGTGGGCCATCGCTCGCTCTGCCACTGCTCTCGGCTTGAACGTCGCTGACAAGAAGGACACCAAGGTCTCCGTTGACGTCGGCCCTCCCATGGAGTTCCCCGCTCCTTTCGGTCGTGAGATGTCCAAGGAGGAGGCTTACATCGCCGAGATGGACGCTAAGACTGGTGCTTCCCTCAAGCTGACCATCCTCAACGGCAACGGTCGTGTTTGGACCCTCGTCGCTGGTGGTGGTGCTTCGGTCGTCTACGCCGATGCCATTGCCTCTGCCGGTTACGCTGGTGAGCTTGCCAACTACGGCGAGTACTCCGGTGCTCCCACCGAGACCCAGACCTTCCACTACGCCAGAACCGTCCTGGACCTCATGCTCCGTGCTCCCATGCACCCCGAGGGCAAGGTCCTCTTCATCGGTGGTGGTATTGCCAACTTCACCAACGTCGCCTCCACCTTCAAGGGTGTCATCCGCGCCCTTCGTGAGGTTTCTCCTCTCCTTATCGAGCACAACGTCAAGATCTGGGTCCGCCGTGCTGGCCCCAACTACCAGGAAGGTCTCAAGAACATCAAGGCCGTCGGTCAAGAGCTCAAGCTCGACATGCACGTCTTCGGCCCTGAGATGCACGTCTCCGGTATCGTCCCTCTTGCCCTTGTCCCCGGCAAGTACACTCCCGACATCAAGGAGTTCGGTGCATAAAGGTAAAAAGCAACACGAAGTTATATGAAAAAATGATTCACTACAGAGCTCCACCATCTTTCTTCGGGGTTACACTTTTTTCTTCTTTTTTCCCCTCCTCCATCCCCACACCAATACCTTTACAACCATGTTCGAATCTTCTTTTTCAGCTCTTTTTCAGTCTCGGGTGCTGGGTGCTTGCGTTTTATATCATATTACACTGGAAAGGCTTTACATCTGGTGTAGGTGCAGGAAGCGAAATGGCATAATTCCCCCTTTTTCAAGACAAAAAATTACAGATACTGTTTCCAAAATCCTTTCGGTCTTTGTTTGGAGTGTTGAAGTGTGTTGGTGATTGCCGTGTTGTAACCATCAAGGTGCATAGTTTTCTTTGGAAGGTAGTTCATGTGTGTCTCGCGTCTAGCCGTTGTTTTACTACTCGTACTCGCACTCGTATTCGTAATTCAAGTAAGAGCCCGTATCTTGTATGAGACATCATGAGACAATGATTGTACCACAGACATGGAACAACAACGTAACACAGCAAGGCCGATCAACCATGCTAAACTAGTCGGCAGGAACAAGTCAGCTCAACAGCATGAATGCAGCAGCCTTTTTGGTCTTCCCACCCAGAGCACTCCCTCGGTCGTTACAGACTTGGGTTCATACACAGTCATGGTAGGTAGCTGCAGAAATACGAAAAGACTTGTTGGCTTATAATGTACATTCACTAAGGATCCATGTATATTGTACATGGTATGCTAGTTGATACCGCCCAATGCATTGCTCGCCCACTGGTAACTTCCCAAGAAGACGGCACCACCAATGCTGATCCAGGTAACTCTGGGCTCAATACCCTTGAAGAAAGCCTTCATACCTTCCTCCTTGTAAATCTTGCCTAGCAGATATGAGGCCGAGACCTTTTCCTTTGCCAGCATCATCCTCGTCTTCAGCACATCCAACGGCGTCGTCAAAGCGGCAGCAATACCGCCAGATATACTTCCAAACACAGCAGACTGGAAACCAGTAGCAGTCTCCCTGTCATCTCTTTTGGCAGCCCACCTCTTCATACCCTCCCACATGGGGAACTGGATAACAGTAAACGGCACCTCACGCATCACCGTGATACCCCACCCACGATACAACTCCCTCGCCATAACACCATATCCCTTACTCTTCCTCAAGTCAAGAATACTCGTGAACGCCGCCAACGAGCTCGGAAACTGTTTGGCTTGGGCCCTCTGCTTGACAACCTCTGTGGGCACACGCACAGCACAAGCTGCCACTTCTCCCAAACTCGCTGCTGCCATGTGTACGCCAGCCTGCTGTGTAGATGTATGTGTGGAAGAGGAGAAATTGCGCTTTATGCCGTCGTAGGTGACGAAGAAGAGGGCGGCGCCCGGGGCGGAGCCGACGATGGCGGAACCGACGCCTGCGTATACGCCGCGGAAGCCGCCGGCGGCGAGGAAGCCCGAGGAGGATTGAAGGCGGGTTTTTAGTGTGTCGAGGGGGTAGAGGGACGTGTCGACTGTGGTGCCTGCTACTGCGCCTGCCTACGTGGGTGGTTAGCGTAGATCTCGTTGGGTCTTATGAGGTATTTAAGATAGGCAGGATCGGTCAGGGCAACTGGAAACGCAAGCATCTTGATTCTTGTCGCGAGTATACATGGCATTGGGAGTGTATATGCGTCGTCGTATAGAGATATACAGCTCGGAATTGAGGGGCATTTGCATGACGTGAACATCTGGAGAAGGCACTTACCAGAAGCGAGCGCAAGTAGGGCGACTCTACCAGCGGAGTCTTCTCTTGAACGACTCCTGCCATTGTGAAGTGTAGAGGAGAGCGAATTGAAATCAATTGCTCGTGCTATGATAACGTCAAGCCATGGCGGTTGCTGTCAGAAGCCGAAAAGTTGACGCCATGGAAATTGTGACAGCCACAGCTTCCGTGATCGCTCCCTGCCCGAGCTTCGGCTGGAGATACACCGGCCATCTCGATTCCACACTAACACCAACACACATCGATTGCATTACCATGAGATGTTCAAATGTTCGCTTGTGAGGTATGCGTTTGAGCCTGTGAGTCAGAACAGATTCGATGACATCCTTGGGCCGATATGCCGGGGCANNAGAAAGGACTGGGTATGCTCATTACTGCTAACACGACAAATCACTCTACAAAAGTGCTGACTGGCCATTATAGGTCTTGCCATTAGTGGTGGAGTTGACTCAATGGCCCTGGCAACTTTGTGTACACGCGTCCGCAAATTTGTGATGCCCNCCATAACTGCCTTCATAGTGGACCATCGCCTTCGACCTGGGAGTACCGAAGAAGCTCAATCTGTAGCGAATATTCTTCTTGATCGACTTCGCATACGCTCTAAAATCTTGACCATGGACTGGAAAGACACTCCGGACCCAACTAAAGCTCGGAATCTTGAATCAGCAGCTCGCAGGATGCGCTTCCAGGCTCTTGGCCGCGCCTGTGCCGATGCGGACATCAACACTCTTCTTTTGGCCCATCATGCCGACGATCAAGCAGAGACTGTATTATCAAGGATACATAGCGGATACACGGGAACCGGTCTGAAAGGCATCCAACCCAGGATGCCCATTGGAGAATGCGATGGGATCCATAAAGTGTCCAAGTCTGGTACCTACCGACACTTAGACAATACCAGGAACTTGACATCCGCCTACGTTGAGTCTGGTGGAGTCGTGGTGCATCGACCGCTCCTCAGTTTCACCAAGCCAGAGCTCATCACGACTTGCGTGGCGAATGGTGTGAAATGGCACGAAGACGCGACAAACGCCGACAAAACTCTGACTCCACGCAATGCAATTAGACAAATGCTCGAGTCCAATGCTATGCCATCTGCCCTAAGTTCTGACCGCTTGAGGAAGCTGGCTACGAACAAGTGGAGCAATCTTGCATTGTGCGAGAAAACAGCCGAAATCTACTTCAACCTCTGTCAAATTGAATTGGATCCAAAGAACAGCTCTGTTTCGTTCAAGGTTTCCCCACGCGTTGAGGAGCGGCTGGCTCGCGACGAAGACTCTCAGCTCGTGGCCGCAATACTAATGCGTAGGTTCTTTTCTCTTGTGGAAGATCAGACTAAACTTGCATTGCGAGATCTTGATTCGGCTGTGGGATTTGTCTTCCCATCTCTTTTTGGAGAATGGCGGAAATCATCGGATAGTGTCAATGCCGGAAATGTCACTCTCCGCGAGGACTCTTCGCCCCAGACGAACAAGACAGAGAATGACCAAAAGAGATATCTAATCTTCCCACGGCCAGTACGAGCGCCGGAACAGTTTACTCAGACTCTCCTGGAAATCACAAAACATAATCAGAGCACCTCCAAGGAAGCCGTGTGGACAGAGACAAACCTCTTCCACGAGCGATGGTGGATAAAGCTGAGATATGTACCAGCCAATGTTCCAGTAGGAACATCTGTGGTAATCAGATTTCTACGAAAGGGAGAATCGATCAAGACAGGCGATGTGTGGTATCCAAAACCTGGACTCGCTCTATTGCCGGCAGCCAAACTTCGTCACACAATCCCTGTGATTGTAGAGACACATGAATTCAAGAATCAAGCTGGANGTCATGAACAAAAAGAGACCATCCTGGCCTTTCCCAGCATTGGGTTGACAAGTCCTGCTTGCTCATCATTCAAAGGTCGCAAAGCTATTAGCAGCCCGTGGGAGTACATTTGCATTTACAAGGATATCGATTTTGTCGCGAGCGAGAATCATACTGTCAAGATTGTAGCGCGCAAGAAGTCCAATTTGTCTTTGTCTACAAAATTTGACGCTCATAGGAGATATTCCAACGTCAAGGGGGAGATGTCGAGCTTGGAGCATTCGTCTGAGGTACTTCGCCAGCCAGAACGTACTGAACAGGAATAGAAGGATACGTCCTCCCAGGAACGGAGACGTTTCCATCGGCCCCAGGTACATGAGTTACAGCACTTGTCGTGGTATAGCCGGAGAAGATCTCTTCCTCATCCTCTGCTTGAGCGAGACAGCGCAAGCCACTTGACAACCGTTTGATCACAGTCAACAGAGAGGGTGTATGATGATCCATGCTCGAGCCAAAATCAGAAATTCATGCGCTCTATGCACGAACAAGCATGTGCTTCACGATGTGCAGCAAACCTCTGCTGGTGATCAGTCGATCCTGCTAACCCACATAGCGCAAGTAAGCAGAAATCTCCGATGATGGGTGATTGGTTTGTTGGAAGAATCCTGCTCGCTGCTTGGTTATATTTGGACTCGAGTGAAGAGGCATCAAAGAGTGACATGGGAACAAGATACACAGTACTTGTGTCGAGAGAGAGAAGCTTTATTGAAAGTTACATGACAACAACCAGCGATGTGTAGGAGGCTTAGGATTGCGTGCCGTGCCTCAAATGCCACCCTGACGGCTCGTCTTGCCGCTGTGGACCTGGCTTGCAAGATCGGGATAAGTCAGCAAGACAGCCAGACATCCTTGACCAAGGCGCGCCTCGAACTGTCGAGCAGGGTGAGATTAATGCGCCTTATGGATGTAAACCTGATGAACAATGTTCGGGCTTGCATGCATAGTGTTTCTCGCGTGAGCCTGAGGCTTGAGCCATGGGTTGAAGCGTGGCAGTATCTTGTGCAACATTTGGAGTTAAAAATAAGAAGATTAAGGTAGAAGGTTCCCGAGCCCCAGTCAAGCGGCGGGGTGGAACCAAGCTTCAGTGTTGACAGCGGGGTTCATGAATATGTTTATCCATGCAGAATCAACACGCACTCATGCAACCTTGCAACATCAAGGAAGAATACTTACAATGTGTATTCACCGAGAGCGAATCGACCTACGATACATCTGATGTGTATCTCATGACAGACGCGATCGCCATTGCCTAATTGCATTGAGAGATAAAAATGTGTGCATGAGCGTCATCATTGTTCGGACATTTCAGAGAGTTTCCCCATGCAAGCCGCAGGCCCATGCCGCCTCATGCAGCCCAGACCAAGACTCGCTTTGCTGACTACCAAGAAGCTTCCTTCACTCCAAACACGAGACGCATCGCATTTCTGACAGGAGATCGAATCACAGTGTCTTGGAGAGACGGGCCTTGAACGCCGAGACGATAGAGTCATCAACCAAAGCATCCAGCAGCAGACAGCCTCGAAGCCTGAAGTCCGAAGAGGCGACCTTTGGGTAGGGCTTACAGACCTCATCAGCTATCCTTGCTGCCCCTGCACGATTGCTGATCTTCTACAAGGAGAATATCAAGGATAATCGGCAGCAAAGCTTGACCGGCCGACTGGACCTGACTGATCCCTGCAACTGCTGCTGCCCTGCCGCTTTTCTCGTGTGTGCGGTGCATGCTTAGAATCGACGACACGCTGCATGCTCCACATCCCGACTCACACTTGCTTCAGTTACATGCGCTTGTTTGGTCGACTCAAACCTTCCTGACCCTGCCCAGCCATGGGAAACACGCCCTCGTGACATTCGGGATGAGTTGTTGCGGCATACCCAGGGCAGAAAGAACCATGATACCTACTCACGCTATCCATCCTTCTATATCCGGATACGGAATGAGGTTAGTAGTCATCCAATTTAGCCTCGCAGCAAACCCTGCGGTAAGCGGAGAAGAAAGTGACCTCTGTTACATTTGTAGATAAATGTCAGTGTATATAAAGGTAGGTGATCCTCACCCAGGTCTGCATGTGTCAACACTGAGCTCATATCACCTGTTGTTGTCTTGTATAGATTTGCGTGCTTGCGTATACCACGGTGTACTGTGAAGTAGTCTGTCTTCTCTCGTTCCTACAGACTCTTCGCTTCCTCCTCCTCTTCTACGATGCACACTCGCTCTTCATTGCTGTTGCCACTGGCATGGTCAGCGTCGTTCCTATCGGGAGTCAATGCTGACTGTGAATCCTTTGGTATCGACTTTGTCAACAATGGAAATGTAAGTTCTTGCCACGCGTAGATCATACCTTTGGAAACCTGCTAACATCATGTCAAGTACTTCATCAACTCGGCCTCGAACCAATCTTTTACCTCGGTCACAGAGTTTACAGGTAAATATCACATTCTGTTGATCTGGCATCCGAAACGCTGACCTTGAACANCAGGTTGCGCCAGCGACGTCGCCGCCGTTGAGTTAGTCAACTGGGACTCAGGGGCCGAATATCTTTGCTCAGATATCCCTCTGTTGCCAGATGGAACTCCGGAAACATCCACATGTGACATCGAAAAGGACCAAATGGTGTCGGGCACCTGGGGATTGATTCTCATCTCCAACAATGGCGTTGACCCGGACTCCCCACCGTTTGCAAACCAAAGAACTTTCTCGTTGAATGTTGGCACACAGGCGACTTCCACTGTAAGTTTTGTTTTTGCGAGATTTGGTGGATAGAAAATTGACGAAGATAGGTTACACCAACCATGACCTTCAACATGACCACGACGCCGACCATTACATCACAAACCACATCTTGGGTCGTCAACACTACGACGGTCAACAACTCTGTGACCGTGACACAGCCTGCAGTAAGTAAAACCCTTCTTTCTATCTAGCTGTATCAAACTAACGAAACCACAGGCCACACGCTGGGTAACAATAACACCTGATCCCACCGTAGTAACCAAAACCTTCAACCTCGTCCGCACCCTAAAGACCTGGTCCCGCACAGCAGTAGTCTACACCAGCACCGCAACAGCCAGTTGCACAGTTCCCNCACGCCCTCAACAGCCCGATCCACCATGCCGCAGATGGCCCCGTCTGCTCAAAGTGCCTCCAGGTGTCAGGATTGCCAGAGATGTTCCTGAGGATTATGCCAGTATCAAGAAGCGATTGGCAGATATTAGGGCTAGAAGGGCTGCGGAGATTGATGCGAGGGATTTGGCAAAGAGGACTGCTGATGCGCCTACGATTACTGTTACTGGCAGTGTTACTGCAAATTGGACCGTGAGTCTTGTCTTTTCTACAGAGGAGAAATCAAAAGCTGACGAAGAGNAACAGAATACCTTCACCGCCGCACCCACAACAGTGATTAATATCGTCTTGAGCAGCTCGACTGTCACCACGTAAGCCATCCTCTGCTTCCCTCACTCACATCTTATCATCCTTACTAATGTATTCTCTAGCACACTTCCACCAGCCACCATCAAGACTGGCTACGCAAGTGCCTTCCTCACCCTCCCTCCCGTCACAAAGACTAGCTTTACAGTCAACACAGCCTACACATGGCAAACCAAGACCATGACGGCCACATTCGTTAAGACGACCACTGTAACGCCAACCGGTGTCATGACTGCGTGCAAGAGCAGAGGAGGTCACTTTGGAAATGGATGGTAAAATGGAAGTTCGGATTGCTAGTAATTTTGTCTTTTGTATATTTTCATGGCGGCAAAGGATTGGGTATAATTATGAATGTCTTGTATATGGGAAAGGGATGTCTCTTTCCGATGGAAAAAGATACGGTATCTTTCTCCGCAACCACTTTGTCATCTTGCAAGGGTATCGAAATTTTCTTTCTCTCCAATACAAATGAAACTTGCAACCAAAATATCCGACAAGATCATGGAAGGAAGTCCACCCCCTTTCACATCTCTGCACAATCTCCTTATGCACGAATACATAATCATCACACCCTGTAAGCAGTCCCGCCACATCTACCTCGTTACATGCAAACTTCCTTCCGGCACTCCACCCAATTCTCCGTAGCCAGAATACAGAAATATCTCTCTCGCATATACACATACGAAGCTGTAAGGTTTAGCAAAAAAACACGAGAAGAGGGCGTTCTTCTTGATCTTGTGATCATTGATTTGCCTCTATCTCGCGAGCAGAGGCGTAAAAGAAGGTGGAAGGAAGGAAAACATGAGGAAAAAAGGAAAGAGTCGGGTGGATGTAGTAGGGTTTTCAAGAGGAAGCCAAGCTTGGGGTTTACTGACGGTGTGCGCTGCTCTCCTCTCATGTGCTTTGTCTTCGTGTGTTGCTATCGCTCGCATCATCGTGTGCTGCTATCTTTCTTCTCGATCTCTTGTCTCGGAATGCAACTTTCTTTCATTGGAGTGTTCGGGTCACAAAAGAAATAAAAGAAAGGAAAAAAAAAGAAACAGGCAATGGGTGGACGGATTATAGACGAGCTTCCCTTTTGTAATCCGCTCATTCGGTCGTGAAATTTCTATCAAATCATCTCGGTATCTGATTCTCAACTAACAACCGTCTTTTGTCGCCACCTTCTTCTTGATGTCTGTCACGGAGCCCAACTTTTTTTTTTACTTCGTCAAAACCCTATCGTTACAGAATGGACAACAGCGACAACTCTCACATATGAGTCTCGTCTTACAACTTTGTGATGCAAACCGTAGCTTCCTCCAGATCATCTTTTACTCGAATTCTCATTCTCATTGGCACCATGTAGTAATTCTTTCCAGACTATATAAACGTTTCGCCTGTTTCAAGAGTGAAAAGGCATGATCGGCAGAAGAGTTTGTTAGGGAAACACTCTTCTTCGCTGAGACATGATCTTGTGTCCCCTGAAAGCAGTCTATATATTTTCTCATCGTACCATGACTACTACACACGCTGGTGCCCAGGCTTTTGCATCCAAGCACGACTTGAGGGCCTCGCCCCGCTGACTGTACCCCACATGAACTCGATTGTCAAAGCACATGGTTAGAGAGAAAGTGGGCATCTGCAAAAACTACGAAAAGCTGATTTGATCGAGATATCCCCCTTGACCGGAGGCTTCTGGCCTTGGGCTTATAGACAATCTGTGACTCACACACCATATTCTGGACTCGGAACGGCGTACTTGCGTTCAAATAAAGGAAATGGATAGTCGTCTGAGACGTGTTTTGTGGAGACGGCTTTTTCCTAAACTATAGCGCCGCGACCTTGACGGCATGGCCCTATGGCTGTCCTGGAAAAGAGTTGTGTGTGGTCTACTGTAGGACTAATTTCAGACCTATGAAACCCTTAGTGAAAAAAAACATTCCTTGTTTGGGAAGTCTGGTCTTTCCTCTCCTTACACCATCCTTTGGCTTTGGTCATTCGATACTGCTCAAAAGCCAGGCATACCATTAGCATCAACTTCCTGATCATACCCACTCCACATGCTCTCAAACGGCAACCCCAACCCCTCAAACGAGAACCCTAAGTCCGTCGTCGTTGTACCAAACCCAGCGAGGTCAAAAGCAAAATCCTGTTGCAAAGGCTGCAACACCACGTCTTCAACATTGATAGCAGGAACAAACTGGTCTTGATTGTGTGGCTGGTGATGAGGGGAAGCAGTTGCTGCGGTAGTGGTGGGAGGAGCGGTGGACAGTTTGTTGATGACGCGAGAGATGGGTTCGTCGCATTGATTGAGGAAGATGTCGGCCAGATCCCAGTTGTCATCGTCACGAGCGGACCGAAGGCGTTTGCGAAGGGCCTCGAGACTGCGTTTGCAGGTCTCACGGGCGAGAGGGTCAGTGGTCTCGATTGTGCAGCGGAGAAGTATCATGGCTGAGGAGGCTAGTAGATGGGCTGTGTCTGTGAGAGAAAGTCAATTTTCTTGTCGACAATACTTTCAGAGAGGATTCTCTGGCTTACATGGTAGCCACCACTCAGCTAGATGTTGACTTGTCAGAGCACAAACAAAGTCTGCTATCTCGCGTGCCGAGCTACGCAGCACAGAGAGACGATATCGTAGATGCTCGCTACTGTTGTCCGGCTTTTGACCATCGGAGTTGGCATACTGCAGGTTTTAGCTAAATCACATTAAGCAAGTAACGTTTGACACNACCTTGAGCGCCGTTCGAGCAAGCATGAGTTTAGTTGACAGGAAGCAGAAGTACAAGTTGCATGCTCCGGGTCCTTTTCCCTCCTCGAGCGGCCGAGTAAGATATGGTGGCAGGTCGGCCTCCCATTGATCTAGATCACATTCGAGCCGTCGTAGTTCTCGGGGTACTTTTGCTTCGAAAGGGCGACGGAGGTCAGCGGCAATGTGTATGATTTCACCCAGTGTTTCGCACAGCTTGCATAGCTGGATGAAGTGCTCTGCACCTTGTGTACGATAGACATTGTCCTTGCCTGGTGTCAAGAGCATTGCATATGTGGGTAGAGGCACGTCATATTGACCCTTTGTCAAGGTGGTTGGCGTTCCATGGGCTAAAGCAGACNNCTTTGGAAGATCAGCTTGGTCGACAACCTGGCTTTTGAAGACTTACATTCTGTTACTAATCAAGACGGCCCACCAGGTACGTATCCTGAGTCGTTTCTCATGATCCGAACATCCCCAGTTCGTGGGATTGCGGTTCATTCCAAAAGTGTGGGCAAGAGCTAACGTTCGGCCTTCGTTGATAATGTTGCCCACGATGGAGTTGACCGGTCGACCAATCATATCAAGCACACTGCTCAGTATAGTCGAGACACTGGACTCGTTGAAGTCTTCCTGCAAAGCAGCAACGGCGACATTGCAAGCATAGATTGGATCAGGCCGAGGATGATTTCTCAACTTTGGCGATCGTTCCCAAGAAGACAGTGCATTAGTGATGATGTAAGACCACAGAGTAGACGAGATACCTGTCGCTCCATGTTTNTTGATAGCCAGCTCATCTAGAATAGGGAAGCAAGGATGAGCATTTTCAAAGTATCTATACAATATCAGCTGCTGAGGTCAGTCGAAACAGCCACCAAATACTTACAGATCGATAAGCTCATCGGCAAACGGTCCTACAAGGTGTTGTAAGATAAGCTTCTGATTAGAACCAGGATCCTTGGCCGGCTGAAGACCTCTCCGACGACGAGGAACAGAAAGATATAAAAGCGGGTTGCGACTCGGTCCAGCTGTAGCAGTTTGCCGTTCTTTGGACGATTGTCTTGGTTCATCTCCTCTCGAGAGATATGGCCCTAAGATTTGGATATCTTCCTGGAACACAGGTCCTACAATCACAGTCGACTCGGTGCTCGGATGATCCAAAGGTTGTGCAATCTCAGCAGAGGCTTCAGCAGGAGTACCTATGGTAGAGCCTTGACGAGAAGGTCGTCCTGCTGGGACTTGTGGAGAACCATCACCTCCAGGACCTATGCTTTGAGCAGTACGCTTCGCGGGCCTTTCCCCTGGACCCGACGTAGAAGACCGATCACGTTTTTGAGGATTTGGGGCTGGAGAAGCAACGACACACTGCCAACCCTTTTCCCGACAAAGAGTGCAAGTGGCTGCTTGTTGGTCAAGATGGCAGCGTATTTTGCGCTGACGGCAAGCAGTGCAAGCGGGAAACTTGTGTGAGCGATACGGCCGTGTGCTGGGNGGAGGTTCCATAGCGTTAGTCCCCGGTTGGGCCATCTCTGACATATCTGGATAATAATGCAATGATGGAGAGAGGAAGGAAGGCAAGGCCGAGTTCCCCGAGTAAAGGTTTCCCGACATGGTTGTTCCCCGCGACTTTGCCGAGGTCTTTGCTTGTTCACGGAACTTGCAACGAACCTATATAAGCTAGAAAAGAACAGGCCAAACGATGATGTGAAGACATGAGCATCGTATGAAGAGGGTAAGAATATGAGATGCAAAAATATAGGGCTCAAAGTGACCTTGACGGGAAACATGTGAGTCAATGGTGGAAGTCGGTTGCACTTGCTTCTCTTGGATCGCTATTAATCCATCAATTAATGGACGCTACGAGATTTAGGGCAGTCTCGTTGAACCGATTTGTGTCGAGAAATCAGACACGACAATGACCCAAGGATATATGGTTGTAAGAGTACAACTCACTGTGGTATGGCAGCGAGTAGGCAATGCATGCCCAAAATTTGTGATCAGATATAGTACAGTGCGAACCCATATGCACAATTGCCCCGTCTCTTTGTCGCAACGCCTCAAAACTCCATCCCAAGAATGCTCATGTACAAGATGGTTACTTCTTTGGTGCAGCAAAGCCCAACTCTTCGGCAGGCTTCCATTGTTCCTTTCTCTCCAACAGCGCCCTAGCCTGCTCTCTCATGCTCTTTCTCTCGTCCTTGTCCACAAATGTGTCTGCCAGTCTACCTCTTTGCTCGGAGTACTTGTCGTTATCCTTCTGCGCCTGGGCGTGTGTGTCCTTGCTCCAGTTCTCGTTCAACTCGTCCTTGGTCGGCAGTTCGGGCCATACAAACGGGCTCTCCAGTTCGACGGTCATCTTCTTGATGGCGCGCGGGCGGAACCAGCGCTTGATCTGCATCTTGGGGGCATTGGGTTTGCCTTGTGTAACTTTTTGTTGGTCGATGTAGGAGCGGACGCTGACGACGCGGACATTGTAGGCGTGGAAGAGGTAGTCGCGAAGGTCGAGCTTGTTCATGTTGAGGGGCACGATGAATTTGGCGAAGCTGGCGGGCATGCGCGGTGTGCGGATGAGGGTTACTGTGAAGTTGGGNTCTGTTTCATGCTCGTCAGCACTTTTTCGTTCGTCGCAAGGTCCTGGTATTGTGAGTGCGCGATTGAGAGGGACGTACAGGAAGACCTCCTTGGTTCCTAGACGGAATGGTGCCTTCATCGCTGCTTGGACCGACATGATTGTNGATGTGTGATGTGTGACTGGCCGTGATCTCTCGGTCGTGCTCGCCGCATACCAAAAGTCCGCAACTGCTCTNGCGTCGGCAGGATCCGACCACCTTTTGCGACAGCCTTGGCATTATATCGCGACATCCGGGATGCTGTATAACAAGAAACCTGTATGAACCAGCGATATTCGCAATTTCTCCAGTCATCTTGAAGGAACATTACACTCTTATATCGATGGCTACCTTGACTCAAGAACGAATCGAGCCTTACGAGATCGTGTCGTGTGTGCCTCACCCAAAGCCCGTCCTAGTCAATCAGTATGTGACCAATGTCAAAAAGCATCTTGCAAAAGCACGTCAATAATAGGACCATAGACGACCGACACATGAACGCCATGTCTTCACCGAACGTCCTCTACTGGCCGCCCTCCTCTTTGATAACGTTGACTCTGACGCTCGTGACCATTGTGCGAACGAGAGAAGTATGTACATTCTTGTCATGGTAACCAAATCGTCGACCATAGTATCAGAATTTCTGATCATTTGTCTTGTCATTTTAGCATTCCTTTCGTGGTTACGACTAGCTATATACATGGCTGTCGTCAGTGTAGCCATTCTCATCTCGTTCCATCTCAAAAGTCAGCCGTCGCCGCTCGAACGAAGGATAGCACTGCCCTTTGGCATAATATTTTGGTTCCTCGCGCTCGCTTGCCTGGCTAGTGGGACGGCAAACTACATCAAGACTGTGAAGAAGTACTCGAAGCGACAGGCGTTGGTACAGACTGGTTGGAAGACGCAGGTGGTAAGTGTTAAAAAGGCATCATCTGTGGCGTGCTTCTGACTCCAGATCCAGGTCTTTACAGTCGTCGCAACTTCGATCGTGGCTGCTTGCGTACTCTTTCTGTCGACAAATGCCGGAGCAAAGGAGCGGACGCGTTGATATGATCTGATGAATGGTAAATGGTTGATGGTTGATGATTCATGGTTTTTTACACGCCGCGCTGCCGTAAACGTACACATAGTGTTGGTATCTTCTAATCGTTTCCGCAAAGCAAACTCCTTCTCTACCTCTTGAGTGACGTTCGGGCAATCTACATCTCGAGCAAACACCAAGTCTGATCGTCGACTGTAGGGTAAATCTTACCCATCGACTGAAGCTCGTCTGCTCCCTTGAGCACATCGGCAACATCCATGCCCGTTCTGCTGGCAATGTCCTGCATGTGAAGACCCTCGTTGATCTGAGGAGTGTTTTGCATGCACTGGAAGACCTTTCTGGCGTGAGTCGAAACGCCGGCAGGAAGAGTGCCACCGCCACCGGATTGGCCACCGTTGGTTGCTCCTTGGCCTTGTTGACCTTGCTGTTGTGCTCCGAGAGGACCGCGTGTGAAGAAGAGGTGGACGTAGGTGGCTTCCAACATGTGGTAGTTGACCTCGTTCAAGTCGGTCAGAGGACGGATCTGTTGAGCGACAATGTGACGCTTGCCGAAAGTCTTCAGCTTGCCCCAGACACGAGCGTATGCGTTCTCGACCAAACCACCCTTGGCTCCGTTATCCTCGTCATTTTGAGCAGTCTCCATGTCGATCCAGACCTTGACCTCGATAGTGCCAGTGCCATCATCCAGCTTGTAGGTGATGTTTGTGGTTTGCTTGCTGATGTTGCGGACCTGACCAACAAACGAGATTGTGGTCAGTTCTGAGCCGTCGATGGCAAAGTTCTCGCTGTCGGGTTGTTCGGCCTCGAGCAGTTGCTTGATTGTGACGGGACGTAGCGTTTCCTTGCCGTACGACNNTGGATGTGTTAGATGTGATCAACATGGTTCAGGTGCATGAGCACTTACTCTCTTTGCGCTAGGACTGTCCTGGCTACCGGCCATGAAGCCGCCATCTTCGTTACCACCCTGTGCACCATATGACGTTGTTGAGTATCCGTAATCTAGTCTGGTCAGAGTTGCCTCTTGCATGCCAGTTCAAGGTGGGGAGCCTCACCCATTGTGATTTGACTTGTGGAAGTTGGAAAGAGGTGATTCTATTCCAACAGGATTGTGTTTGTCGTTTCTCCAGTTGCAGTGATGTGTGTATTGGGTGCTGAGGGTTGGTATAACTTGTTCAGTGTTTGATGGGTGTGATCAAAAAGTGGCATGGCATGCCCGCTGGCAAACGCGACGGCAGCCTCGACCCGCGTCGACGCGTTTGAGTGGCATGTCACGTGCTGATAAGACGCGAGCGAGAAAGCTTATCAGCAAAAGTTGAGGGTCGCGACTTCCCAAATTTGCGGAGAGGCGCTTTTTCTGCGAAGGCTCATTCACCACCACAATACAAGATGGGTAGACGAGCTGTTTCGCCTACCGCTTCCGAGAATGGTTTCGACATCTCGAATGCCCTCGCTGGAGGAGCTGGCCTAGACTCGGACGACGACATCACCCTTGCCGGATTCGAACAACCCCAAGCCGTCGCCCTCGATGCGCACGGAGGAGCTGGACTGGACGACGATAGCGATGGCGACGAATTGTACATTGCCGCTCAACAGGCTGCCAATAACAGAAAGACCAAGGATGCCACGGGAAAGACAACCAAGAAGGGAGGAGGTTTCCAGTCTATGGGTCTGAACGGACACCTGCTCAAAGCCATCACTCGCAAGGGTTTCTCTGTACCCACCCCCATTCAGCGCAAGACCATCCCCGTTATTCTGGACGGTCAAGATGTCGTCGGTATGGCCAGAACTGGTTCGGGAAAGACGGCTGCTTTCGTTATCCCCATGATCGAGAAGTTGAAGTCGCACAGCGCAAAGGTCGGCGCAAGAGCTGTCATCTTGTCGCCGTCGCGTGAACTTGCTCTGCAGACACTCAAGGTCGTGAAAGAGATGGGCAAGGGAACAGACCTCAGGACAATCTTATTGGTCGGTGGTGACAGTCTGGAGGAGCAATTCTCGTCCATGGCCTCGAACCCTGATATTATCATTGCCACTCCTGGTCGTTTTGAGCATTTGAAGATCGAGATGAACTTAGACTTGTCCTCAATCAAGTACATCGTTTTTGACGAAGCCGATCGCCTGTTCGAAATGGGTTTTGCTGCACAGCTGGCTGAAATTATGGTCGCTCTGCCTCCTAACAGACAGACTCTGTTGTTCTCTGCTACTTTGCCTAGATCTTTGGTCGAATTTGCTCGTGCTGGTCTTCAAGAGCCCAAACTCATTCGTCTGGACGCCGAAACAAAGGTCTCGCCTGACCTTGAAACCGCCTACTTCTCCATCAACACCCAGGAAAAGGAAGGTGCCCTTGTACACATCCTTAGAGACGTCATCAAGATGCCCAGTGGCCCTACAGAAAGATCCAAGCAGGCCAAGGAAGATAGCATGAAGTCCAAGAAGCGCAAGCGAGGCCCCGATGGTCCTGGTGCCAACGAAACTCCGACCGAGCATTCTACCATTGTTTTTGCTTCTACAAAGCATCACGTTGAATACCTTTACAACCTTCTCAGCCAACTCGGCTACGCCGTCTCATATGTCTATGGTGCTCTAGACCAAACCGCCAGAAAGATTCAGATTCAGGAGTTCAGATCTGGCCTTACAAACATCCTGGTCGTCACCGATGTCGCTGCTCGTGGTGTTGATATTCCCATTCTGGCCAACGTCATCAACTACGATTTCCCTTCGCAACCAAAGATCTTTGTTCACCGCGTCGGTCGTACCGCTCGCGCTGGTAAAAAGGGTTGGGCCTACAGTCTGGTCACACAGAAGGACTTGCCTTACCTGCTCGATCTTCAGCTTTTCCTTAGTCGTAAGTTAATTCTTGGAAGAGAGCCTACGGACGAAATCAACTATGCCGACCAGGTCGTCCTGGGAACGCTCGTCAGAGCTCCCCTCGAGATTTGCGTTGAGGAAGTCGGAAAACTCGTTGACGAAGATGTTGACTTGTCCGGCATACGCGATGTCTCCGTCAAAGCTGAAAAGCAATACGTGCGTACTCGCACTTCAGCCTCGTCCGAAAGTGCAAAGCGCGCCAAGGTTGTCGGCTCCTCTCCCCATTACTCGGAAATTCACACTCTGTTCGAGGACGATTCAGAGGCTAGACACATGGAGCTAGAAAGAGAGAAGATGCTTGCTCGAGTAAGCGGATTCCGTCCTCCGGAAACAATTTTCGAGGTCGGCAAGCGAGGTACCGCTAACGAGGCTACTGAAATTATGAGAAATAGACGAGCCAAAATTCAGCCTCGCAAGCAGCTGGAGAAGGCTGCAGAGACGGAAGAGATGGACGAAGACACTACAGTCTTTGACAATGACGACGATGACCTACCTACAGGAGATGTCGATGTTGACCTCGACGAAGCCTCGGAAGATGAACTCGAAATCACTTTCTCACAACCCGAGAAGAAGAAGGCAAAAGCATCAGGTGCAGGACAGGATTCGGAATTCTTCATGTCTTACACGCCACAAAATATCAATATGGCTGAAGACCGAGGTTACGGTGTTCACTCGGGTACGGATGGAAGTCGCAATACTCATTTCTTGGATGCAGCACGCGGAGCCACTATGGACTTAGCAAACGATGACACAAAGGCTTTCGGTGCCCCTAGCAAGGCTGGCGGTCTTCGTTGGGATAGCAAGAGCAGAAAATACGTGTCCCGTGCCAACGATGAGGACGGTTCCAAGGGTACGAAGATGATCACGGGTGAGAGCGGTCTCAAGATCGCAGCCTCATTCCGCAGTGGTCGCTTCGACAGATGGAGGAAAGACAACAAACTCGATGTCCTTCCTCGCGTCGGAGAACTCGAGCGTCCGGGCAACAGAAATGGCATTGACAACCAACGCTTCAAGCACAAGATGGTTAAAGCGCCCAAGGACGCTGACAAATACCGAGACGATTACCACAAACAAAAAGCAAAGGTGGATGCAGCAAAGGAGAAGCGTGTCGGCAGGTTCGAAAGCGGACCTGGCAAGAGCGAGCTCAGAGGTGTCGACGATGTGCACAAACTCAGACAAGAAGCGCAAAAACGCCAGGATAAGAATGCCCGACCGCAAGGTTCGAGCAGTCGTGGCCGTGGTGGTGGTGGTGGTGGGCGCGGCGGACGTGGCGGAGCAAGCAGAGGAGGATCTAGCCGAGGTGGTTTCGGAGATCGTGGTTCAAGCAGCCGTGGTCGTGGAGGTGGTGGTGGCCGAGGAGGTGGCCGTGGCGGTGGTAGAGGAAGAGGTGGCAGAAGCTAGTGGAAGCGTTCATTCTCTTTGTCTTTTCCAAACTAGCATAGCAGCAGCAAAATAAGAGCTCGTGCGAGCATCATTGGGTGGATCTACTCTGCAGATTTGCAAATTGCTCACCTGCCCGTTACATATATCTTGCAGTTCCGTGCTGGGTGCTCATGAATGTTCTCCACATCATGCACCGTTTGGTACATGCTATAGCTACCTGATTAACCTCACCGCAAACCTTGTCAGGCAGCGGAAAGTCTTTCCTGACTTGCTACAACTGAAATATATGGCATGTCAGATATTCCATTGGCCATTCGGGCGTACGTCGCTAATAAGGATAGAGAGTTCTTCGGACAAGTGCACACACTCTCTCTAGCCGTCATCTTATGCAAGGATTGAATTGACTTTGATGCTGACTCGCACGTAAAGGACGGCCCGGTGAGTGAACCGCCGTGACACCGATGATGTTGCTTTTGACTCTTGGTATGATGATGAAACATGGGTCGAGGTGTGTATACAGACAGCCATTGTAACGGACAAGCAACGGGTCACTGCTTGACTGCGGAATGCAGGAAATGCTTAATAGTGCTTTAATCAAGCCGCTAAGATGGTCGGGCTTGCAGTGGTTCCAAAAGACTCCCGCAAGGGACTTGTTAGCTGATGGGTGTTGGTGCTTCATCACCGCATAAGCCGTTCGCAGCGGTAAAAGCACGGCGCTTGGATCGATCCCAAATCCATGGTTCTATTGGTCGGGCATATGTCTACGGATGTTGCTGGAACAAGATCAGTCCATAATAGCTGCACAAGCATTATGCCGCGAATGGAAAGGACGACGTGAGGTTGTCCTGAGGCTTGGCGCGTCGAAACGTCGGACGTTCTCGCTCGGCCCCCAACTTCTCCATTCCAACCTCACCTCTTGAGCCTTGCCCTTTGGCAAGAAACTCCGTAGCGCCCTCGGGCTTTTCTCACGACCCTCTGATACCGTCTGCATCATGCGGCTCTTGCATGAGCTGTGCAGTGATTGCGATACGCATCCAGTATGCAGCCTCGAAATCTACGCCGTGTGATGGACTTCAGGCTGGACCATCTCTCTCAAGGAGCAAGGGTAGAATTACCAGGGCCACGTTTTTGTCCAGGAACACGTGCTTGGCAAGCTCTGATCAATGCTGATCACTCCAAATCGCTGCTTGCGACTTTCATGCTCATTACCAACCGGGACTCCGCAAGGCTACGCGATAATTCTCCTTCTTCCGGACCGTGAGCTTGCTATGCACCTCCTTCTCATAATGCTGGAACAGGAAAGAGACGTTCCACGATGCTTCTGTGGCTTTCGTTGGTCAATTGACAGTTTTTCCGTCTCTTCTTTATTTCCAGGTCTGGTCTTCCGTCTCGTGTTTAGGACTCCCGCAAGCAATCCTCTTCTCATGTCCCGGACTCTGCCTACGGCCGATGGTAGGAACAGAGCACCCCATACTCGGGTCCGAAATCCACTCTCGAATGCTCGATAACCTGTTGAAGGATGATGATCGATTTTTGCAAAGCTACAGAGTTGGAAAATCGATGATCGAGATCAAAAAGGCTTCTCACACACTCAAAACTTGCAACAGCAGGTACCTTGGTCTAAACCTTTCTCTCTGTGTTCATGAGTGGTCATGAGCGTGGTCCAAGCGGCCGATCCGGCCCCACGATCCTCTCAATAACGACAGCCACTCTTTGGAAACAATGACCCGCCGGCAGCAAGCAATGGAGTTTAGTAGGGGCGTTTCAGGATCTCCCTTCCGGCAGGTACACCTGCATCGTCACTCACGTCCCCCAGTCCAATACCCGTAAGGCTTTTTATTGGCCTAGGTGACCCCTCTGGCCGCGCCAGCTTCTGGCTATGCCCACCCTCATTGCGGCAATCGCTGCATAGAGAACATTTAAACACGAGTCCAGCACGGTTGAAGCATGCGCCATCCCGCAAACCGTCTTGCATATGGCGCATGTCGGGGGTTATTGTCGCCGATGCATTTGAAGGCGTTCAATGATCTACTGCCCTGCACCGTCCATCTGCGTCTTGTTGTAGCGACGCTGTCGAAATGCCAAGAGATGGTGGAACCGACATGCACAGGACTAACTCACGGGTCCTCTTTCATGGGCATGGTGGCCCCGATGCATCGTGTTTTGGGCGGCGCAATGATGGAAACCCGCCCTGTCAGCACCAGAGGGAGAGAGATGTGCGGTCCATATGACATGTCTGCAATCGTTGTTATGCCATCTCGTGTGCGGCTTCCCCATGATCTAACCTTAGTTCACGCACATTACGCCATGACTGTCTGGGCTGTCCGACGTTTGTCGCTGCTCCCAGTCTTATGTACGAGTCTGTGCAATCCTAACCCAATTCATGGGGCTTAGTGTGTTNCTCTCTCCGTGCATGCTTCTACTCTCTCGTCTCATCTAGGCTGGATTTCCAGCTTCATCAGTGTTTCTGCCTCCTGCTTCTATCTTTTGTTGATTCATGCCAATAGCGACGAANAAACTGTTTGATCTACTACACTCGCTTCCAACTCTTCGTCGTTTCTTCGGGTCCATCCTCTCGATCTTACTATTCACCATCTCCGANCTTTGAAACGTCTGTACTCCGGTCTCCGCAATTCTGTATAATTGTCCGTAGGCAGAATTTGAGCAATCCACACAAATACACATGGAGAACGATTGAATCTTTTGGCAAAGGACTATCCTGCAAATCGCAACTGCACTGGAAATTTGTACAAGCTCGTCTCCAGGTTCTGAAAGCAATTCACTTCTTTGTGAGCTTCTGTCATTCGCTCCTCCCCCACTCGGCAACCCGATTCTCAGTCGACTCGCTTTCGGGAAAGTATGACCGGGTCATCACAGCCCAATTACTTCTATTTACCATACGAGTTTCGACCTCAAACCGATCGTTCAGACCTTGCTTTCGCAAAAGGCGGGTCTCCGCCGTGGCAACTCATTCCGTCGTACCCTTCACCGCCTATGTCCAGCCCGCCTTCCCCACAGAGGAAGGTATCTGATATACAGCCTCCGCCAGCTACAACATTCTCTGAGCTTACACTCTCTGGCACCGCTACCTCTACAGATCCATCGGCCACAAACACAGACTTTACCATACCTCCCGTCTCGGCAGGTGCATCTGCATCTACATTACAAAGCTTACCTCAATCCTTTGCTCCAACATCATCAGCAGCGTCATCAGGGGTACCCCGCACCTATTCATCGTCTTCGACAGAGAGTTTTGCACCACTTCGTCAGACCAAGTCTGGATCGAGTGCAAGCAATGTGCCGGATACACTTCCTACTGCTGGACCTAGTGTTAGACAGTCGTCATCCTCTAACATAGGTCGAGGTGGGAGAAGAGCCAAAGCTCATGTTGCCAATGCATGTAACAACTGCAAGAGAGCACATCTCAGCTGTGATGTCGAAAGACCTTGTGGCAGATGCGTGGCTACAGGCAAGGCTGTAAGTCTATCTCGGACAGATATCAATTCTCAGCTGACAACAATCAGGNAGACGTGCCGTGATGTACCTCACAAAAAGCGCGGTCGACCACGTTTACGTGATGAGGGCCAGTTTCAGTTACAGCAAGGTGGTTCGGAGGTGGAGTCAGTGGCGAGCCCAGTCGCGGGACCCTCGTCTGCTAGACCAATGGCTCGACCAGGCCATCGGAAAACAGCTTCTCTACGCACGCTAGCTGCTTTTGCTGCAGAACAGAGCCATCAGCCCTCAATTGACCAAGGTGTTCCGACGCGTGAACGCGCATACTCATTCGGAGCAGCTCCGTCGACAGGACTCCTACCACCATCCAGGCACCCACGCTTAGCCCCTTCCCCTGAGATACCGATCGCCTTTCTCGACACCGACTTTGTGGTCTTGAAGGCCAACACGACCTTCCAGCGTCTCTTCTCGTGGCTACAGAAGATCAAGGGAATACGCTTGTCGGACATTGCAAAGCCATTGGATGGAGACAGCTTTCAGAATGCTCGCAACAGGTTGAGGGAAGAAAGAGAGATACGGGAGCCGGCATACCTACCACCCATACTACAACCAAGATTGGACCCAGTGTCAGGCATTGGAACAACGGATCATGATGTAGAGGAAGTTACAAGAGGCTTTGCAGACCATCAGTTCGCCTGGACTTTCCGACTTGGAGGCGGTGTCGATCAGACATTACCGGTCCGCATGCGTCTGGCTAAGTCTTCCGTCTACTTTGTCACCCTCTTCCTGCCACCGTTACCACCCCAAGTCGCCGAGCAGATCATAGTTCCTCAGCCACCACCGTTTATGTTTCCCGCACGAGCTACAGCAGCTCCACCTGCACCGTTTCAAGGCAGTCCTCGCATGATGGAACATCAACCAGGCATCTCTGAACCTCCTTCCACATACTACGCATTTACCGACCCGGGATCACAAAATTACACGCTCAACCCACGCTACTCGTTCGGTGAACACTCATACACGCACAGCACACATTACCAACCCTCCTACCCTCACCTACAACAGCAATCATCACAACAAATGCTGCCACCACCCCCAACACATCCGGATCAGCGTCCGGGTACAGCAGGGTCAAGCTCCAGCAGTCACATGACGCAACCTCCATTCCTCCAACCTCCCATGCATGCACATCGCAGCCGTCCAAGATCCGATACTATGGACTCATTAGGCAGACACATCCAAACCAGACTACGGGCGGACAGTGGGGCTACAGTATCAGTACTCCAGAGCTCGCCCATTCAGCAAAGACATGCGGTCGAGAGAGCAAGCAGTGAAGACGACACTGAAACCGGGGAAAGTTCAGGCAGCCCCAGAAAAAGAAGGAGACTCGATATCAATGAAATGTTGCAGCGATGAGAAGAAGTCAAGGGGAGCATAGCCGGGGGTGGTGAAAAATATCTTTTCGTCTTCTTCATTGTTCACATGTTTAGAAATATGCCCTTCTTATTTTCTAGTTGGGAGAAAAACGTCTCGTGACGAGAGTGTAGATGGAACAAAGAGTTTATTGCATTCTAATATATATATATAAGAGAGTATCTCTGTGATGCTCGTTCTTTCTTGATTCGGAACATGAACGGATATCTACTTGTATGTAATATTGTCGAGTTGCTTCTTGCTTCTTTCCAAAAGCTCTTCAGACATCTTAGTCATGTCTGGTCTGAATGAGTATCAGTCCCCAAGTCTCAAGGCCTCGACTCCTTGAGGACATGACACACATGTACTACTTTGGGGCTCTGCTCTTGTTGATCAATTCACCAGATCATCCAGCTCAAGACCACAACGTCTGGTAATGCTACTGCCGCAGAAGATCAACAGACGCGTATACACTGTCGCATAGCCGACGCGTCTCTTGCCAGCAAAGCCTGTGTCGCCATCATCGTCTGCATCCACGGCACCAAGAAGATCTGTGAACCAATGTAGCCACACTCGAGCATCTTGAACAAATAGCAAGACCTTGGAGATGGGATCTTCCATGGTGGACGGATATACTTACGCGGCCCCCCCTGGTTACTTGCAGCAGATAGACATGTGTGCTGTGTTTTCTCTGTACCTCGCATAGCCACCCTATCTGACAATGACGCGGCGGATTATACTTCTTTACCTCTTTGTGAGGACTCGTAACAGGGAGCTGCACTCCGATGATGAAATCCAGATCTCATGACCTCCCAACGGTTTGGTCACGGGAAGATCGTGGGTGTTACGACAAAGCAATGGGTTCGGAGATGTGTTGTGGAATGTAAGCGTGGTGCTGTACCGGAGATTTTTGAGCTGCTTGATGTTGTGCTTCTAGGGTGTTTCATCCCCAAGTGATTGACAAGAAGGGCGAGTTTCTTGGTAGCCGCGCGGCAAGGCTTGTTTTGTGTTGTTGTGTTGAGATGTCGACGTCAATCTAGTAGAGAGCATAGTCCGATGATTTGTCCAGTCTTCGAGATCCGTGAAGTGACACATTCAAGATACGCGTGGGACGCCTTTCTGAGATGTTAACAAGAGCTCTTTCTCGCTTTTCTGATCTGCAGTGTTGGGATAAGTTTGTGAGTCGAGATGGAAAAAGTTAATGGTTCGCCAATCAGTTTCCCAATGAGCATGTCGAAAATCCTGATTCTTGAGCTTATGTCGTCCACGAGTCCTGGAAGTACCAAAAATATACATGGGTGTCAACTATATCTCTTCACTACCACCATGAATATGGATCGGAAGCTTCTAGTATTGCATTGGACAGGTTATGGCCTTTTCGTCGTCTAGATATATTGTTAGTGGTACAACCCTGTCTTCGACCAAGTATAACCCGGTGAACAGCAATGATGACGACTGCTGGTGCCCTTGCTATGGGTAACCATCGTGGAGGGAGCAACCATAGTGTGAAGTAGTTCCTCATATCTCGCTCTGCGGTTAAGGAAGAATAAGAAGATGTGATGTCCAAGAGACAAGGCCCAATTAGGGTGACTTCGGAAGCAAAAATTGCCAAAATCGGTAAAGCGCGTTATCGAAGGGTGAGAGTCGCCCAAGGTTTGAACGGACTTTCAGCCAAACGTTCCTTTTCGGCGAAATAGGTCTTGGGGTGTCGAGTACAATTTTCGCCTATGACTGCAGATGGATAGAATGATAGACTATGGTGCTATCGACTGCTTACGTGTCGTTTGTATACCCTTATCATGAGCACGCCCGTCGTATCTGGTGCGACGCGACGGTCACAGGCTGCTGCGGAGGACAGCTTGGCGTGTAAGGAATGCCGTCGTCGCAAGGCAAACTGCGACCATAAGATACCGGAGTGTTCGACCTGCAAACGTTATAAGCGTCATTGTCTCTATGATAGGCTTGGGAAGACACCACTAACAAGAAGGCATGTGTTCCTGAGGTTTCATTGTAGGCTTCACGGCTGACTTTGGCTTCNNAGACATCTTACAGAGGTCGAGCATCGACTGTCGCGTGCCGAAGCGATTCTGAAGAGATTGTTTTCTGACCAGGAAGTTTCGTACTTGCTTGATCAAGAGCGCTCAGGCGATGTACCCATATTGCCTTCCGTAAGAAATGCTTCACGGACACAAACGCCACGGACGGCCAGTCCGGCTGGAGGAAGCATTAACTCACCAGCTTCATTGCATCAGCAGCAATCAGTAACTTCACAGCCTCAGATACCAAACCAAGGAAGTGCTGCTCTCGAGGATCCTGGATCAACTTGGAGCTTTCCCACTACCGATGTCGAGCCAGACCCTACAGCGGCGTTGTATCCGGATGGCGACGAGGAGTTCGAGTGGGACGAGAGAGAGCAGACTGGACTTTCCGGTGGAGTCGCTATGGCGGAGGATGATGAAGAAGGTGTCAGAAAGGTGATGGATGGCATGGCTACGTTGACAGTCGATGCAGCCAATTATGGTTATCTAGGAATGGCGTCTGGTGCGTCCCATCTACGGTCTTTGTGGATGGAATCTGGAAACAATCCTTCATGGGACTCTGGTGCCTGGAACGATCGGCGACGTGATCTACAGCACCTTCTTCGTCGGCAGACAGAAAGCTCATCGATAGCCTCTGCCGTGCAAACTCAGACTTTAGTGACACGAGCGATGGTGGATATATTCGTCGATGCTTTCTTCGTTCGATACCATCCCGTGTTTCCCATATTGCACGAGCCGACTTTCAGGGCTCAGTATGACAGTAGGATGACTCGGCCTGGACAGAGTATCTGGCTTGTTCTGGTGAACATCGTTGCGGCTCTGGGAGCCTTTGTCACCAATCCGAGCTCATCAGACGAGACGAGCCTGTCGATTTTTCGGACGGCGAAGCGCTATCTTGCAGTCAATGCACTGGAAACAGGCAATCTGACATTGGTGCAAGCATTTGGCATGTCGGCCATGTTTCTTCAGAAGATCAACAAGCCGAACACTGGCTATAACTATGGTGGAGTAGCCATCAGGATGGCCATTGGACTTGGCTTGCACAAGGAGTTTGGATCCCAACATATGAGTCCGTTCAAACAAGAATTGCGACGAAGGATCTGGTGGTCTCTTTGTGTCCTGGATGTGGGTGCAACAATCACCTACAGTCGTCCGTTGATCTGGCCACAAGTGGGTGTTGATGCAGCTTTGCCGTCCAATATCCGGGAAGAGGATCTGATGGTCAATTCACTAGTGGCACCAGCCGAAGTCGATCAAGCGACTGTCAACACGTACCTCAGAGTCCAGTCATCGTATCATCTACAGACAATGCCGATATACAATCGGCTGATCAGCAACCCACCTCCGCTACCGGAAGAACTCTTGACACTCGACTCGACTATCGTGGAGACCTGGTTAAGGCAGGTGCCGCATTACTTCAACGACAGTAGCGCGCACTTGGAGGATCGATTTGCATTGCCACACGGCATCAACTGTTGGAGATATCGAAATCTTCGAATCGTCATATTCCGGCCATTGCTGGTGAAATGGGCGTTACAAGACGGACTCGAAGAGGCTTTGACTTGGCATGAGCAGGAAGCTACCAATAGATGCTTGCGGGCTGCTCGAGAAAGTATAGCGTCGATACAGAATTTCTGGAAGTCGAGACCGCAGACCAGATTGACAGCGTTCTATGTTCTGTAAGTATTGTCAACTCTGAATACTTGGATTGTGGACTAATCGCATGGCAGGTACTTCCTCTTCCAAGCAGCACTTATCCCAATCCATTGTCTGCGTTGTAAATCTCAGTCAAGGTTGGCGCCCGAATGGCGAGATCAAGTCACCGCAACTCTGGAGGTTGTCGAATCGATGGTCGGACTGAACCAAAGCGCTTCGAAGTGCCGAGATGTCATCATGAGTCTATGTGGCTCGCATCTTCGTAGTTTGGATGATGAATTCGTCAATTACGAACAAGCGTTCAACTTCGAGCCGACGATGGACGCGACTGCGTGGATGGCTGGATGCGCGCCTACCTTGATCAATGAGAATCTTTGGGCTGGCAGTTTGGACAACACCAGTGCAGAGCTGTCTTTTAGTACCTGGGAAGGAGATTGGAACATCTGAGACTTGAATCCTCCACGAGCCTTTCCAACGGGTGGTCGCTATCTGGTGCACAAAAGACAATGAGGGAAGATAGGAGTTGATGAAGTGGGAAGACGGCTTGCCAACGACGACATGGACTGCTTCTTTCCAGCCAAGACCAGGGACCGACTGGTTGGGTCAGGGGGAGTGACTGAGGCGCTCCTTCCGCAACATGGATGCACCTAGCCGCCGCAGGTGCTGCCAACGCGTTTGTCCATCACCAACACCACAATCACCACATATGCTAGTTCAGACTACAACAAGATCAGATTTCAAGCCAATACTATCAAGTTGCTGTCTTAGTCTAGTGGTTTAAGACGCTGCCCTCCCATCTAGAGGCAACTCTGGTGATCAAGGAAAGGCAGAGGTCATGGGTTCGACTCCCATAGACAGCATTCCTTTTTGCACCTGAAGCACCACTTTTCTCCCTTGTGCTTTGTCCGTGGGGCACAGTCTTCAGATGGGTTCCGCCTAGTCGACAGACTTGAAAATATGGAGAGAAACTACTCCAAGTTCCTGCCCTTGCAAGTACATCGAAGCTGCACACCATACCTCACACCTCCCCCATCTCTCCAGCTCTCCACACGCCTCACATACTCCTTGACACGAACCATAGCATTAGGTTCGGAATTAAAGGCCTGCACATACCACACCCCTCCCCCTCAGTCATATAGACCTCCACCTCTGGCATCTTCCTCTCCCCAACGATCCGCACAACAGGATCCAGCAAAATGTCCAACGACAGCGAAGTATGCTTACACTGCAACTCCACACACAACCTCACATTTTTAGCCTCAAATTTCTGATACAGAAGCTCAAGGTCCTCTGCTGCCGATCTCGCCGTTTCGATTTTGGAGTGGTAGGGCCCGCAGGAACCGTTGAAGAGGCGGAAGATAAACATGCATTCGAGGATTGAGTAGACTTCGTGGCAGATCTGGAGGGAGGTGTGCAGTAACGCTGGGAGAGGGAGGTTTGGTGTTGAGGGGTGGGCGTTCATGTAGTGGGTGTATATCTCTCGGCGGAGTTCGAGGGGGAGGTCCATGAGGTTTGGGGCTGGGCTTGGTTGGAGGGGTTTCGTGGAGCCTGATTGTAGGTCTTTACTGGAGTCTGAGTGTATGAAATCCAGAGATTCTGGCTGAAGGAGTACCTCGGCAGCCCTATCTAAGACACTGAGTCGTCTTCGCTTGTGAATCCCAGAGCCATCTGTTGGAGTACAAGATTTCCGCTTCCGTCGAGATCTCTTGCAAATGGCTTTGAAGTTGACTTTGAACCATAACCGAACTCTTCTGAGCCATGTTTGATCAACGCTGATGGCAGAAGTGTCGTGTGGAGTCGACATGGTATTCGAACGAAGACTTGCTAAAAGCGCTCTGGTTCTGCTGTTCTCCATGTCTGATGTTCGAGAAGAGGAATTGGAATGGCAAAAGGTCATCTACGAAGACTGCGTCTGTCAGGCTGAAGAACAATTGCCGTAGGCTTAAAATCTCACAAATTTTCATGTTCACAAACTTGCTCAATCTTGCTTCATGTTGTCCATGTGCGTAAATTTGTATGGTGCTTGTGGAAGATGACGCGATGACCAAGGCAAAGTGTGGTTTCTATAGCGTTCGAGGGGACTCTTCATGGTCACACTCCTAATGTGAAGGCTATTTTGCAGCTTGGATAGCTCACCATGATCGCCCACACATATGAGCTGAGAGACAAGTCAGATGAGGGAATATGATAGAATTGAGCACATAAACTCCTGAGGTCTAAATTGTAGGTTGGTCAAAAACACAAACAGAAGTTTATAATGGAACAGATGATACAATACGCCAATTGCTGGCAAACGCAGAGCGAAAAAAAAAGCAGTCCTGTTCATCTCAATATCCTGATTGAAGAGTCGAAACCAACTCAGGACTTCTGCCACTCAAGAAACGAAACCCCGAAAGAACAAAGTAGAAAACTCCATTGTAGCGCCTTGCGCAATGCATTGATGGACGGAGGATTTTGGAATGTGACAGGTTCCGATCGTAAGAGGTAGACTGCAAAGTACAGAGTGCTGGCAATGCCATGCTGTGAGGGGAGAGGGTGTGTGGGTATCTCGTTCGTAAAGCAGTCGATATAATGTTTTGTGGTTCGCTAATCAGCGAAGGTTCAAGGCTTTCTTGGTGTTTTCGTAAACGACGTAGGTGATGGACACGGCTGGCACAACTTTGAGCAGGTTGGGCGTGAGGCCCTTGAAGAGACCTCTGACACCCTCTCCTGCAAGGGTCTGTCTGGTGACGTCCATGATGCCCGTGTAAGTACGGGGATGGCTGGCAGTGCCTTGCGACTGCAGTCTGGTTCGGAGCAGGTTCAGGGGATAGACGGCGGACGCGCCAATGGCACCACTGAAGCCACCTATGAGAGCTGTTGCGAAGCTGCTAGGTGCAGCATCGGCCTCGTGTCCTCCGTATTTCTTAACATTGTACGCGGTGATGGTGCGTTTCAGATACTCGAAGGTGCCCAGATCGATAGCCGCATAGGGAAACATGCCAACAAGGCCCATGGGTAGGCCGCGGTAGAAGGAGAAGATGCCGTTCTTACCCCACATCTTGACGGCAGTCGCGGCGATGAGTTTTGTTCCACGGAGACCTCCTGGTACAGTCTCGCATTGCATTCGGCTGTTACAGGTCAGCACTCTGCTACAACTGGAAACTCTGGTATCAGCTTACAATTTTAGCGTGTCGAGAGGGTAGACGACAGCTTGTGAAACCATTCCCGCTACACCGCCCGCAATGAATTGCGAGACTGGTGAGATCTTTCGTGTGTTTGTGTGTCCCTCGAATCGTGCGACCATCTTCTTCGCAGCCNNTGGACTGGATGTCAGAATTATTCCTACAGGAAAGACGCTAGCACTTACCTCGTACGAGCCGAACTTGACGGCAGATTCGGGCATGACCTTGACGATGTTCAAACCATTGCCTTTTTGAGACAATCAGCAAAATTCAGACACCATTCGAGAGGAGAACTCACCAGCAAATAGACTACGGATACCGCCTGCAGCCCAAAGCTCTTTGCAGGCTCTGACCAAAGTGTTCGCGCTCGACTTTGCTGCAGCAGTGGGTGCACCGCTTTTGACGGCTTGCACGGCTTCGTTGGTGCCAGTCTGTGCGATGAGGTAGACTTTGAGACGGTCAAGAGGGGCGGTGGTGGTTCTCGAAGCGACGCCTGATATGCCGCCAGCCAGGAAATAGCCTGGATCAGGGACGAACTCCGTCAGCATGCTCATAAAGTCCTGGGCACGCGATGCATATGATCGGTCGTCATGATCAGAGACAACAGCGGCTTCTTTGTGGAGTGACGGGAGAGGTGGATTGCTTGCGGGCTGCGTAGCTTGAGGTGGTGAGGGTGCTGGTGGTGGTGGTGAAGCAATTCGGGTGATGGCCCCAAAGAGCGAGTGCTTAAGAAAGGAGGTTGCAGTACCTAGTCCCTGAATTGTCTCATCGCTGACCGACACATCGCCCTCTTGAGTCACCTTCATGGCTGACTGGTAATATGACATGACGGCCTTGAGTCCGGGCGTGCCGGTGGGCATGAACAGGAGGAAGTCGNNCTGCTTGTCATTAGTCTCAGACCAACTCTTTATGGCTCTGACGACGTACCGCCATTCTCCAAAGTTGATAACGCCGTCGTTGTCCGTATCGACGTCGTCGAAGAAGCTGTCGAGGCGCGAGTTGGGCACGGCCAGGCCGGCACGCACAAAAGCAGCGCGTAACTCGCCCTTGTCGAGGTTGCCGTCATGGTTGCGGTCTATGCTCTGGAAGAGCTGCCAGAGCTCTCGTTCGGTCTGGTCGACGAATTTGCGGAACTCTNNTTGTCGGGTCAGCGGGTGGTTTGTTCGGGATTGGCAGGCTTCATGCTGACCATCGTATTCGATGCGACCACTGTTGTTGATGTCGGCAGCCTGCAGCACATCTTCGATCAAGCCATCTGCATTCTTCAGAGCTNNGCAATTGACGCGTGTCAGCCATCTATCGGCACAAGCAGGTCGGGACGGATGCTCACGGTGATCGAGCTTCTTCAGGCCCTTCCTGAAGGCCTTGAAGTCGAGGAAGCCCTCGTTCTGTGTGTCCAGCTTCTTCCACAGGGAGCGAGTCCTGTTCTCCCTCTCGGCGGGTGATTCGGCATCCATGGTCTGCCGTCTGTTGAAGTTTGGGCTATCTCGGTTTCATGGCTCTGATAGACCGGTAAAAGGGGGTTTCACGATGCGCCAGGGGATTCTCCAGCAACGAGCGCTCCTTCGACAGCGAGCGCAGCACGACAGCAAAGGATGGATGCGAGGTGAAAAGCGTGTTATCTTGTTCTTCGCATTAAGCCTCGAACAACCGAAAAGGCCTCATCCCCGCTGTCCTGACTTATGACGCTTTTCCTTCCTTCCTTTCTTGGCGCCACTGTATCACGTCCAAGCTTGGAATTGCTGACCGCGCCGGAAATAACACGACCAGCATCCAAGATCTTGCCGCATATTCATACCTCTCTATATCGTAGACAGGCTATCAGCATTCGCGTGTAGGTGGACTCATCAGACCAAGTGTCGGGATGCTTCCAAAACTCTCTCCATCGCTCGCTCTTTCCGCAGCTGAGCGTCGCCTTGGCGCTGCCTCCAGCACAAGTCGTGGTAGTCTGACAAGATAGATACACCCTCTAAACGACGTCCAGGACATAAAACCTTGAAATTATCAGTTCGCATTTGCTCCATTAGTAAACTTAATTTTGCAATTATCAAGGCACATAATATCCACCATGGCGGCCAACTACTGGGATTCGACGCAGCGGACATGGTGGACTTTCACCAAGGACCAGCTTGATGATATGCGTACTCAGCAGCAACAAGACAACCAGGAACTACACAGCAGATTTCCTATACCTGAGCCACGTCTGATGAACATTTATATACAGCAGCGTGAGTCCCCCGACATACCGAAACATGGACTCTCTAATTAATCCGACGACANNGAAATAATAAAACTTGGCCGAAGAATGAATGTCAGACAACAACCGCTCGCCACGGCTCAAATATACGTCCGACGGTTCTATACAAGAGTCGACATTCGAAGGACGAATCCATATCTCGTCATGACGACAGCTGTCTATGTTGCTTGCAAGGTCGAAGAATGTCCGATACACATCAGGTTGGTGCTGGCCGAGGCTGCGAGGCAATGGCCTGAACTAGGCATCAACGACATCTCCAAGATTGGCGAATGCGAGTTTCATCTCATCAGTACGATGTCGGCGCGCATGATAATTCACCACCCGTACCGGAGTCTCAACGATCTAGCCCCCGGCTTGAACTTATCTACCGATGAGATGGCTTTATCCCAGAACATCATCAACGATCACTACAACACTGACATGCCTCTGATGTATCCACCACACATCATCGCTGTGACAGCTATCTTCCTGGCCGTCGTCTTGCGCCCAACTCAGTCGAATCTGCAGGCTCATGCTGCTGCCACCAGTGCCGCAGCCTTACAGAGTGCAATGCAAAATCCTAATAAGATCGCCAAGATGACTCAGTGGATGGCAGAGAGCGATATTGATGTGAACGCTTGCATGGCCGCCACCCAAGAGCTGATCAGCCTCTACGAGGTTTGGGAAAACTACCAAGAGAGGGCTTGCAAGGAAGGCATCACGAGATTTATGAAGGATGCTCAGCTTGGCAAATAGCATGTGCCACGCCAAACGCCATCGACCTCGGACTCTTCGTCGTCTTCATCATCATCATCATCATCATCATCATCCTCGTCCTCGTCCTCGCCAAAACGCTCCGCCGCCGAGATCACCGCCATGTGCAGCAAACCCATGAAGGTTTACTCAATCATGACTTTCAAGCCATCATGAGCCATATCCATAGTCCTGTTCATTCGACAGTGCTCAAACTTATCAGGCTCGTGTTGGACCGCCTTCTCATGACGTATGTAGCAGTGCTTCCAGCTGTAAAAGGCTACACGACATTACTCGAAGAGAGGGAGTATACCCCAAGAAACTTGAAAAGGGACCTTGGAGACGCTGCTGTGATTATCTTCTTAGCTTCCGATCCTTCTTATCTGCTTTTGCCATTCGGCAAAATTCAGGTGCTGATAGTACGACCCTGTCGCAAACGTATCATGACTCTAATGTTGTCACTCGCACGGGTACGGACGCCCTGAGATGTACTATCTTATCATTGCAGTGGATGGTATATCATTTCGATTGTATAGCGTGGTCTGTCGCTAGTCATACGCCTGCAATGGCAAAAGTTGACTTTGTGGTGGATATACATTCAGACAGGGTGCGAGATACGCAAGATATTGAAGACGTTGTGACGAAAAAACTATGAAGGCTTGCGAAAGGCACAAGTCGACCAAATCAACCCCACAATCATAAGCCGCAGCATGATGGCGAAAGAATGTTTATCGTGTATGGGTGAGGTGTTGAACCCCATACCATCTGGATGCCATAGCATCTTGCCGTTCCCGTTGCTGCAACCGAAACGGCTGACGCGATCACTCAGTCCAAGCTCTTGTTCGAGACGATATGGAATATTAGGTTACGTGCGGAGAAGCATTCGGCATTGACAATGGCGATGCAAGTGTTGAGGTTGGTTGTCGCAGCACTGATCTGCTCGAACAATGAACATGTTCAAGCATTGCTGTCGCAACCCGAGAAAGGAGCGAGGAACAACGTCTTGCAAGTACGAGGCCAAGGCCAACAGGAGAAAGCTATTCGAATGAGTACGAGTGCAAGAGATGAAGGGCTGAGCCCCAGGGGTTAAAGCTATTCAGAGCGATGAAGTCGATCAGACAGCGATGCTAAACATCAACGACCAATCAACACATTGATGAGGCTCAATCTAAGCGCCTACGAGTACATGTACGTGCGTACCACCGCCTGATGCTTTGTCTCTAGAAGCTCAAGGATTGCCGGCAGCAGGAATAGATGGGAATCTGACATTCTCGGCCCCGGATTCAAGATTTCAATCGAGGGGTTTCATTGTTTCGCAATCAAAACATGCGCTCTGCCACAGACGCAGGAGCTGCATTTGCAAGCGGCTCCTGAATTAGCAATCGAAATGGGCTGGGTGAGGGTAGCTCAAATGAACACATGGCTCTGGCGGTGGCAGGACTGAGGCACCATGCACGCCCAACACCGCACCGCCTCGACCACATCGATAGACGTTGGCGGTGTCACTGGGGGAGAAGCACGGAGTTGCAACAACAGTCGAAGAGACAGACCCAAAGGGCTCGAGCCCAAAAGCAATTCTGTCACGGATGGCAAGCTTTCCCCAGAACGAGTCGAGGCGGTGAAAGAACGGGTGGGATTGGTGAGGGGTCGAAGGAAACTCTGACGGCCATGCCGCCAAGCGCAGTCGTGTCTCTCCCCTTGTCTCAGCGGACTTGTGGCGTGCATGGAATCAATGCAGCCGGTTGGCGCTCGACCATGATGCAGTGCATGCGTTCACAAGGTGGATCGTCGCCGGCGACACCACTGCTGCTACGGCTGACCGCGCGACAAGCTGCAAGCACTCTCTGCGAACGTCGCAAAAGCAGCGACGCTGTAGGCTCCCCGTACCGCAAGCAGAGGGGAGAATAGGCAAGTAGGGCTCGTCATAGGCAGGTGGGTTGCCGTGGCAGCTCGTGACTTGTAGGCTGCTTTCAGCGTCTTTGTGCGTTGATCGTGCATCGTCTGGGTCTCCAGCCTTACTGTATCCGGACTGGTGCATGGCTGGTGGCGCCTCGACAAGGCCGGGTATCCACTCACCTCCTTCGCCTCCCTCGTTTTCCAATCCCACAACCCTCCATCCTCTTCCATATCTCTCGCATCCCATTTTCACAATCATCACTTTCCCTGTCGCATTTCCGCAAATACACCACCCCAATTTTTCCAAAACCTACGCCTTTATTCGAACTCATCCGACCCCTCTATATCACTCTTACTTGCTCATTGTTGTGATATATCGCTTCCGGCCACCTCCGATCAACCGCAATCCCCCCGAGCTTTGGACACGGATTTCTCTCGCACACCCCTCGATCGATATCAATACCTCAGTTGCAACCATGTCAAACTTCCACTACGGCGCTCCTCACTACGCTACTGCTATGCAGTCGCACCCTCACNCCTCTCACAATCACCACGGTCGCTCGCGCCGCGGGCCTCGTGTCTCTTCGGCACAGAATGCCCACCGTCAACAGCATTTCAAGGCCCAAAGAAGCCCCAAAGAGCTCCCTGAGACACCCGCCTACAGCGCATACATCAGAGACTTTGAGGCTGCCAAGGGCTTCGAGTTTGAGGATGACGAGGTTTTCTGCCCCTTCCACCTCCTGACCGAGGACGATGTAAGTTNNTCGATACATGTCTTGCTATATTCCAATCATCAATGCTCATACCATTCACAGCTCCACTCTATTCATTCTTCCGCCTCTTCCGACAGATCATCTCTGTCGTCTGGTTCTCCTGATGCCTCTCCGCTGCAGCACCAAGCTCAGCCTACTCCCTTCCTGCTCCCCTCTGCCGCTGCCTCTTACAACAACAACTCTTTCCAGCAGAACCAGATGAAGCTCCACCAGCCCATGGCCCAGCGTACCCGCAATGCTATTCCCATTGTTGACCCCAGCACTCGCGTCATCGCAAGCCCACCCCCAAGTGTCTCGCCGGCCCGTCAGATGCAGGGATACATCAACCAGCGCCGCTGGTAGAGAAATGACTAATTCCCTTTCACGACTCTATTCGCGGCGCAGTTTCTGTCTAGGGCTGGCGGGGCGCATCCTCCGGAACAAACCGGACGACTATACGGCCACACATTTTTTAATTCTGCGACTGTACAGATTTACGATGCTTTCACACATATACCACTGGATTGCGGAGCCCTCTGGATCCTAGACGAACGGCGTTTTCGTATTATCGTCATGAAAAGGGCATAATCGGTTTACTTTCTTGTTTGGTTATTTCTGCATTTTCGGACTTCTTATAAAGCCTTTGTTGATGTTTCTTTCGCAACAAAGCGCACGGTGTTACACTTGGTGGGGAACGGGATGAACGAAAACCACACGATGCACATTCAGTCGGATTCTTTGACTTGTNNTGGGCGCAGGCATATATTCACGCATGCTTGGGGTTTCTGCTTGCTCTGCTGTTTACACCCCTTTNNCTCTTCTTGTTCACGACTCTCACACAGGGAAAGAAAGGTTNNTTCATGGCCGGTCGGGNNGGCGGAGATTCGGTGTCTTTGTTATTTGAGTTATGGTTTGGCAACAACAACAATCGTCNNGTCGTCGAGCGAGCGAGAAAGGAGTACTTGTCGGTTATACCAAGATTCTGGGGAACTGGGAGTTGTTNNTTTTGCTCTTTCGCTATTTCGTATCTCTTGTCAACTTTTTCTTTTCCTCTCCTCTTACCGATTTTCTCTCGCTATGCTGGTCTTGTTGATCATGCTGGTGTCGAGTTTGGGCAACGGAAAACTACAAGCTCTTTTACCTCTACAGTCAATCCTGTGCCTGTTTCTTGTTTTCAGTATTGAGGATGTTGGCCTGTCAAGTCCAGCTGCTGCGTAATGCAATGGGACCTTGCATTTTAGCAACCAATCGACTCAGCCTCGTTCTCGCCTTGAGTTGAGCGGGAGAGAAGCTTGGCTGGGTGGGGACATGCTTGAATGGCAGATGGATTTCTGTCAGCATAAGCAGTTGAGAGACGATGAGTCTGAATAATTCGTCTCAGAGCATAAAATTGTTCCTCTCATGAACGACTTGATGAAAAACGTGCACGAAAAAGGACGATATGGCCGGCAAGTGGATGGAGCTCGTAATCGTGCGATGCAATTGAAAGCTACCACCAGTGACGTAGTGGCTGACCCGGATTGGAGGAGAGTCGACAGGTACGATCAGCGAACAACCGAGGGACGGTCATCGTGAAGTCTTTCAGCTCTTTTGTTGCGAATCTCCTTTCTGTTTCTTTTCTTCTTCTCCATCACTTCCACAACTCACTCGCAAAACAACCAATTCTCTCCAGAAAAACCCGCAACATCATCTTCGTCAAACACAGCTCAGCTCCAGGTTCGAAGCTCCTCCACCTTGTCCGCTCTGACGTGTTTACCAACAATTTCATCAGACAACACAACACATCAATCATCATGCTTTCCAGATCTTTCATCGCCAGAAGAGCCTTGGTCTCTGCCCCCGTCCGTTCTTTCCAGACCGCACCCGTTCTGAGAGTCGGCAAGGAGAGCGCTCTCNAGTAAGTCTCCCTGAGCTTCTGCCAGCCATTGTCCATACCATGTCTTTATTGGCACCGGCATGGCGCAATACAACACCTGGCACACCTCGAGCGCACATAGCTAACTCTTGTACCAGACCAGGAGGGTCGCGCTGACGAGGCCGAGAGAATCAAGAACGAGCAGATCAGAAAGCAGAAGGAGGGCAAGGGTGAATGGCACGAGGAGATTGCCAGTGACAGCGAGAGCATTGTAAGTGTCAATTGGTGTTCAACTGTCTATACATGCAAAAGCTAACATACTCTACCACAGGTCAAGGCAGACAGAGGTGACATCAAGGCCGACGCCGACACGATAAAGCAACTGCAGAAGGAGACCGAGAAGCTCGCTTCGCAGAAGAAGTAAAGACTTTCACTCCATAAAGACTTGCGCGCGTCGAAACATCCAGCAACACACGAAAGAGAATGATTTATATATTATCAGGAGCATGGTCGGGGTCGTAACGGATTGCCCTTCGCCTTTGTAGCATACTTGAAATTGATTTCACACACTTCAACAACGTCAATCAGTCTTCTGCACCACTTGTCGTGTCCAAGAGTAGGCATGTGTTAGAGTTGTCAGCTCTTTCAGGCCGAGGAAATGACTGGGCCGGAGCTTTCACTTTGAGGGTGACAAGGATGGACACCGCGGGGTGCTTCTCGGTTTCGCATGGCTGCTTACTCTGCCTGTCGGAGCCACCGAAAGACGTCGAGCGAGAGCACTTGTGGCTTGTCTACAGACTCTACAGGAGCTCCTCTCGTATCTCGCACAGCGCCGCCTCTCAGCTGCCATTAAGCATGGCTCTGTGCGCCATGCGTTTCTGGCTATGCAGGTGACTTGGGAGTGCCGGACTTTCGCACAGTGGTGATGTCCAGAGCTCCCGTCTTCTGCCTTTCACATGCTTCAACATGTCTCGACACCTTTGCGACTTCGAACTTAATCCGTCGTCCCGTTCCGAGGCCTCTCCAGGTTTATATCCACCAGTGAACTCGACTCGGATGGTGTTTCCAAACTCGATGGTGAGGGCTTGGCGCGACCGAGTACGTAACGCCTCCTCGGCCTTTGAGCGAAGTGGACCTCAAGTCTTGGTGCCGTCACTTATTCGTGTCTTTCATTCTTTGAAGACTTTGGCCTGAACGCTATCAATGATTACATGGTCGGCTCATTGCAGTCGGTGGCTGTGACATGGATTCCACGCTGGTAGCGAACGAGAGCTGAAGCGACAGCACCGAAACTCAGGCATCCGCCTACCAGGATCATGGGCTCTATCACATTTAAGGTTGGCTACGCCGTGCAGCAAAACATGCAAGAAATTCAGCCTTACCGTACCGCAAAGGAGTCTCTCTCTCCGTCTCGGCTCTTCCGGATGCCTTGATGAAGAGACCGTTCAGGCATGGCTTTGCCTGAGTCGGGACCACTTTGTTGTTACATCAGGGTTGAACATGGCAGGGCCCCAAAACAGCCGTCCGCGGCAGCTATGGGGTCTTCTACCAAACCTTCGAAACGTCAGGTTAGAATGTCAAAAACTGTTGGTTTCCCTCTCAGTGTGTCTTTGTGTTTTTGCTGATCTTCATCCTTCTTTGGGTGTAGTGTACTGAGACGGCCTTGCTACCATAACGATATCTAATGTGTGATCTAACTCGACGAACAACCTGCCAGTCACGAAGGTGTAGTGGGGTTGCGCGAACAAGAGGATCGAATATTGACGAACATGCACTTCGACTTGCAATACAGATACAGAGGCAACAGCCCCCAGGCACATCTTCTAAGCAAATCCTCCAGTTTCTGGGACGCTTAGTAGCGTCGTGTGTCTTCTATGACTGTATTCGCAACCGCAGAGGTGATTAAACATGCCGACAACCACCGACAGGGATGCTGACGGATGCTAGGGAGGNNATCAAGGACGTCTTTGTCGAATACTACCAACCATGTCTAGAACACATGCTGCAAGCCTTTTGCAATGACCATCTGATGTGCTCTTTTATGGATCGCTCAAATCGTCCATGCTTTGGCACAAGACTATCTCATGGCACGGAACATCGTACTAGAGACGACAAGACTATCGGCTCGGGTCATTACCGAGCCAGTATCACTGCGGAGTCGTATCTACCAGAATGGATATCGTTTCTCAAGAAAATACTCGACATGTGCGAACTCGACTACCTCGAATTCTTGGAAGAGGAACCCCAAGAGAATGCCAGAAGTGCTGCGAGCTACTTGCATTTCGAACAGATGAACGCCTTCTTCACGGATATAGGAACAGCTGCTTCTTTCATCAGCCATGCGAGTTGCTTTGGCTGTCTGGTCAATCTACCGTTGCACCCCTTGCCGTGTGGACATGTGCTTTGTGACAGCTGCATCCGAAATTGCGGGAAGAAAGGCCATGGCAGGATATCACTGGAGTGTTGTCCGCTACATACATACACCAGATTCGATCCGCCATGCGAAGTCTTCTATCGATCTGATCAGATGGGTATACGAGTAATGTCCCTCGACGGTGGTGGCATGCGAGGTATCATGGAGCTCGAAGTTCTGCGTGCGATCGAGAAAGTTCTGGGGAGCAATATACGGATCCAGTCTCTCTTCGATCTGATCGTCGGCACAAGCACAGGAGGAATCAACGCTCTGGCTTTGGGAGTCAAGCAATGGTCCGTACGCTATTGCATCGAGATGTTCGAAAACTTCTGCGACAAAGCATTCACCGAGCGAGAGTTCGGAGGTGTATGGGGTTTGGAGAAGGCTGCCTTGTTGAACCATGGCAGTAAATACAAGGCAACACCTCTTCACGATGTTCTGCGAAAGACGCTCGGTCACAATCCTCTGTTTGGTGGCAACAATTCCTTGAATGCTTTCAAGACCAAAGTTGCTGTTACGACCACTTCTGCAGATGGAAAAGAAGCTATGATCTTGGCCAATTACAACCGTTCGAAGAGCTCAGGAGATCGCCAGACCTTTGTCAGACCAGAAGACGCATCAGATGAGCTTGAGGTTTGGGAGGCAGCAGCAGCCACTTCTGCGGCACCATTATACTTCAAGCCTTACACCCACAAAAAGACTGGAGCGAGCTACATCGATGGAGGGCTCTACCACAACAATCCTATACATGTTGCGAACAGAGAACGAAAGCTTCTGTGGCCAGAAATTGCGAACAAACATCCTGATATACTACTGTCTATCGGCACCGGCAAAACTTTGTCCGAAGCACGACGAGAAGTGTCCAAACGACATTCATCAAGCTCTAAAGAGGATGACACAATACACAAGTCAGGAGGCATCTTCCAAACTCTAGGAGCCTTGTATCAGCGTTTCGATAACATACTCGACGCCGAAAACGCCTGGACTGATTTCAAAGCCGACATCAACGACCAAAACGATGACTTTGCCAGCCCTTATATACGCTTCAATTTGGACTTCAAGAGCAAGCCACCTCCTTTCGACGCCAAAGACAAGTATCACGAGTTCCGAGCCAATGTAAGACAGCGACTCAAAGATCCTGATGTTATGGAGATGACGAACAGTATTGCTTGCTCTCTTGTGGCAAGCTCTNTTTACTTCAAGCTAGTGGACACGGTGCCACAATGTGGTGGAAGCTTTGAGTGTAGGGGATATATCTGCTGCAAGTTTGAGGAAGGCTCGTCCAATCTGAAAGCACTAGGCGAGTTTCTCTCGAAGCAGTGTACCTCAAGATTTAGGCCAGAGTTTAGTATTCAGGACATGTCGAGATGCGCGTCCGGCAGAGATATCAAGGTCAAGATTACAGACCGGGTAATCTCCGAGCTGATCACTTACGGTATGCTGAGGATACCTCACATCGACATTCAAGTTCCGAATCCGATGGCTTCCACCACGATAGCGCTTGTTCTACAAGCAGGGCACCAAGGTGAAAGCCAAAAGTATCTGCTCAGTGGCTTTCCAAGGACACTCGTACAAGAGACACCTTGCATATCATCGAGCTCATCCTACACCAGCCTCCCTACCTCGAGCTCGGGAAACACAAACCGTCAGTCTTATCATCAGCNNCCGAAAGGGAAGAGACGGAGCAACAGCGAATGCACGATACCTCTCGTCAGACTCCACCCCAGTCGTCGCAGGCCAGGTCACCTCAGTNCTGGAAGGCCTACGTCCTCTGCTCAACCATACCAATATCCAACACGTCTCCGAATGGACTCTGGGGTCGAACTTGCGCATCACAGTCATACTTCTGCACCACGAAAACAACAACAATCTGCATCGTCAAAAGAGCATGGCAGACCTCGAAGCGTGCCCACATACCGAGCATTTTCGTATGAGAAGCCATGGCCCAAAGATGACATGCCTGCACATTTGGTAGAGCGCGCTGCGAGAAAGGTACGCTTCGAGGATGAAAGGAGGTCGAGCAAAAGCGACGATGAAGACAGGAAAAGTAGACCGAGTAGATTGGCGAAGAAGAAGAAGAAGGGGACGAGCAAGATGTCTGTGAATTTCGATTAGGGAGGAGCAACGGAAATCGAGACAATACAGTTTCCGTTTGGTCATCGTTCGAGGAAGATGCATCCGTCTCTGAACCGAGTCTGGCGTGTGTATTGAGCGACGTGTGTAAGTAGGTTGCTTCTACAAACGACGCTTTCCGTCTACAAGCACAGTTCGCACCTCCATTCCAACATCTCGACTTGCTGTCTGTGACTTGTGCCTTCGCTGTCCTTGATCACAGATTCATCGACCAACTCCTCTCTGACCGCTGCCGCACTTCTATCGTCGAACATGTTGTCCGACTATCTTCAAGACACCTATACGATTTGCAAGAGAGACATAGACGCAATCGCCAACCGGCTCGCGACCACAGCCACGCGATGTGGGTTTTCTCCCGAGGTGCTCAGTGATGCTGCCTCGACCGCCGCCGCCGCTCCCCAATGCAAAAGAGTTGGCCCCCACAAAACAGCTTCGTCACGTACATACACCATACCGATCAAGTCCTTCATTCGACTTGAATCCCAACTTGTACCCTTTCAATACGCCGAGCCGTCTCTATTGTCTACCTATTCCAAATATGGTCCTTGCTATTCTGGGGTCCGCAGCGGTAATGGAAAGAAGATGGCAACAAATCTTTCGCAAACGATGCAAAACACACGAGTGAGACGCCGAGAGATGTCGCGGATGTTATGAACAAGATGATAGAAGGCAAAGCTGTAAGTATTGGTATCGACATCATCAAGAAGACTTTTGGCTACGATTCAGACATAGCTGAGGCGCTCATGAGGGAGACTGGCAGGGGGAATGGACAGGTTCTGTTGGGAGAAGATTCCGACGACATTGAAACCTGACGACGATAGGACTGAGGATGGAATCGCACGCGAAAACATAGCTTAACACGTATGGACTCCCTCGACAGAGAATTACATGTAGCATTGTCAAACAGAGTATGTTCCCCTGCCGAGCCGCGACATACATGCTAGATCATCATTCTCTTCGGAACTGGGCTATGGAACAACATAATGGTTACAATATTATATGGCAAAAAAACAAAGAGTATCTCGTGAGGAGAAGTTGAAAGTATATCGTTCTTCATTCATCATCAAATCTAACCATCTAAATCTATAGGCTCATCTATCAATGCTACCATGATTTTCCCTTCCGTCCGGGTATGTCTTTCCCAAAGAAAATTATAAACAAGAAACATTGCAACAAAACATTGAAACCTAAAATCAGAAATGCAACCAAACCATCCTTAACCCATCCAAGCCCAGAACTTTTGCCAAGCACCAACGGGCTCGGCCTCTTCAAAGTGCATCTCCTCAATCTCTTTACGACCGGTATCGAGATCAGCCTCGATGGGCTTGACAAAAGGTTGACGGTAAACAAGCTTATGGCCAGCATACAAGGCAGCAAACAACATCAGCGAAACATATGCGATGAAGAAGTCGCTGGTGTTCCAAGGCATGAACGAAGTAAATCCTTGCGTGAGGATAATCAAGATGTTGAAGAAGACGCCGTACCAAGAGAAGAAGGGCTGCCACATTGCCTTGTAGGGAAGGGTATCGCGGGAAACACCACGGGCGGCGAGGGCGCGCATGAATGCGATGTGAGAGATGTTGATGCAGGTCCAGGTGATGAAGCCGGCGACACCAGTGATGTTGACGAGCCAGTTGAAAACTTGACCGCCAGAGTTGGATTCGTTCATGAAACCGAGGAGACCAAAGGCGGCGGTAAAGGCAACGGCGAAGTAAGGGACTCCGCTGGCAGTGGTGCGGCCCATCCATTTGGGTGCGGAGCCCTGCTCGGCCAAACCGACGAGAATACGCGAGCCAGAGTAGACGTTTGAGTTGGCGGCGCTGAGGACAACGCAGAGGAGGACTGCGTTAATGATGCTAGGGAGCGCCTTTACGCCAGCAAGGTTTGCAGCGATAACGAAAGGCGAGGCGGATGCATCGGTGTGGTCGGAAACGAGATCTGGGTTGTCGTAGGGAACCAGAAGACCAATGAAGAAAATGGTTAGAACGAAAAAGAAGACAATACGGTAGAAAGTCTTCTTGATGGCGGCAGGGACAGTCTTGCGAGGGTTGCTGGTCTCACCAGCTGCGATACCGACGAGCTCGGTTCCCTGGTAGGAGAAANNACCGGCCTGGATCAAAACAGCCCAGAAACCGACAAACTTGGCGACAGCCTCGTTGTTCTCGACGATATGAGGCGCGAAGGCGCCAGGGTTCTTCCATGTGTCAAAGCCCAGGTATCCGTGTTGTCCAACTCCTGCATCGACGCAAATAGCAAAAATCATGAATCCGATCACCGTGAGGACTTTGATACCTGAAAAATGGGTCAGCATAACTTCTGGAACACCACAGCGACGTCACGAACTCGCGAAGTAGAATTCAACCTCGCCGTAAAAGGAGACAGGAAGGAAGTTGACGAGCGATATAACTGCCCAGAATGTGCCGATGAAAATCCCAATGTTGAGGTCGGCGTCCCAGTATTGAATGATCAGACCGCTAGCAGTCAACTCGAGCGCATAAGTCATGGCCCATGAGAACCAGTAGATCCAGCCCATGGCAAACCCAAGACTAGGGTCGACGAAACGGGATGCGTATGCTGTAAAGGCGCCGGAAACGGGGAGGAAAGTGGCCATTTCGCCCAGGGCGACCATGACGCTGTACACGAGTGTACCGACAAAGGCGTATGCGATCAATGCGCCGGCAGGTCCAGCATTTGCGAGTGCGCCTCCAGAACCGATGAAGAGACCTGTACCGATTGTTCCACCTAGAAAGAGTCATATGTCAGAAATGTGTTTTTTTTGACAAGGCAGGAACGCGACTTCCGTACCAATAGCAATCATCTGCAAATGACGCGACTGCAGTCTACGCTTGAGCTGCACTGTCGTGCCTGGAACTGGCGAACCCTCGACATCTTCGTGGGAGATTGAGCTGGGGCTCGATGAGTGGTATGGTCCATCTTGCACGGATTTTGCGCCAATGCTAGCCTCCTTCTTCTCCGAAGAGAACATGACGGCGGTATGTGGAATGAGAAAGGTGATTCAAGAGATGGCAATAGGTAGTGGCGCACGTGTCCAACAACCTAATCGAACCCTTCGAAGCAACAGGCGGGGTATAGAGATGGTGAAAGACAAGATGTCAAAGGTCGGACTTGAGCTGCCCTGTGGGTTGGATATATGTACGTAAGAAAGTGGTCGTAGTCATCCGTCGTTGACGCGCTAGAGCAAAAATTTGGTTATGAAAAATCAAAAAGCCCGTTCGCGCCCTGTATAGCGGGTCCCGGCTCGCTGTCGCCAGTGAACCGGTCTTGTCCGCCCCATACCCGGCAAGTGTCTACTAGTAAATGACGTCCAGGTGCTCGGCGCTCACCTTCTTTTGTTCGTGTTCAGACCTGGTGGTGGTCAGCATATCTTTGCAGCTCACCTGTCGTGTGTTTGCGACCCTGATGGACGTCAAAGAAAGAGCTGCCAAGCTTCAAGCCTCTGCCGGGAAACGACGTTTCCCTTGCATCCTTCCGGGCGGCGGCCACTGCCGAAAGTGTTTGCGTCCCAACCCTTCTTTTTGTCGCCACATGCGTAGGGCGTAGCAAGCCTCGACTGAATCTTCGTACACATCTGGCATCCTTCGAGAAGATAGCTGAGCAAAATAAATTCTCTTGTCAATCTTTCGTGTCATCCAATTGGCTTTCGAACGTCGGCAACACCTACCTTCAAACCGTTTGCTTCTCCATTGGGAAAATCGCTCTCGCGCGACATGATAATAATGACTCGTCCTCGTGCTGCATGCTCCCCAGATCTTCTGCACGATCTTGCAACATTCGTGCAGCTCTCGAGGACGAGACCACGGCTGCCGAGTCATTGCTCCAAGTCTTTGCACAAAAGCAAGAGTCATCTGATGTCAGCCCGGCGTGCAACCACATCAGAAGATCCGCACGATTGGCAATTGAATCGTCAAACCGCTTTCATCGTTATCAGTGACATTCTCTCCATACGACAACACTTGCTTCGGTGGAGCAAATAACACCCATGCAAATCTTCTCTCTTTAGGAAAATATAGTGGAATCAAGGTTGTTGGTTCTCGTTGACGGAACGCCTTCCGTTTAGCGTGTGATGCAGCTAAACTCACCGGAAAATTTCGACGAGAAGGAGCAAGTGGGCACGCGACACTGGTGTTCCTTCCACGAGAACCAGGTTAACACATCCTCCTTCCAGTTGTCGATGGTGGATATAGTCACACTTCGTCGGTGCGATGCTCCATAAACCAGATCTGAGAAAGAGCTTGTCGATTCAAACGGTGATACAAGTTGACATTGTTGCTCGACAATATATCTGCGAATGGATCTTGTCAGCAAATACAATGAAGACCGATCTACATTGAAGGTGACGACTGAATTCGTGCAACAGCTCTAGAGCGATCAAAATGTCATCCGGGTAGCAGAAGCGGTGCAGCATCCTCATGGTTGCATCGTAAAAAGGTAACATACAAACTACTCACAAAGCCATGCTTTGAGCGAGCAAGCCTCTGCCCAAGGGTGCAGGGAGATCTTGAAACAATACTTCGCGCTTGCCGCTTGAAGGAGCCCGTAGTTCTCCCCTAGACCAACGGTACCTGCTTCACTCGAACAGGACTTGCTACTCTTCGACATTAGCTTGGATCACGACTGTCTGCTCAGAATGTTGTATCCGCGATGACGAAAGTCCCTTGGGAGTAGTAAAGCATATACAATATCCTGCTCATACGATGGACATACTTTAGAGCTTCACGACTTTAAATACCTGGGCCGAGCATCGAGCACATTTTCACAGACAAGCGACTGGAGGTTATAAGGCGATCCAGCATGCCAACCGCTAAACTTCTGTTCGTTCTCTTACGACAATCTCGGTCAAAACACTCCTCAAAAGAAATGTACATGAACCAATCCAAGTTCATCGATGTCCCAAACCTCAGGATCCCAGTGTCCACCAAGATCGCAGCAAACCTGAAAGCGAATCCAAAGCCAGAAAAGAAGCGACTGTTCTCTACCATCACAACCACTGCGACCAAAGTTGGAGACGAAACCCCATCATCGCCAGAAAACACCCGTTGCAATCCCATCAAAGACCGCGGTACCATCAGCGCGAGCTGGTTCTGCCTCTCGTCTGCTCTGTTGATCGCTCTGTGTATTCTCGGCGGCTTCCAGGCATACTTCTTGTCCAAAGTGGCTGGGATTGATGGAAACCCTTTGAGAGTCACAGAGACGGAAATATCTACGGTGACGAAGACGGAGTGGTCAGCTACGAAACTGGAGACGACCACAAAGGCCGCATCTGTTGTTGCCTCCGCGACTGCAAATGTTGTGGTGGATGAGTCGAGTATCGCTTTTCAGCCTGTTCAAGCTAGACAGGTGGAGAGTTCTGCGAAGCTACAGAGGAGGAGCGGAGAGGGTGTTGCGACGTCAACTGCGTTTACAGCTTGATGTTCGTTGAGTTTGGTCAGGCGACCTTCTTCCGGGATGAACATGCTCAGGTTCAACAAGGGCCAAGACTTGAGAGAAGCTCGTACGACAAACCAACAGACCTTTCGAATATCTCTCTTTGATATAATGACTTGGTCTGCAATTTCTTCTCATCTCTACACGTCTTTCCATCTTTTCTTCAACCCTTTTCCTAGAAAAAGCCTCGAATATCCATCAATCCAAATGTATCCAACACCCAACATCCCAGAACACCCAAAAGACCTCGAACTAGGTTCCTCTCACCTTGACACCACCAGCCCAATACACATGCCATCACCACAAAAGCCCACCTCCACCCTCATATTTTCCAAGACTTTGCGAGTCATACCGATCAATTCGATTCTCTTGCTCCAGCTGTGGTGGCTAGACAAGCGCCAGAACGTCGTGTTCGAAATGCCATTGCTGCTGCTCTTGTGGCTATTGTACTGTTGTTGGGGCTTTGGTTGATGTGTTGGAGGTTGTGGATTGCTGATGTTGAGGCAGGGAAACGGTGACAGGAGTTGTCGCGTACAATGGTGTTGTTCGAGGCAGGGTGGTGGCGAGAACACGGGAGCCATGTGGTTCAACAAGAGCACACTCCGTGGCAATCGGCCTAAGCAACCTTTTGAGAGAATGCATGTGACTTTAGAGAGATCGTGCTAGTGTGTTGCCAATCCTGAATATGTACGCTGATGCAAATTTTGTTCGTCTTCTCCATCAACTTCTTAAGCCATAGACCTCAACTTCTTAAGCCATAGACCTCAACTTCTCTTGTTCACTGGCAGTCAACTGGCCAAACACCGCACCAAAGCCCTCTTCTTGAGCTTTGACTCCAAACCACTGAAGCAAGAAGCCTTGAGTCTCATCATCTCTACTTCTACTGGGCATATCATCCGCAACCATACCCATCAGTGCCTCCTTGGTCATGCCAGCACCCAAGTCCAAGAACCCATCTTCATCTTCCCAGTCCGAGTCGCCACTACCAACTGATTCTGCTTTCTCGAGTTCGGAGGCTGGAGCAAGAGTCTCGACACTACGCGAGACGTTGTTGGACAGAAGTTCGTCGACGAGAATCTTGACAATCTTGAGAGGGGCGGGGATGATGGTGAACTGGTCAGGGTTTGCGCGAGCACGGCTTCTAGTCATGATGCGTGTGGACGTTGGCATGATCATGTCGCCCTTGACTTGGACTGTGTCGAGACGGGGGTCGTGAAGGTCGTAAAGGCGGGAAAGAGCGATGATGCTNGGATATCAATTAGTCACGAGCGCTACAGATGGATGCGGGAAGACTTACTTCTGTCTGATCTCATCATAACCGGCAAAGTTGATGGAGTTTTCGAGCCACTTGGTCAAGACAACTTGCAGACCGCTCTCTTCACCGATAGCGAGTTGAGCGAGGAAGTCGACGACCTCTCTGGCCGAAAGTAGAGACAGTCTTGCGAACACAAGAATCAAACTCTGAATGATTTGTGTCTGGGTAGCAGTACTGAGTCTGTGAGCCACAGCGCTCAATAACTGTGCCAAGTACGGACCGAGTCTATCGGATCCAGCCTTCTCAACCAGGGCAGCAGCAAGACCACCGACTTCACCTGCGGCATTGTCTTCGACCGAAGGACCGAGAAGACGGTCAATGATGACTAGAATGACTTCAAGTCCGGACTTGCCATCGTGATTGGCCCAGTTGAACATCTGATCGGGGTCCTTCTCCAGCATGTACCGAGTGGCAGAGGTTGCTGCCTTAAGCAACTCTTCATCGGGAGACTCGAGAAGAAGACGTGTGAGTTTGGGCATGATGGTGACGATGAACCCTTGAGGCAGTGGTGAGGGACCGTTCTGTGCGAGATCTGAAAGCATATCTGCGGCAAGATTCGTCAAAGAGTTCTCATCGGTCAGGTTGGCAACGTCAAAGGCTCCTGACAACGAAGGCAAGACTTTGGCACAGAGTTGTGTGTAAACCTCAGGACCTGCACCTGATAGTGTCTCTGCGATATCCTCGAAGGTCTCGGCAATCAGGATGTAGATCTGGTAGTTGACAGCACACCAGCTAGCAATGGTAAACAGGACATCCAAGCCAGAGCCAGTCAGGCAGATGCGCGTGTCAATCATAATGGCATCACGCAACGTCTCGACGATGGCAATCATGACATCCTCAGACTCATCCATGTCGCTAAAGTCAAGCTCAGTGACGAAGGTGTGGATGGCGTTGATGATGGCAGGTTGCATGGACATGTTGTTGGCAGAAGGAACGCCTTGTAGGTATGCTTGCATGGAACGGATACAAGACACCTTGACGACATCAGAGGGGTCGTTGGTAATTGCGTGTAGTGATTGCTCCATGAGCGAGGAATCCACTCCACCGAGAGCAGAAGCAGCCGTGCGAACCAGACTACTAGCGGTCAAGTGGCCTCTCGCTCGAAGAAAGACGTGTTCCTGTTGCATTGCATATCTGACAAAGTCGATGTAGGCACTGGCAATCTCGGGAGCTATCTCTCGCTCGCCGTCAGAGAAGTCGGTCAGGAGTTGGTTAAGAATGAACAGTGCAGACTCCTTTGCCTTCCAGCTAGAGTCAGTCGAGTAGAGCTCGCGAGTGTGATGTAAGAGACCCTCGATGGTAGCAGCACTCTGCCACTCTCCAAGCTTGATGGCCAGATCAGCACAGGCAGTACGTGGAGTGTAGTTTGCGGTGACGTTTGACTCTTCGGCCAGGAAGATGTTGAGGTCAATATCCCACAGGCCCTCCTCTTCTGTGGTGATGTGTGCATATGTGACAGTGAGCTTCATGACCTCGGTAACCCAAGTATCTGGCATTGATTGGGACTGCAACTGTTCTTCGAGTTGCTTGCGGACAGGAGCAGCGCGAAGACAGGCTTGCATAAAGTCCAGCTCCTCGAGCACCAAGAAGTCGAGGGTAAAGGGCAAACCATCGGCGTCTTCCAGTCTGCCTTGACGATCGTGGAGGATGAAGGACTGGTGATATGGCTGGCGGAGGTTGTTGAGCTCTTGCCATGTAGCGGCAAACAGAGCAGGAGCTTGAGGGGCCAGGACTGAGGGGAAGATGGAGCGAACGCGCATCAGGACCTTGACGACTTGCAGCTTGAGAGCAAGGATGCCACGGTGTTCCTCAGCGACGGGGTTCTGGGATTCCTCTTGCTCGACAGGAGTTGGTGGGACGGGCATGTTCAAGGTAGCGAGGAAGAAGGGGTACCAGTTGTTGAGCGTTTCTTCGGCAAACGACTTGACAGCGGCCTTGTGATCCTCCATGACCATCTCCAACATGTCAAAGCATGATCGGAAGACCGAGACAGCCAAAGCGCGGAGAATGGTAGGACGGGAGCCGGTGGCTACGGCAAAGACAGACGAGACGATCTGGTGGGCGACATTGAAGAACTGATCGTCGTTGAAGCAGTCGTCGACCAAGTCTTGGAGGACCTTGAGGGCACCGTGTAGCTGACCATCTTGACCGTTGTTGATGATGTGTAGTAAGGTGGGAAGGAGGTTTGGATATTCGTCGGGAAAGTCGGCGGTAGCGATCTTGCTGACGACTATGGAAGCAGCGCTCTTGATCTTTCTCTCCTGGTGGGCATCGGTGGCCAGGTCAAGCAGGGCCTGTCGGAGCTTGGCACGGTCTTGGACAGAGACGAGCATTTCGCCCTTGAACTCTTCGAACTGGGGAGACCATACTTGCTGCACAAACTGCTTGAGGAACAGCAGGGCAGCTTGTCGGGTAGGAAGGTCGATGGACTGGTGTGTAGCGACGGCGAGCAGGGTGGGGGCAAAGGTCGTGTCTGTATAGAGCTGGCGGAGGCGCAGCTCGGCATTGCGACGAGGGCCATCATTGGGCGACTGCGTGTCGTGGAGCAGCCGCACTATTTGTTGCTCCATGCTGCTGTGGTAGAGAGAATAAGGTACTTGATGCTTTAGCGTATCGCGGGGTAGCAATCAAGTTCGAGGGGCAGGCAGCAAGGCACCTTCAACACAAGTACAATGTCAATAATCTCAGCCTGTCGAGAGATCATGAAGCTGCCTTGACGTGAAGCAAGCCAGTATACAACATGTCATGGTCGATTGCTTTGTTGGCCTTGATTCGTGAAAGATTGACTGGACACGCGCCTTCCGCCAAGACGCGTCTACCCACGCGTGTCAATTAACCACAAAGACCACAAAGACCATCATCCCATCGACATGGACGACACGGACGTCATTGTCACTTTCCAGACCTTTGTCGGCGTCTTCGGTGACTTTCTCATCGTCGCCATCCACACAATCCTCTACGAGCGTGACATCTACCCCCGCGACTCTTTCCTTTCGGCCAAAAAGTACAACTACAGCGTCCGCCAGTCTCGTCACCCCAAAGTCTGCCAATGGATCACCGATGCCGTCGCCGCCGTCCAGACTGAGCTGCTGAAAGGCTCTGTTGACCGCGTTGCTCTTGTCATCTACTCCTCACAGGACACGCCTCTCGAACGCTTCGTCTTTGACCTCAGCCGCTTCCCCTTCGTCCCCAAAGAATACCACTTTACCCCCATGTCACGTACCACCGACGATGGGGAAACTGTCGCTGTCCTGCCCAGAGTCGACCTAGAAGAGCAGATGCGTGCGACAATGTCCAGACTGTCCTCTTGCGGTTCCAGACTGAAACCTCTACCCGAGAACTGCACTTTCACCGTCGCAATCGAGCTGCGAGACAATACAAGCCCTCCTATCGGTCATCCTCAGCCCTGGATTCCTGCTCAACCAGACTTACACAACAAGAACCCAGACGCTGCAAAGAAGAACAGTCGGACTACACCCCTACGCGCCGTTTCTGCTGGAGACATGGTCTTTGAGACATGGATTGAAGAAGCAAAAGCTAAGCTTGATCCTGCTTGAACACTGAATACCCCTTACCCCCCAACTGCCATATCTCACATCTGTATCTCCGGCTTGTTGACATCGACAATCCTCCTACCTCTCGAGCCTCCTCCGATGAACCTTCCCTTCCTCTTCTCAAACTCTTCAGCATCCTCTGTCGGCATAACATGTGGCATGAGGGTTGTAGATCGAGTGCCCGACAACTGAACCGTCGGTCGTGGAGGCCCAACAGGACCCGTAGGCTTGACATCATCTGCGAGATAAACAGTTGCCGTCTCGGTGACCGTCGAAGCCGGCATAATCACCGTCTTCCAGAACGTCTTGTCTCTCGTACACGTCCCAACATGGCAAGACGCCACTCGGAATGCTCTCTGTTGTGTACCAGGTTCTACTACTGTCGAATCCAGTAAGATCTTGTTGTTTTCGTTGCTGAGGGCCACACCGAACGAGACGACGATGAGCGAGACGCCGACTGTCATGAGACCGAGGAAGATTAGCATCTTGTGGCAGAAGCTGTTGTCGTTGGGCATTGCTGTGTCTGTCGTGATGAAGGCTTGGATGGTTCTATGGAGAGGGCTTTGTGGGAGATGAAGAGAACAGCAATCTTGTTGGATTCGTTCTTCGAATCACAGAGTGAAAAGAATGGTCACGGTCACACAACTTGCATTTGACTTTGGACATTCGAGCAAGTTTGTCGGTATGAATTGGTCAGGCCATATCAACCCCACATATCACACTTCTCCAAGGGTCTCCCCCCAGCCTAAATTTACGGTACCAAGAAAGCCAAATCAAGAGAATTTGAGGTTGACATTTTGGAAACTTCTTCGTTTCAGACTATGATTACCTCAATCTTCAAGCTCTATACTCCTATTAACTCCACTCTACCACCAATTGTACCATCACCACGATTGATGTTCTGATGACTGCGAAAGACTCCGATTTGGGTGCTCCTATGAGGATGAACATTTTCCAAGGAGCACTTTTTCTTGCCTCTTTTTGCTCGAGCGCATTCTTGCCATTTTGCGTAATTTTGCTTGAAGGCTTTGTTTGGGAAGCACCCTTTTGTCTTTTCTGTTGCTAGTGCTGGGAGGGTTTGTGTTGCTGTTGCTATGAGTGTTTCTGTTACTGTGGCTGTCTCTGTTGCTGTGAGCGTCTCAGTTGCCGTGACTGTTCCTGTGGTTGTGATGGTCTCTGTAGCTGCCCAAGTCGGAACTTTGGACAGTGTGCGTGAGACAGTCAATCTCCCCGGCTCATCCATACGATAGTAGATTTCTCGTTCCTTGTACTCGGTCGCTGTGGCCATGATCTCTTGAGTTATTGTCGCTGTGACTGTTTGTGTTGCTATCAGTGTCGAAATCTGCGTACCCAAAGACGCCATCGGTGAAGATGCAAGAGGCAGTGGTGTTGGCTGTACCTGCCAGGTTTGGCATCCTTGATACATGCTGTAGAGTAACCAATACCAGACAGTGTAGTAGAGTATCTTGATTACTGCGATGATGGAGATGGCCACCAAGGGTTTTCTCTTCTTGGAAGTGTTGTCGCGTTTTGGTGGGATTGTGGGTCTTGTGTTGGGTTTTTGGATTTTGTTGATGGTTTTTGTGTTGGGGTTCTGATCTTTCAGCTTGGATTTTAGGAGTATCTCGAGGTCGGTGAGGTGTTCTTGGGTCCAGGGTTCATGCTTCATGGTATTTTGTGTGTTAGGATCTGTCATTTTGGGATGAGGTTCTGCTGTAAAGGTTTTGCGATCGAAAGTTGGAGACATTTCTGGTGTGGGAGATTGAGTGTGGAAGGAAGCAGCAGTGTCGAAGTTTGTCCTTGTATTTTGTGAAAATGGTGAGTTTTGCGTTGTGAGTCAGTCATCTACGCACCGGATTACATGGAGTGGCACAAGAGTCATCGAATTCGTGTCTGCGGCTCTCTGAGCAAGTATATCGGAAGTGATAGGGAACTGTGATGAAAACGTCAACGATGGTGGCAGTACTCCCTCAGCGCATGTCCTCTTCGATCCTCTCGACCAGTCATCTAAGAATGATGTATTCACCGCCCTCGTCGCGATATGAATGGGCATAGGGAAACTGCGTTGTCGACGTGTGATATGCACTGGGGTGATATTGGCCGCCTCCTCTGAGTACCAGTCACACTATCACTAAACTAGAGAACTTCAACCGGCCATTGAAGAGTAGTATACTCATTGCTGTCGCCTCGAAACGAAGTAGCATAGAGACAACCTGCGTGCTTGATGCGTACTCTGTCACGGCCGTATGACTTGTTAGACATGGATGTCCAGTAGTGTGGAAAGTAGTGCTTTCGATTGTTGTTTGACATGTAGGGAGGGTACACTGCTGTCCTTGTTCCCTACAGATCTTGCACAGGTCTTCTTGAATGGCGTAGGTGAGTAGGGCAAAGAAGATTGTCAGACCGATCAGCAGCAAGACGTCGATTGTGTTGAAGCGTGGTTCTGTCCATTTGCATTCTGTATATCTCTTGGATGTGTTCATTTGTTTATGTTGAGTCGTGTCATATGGACAGGTCTGATAGTTGTCTTTTGGTATCAAGACTTTCGGGTTGAGGGCTTCGGTCTTCTCGGTCGAGACTTTATTGTCAATCTTCACTTGTTCCTTGAGGGCCATGTTGAATACAAGTGTTTCAGGGATGGTGGTATGGCTAGAGACTGGAAGATGATTGAGGAGTACTGATATGTAGCTTGATGATGGGAACTCGCCTTTTCTGACACAAAGTCAATCGCGGATCAGGAAGTAATTTTCGACCCTGCAACTTCTTGACGTAATCGTCCGAGCAAACATCCGCACTACATCGATCACATGCGCTTCGAATATTCTTGGCCATTCTCGAAGCCATGAATGGACTTCTCGAAGAACTCACTCCACCATGGTCAAGTCTCCATTTGACTTGAACTATGGAGCATGTGTCCATTGTCGTATCTGCCGTAGCGATGTATAAGAACGACCCGGACGTATGCGCCTTTCCCCTCCTCAAACTTCCTCCAAGCCTTCATCCAAAATGCGCGAGATGACATATCAATCCGATCAACCTCCATCCTACCCTACCCACGCTGGCATACCACCATCGAGCGAAGCCACCACAGCCCCAGCCTATTCTTCCCAACCACCCTCAATGCTCCAAGGCATCACTCCATCAAGAAACCTTCCACCCTCACGCCCACTCCAACGCTCCGATCGTCTAGAACTCACAAACCAATCCAAAACCATTAACATCGGAGACACCACCACCTCACCCACCAACAACATCGAAACTCCAACCGAAAAATCGTCTTCCAGTACAACCTGCAATGCCATCCGCGGCTTGTGTGCAGTGGGCTTCATCCTCTGCATGCTCATCACCATGATAGCTTCTGCTTGTTTCCTGGATGAAAGTTCCACTGCTCTCAAAGACAATGCGAGGGTGTTCTCGATGCTGCAGTCCACAGAAACGGTTACGTATACGGCTACAAACTATGCGGGTACTGTTACGGTTACTGCGGAGATTCACAAGACTGTGGGTACGGTTACTGAGGAGTATATCAAAAGGATCACTCAGACTGAGACGCAGATGGTGGAGCCCTGGAGGTTTGCCATGAGTACTTTTGTGACCACTATCGGGGATGCTCGTGTGGAGGTACATACGGCTGCAAAGTAGAATTGGAACAAGAACGATGGGGGACCAGGATGCTTGGAAAGAACTGTCAATTTAGTCATGTATGTGAAAGTCCAAGCGTTCAATCATAGCCGATATCGGAAGATTGTAAAGGTATTAAGAAGTGTGAAGCTCCAACACAAGATGATTCTCTTCCGTGCACAGAGGTCATCTTTCTTTCCATCAGGAATTATTGGGCTCAAATACGACAGTCACGATGTGTCATGAAAACTCTGACAACAACAGATCTAGCGAAAATAAACTCAAAACGATTGGTATTATAACTGTATTAACCAATAAACATTTGCTGAACAGTAGGATCCACCAACTCCTGAATTATCCAAACATAAACATAAGGAACAAGGAGGATATGAAACTCATGCAGTACCCAGACGCCAAACGATAAGGATTACTCTATGATTACAGTGGTCGTGTTTTGTGTTTTGTTGCTGCTTTGTTTTCGTGGCGTCATTCTTGGTGAAACTGATCAAGGACTGTGATATACACCCTTTTGTGTTCGTTGCCTACGAGGCAGAGGCGTGGGTGTCATGTTGTATTTTTCTGTTTCTGTTGTCAGCATCATCCTCGACATTATTTGGTGATAGAAGCACTTACGTTGAATTCCTCATCATCCATACTGCCATCACTGCTGGCATCTTCCTCGTCCTCATCATTTGCTTCTTCGTTTTCTGATTTTTCTTTTTGAGCATCTTCTTCTTCCTCTTCTTCGACGACCTGACCAAGTCTGACCATAACGTTCCTGACAGGAATGTTGATTTTTGGTCTGTAGAGCGTGTACAGAATCGCATACGCATCGTTTCTTCGCTCTTCAAATTCATGCTCAACAGCTCTGACTGCGGCCAAGTATGCTCTTTCGTCGGCCAGTGCTTGTTCTCTTCCAGGGTCAGTAATCATGCGTTCAGCAGATCTGCGACGACCTTCAGTTGTCAAGGGCTCAAACGGAGGGTAAGGAGGTACAGGGGTGAGTATCGGGGCTCTTCTAGGCGTGTTGAGGGAACTGGGTTGACCGAGAATATCCAATAGACGATTGGGGTCGAACTTCGGAAATCCGGAGCGGAATCCGCCAGTAAATAGAGCATCGCCAAATGGATCGTCCAAGGTTCTGAAATTAGTGATGATGTCGCCGGGTCTTATTTTTTTGTGTTTGTTTGCGTAGTCGGTGCTGATGGGTGTTGGAGGTAATGCACCTCGGACTTTGGGTTTGACTGAGTGCTCTAGAGCATCGGGTTTGCGTTCTAGTCGTTGGGAGAGAAGTGCATTCTCACGGGCCAGACGATCGCGTTCGGATCTGAATTTTGTCGCTTCGGCTTCGGCGAGTCTGGTTGCACGTCTTGCATCCTGGAGTGCTTTAGAAGCCACCTCTNNTGTTTGTCAGCTTGATGCGAGTGAAATCGATGGTGTAAACATACCTGGAGATGCAGAATCCTCGCCATCGTTAATTATATTCGAAGATTGAATTTTGTTCTTCTCTTCAAGTTGCTTGGCGAGCTTTTCCTTCTCTTTCTCTGCCTCGAGAACATCCTTCTCAGCAGCTTCCTTGTCCTTCTGTGCGTGATAGGCATTTGTCTGCTCTTTCAGGTAAGCGAGATACATCTTTCTGTTCTCGTCAGCGGCTACATCGAGGGCTTTCTGTGCAGACTCGGCCTGCTGCTTGTAGAGGTTTTCCATAGACTTGCACTGCTCGTGATCCTCAGCTTCCTGTGTGGTTCGCAACTTGTCTTTGTACCACTCAAGATCCTCCTCGACTCGCCCCTTCTGCCATTTGATCTCCTCGATCATCATGTTCCTCTCGAAGTTGGATCGCTGCAACTTGGCAATTTCCGGGTCCGAAGATGCGTCCTCCAGCACAGCAATTTTGTTGAGCTCGATTTGATCCAGCCAGTGAGCGAGTGTGGCCTTTGCATCCTCGGCTTCCTTGACGGCCCTGTCAACCATTTCTTGCTGGTCCAGGGTTCTGTTGAAGCGTTTCCTTGCTGCTTCGCATTCGAAAAGTTGATCCTTGACAGTCTCGAGTTGATCTTTGGTATCCTCAAGTTCCTTGCGTACCTTCTTCTCCACCTCATCTTGACCTTCATTCTGTTTCCTTGCTTCCTCACATTCAGAGAGTTGTTTCTTGACTAGATCAAGTTGCTTACGTGCCTCCCTCTCCTTTTCCATTGCAGCCTTGAGATCTGCCACGCAGTTGCGGTTGTGCATCTTTTCGTCTGCAAGTTGTTGTTTAAGCTGTTGAGAGTCCAACTTGCAGTGTTCAGCGAGGTCTTGTCTCTTCTCGGCATCCCTTTTGAGACCTTGCATCTGATTCTTAAGGTTTGTGATCTGCTTCTCGAGCTCAGCGACACTTTTGTCGCCATGCTTCTCAAAGTCGGCAATTCTCTTTTCGAGGATCTCACGTTTGTCGCCCTTGAGGCATTCACTGTGATCGGCACCTGCGTCGTACATTCTCTTGTAGTGCTCATTCTCCCTTACACAGCGCTGGAGTCCAGTCTCCAGGCCTGTGATCTTGTTATTGAGACTGTCGACATGCTCCTGTTTGGAGTTTTCTCCTTGCTTGGCGAGTTGGTCGCGCAGTTCACGAGCTTGACTTTCTGCGTCGCGGCACTTGGTGTCTGCATCTGCTCGTTCATCTCTCAGCTTATCGCGTGTTGCTATCAGATCTCTGATCTTTTTCTGACATTCAGAGTGATCAATGTCGCCAGATGAAGCCTGGGTGTCGGGCAAGTTCATCTGAGTGCCAATGCTCGAAGTCTGGGTCGAGCCCTTAGCCTTTTGCAGTTCCTCCACTTTCTTCTTCTCGACATCCCATCCATCGCGCTGATCGTAGAATCTGTCTCGTAATTTCTTGTTGGCTAAGTGGCACACCTTGAGCTCTTCCTCTGCTTTCTTGAGTTGTTGCTCTCTGATCTTGACCAGATCTTCTGCGAGGACGAACTTCAGCTCAAGTGATCCAGGAGGAGGACCATCATCGTCGTCAGCATCATCGCCGTTGCCTTCGTCGTCCGCATCAACATTATCCTTCTTCTTGTTCTCCTTTTCCTTTTGCTTTCTCAACCATGTGATCTCTTCTTTCGCTTGCTTGAGTTGCTGCTTCACAAGCTCCAGCTCTCCTTTGAAGTTCTTACAGGGGTCCAGCCAGTCTTCATCAGAATTGTCGGTGGGTTTGTTCTTGGCTGCGGGTTGCTTCTTGTTGGCTGCAATTTCCTTCTTAGCAACCTCAAGTTCCTTCTTGACCACTTCAAGCTCGGCTTTCAGATCCTTGTCTTCAGTAGAGGCACTAGTAGTCTGTGCAGTAGCTGAAGCGGCGATAGCAGAGAAGGGTTGAGGCACCAAGCTTGCGATCTTGTTCCACAAACTAGAAGTGTCACTGGTTGCAGATTCTACCTCGTGCTCAACGGCCTTAGCGGTCTCCTTCGCAGCTTGAGGTGCAGTGTTGACAGAGCTGATCACCGAGTGTCCGAAAGTTTGACGCTTGTAATCAGCGTTGGGACCTGCTAGAGGTCTACGGTCACTCGCAGAAAGTTCAGCCTGTTGAGCTTGTGACACCTTCGTCTTCGCAGCCAAAACTTCTCTTCCGGCCACGAGGAGCTTTTTCTCGAGTTCCTTGACCTTGTTCTCAAGCTCCTTGCAGCGTGGCGAGTCATCTTCGAGCTTGGCTCCGGCAGAGGTGCCTATCGAAGGCTCGGTGCTGACTGAGGAAATGTAGGAATGCTTCCAAGTCTGTTGACGGGTTGTCTGGAAGCCTCGAGGAGACTTGGGTGAAGTTGGTGTAGGCGGTGCGATTCCATGAGGAAACCATGACAATGGGTTTCTGTGGTTCTTGGCCATGCCGTTCTTCTTGCTACTGGGGCTGCTCTTCTTGATGGTAGGGCTGCTCTTCTTACTGTTGGAGGGGTCATCCTTCTTGTTATCACTGCCCTTGCCATCACCACCGTTGCTGGCATCGTTACTGTGATCATCATCATAGTCAGGGTACGGGTTGACTCCACGATCTGCAGAGGCAAGCGTGGCTCCCCAAAGAAGTGAACCAACAAATGTAAGAACTGCAAGAACGATGATCAGAGCATGGTGGTCTTTGGTCGACTCGACAGTGTCATACCACAGAATCTCGGTCACCGAAAGAGCCGAGTCTTGGTACATGGGCATAGACACAAGTGTCGTGTGCCAGAAGTACTTGAGAGAGAGGTACACTGACAGGGCAAGGAATATCCAGAAGCGGAGCCAAGACATCTCGTTGACTGGTCTGTCGACTTCCTCTTCCTCCTCGACGATGGATGCATCGTTTCTTCTACTCTTCTCGAGATCAAGCGCTCTGCAGAGATCCTCAGCNCTGTCTCTTAAACTGATCGGCTTGCTGCTCGGCAGCGCTAAGTTTCTTGTCGGCTTCCTTCGTAGCAGCATCAAGTTTTGCTTGTTGGGCTTTGGCGTCTGCTTGTTGTTGTTCATTGGTCTTGATGGTTTCAGGGTTGGCCTTGGCAAGCTTCTCTTTAGCCTCTTCATGATCCTTCTTNNCAAGCTTTCCAGCTCGTCCTCGACGCGAGTGAGCTGTTCACGGGTAGGGCCAAACAAAATGACGTCGGCGTGGAACTTTTCGTATGTTTCTTTACCCCTCAAGACAGCGATCATCTTCTCAGCTTTGGCAAGCTCGTCTTTGACATCCTTGCAGGGATCCGGGTAGATTCCAAAGACATTCAGATTTGGCATTGTAGCGGCACCGACCTGGAAGTTTATCAAGTGATCAGGTATTTGTAAGTATTGCCTGGAAGTGGTGATTCCGGGTAGATCACGAGTAGCAGTAGTAGGCATAGCAGCGTCTCCGATGGTCCTCAAGGCTGCTGGTATCTGCGAGAACCTGTGCTGGTTATCGATCTCTGCAAAGTCTTGCTCTGAAGGAGGTAACATGGCTTGAGCAGCCCTCCAGGCAGTGAACTCTCCGTGACTAGGGCAAGGGATCCCATATATTCTAGCAATTACCTGTCTGTTGATGCGCAGATCGACTGATCCAGGAACGGCAGGCACTCTGTTCCAAGGGTCGCGGCCCGCAAGGAATCGTCGTAGCTCGGGGTGTTTCTTGACGAAATCGTGCCATGCTATGGCCAAGGCCGCTTGGTTTGGTGCATAGGGACCAGTGACGTGTTTGCTACTGGGGTCTGCCTTTGGTCGATCTGTGCGAGCGTAGGGAGATCCCATGTGGTTGGCAACACGACGTCCAAGTGGATGGTGTTTGCACTGTTTAGATGGCTCCTTCGCATAGCGATCTGCCTTCAACAGCTTCTTTGAAAGCTTCTCCTCGTAGTCGATTTCGCAGCAGACCTGTCCCGCAAAGTGTCTTCGTAAGAAGTCGTCGTTAGTTTGTCTGACCGGTGGGGTTGAAGGTGTGCTGGGGTCAAAGGGATTGCTTCCTCCTCGGAAAGGTGACAGCCAAATCACATTATTATTCGCAGACTCAGGAGCACACAGCCTATCTCGGACGAACTCGGCAAACGTCATTGGCGTATTGTCTGAGCTCAAGTAGGTGAATGGAAGGCCCGGCGATTGTTTGATTGCGGGACTCTTTGCCATCTCAGCATTGAGAGCTGTGATCCACTCAAGTGGCGTTTTCTGNGTGCTCGAACCGAACTTTGCAGTGTCGGTAAGTCGTCCTGTAGGGCTAGTGATTTCCACTGCAGGAGTACGAACGGCCGGATTGGTTGAGGTTCCTGGAGCGGCAGTTGTTGGGGCACCGGCCACACCGAGACCCATCTTATGAACGATATCGTCAGCCTTGGCTCCGATGTCAGACAATCCAGCACCAAGTCCACTTATAGATACCTCAGCAGGTGCGAAGAACGCAGTGAAGTCGAATGGTGAACTAGAAGCAAAGGTGGAGTCGCTGACTTCAGAATTGAAAGTAGAGTCGTTGACTGCAACACTAGCAGGCGTGAATTCGCGTGCATGAAGACCATGATCGACGGGACCAAACCAGTCTAGTGGTTGTCGCGGTACATAAAGCGTTGGAGCCGTAGGGTCGTAGACGTGTCCGGCTGGTTCATAAGGAGGGGGTGCAGACCCAGATCCGATCGATGATGCAGGAGCTCCGACACTTTCCATACCAGGGACAGGATAAAGACCACCATTCCTTTGGAACTCCTCATACGTGACAGCGTCTATTGGACGAGGTCCAGGAATACCGGCGACTTCCCAGAATCTGGTGTTCTCGACCTGTCGCCATTGTAGAAGAGTTCTCTTGTCATTCTTCCAATCAATGACACACTTGTCTCCATTCAACTGAGCTTGAACATCATTGAGTCTGACTGTAGTGTTGGCAAGTTCATTTCTGACGTCTTTGCAAGGGTCTCCATTGTCCTTATCCGAATCGTCTTTCTTAGACTCGTCTTTGTTCGGCTCATCTTTTTCGAGTCGTCCTTGTCGGAGGATCCCTTAGCCTTGTCCNAACTCGGCCTTGGTATCGGCCAGCTCTTTCTTGACATCTTTACATGGGTCTTCCGGAGGGGGTGATTGATCACTTGAGTCGTCATCGTCATCACCGCCACTGGTCGTCTTTCCCCAGAGGCTTCGGAACAGATGCCACAACCACCAACTATACAAGCCATAGAATATGACGAACAAGGACATCCATCTCAGGGTGTAATCGTGCGGTCCACGTTCGCGACCGAAGATGAAGTCAAGTGTCGGTACAGTGTAGTGATTGTAGCCAAGGTGTTCCACGACCAGGAGAATGGCCCACAATGCGGGCAAGAAATACTCGCTCTCGGTGCTTTCGTTGAACTTCAACACAACACGCTGGTGCCAACGCAGCTTCTTAGGCTGGGGAAGTCTCCATCGAGTATGCTGCACCTCAGTCCAGAGAGCAGTAATATCCGGTTTGGGATGATGAGTACCTCGGACCTTTGCAACATAGACAGGATTATTGTAGAGCTTTTCGTTGGCGTCATACATCCCGTCAAACGTCTTTTGCAGTCTGACGGAAGGTTGAGGCCAGCAGTCGTACGTGATTCTCGGCCATGGGGTTTCAGGAGTTCCTCTGACGTCCCAGCCGGGTCCATGCTCTGTCTCAGATGCGGATTTAGTTGTCTGAGAGGCAGATTCGCTTGTTTTAACACCAGCTCCCTTAGACGACTCGGTGGTTGATGCTTCGACCTTGCTATTCTTAGCAGGTTCAGCGGGCTTCCAGAGACCCTCGGTCAATGGCGCCTTGTTGTTGCGCCAGTTGTCTCTTTCGGCGTACAGTTCACTCAACTGTCGGCCCAAGAAGTTGATTTGCTGGCTGCTCTGGAGGTTGGCCTTGAAGAATTTACCCTGTACCTTGTCGAGTGTCTTCTCCAGTTCTGCATTCTTTTCCATCAAATCCTTCATGGGTTGATCAGGCTTCATCATTATTTCAAGCTTCTTGCGAAGTGCCGTCATCTCCTTGTGATGCTGAGCTGCGACAATCTCATTGCAATCGATGACGTTGGCCTGTCTGCGGTTGGCGTTAAGAGCTTCGGTGAGACGCTCGCGAAGTGAGATTGGTGCGTCATTCAGGATTATCTCGAGTTTGTCCTTGAGCTGCATGTTCTCCGTATCTTTTCTCTCGACAATCTCCTGCTCCCTCAAGAACTTCTCCTTGAAGAGTGTCAGCATTTCGAAGGCGTCGACTTGTTTCTTGACGTCCTTGAGTTGCTTCTTGTAGAGACTACAAGGGTCGTTTGTGGCCTCAGTCTCAGGCTCTGGCTCCTCGTGAGTGGCTTTTGTCGGGCTATTGACAACGGATTCAGCAGTCGGATCCGGCTGGAGTGTGAACTTCTTAAAGACGCTGAAGATGTCTTTGATGAGACTCTTTGGTTCCTCCTTCCTTTCCTCGACTGGCTCAGACTTCTTCGCAGGTGCATCGAGTTTGTAATTATCTATAAGACCCTTGAGCTGCGTCTGAGCGGCGATGAGTTCCATAATGGTATCCTTGCATTCGTGGTCGTTCTTCGGCGGTCCATGTCTGTCACCTGCCAGGATGTAGGCTTCGGAGGTGGCTTCGAGCTTGCTGATCTCGAAATGCAACTCTGCGATCTGCACTGCACCATCACGAACTTGTTGTACAAGCTTCTCAATCTTTGCTTGTGCTGCATGTGCGTCACGAGTCTTGATAATCTGTGCTTCGAGCTCTTGGATTTGTCGAACCAAATCACCATACTCCTTGGTAGAGCCATGGGGCTGTTTTTTGGCTTTCTCCTCGTCGAGAAGTCTCTGGAATTCAGCTAGGCGGGCCTTGGTATCGTCGAGCTCTTCTTTGATATCCTTGCAAGGATCCTCAGAGTTGGCTTCATCAGTAGCTTCGCCCGTGTTAATGCTGAGACGAACTTGTCTGAGCTCTTTCTTGGTCTTCTCGTTCTCGGCTGAGACAGCCTGGAAGTCCTCTTCGGCCTCCTTGAGTTTCGACTCAAGATCGGTGACCTTCTTCTGGTTGGTGTAGTACATTGTTTCCAGACTCTCGTAGCTGTTCTTGGCATTCTGAAGCTCTTCCTTGACTTCCTTGCAAGGATCTACGTCATCAGCTGCAGTGGACTTAGGTGATCTGGTAAGGAGGAGCTTGGTGTATTTGTCACCTAGCTCCTTGATCTTTAGCTGGTGACTGCACTTGGCCTGCAAGAGTTCCCCTTCAGTCCTCTCCAGCTTCTCTCTGATGCTCTTGCATAGGTCTTGGTCTTCGACCTGTTTAGCAGCAGCAGCGGCATCGTAAGCATCTTCCAAAGACCGCTTTGTTACAATGTGGGCATCGATTTCCTTCAGAAGTTCGAGCTTGGTCGCTGAACAGCACTCTGGCTTCTTTCTTCCGCTATGATAATCCCTCTGGTTGATGAGATCCTCGTTCTCCTCAAGCAGAATCGAGATNTGAGACTTGAGACTGGGGATCTCGGCGACTCGTCTCTCATATCTTTCGATTGTGGCGACCAGGGCTACGCCTTGTCGTGCGACCTTCGACTTCAAAGCAACGAGTGCCTCTTCTGCGGCTTGCGGTTGCGAGGACATAGAGGCAGGCTCCTCTGTTTGAGCATTGGGGGCTGCCTCCTCATTGGCCTTCGACTCTGCAAGCTTAGGTGTGGCCTCTTCAGCCCAAACCTTGGCGGCAGCTTCAAACATGTTGAGATTGTTTTGGAGCTCGGCAATCTGCTTCTCAAGTTGAGCCTTTTCACCGGCGAGTTTGCGTGCATTGATGTCGTCGTCGACGATCGAGGAATCCCACATCTCCTTCTCTTGATCAGCAGAAGGGGCTGGAATCTTGATAGCTGCATTTGCCTCAATTTTTTCTTTCAGAGATTGCGGACATCTGGCGTGTCTTGTCTTGAGATCTTCAAGTTCTTCATTCAGCTTTCTGATACGGTCATCTTTTTCTGAGGACTTGGCTGGAGAATCACCAGTGGAAGTGGGTGCTGTAGATATACTGCTGGGCGATGAAGGGTTGTGCTCAGACTTGAGTTCTTGAATCTCTTTCTGGGCGTCGGCAAGGTCGTCCTGAGCCTTTTGAAACTTGTCGTTGGCCTCAGCAAGGTCACGTCTAGCCTCAGCGGTTTCGTAGTTGCAGCCGCGAACTTGGTTCTTGCGGAGCCTGTGCTTCTCTTCAAATTCTTTACTCTGGCGTCTAGCATCCGAGAGTTGCTTCGAGAGGAATGCACAGTCGTCGCAGTAGGGTGGAGGCTGAGCCGTGGCAGCTGGTGAAGGAGCTGGAATGGAAGCAGGTTGCACCTGAGTCAGTTGACTCTTCAATGCATCAACTTGCTGTCTGAGCTCGCCAGTGCGACCGTCAGCCCTGTGCTCCGCCATTTGAACAGCGTTATCTTTGTCTTCTCTGGCCTGCCTCTTCGTATCTCTGAGTTTCCCATTCATCTCCGTGATCTTCTTCTTCATTGCAGGACAGTAAGAACATTCTGGAGAGTCAGGCGACTTAACATTGCTGTACTGATCGTTCTCCTCTCTCAGTCTGAGGAGTTCCTGCCAGTAGTCGTGTGAAGCGGATGAAAGATCGACGCCGCCATCAGAACCGGAAGATGACTCCTTTCCAGCCATCTTCTTACTGAATGCGGCAGCAAGCTCATGCTTCTGCTTCTCCAGATCTTTTATTCTTGCCACGAGATCACGATGAGACAGGACGCCACAGATCTCCTGTTCAGTGGAGCCGCTGTTGGCAGACCCAGATGATATGGACTCTTCGAGCTCAGTGACTCTGTCTCTTGCCAGCTCGAGATCGGTTTCGGTCTTGATCAGCTTGTCGTCAAGTTTGTCCATTGCCTCGATAAGTTTGGTAAGACGGGTGATGAACTCCTGACGAGAGATGGGCTTGTCTGCAAAGACGAAAGTAGCGAATACGTCGAAGTTACCATAGCACAGGCCTTGCTCGATCAAGATACGCAGAATCTCCTGTTCAATGTCATTGTCGAGGTAAAGACCCAGAGAACGAATCTCCTCAAAGATCTTACGTAGTCCCATCTGTCCAGCAAGCCATGATACAACTTGGTCTCTCGTCAGCAGTCCAGGAAGAGGAAGCTCTTCAACAAGTCCGTTGAGTTCGAATTGAAGGTCACGAACAGGACGGCCATGTATGGCCGTATCTGCAGGCTGAGTGGTCTCTTCGATGGATCTTCTGTTGTCATTGACCATGGTCACGATCAGCTGAGCGATCATTTCTCTGGTAGCGACTGGCCATGGTTCTTTGACGGATCCGTAGTGAGCGAAAGACCAGACACGTTGTTCGTTGGCAGAAGTATACAGTTCGCGATATCTGGCAGTGTCTTCTCTAGCCTGAGAAAGAAGTCTCTCAAGAGCAGAAACCTTGCCTGAAAGCGAGGAGTTTGAGTCTCTCAGTGTTTCGGGTGTCTTGGGTATCTTGGGCGATGTTTGGACGCTATCAACCCTGGACTCTTGTTCAACAGGCTGTACTTTGGAAGGCTGTGCAGTACCGAGACTCTCCTCGGCTGATTGAGCGCGGGCNGTTCTGGCAGTCTTCAAGTTGGACCTTAAGCTCGGCATTCTCCACCTCAGTCTGGTCTTTGGCATCCTGCAGGTTCTGTACGCGAATCTTCAACTGGGTATTTTCCTTGTCGAGGGCTGTGTACGCTTTGTTAAGCTTATCGATGGCTTGCTTNNCTGTTCGTAAATTTTCTGCTCCGTCTTGTCCTCCTGTTTCTCGAAGAAGATTATTTGGTTGTGCAGCTGCGACAACCTGTTGCGAAGCTCCTGATTATCGTTTGTGAGGTGTTCGTTTTCATCGCGAAGCTCTTGCACGTTATCGAGTGTGGAACGAATTTTGTCCATGTCCTGAGAAAGGGTCTCACGTACAGTAACGAGCTTCTGAGCATGCTTCTCGACTCTATCGAGAGACTCAATCGCTTCGGGGGATAGCTTGTCGGGCGACGTGAAAATAGCTTCACGAGTCTCATCTTGAGTTCGAGAAGCACGCAACTCTTCGATTATCGCTTCGGCGTTGGTAACCTCTGCCTCAAGTTCTGCGCATCTCTGCTCGTTGGCAATAGTTTTGCGGTCAAATTCGGATTTGATCCTTTCAACCTCGGTCCTTGCGAAATGTCTCTCTTCTTGCAAGGTGATCACTCCGTCGAGACCGGCCTTCAAGTCGTTCTTGTGCCAAGCCTCGGTGATGGAAAGAATTTTATTTTCTTGATTGCGTATGAACTCCCAAAGCGTGGCGCTGTCCCATCTGCTCAAGTCGTAGTCATTGTTGGCTCCATTTCTCCGCAAGTCCTCCTGTATGAGCCTATACCTGCTGTCTTTCAGAGACTCTTTGGCGTCTTTGGCAGAACCAGATCTGCGATGGCCAAGGGTCCCGCTCTCTGCGGGAGCTCTTAGACCCGAGAGGCTGCCTCGCTGATTGGCAGGGTTGTTCTGTTCGGCTTGAGCCTCTGCGTCAGCTGAAGACAGGTTGAATTGTGGTGATCCGGGTCGCTCAGGAACAGGAGGTGGTGTATGCTTGGGTCCATTTTTGCGGGCCTCGGCGAGTCTCAGAATCTCCTTCTCCTGGAAGGCCTGCTCAAGAGCATCCTGAGTGTCTTGGGAAAGCGCCAGGGCTTTCTTGACAGGAGACAAGGTGAATTGTCCATCTGCCATAGACTTGTCTAGTTCCTCGACAACCTTAGGGTCCGTGATGGTGATGGTGCCATGTGTAGGAGAGGTGACAACAATTCTGTCGCCGTCGCGGGTGATGGACTTGATGGCAAGAGGACTTCTCGATTTTGTTGCTTGGCGCCTGGCACCCTTCGGGAGGCCTTCTTGACTACGACGTCGTTCAGCGGTTGTTGTGGCAATCTCGGCCTGCCCAGCAACCAGAGTGGTGAAAGTGATGGGAGGGGACGCGTCGCGGTCTCTAGAGGACCTGCGAGGGCGTCCTCTGGTTTCCTCGTCCGAATCAGATGAGGAGAAATGCGAAGATGTCACGCTTCCCTCGTATTCCTCGTCGTTGACAGGTGAAACAGGTCTCTGAAGGGCTTCTGCGCTGACTTCGAATTCGTCGTCCTCGGGNGACACCAGTGGCTTCTCCTCCGATTCGGGGACGACGTCAGTCTTTGTTTCGGAACGAACTTTGGGCAAAGCTCCATCGTCCTCGGTATCGTGTGATGCTTGAAGCAAGTCTTCAGAAGACTTGGATACTTCGTTCTCCGTCGAGCTTTCGGCAGGCGTAACAACAATACCGGGAGGTGAGTGCTTGATGGACTCCTTGTCGGGAGCCTGCTCTGTCGAGCCGGATGTTGGGGTTTGATCCCCTTGATCCGCCATGCTGTTGTTAGTCTTTCCAAACAGGGGTAGAATACCTTTTCAATATCTCTCTTGTCTTCTAAAGCAAAGGAAAAAGAAGTGTAGAATGGATGATAGGGCCGAAAACAAGAATAGCATACGACGGGACAGTAGTTACGAATCAGAAGAAAGCTGGTGTTGGTAGCGGCAGAACTCTCTCTTGTTCGTTGAGGGAAGAAAGAAGGTCGAAAGACCTGTGCCATGACCTCCATATGTGTTGAAAGCGTGTTGTGTCGAAAACAGCGTTGGACATATCCGCATCCGGATGTGTATGTGTTGAACATGCACACAAAGAAGCCATGATATGTGGATTTATTCAACAGTACATGCTCGATGTGTACTTGCTCTTGGACAGAGCTATCGTCGCAACATGAGGATCAAGTCAACACGATCGTTCTAGATGGCATCTGGAACTCAAGATGTGGTATACGGACCGTATCAACTGAGGCTTGTAGATTTTGACGGACGGACCAGCCGCCAAACAGTGTCGTCTAGACGAAAGTGTTGCCTGCGGATTTGAGGAATGTAGATCTCGACAAAGGATTGTTCGTGACCGAAAGCGGATGCTTCACGACCACATCCGCTACCATCCATAGCGACTTTCATATCCGTCGTGGCGACAATTGGATGTCTTCTAGCCTTGTTCGATGGTGTGCGCGATTACGAAAGACCAAATAAAGAATGCAAAGGCGAAAGGTGTCGTGTCTTGAGGTCAAGAAGAATCATCTTTAAGAATTCAGTATGCGCCCGGTCGCTCCTTCCGTGACTTCAGATACGGATCGTGATCAGGACTACCTACCCAATATCCCCCACCCATTCATTACGGTACTTTTCCCTTTGACTCCTAACGAATGCAGCACACAGTGGAAAATTCGTGCCGATTAGTATGTGAATGGAGTTCTGAGGACAGTTGTGGTCGTGGTGGTTGTTGCCACGAAGCTGGGCACCCCAGTTTGTACACACCAGTACCAGACTGGCCGACTATATGCATCTTGACCATTGCTCTTCGAATCAGGTAAAGAGAACTTGGTAATCAAGAGACGTAGCGGGCTTCCTATCCGTAACTTATAGAAAATCGAAGATTACAATGGAAAGTATCAACAAGAACATTACTTCTTCTGCTTCTTCAGCATCTCCTCAACCTCCTCTCTCGTCGCCGGCATCAGTGCATTCGGCGGCGGCGAGTTCTTCTTCTTGAACTCGTCCGACATTTCACCCATCGTCACCCACTCGACACCTTCATGCTTGTTGATATGTTCGATAATCCTCTCATGCATCAACAGCACATGTGGTCTACCGCTGACATCAGGGTGGATCGTCATAGGGAACACAAACTCGTCATGCTCGCGGTAGAAGTAGTCGAAATGATCCATCCAGAGCTGCTCGACATCTCTTGCGCTGACCCATCCGTGGCTGTTTGCCGCTTTCTTGATGAACATCATTGGTGGTAGGTCATCGATGTACCAGTTTGCTGGGATCTCGACAATGCCTGTGTCTTCGCCCTTGACGAGAGGCTTCATCCATTCTTCGGCCTTCTTGCTGTAGTCGATCTTGGTCCATGAGTCGCCTGTGNNCATACAGTGTCAGCCGTGTGTCCTTGACTATTTCGCAAGGCTATCAAACATACCCGTGCGCAGCCAGTACATCTGACAATCCTCGTGGCTCATCGAGTGATCGTACTCAATACCATATGACAGCAGCAATTCCGCTCCTTCACGGCTAGTCTCCCACCATGGAGCAACGCTGCCCTTCGGAGGCTTGCCGCAGAACTCGGTCAACATCTTGTATGTTTTGTCCAGCACATCACGTTGTTGTTCGATTGTCATGTCGGCCGGGTTCTCATGACTGTATCCATGTAATCCAATCTCATGATCTTTGTCTCTGATCGCTGCGCAATCTTCGGGGAACGTCTCGAGTGTGTGTCCGGGGATGAACCACGTCGCTTTGATGTTGTACTTGTCGAACAACTTGAGTAATCTTTGGGTACCGACTGTGCCAGCAAAGAGTCCTGCCGCGATAGTCAGAGCAAGCTTACAAAGCAGGAATTTGAGTACAGTCTTACCTCTACTGATATCGCTGGTGGAGTCTTCACCACCATATGAACCTAGCCATCCTGCGACGGCATCGATGTCGACACCTNNGCGAGCTCTTGTCAGCGACAACTCCATTCAAGATGCAATCGTCGAGGACACACCATAGCTGACCAAAACTCTCTTCTTGCCCATCTTTGCTGTGTGTCTACTGTTTGCGAGTGTGGTGGTTGGAAACCAATCAATGTGACTGGGGAAGTTACAAGTGGCTGCCCTTGTCCTCAAATACAGATCGCCCAGGTCTCGCCGAGGTTATTCATTTGCGCATGATTTGGAGCTCATGCCCTCGATAAGAGCATCCTTGGAAATATAGTGAGGGGTGGAGGGGTCAATCTGCGTCATTCTCCCGCTCTCGGCTGGTGGGGTAGAAAACAGGGTCCTGTTCATTATGGAGACCCACTGTTCGGGGTACTACCCCAATCTTGTCGCTGATTTGCAGAACCGATGGAGTAACAACATATCTGAGCTCTTGCTTCGTGTGAACAGAGATCTTTATAATGATAGTAAGAAGATATACTCATGATGAAGACACACAGCGAAGAGCTTGCGTTCGAGTCGGGTCGGAAGTTGCCTTACAATCCCAGAACCTTGGGGCCACTTACCTTCTAGGCTTCTGTACTGTGTCTACTACTCGTTCATTATCACAGCTCATCAATCAAGCAAGTACTTACCAAACATGAACCATCTGAGCAACTCACGATCAGATAGTGCTATTGCTGTGGAGCTGATAGGCGCCGAGGCTCGACGTGCATTTGTGGCTTGGAGCAATGCGTGATTACAGATAGGATTGGCCATCTGCACGTCGGATTCAGCCTCGCGACCCGTTCTGGGTCAGCGGTCAACAGTCTGCTTGATGTTTGTCGAAGATATCTTTCTAGGGGCTTTTCCTTTGTCTTGCACCACAAAGCCATCGAACCCCGATCATGGCGGACCTTCGAGCTCTGGAAAGCGGCGATCTGTATACCGTCGGATGGATCTCCGCTCTGCCTCTAGAACTAGCCGCAGCCACCGCTATGCTGGACGAGAAGCATGCACCACCAATTGACTTTGTCCTCTCACATGCCGACAACAACGTTTACAAATATGACCGCATAGGAGAGCACAGTCTGGTGATCGCGTCGCTTCCAGCTGGCGTTTCCAGGACGACATCGCCGCTACCACTGCCTCACAGATGCTCTCGTCTTTGCCAAACACCAGGCTAGGACTGATGGTAGGGATAGGGGCCGGTATACCGAAACCAGAAGAGCATGACATACGCCTTGGTGATATTGTTGTCAGCCAGTCTGATGGCCGTTCCGAGGGAGTTAACCAATACGACCTCGGAAAGGCCAGAGCGAGTGGAAGCTTCGACCATAAAGGCATGCTCAACTCTCCACCACAAGTGCTTTTGAACGCGTTGGCCAACTTACAGGCACGACATATCCAATTGCCTTCCAGGATACCTCTCTATGTCAAGCAGATGTTAAGGCAATATCCGCTCTTAGCAGAATCGCGTGTCAAGAGGCCTAGCTATACTCACCAAGGAGTTGATTATGACAAGCTATTCGAGTCAACTTACCTACATATCCGTGGTTCAAGTTGCGTATCGTGCGAACCGGCCAGAGTCATGCGAGATGAGACTTGATTGACCGCAAGTCGTAAGATCATGTACAGACAACTCGATTGTGCTTATATCAATCGGTTGCGTGGCCCAATGGCAAGGCGCTTGACTACGAATCAAGAGATTCCAGGTTCGACCCCTGGCGTGATCATTTTGCTCCCCTGCCTACCCTCGGTAACGGAGAATTCTTCTTTTGTCGCATTGTTGTGATAAGTTATAGAGGTATTTCTCGTCATGGCTCACGGAGATGTTGGTTGCGTTGGCACGGAAGACTTTTTTTTTGTCGGCGGAAGCTTCAGACCACAAAGTTTTCTTGCATCGTCGGGATACAAACAGACTGCTCGTAGGAGTGGAAGAGTTCGAGGAGAGTTATGTATCCTGATCTATAAACAGTAATGATGTCTTGTATTACATTTCTGTCACTCGATGTCGTTGCAGCATTCCTAAGTCTAACGATCCGAAAAATTGAGGTTGCTCTTTTTTTCTTTTTTTTCTCGATGTTTCCATGCTTTGGGTATGACCCTGTCTTCTTTTTCTCGGATTGTTGGTCCATCCATTACGATAGATATGGGCTTGTTCTTGTGCTCTAGCAGTTTCAATAAGTTTCATAGAGTATGCTTTGCCTTTGGGATATTGTCAAAACAGATAGTGGTGCATGAATGGCGGAGGTTGTGTTTTCCATGCTCTCGGAATTTGAAGCCACAAAGACGGTCACCATGCAACGGAATTCCTTTGTTGTGTTTCAGCGCCACATGGTACAAAACTGTGGACATGTATGCGAAAATTACCACAATGTCTGCTGGGCCACTCCACGTCGAAAGGATATTAGCCAAAGACTGGGCATAGATGGATTATACGTCATCATATAAGGAGCTGTGGGCTAAAGACACTGCTCAACCAGATTAAACTGCTCAGGAACAGTCACGAGTCATTCCCGTCAGCGAAAACACAGCTGAGATGCATAGAAGGCTTCGCAAGACATGATGGATAAATGACAGTGAAACGCAGGACTGTTTGGTAGATATTTGGCTGCTTGGAGTGAAAGACTGCTATCATATCTGATTTCCAAGTCACATCACATGCAAGATCAGCATCATAAATGAAATCGAAGAGAGGAATTTAGGAAGTAAATTACTGATAGTATATCAATACAAAACTCTGTACCTTTTCTGTTAGACGACATCACTACACCAGCAGTACAAAAGACAATTGTAGATATCGTTAGACATCAGCAAGGTATGCAGATATGTATCTCACCATCAAACCGGTTACCCTACTGAAATCTAGAGCAGACGGTCTGCAGGCGAGAGGGGTTTTCAGCCCCGGGCATTCAATCTTCGCTAGTCGTATAACTCTTCCAGGCCATGGTTTTGTTTGGCTTGTGAGTAGATATTCTAGCGGTGGGAAAGAGAGAAGAGAGAAGAGAGAACAAGAGACGAAAAAGGTCAGTCACTGGAGTCGAGTACAGAGCGAGTTGTGATCATGTCCTCGTGCTTGTGTCGGACAACGAAAAGAATTGCATTGTCTTTTGAATGATTTTGATTCATCGCCGACAGATTGATCGAAAACCTCCTTCATAACCCATGTGATTTGATGATCCTCATTTGCCAATGAGGAGAGAAACCCCGAAACGCGCTAGAAGAAAAGGAGGAGTAAGGAAGCAGGAGGATTGAATTCGAGTCGTGCTCTCTGTTTTTGGGTATCGGAGAGTGGATGCGGGAGAGAATTGGAACAAGACAGCAAAGCTTTTTCGGGTTTCATACGACAGACTCAGTCAAGTATTTAAGCCTTCTGGGTCTTCTCCTTGTTGAGCTCACGGCCCTTGGCGATGCGGGCAAGGATCTCCTCACGGTCCTTGTCGAGCTTGAGGGAGGTGATGACGACCTTGGAGGGGGCGATGCCGAGGGGAACGGACTGGCCGTTGGACTTCTCACGGGCGACGCGGTCGACGTGGATGACCCACTTGAGACGGTAGACAGATGTGACCTTGCCCTCGCGGCCCTTGTTGGAGCCACGGACAATGGTGACCTCATCGTCCTTGCGGATGGGGATCGAGCGGACCTGAACGACACTAGATTAGCATCATACAAAGACAGCCGATCGACGAGCATTGTTTGGTTTGTAGGGGGGGTTGTGGTGCATAGGTCTTTTGAGAGAAACAACGGCATCAGATGGTCGTGTGGGTCATCGAGTCGGGGTCGTGTCGCTGGGGTTGGCGATGCCCGGTGGCAGTGTCGTCGGTGAGGACGATAGGCGGTGTTCGCATGCGACAGGTGTTGGGCGAGTCAAAGTCTGATTTTTGGTGCCGTGTTTCTCCCAGTGCCTCTATCTCTTTCTTGTGCGATAATGCGATCGTCGTCGAATAGTTCAGGGCGTGCATACGTTGTACTTCTCACGGAGCTCCTTGGAGAGAGGGGCGCTCATGATGGTGCGGCGGACGCTGGAAGGGGCAGAGAAGTGCGCCTTGCGCGACTTTCTTCTGGAAGAAGACAGGGCTGAGGGAGTTAGTTTGGGCGTGCATGGTCAGACAGCACAGCGCATACAGGTGTTGATCTTGGTCATCTTGTCGGTGGTTGGGCGAGTCCGGATAGTCTGTCGGGTTCAAAAAGTCGCTGGTCGTCACGAAAGATCGAGCAAGACTGGCAGCGCAAATTCTCGCGGCGTCTGTGGGTGTGGCAGATCCTCGGCTTACAAGTGACAGCCAAGCCACGCTAACGTGCTTCCCGGCCGCAATAATGCTCGGGCCTGTGCTTTCCCTACCTAGGCTTCGCGTTGCTCTTGCGCCGACGGATACGTGATGTCTTGACGAGGCGAGCAGAAGCACGCGCTGGAGACAATGTCAAGCCGCAACTGCTTCGGACGTTCTGTACATATTGAAATGCGTATACATCTCACCCTGGCAGAGTGAAGCACAACAACAGCCGCCCTGAGGCCTCACCGCCAAGGGTCTCGGATACGGCGCGTCATCTCGTCTGGTTCCGGTGGTCGCGTCTTCGACTTCTGGATTGAGCTTCCATACCGGCACTTGATTGCTGTCGCATCGTTATGGCCCCGTACAACAGCCACTACGGCACTCGCTACGACCCCGTGGGAAGTCAGTATAATCAGCAACACCACCAGAATTACTATACACCAAACTCTCAGCAACCCGCGACGCAGCAGCGACAGACGACCCACTCACCTCAGCCGCAGCCGTCTGCTCCACCTGGATACCAGCCCTCATACACTGCAGGCTACTCGAATTAACCATACTACAACTATCAGTCGACAGAGAGCCGCGCTGCCGAGACGCTGAGCCACTTGAGCGCACAGGAGCACACAACTACTTCCACACGCCAGTCAAACAGCCAATACGATAACAACTCTCGACCAGACTCCTCATGGAATACCTCCGACCGTCCTTCGACCCAGCAGCACGACTCCTCAGCCACAACCTCGACCTCCTGGCACAACGCTGATCGACGAGCCGCCAATCCTTCTCCACTCTACCAGCAGGAACAACGACCAGCTACCACAGCTGCCAATTATAGCCCTGCGCAATCCTATACCCAGCCAGCAACCAATACTGGTACATATTCATACNTCTTCATATACCCAGTCAGAGCAGCCACGAGCTCAGACAACCACATCAAATCAGCCGACCTCCTACAACTACTCTACCTCCAACTTTCGTCCTTCCAGTCCCTATACTACTCGTCAGCAACAACATCCCAGTGGTCCTCGCTCGAGCATTTCCTCAGTCGCCTCGACCGCCCCTCGCGATCATCACCTGTCGGCAACCGCACCACACACGTCCGCCAACGTCGGTCAACCACGTGCTCCAAGTGTCACTCCGAGCTCGATCCAGCAACGCGCCAGCNNTCTTCATACGCCCGTCAATTCAATCCTCCTGATCAGAGCTCCGGTTCTGGACCCACCACCGTAGATCCTGTTCAGGTCTACGACCCTTGGCCAGAGCAGCAGCGCAAACTTGCAGAAGCACGACGAAAGGCTGAANGCAGAAGAGAAGCGAAGACAAGAGGAAGAGGCAAAGATCAAGGCAGAGGAAGAAGCAAAGCGCAAAGCCGAAGAAGAGGTGAAGCGAAAAGCCGAAGAAGAAGCAAGGAAAAGGGCAGAAGAAGAAGCTCGTAAGAAGGCCGAGGAGGAAGCGAAACTAAGAGCAAAAGAGGAGGCCAAACGCAAAGCTGAAGAAGCAGCAAGACGCAAGGTTGAAGAAGAGTACAAGACCGAGGAAAGGCGCAAAGAGGAAGCCAAGAAACAAGAGAGCTTGCTTCTTGCGCGAGAGGAAGAGGCCAAACGAAGACAACACCAACATCTGCAAAACATGGGTTCCCAGCAACATCAACCGCCTGTCACCCCTGCAGTCACAACCGTCCAGGATACTCAGCGCATGATGGCTGCTGCTATGGCAGGTAGCTCTTCTNNGGCGGTGGTGGTGACCTCGAAACCGAGATGACTGCAATCTTCAGAAAGATGCGTGATCTCAATCAGGCCGATCCTCAGATGTTTGCACGCATGTGGGAGACTGAGAGGCAGGCCCATCTCACGAAATCCCAAGGCAATACGCCGACTCCGGCTCCGGCTCCAGCCCCAGCTCCCGTTCCAGCACGAGCACAAGGTCCTGCGCGTCCTGTCTTTACGCCGGCACAGAGTCAGGCCCCTCAAGCACCCATGGTCTCTGCTGCTCCTGCTCGACCACCCGTCCCTGCCCCACGTTCCGCGGCTGCTGGAACGAGCAACAATTCGCAGTCGAGTGCCCGGCAAGTGCGCCCACCTCCAGGAGGTCCCAATGCTATCTGGCCTCCTGGCAAGAAGGCAACTCTGGCCGAGACCGCTACCAAGTGGCTCAATGCAAGACAAGAGAATCTTAACAAGCTGGTCTCGGTCGAGGCCATTCACGCTTTGCTTGTACCAAACCCTTCGTACATGACTCTGTGCGAAAGTCTTGAACGCATGGGCTTGTACGTCGATCGCGCTCAATTCGCCCGTGCCTTGTTATCTGTCGTTCCCGATGCTGCAAAAGCAAATCAGAACAAGGCGGCATCTCCTGTCATGTCGACACAGCCTCCAGCAGTAGAGGCTCCTCCACCTCCTACTCAAGCCGTGACGCAACTTACGCCGTCATCAAAGAAGTATCCCAACATTGGCAAGTTCCCAGGACAACGAGGTCGGCCCAGTCGTGCTTCTTTGGCTGCTCTTCAAGACAAGCAGGGTGTGGTTGATCTTACGGGTCGCGATCCTGTGCCTCCAACGACATCTGTTCCACCTGTCTCGCAACCATACTACTCTGGAGCTCATCCTGTTGACGCGCCCACTGTAAAGTACCAGGCGCAGTGGGCCCCTGTGGATGATGTGCCATCGTACGCAACATCGTACACGCCACCCCAATACAATCAGCAATACCAGCAACAGCAACAGCAGCAGCAGCAGCAACGCGCGACGATACAAAATCTTCAGGACCAGCACCGCAAATACTCCAGCCCATACTTCCAGCAACAAGGTCAAGCGCCCAACGCTGCAAGACCGACACTTCCAGCCGTACCAAGACCACCTCCAGCCAACAAAGGCGAGGCAGCTCGCAAGCGCAATTTTGCCGAACTTGTTGACATGTCAGCGATAAACTCTGATTCTGATGAGGATATGCCCCCAGCAAAGCAGGTCAATACTGGACAGTACGACACTGGCATGATGACCGAACAAGCGTCCATCGCTCACAGCAATGGTCATTTCAACCCTCCTGTGCCGCCTCATAACCTTCAGCAGTATTATTTCAATGGCATTTACCACCCCATGACGGCTCCCGGATCTTCATCTGCTGCCGCAGTTGCACGTCCGATGATCGTCAGCAAACACGTGGAACTCAAGGGTCAGACTTTGGTGGAGCCTGTCAAACGTGCAAAGGTGGCGCGCAAGTCCAGATATGACCCACGAACGATTTGTAGAGATGTTCTCCTGGCGACAGGACGTCATCCCGACATGCGGCCTCTGAATCAACATCTCAACGTGATGCACAACTTCCTCAAGCTTCATTCCAAGGATGTTGAGCAGGACAAATTCGATCTTGAAACGATTCGCTGGGACCTCATTGATCCCGGTGAGCCCATAGTCGAGCCGATTGAACCTGCAGAGGCAGATAGAGAGTCTACTGTCGAAGCAGAGACGAACGAGAGACACGCAACAGACGCTGACGACGAAGGTGGAAGTGAAGACGAAGGAGGAGCACCACTCACTTCTGATGTCCCACCTGCCACTGCTGTCGGAGCTTCTACGAGTGAAAACACACCAGCACGTTCGACATCTGGTCGTCACGCACCAACCAGCCAACTCGTTGCTGTAGAGATCGACACAAGCAAGGGCAACCAAGGTCGTACCAAGAAGCCATTCCCCAAGGCCAAGGTTGGACGTCCTCGCAAGAGTTTGCCTGTAGTCATTGTCAGTGTTGACAACGGCAGATCTCCGGCTAAACCCTTGACCCGCCGTCATACCGACATGCATCCACGCGCGACATCGTCCATGGCGACTGACACACCTCGAAAACAACAAACACCGAACATGTCGGCAACACCGATCCCAGACAAGCCGGTCGGCTATGCAGCATTTCGCTCAGCGGTCACCGAGTATGATGAAAACGGTAATCCGATTAAGAAAAAAGGTCGCCCGGTCGGCTGGCGCAAAAGCGTCCATAGTAAGGCAGCACTTGCAGCAGCAGCAGGCGAGAGCGTCGAAGGCGCAATTCCCAAGTCATCAACAGCGGCTCAGCGAACATCTCGAGGTCAAGCAGCACCGAGCTATGCGCCACCAAAGCAGCGGCGTGGCAGACCTGCCAAACCTGTTGTCGAAGTCAAGGAGCCTGATGTCGAGTTCAACGTTTACAAGTGTGAATGGGAAGACTGCGATTCAGAACTGCACAACATCGACACGTTGCGCAAACACGTTCTCAAACTTCACGGCAAAAAGACATCAGAAGGCGACTACGAATGCGCATGGTTCGGATGCTTTCAAGAAGACGAGGTGACTGCATTTGACGACATGGCGCAATGGATGGAGCACATGGAGACGCAGCATGTGAAGCCAATCTCACGCACACTGGGCGATGGACCCCGTCAAGGACTTTCAGGTGGCTCTTGAATCCCTTGATGCATTTTTGAAGAATCACACCCTTTCTTGCTAACCGTTGGTATATCAGACCACTATGCTGAACAGTCAGATGCCTATCTCTCCGACTCGCGCGGCAGATTGGTGACGCCGATCATCTCGATGGCACCGCCCAAGCTAGGAACAAAGGAATGGCGAGAACAGCAAACGGCAGAGGCGGCAGCCAGAAGACTCAGCAACCTCACTGGATCGAGACTTAACGATGAGAAGCTGCTGCAGCAGTTTGAAGAGAAGAAGAGGATCGTTGGACCGGCATTGACCAAGGCAGGATGCATCTTGTGGACCGAGGAGCGTAGACGCAACTTTTTGGACGATGAAGACTTTTTCGAGTTTGTGGATCCTGAGGGAGAGCCGGCCTATCCACCAGACGATCTTTGATCAGGGAGTGCGAGGTGTACGATATAAAGAAGAACGGGCACGGAGGCATAGCTCAGGAAGCGTCGATAACTTGACAAGGACCTGGCTGCAAGGAAGCAGACCAAGGTGTCTTCTGTCGCAATGTGCATAGCTAAACCCAAGACATGATTCCACGACAAACAAAACAAAACTCTTTTTGGTATCCCCCCCTGTACTTGAAATGAAAGCAGCCGACTCGGCGAGTGACTGGTGAATGTAAACTCCCTTGAACGCCTAGCGATGGTAAATGAAATCTTTCTCCTCTGCTGCATCTACACAGCATGATGATCCTTCTTCCCTCGACCCTTCTATGATCTCACAGGCTTCGCACCGGGTACGGTGTCTGCTTTGCGCTCGGCGGACAGGGGAGTCTTGGCGTCGTCTTCGGCATTGACTTCGAGGAAGTGGTAGAGGACGATGAGGAGCATGCTGACGCTGCCGAGGAAGATGGCGAGTTGGTAGAGTTGGTCGTCGGTGATCATGATTGTGGGTGGTGGTGTGTTGTGACGGACGTTGCTGGATGGTCGGTTAGCTGGAGCCGTTGACAGCATGAGTGTCGAGGGGATGGACTTACGAGGGTGGTTGGTGGGAGACGAGAGAGTTGAGTGACGAGTGGATTGCAGTGGTAGAGTGTTCGATTGTCGAGAAGAGGTAGTGGTTGTAAAAGGTGGACTCGGGGTATGCGGTATAGCTCTCAGATCAAGGTGTCCTGAGCGTACGTGTACAGTGGCCCGCACGCCCAGAACGGGAAGGTGCAGCGAGGCGCGCCAAGATTTCACGCTTTCAATCACATTTTGAAGCAGCGGCCGCAGTGACGACAGGTGGTGGGGACACCGAGCGACTGCCCAAATTCACATTTTGACTCTCTGATCCACGCTCTTGCCCTCTCTACCACAGTTAGCCACTGCTCTGCAACGCTTCACCACCCAACCACGGGACTGCCATCTTCACACTCTTTTTTTTTCCCCCTCACTCTCGCATCGCCCACAGGCAAACACCCACCATGCCGCCCAAAAAGCAAGACAATGCGCCCAAAAAGGTCGCCGTCGACAAGACCTTTGGCATGAAGAACAAAAAGGGAGGAGCCGCCCAACGCGCCATCAAGCAAATCACCGCAACCTCCAACCTGCCCGCCGACCTGAAGAAAAAAGAAGCCGAAAAGCTGGCCCGCGAAAAGGAAAAGCTCGCCGCCGAAGCCGCCAAACGCGAGGCCGCCGAACTCTTCAAGCCCGTCCAGATCCAAAAAGTGCCGTTTGGTGTTGATCCCAAGACCGTGCTGTGTCAGTTTTTCAAAAAGGGGGCTTGTGAGAAGGGGAGGAAGTGCAAGTTCAGCCATGACTTGAGTCAGGGTATCAAGGGCGAGAAGAAGAGTTTGTATACCGATACGAGGGAGTTGGAGAAGGAGCAGCAAGAGGAGGAGAGGAAGAAGGATGACATGGCCGATTGGGACGAGGAAAAGTTGCGCAATGTCGTCATGAGCAAGCATGGTAACCCCAAGACCACGACGGACAAGGTGTGCAAGTTCTTCATCGAGGCCGTCGAGAATGGCAAGTATGGTTGGTTCTGGACTTGTCCCAACGGCGGCGACAAGTGCATGTACAAGCACAGTTTACCACCAGGGTATGTTTTCTCTCTTCTCCCATCTCCTACCCTTCACACTAACACTTCCACAGCTNTCGTCCTCAAGACAAAAGAACAGCGCGCCGCCGAAAAGGCCCTCATGGACAAATCCNCCCTCAACACTCTAACCCTCGAAGACTTCCTCGACAGCGAACGCCACAAACTCACCGGCACCTTGACTCCAGTCAACGAAGAAACCTTCCAAAAGTGGAAAAAGGAACGCATGGACAAAAAGGCCGCCGAACAAGAAGCCCAAAAGATGAAGGAAGCCACCGGACGCGCCTTGTTCGAAAAGGGCGACTGGAACGACGAAAACGATTCAGACGCCGAAGACGACGACAACTGGAACTTGGAGGCCATGAGAAGAGAAACCGAAGCCGCTAGGCAAAGGAAAGAGGAAATTAGATTGGGGCTTAATCTTGACGAGGCACAGCAGATTACGACTGATGCGAGTGAGGGTGTGGGCGAGATGGTCGAGGTTGCTGTGGAGCCTAATGGAAATGTCAAGGATGACGAGTAAGATGAAGAGTGACAAGACAGACGAAAAATCGCTGCATTTCTTGGTTTGCGAGGGCCTGGGGTCTAGGTAAACCGTATCCAGTCTCTCTTTCTTGAGTGGCATGGAGGCGGCTGGACTGCAAAGGCGGGGATCATTGGGGAGTTTGGATCTCCCTCTTTCTGACAAATTTTTCCTTTACTCATCCTTATGTTTTTTCTTTCTTTCTTTTTGACTGCTGTTTTAGGAGCGGTTCCATTGCTGATATGACAACATTTATGCTTTTTTTCTCCCACCTACTTCTTTCCTTCTTTCTTTCTCGGACCCCGTCCGTCGGTGTTTTTCCCAAAAAGTTCCATGTCTTGCTGACTTTGCCCAACTACCATCCCCCGCCCGCCATAACAGCAGAGAGTAAACATTGCTTGAACCTCATCATCCCAACTACTTGTACTGTTTCTGCATCTGCTTCTCCATGCAAACCCTTTTCTTTCTTTCCAAAAGGTGTATCGGGACAAAAAACACCAAACAGACACCATACAAGAATATTTTTTCCATATCTCGGAGATTTGCGCTTTTCTCTCTTTGCTCTTTTTCTGTTCTTCATTGTGTGTTTTTCTTGTCATTGGTGTCATTTTTGAAGGACAAAAACTCCTACAATCCTTTTTATTAAAAAAAAAAAAAAAAGCTCTGTAATCATTCCCGATAGCAACAAAGTAGTGATCTGGATCACCGGAAACGTCCCCCAAAAGAACGACGGAAAGCAAAACATTCGTTCTCTAACTTTTTATTCTTGCTCTTTCCATTTCCTTGTTTTCTCTGGGATTGTGAGGATGGCTGATGTAGGTATTGTAGGGAGTTGGAAGAAGATGTGGAAGGAAAGGAAGGAAAGGGAAATAATGCTTTGATTTGAATTGTCCAAATCTTCTTACCATCAGAGTAAGTCATCCTTCTCCAAGGGGTCCTGGCGAAAAAAAGAATACCTGGGATGGGGCAAGAAGCTATCGGCAATCACTGTTTACAAAAAGTGACATGTCTCTTTTGGCAGGTGTTCATGAGCGAGTGTTTCTTTCTTGGGCTCACGCATGTCTTGGCTGGCTTTGGTTGTGTTTTCTACGTTTTGCAGTCCTATACCGGAAACATTAGAAATCAGTTCGACTTAGAAAAAAGTTGTGTATACAAAAAGGAGAGCTAAAAAAGAGGACTGGATTCAGAAAAGGAATGAGAAAGATGAATAGAAGTTGGTGTATTAGATTAGCTGATAATTTTTTCTTTTCAGAAAGCAATCATGCCCACGACACCCAAAACAATAGCAACAACCCCATTCTTTACTTCTCTATTCACTGATCTCTCGGCTCCTGCAGTAGAAGTAGTAGCCACACTGCTTGCTTCTATCCCTGTCTCTATTCCACTCGCCCTCGTCAAAGAAGTAGTAGTAGTAGCAGATCCCGTAACCCTACTCCCACTTAAGGAACTCGAAGTCGTTCTCTGCAAGCCACTAACCACAGCAGCTCCCATACCCTGTGTATTCGGCAATGTAGATGTTTTGCCATTGATGACCACCACAGGCTCAGCAGAAGCGGTTCCAGAAGTGAGGAGAGGAGGAATGGAGTAAGTTGTTCCTTGCACAGTGACCGCATCTCCTTGTCTTAGCGTTGTGGTACCGATGGCGAAAAGAGGGAGGTTTTGGGCAGAGGATGTGGCTGTTGATAGAGCAGAAGTTTTGCCATCGACAATGACAGCTGTACCGGAAGGGGCGAGAGAGTATGTGGTTCCGCTGACTTCGATCTCAGTACCTTGAGATAGCGTCTGTCCAGCAACAACGACTGCCGTCTCCACGGCAGCAGAAAGTTGACTCGTTATCCCATTGACGACGACAGCGGTGCCCGAGGGAGCAAGCGAGTATGTCGTTCCTCCCACTTCGACAACAGAACTTCCAGGTATAAGAGTTTGTCCTCCAATCTCAAACCCAGAAGCAGAGTCTTGGGTGATTACGCTAGAGCCGAGAGTAAGTTCTGGTGCAATAGCGCCAGTGATAACGGAAACCGCTGGCGAAGTGGCAGCAAGGGGAAGATCAGAGGGGATCCCGTTGACAAGAACGGCAGTAGCTGAGGGAGGCAGCGAGTACGTCGTCCCCTCGATCTCCAAAGCAGAGCCACCTGGCGAGAGAGTCTGTCCCGGAATCAAGTACTCCGAAGCCGTGGTCTGCGTTACGATGCTAGGACTGGTGGTAATTTGAGGGGCAACGGCACTGGCGATAATATGTACCGCTGGCGACGAAGCGATGGAGGGAGTGGAAGCGGGAGCGATGGAAATAATGGAAGTGACGCCATTTTTAACAAGCAGAGTTGCAGAGGCGGACGTGAACAGCGAGTAAGTCGTTCCTTCCACCTCAATACCAGAACTGCCTGGTGCCAAGGTCTGCGTTCCGATCACGAACTCGGCATCCAAATTCTGCTTGACAACGCTTGAGCCGATGGTAATGGCAGGAACGACTGCAGAGGTAGTCCCTTCTTGTACTACAAGCGGCGAAGTAACGCCATTCTGCACAATAAAAGTCGATGATTTGGAAGTTGCGAGCGAGTAAGTAGTGCCACTAACAACTACCGCTCCTCCTCCTGCAGACATAGTCTGAGATGCGTAGACAAATCCGTTGCTGGGATCTTGTGCGATGACAATAGAGCCCATTGTGATCTGTGGTACAGTAGATATAGAAACTGTCGGAGCAATAGATTGAGTCTGCCCATCTTCGATGAGTGCACTTGCAGAAGTTGCGAGAGAGTATGCTGTTTCTCCAATCGTGATTGCAGGGCCACCGGGGGCAAGTGTTTGAGAGCTGATGATGTACTCGCTAGAAGGGTTAGGCGCTATAGTTGTTGAGCCGAGAGTGAGTACCGGTGGAACTACGACAGTCGTGCGGGATGGCGGGAACGAATGAGCAGGTGGACTGCTTCGAGCAGCAGTAGAAGGCGCGACTTGACTTCCTCCAATATCTTGAGAGGCTGTGTTGGCTCCAGATCCGGCATTCGAGGTTGTCGTACCCACTTGCTGAGGTTTGGTAGATTCTCCACTAGTGATGAGTGTCTGGCCACTCGTTGGGATGTTCAGTCCAGAAGACGCCTGATGGCCGATATCAGAGCCTACCACTGTTGTAGTCACGGAAGGAAGTGGTGCGGCATCAGAAACTACGTTCGTGCCTGTAGGTGGCCCTTCACTTTTCCCTGCACTGATGGGCAGAGCCAAGGATGGCAGCTCGATGTTGCCTGCTGAATTATTTGGCTGCGTAGTTGGCACTCTATCTGTTTGACTGCTCGCTTCGGCCGTACCAGGCACCTGAGATATTGGCTGTGCAGCTGTGGTTGTCGAGACTTGCTCTGCGGTTCTGGAAACGCTCTGTTCAACAGAGGTCGGTTGCTCATTGATCGATGTCGGAGCTTGTTCTACACCGGTAGAAGTGGGTTGTCTATCAGACGTAGTAGCTTGTTGAGCAGTTGTTCCCGCAGATTCAGTTGTGGGGACTTGCGAGATGCCAGTAGCCGAGGACTGCTCAGTATTTCCTTCTGAAGTTTGTCCTGCGGCTGTCGTAGAAGTGCCAATCTCAGTGGATGCATCAGACGTCGCTTGTGCACTAGTCTTCGTCGTCACCTTACTGGAAGGAACAGGAACAGTCCCACCAAAGTTTACGGGCCTCGTCGCGATAATCGAGCTTGTTGTATGTGTGAGAGTGCTCACCACAACATGCACAGTAGGCGCTCCTGTAGGCCGCTTGCTCACAAAATTCGTGCATTCGCTCAACCAGGGGAAGGAGGCTGACACACTGGCATTGCGCTGAACCCATTCAATGAACTCTGGAGGAATGGAATCGAAGAATACTTTTGCTGTTTGGACGCAGTGATTAGCGAATCATTGGAGTAGAGGCTTAAGAGAAGGACGTACAAGGCCAATCAACAGTAGAGTTGGACCAGACACCGCCAGTGTATCCCAGAGTGTAGAGATCTGTATAGTTCTTTGCTTCGACAACGTTTCCAGACTCGTCCAAGTATTTGACATCGAGGATACCAAGGATGGGCTCGGCGTAGGGAGTTGGTGAGGCTCTATTTGCAATCAGTCATCAGTTGAGAGCTTTATAGCTACTGTGGAACTTACACCACAGTCTTCGTTCTCGTAGCGCTGATGCCCCACTCAGTGGTAATCTCAGAGTACGTATGGAGTCTGGTCTCTGCATATGTGAACTCTGTCGTCGTGGAAGGAAGCAGCGAGATCAAATCTGTAGGAACGCCCGGAAACTCCCATTGCATACTTGCTAGGACTCCCATGGTGGCGAGTCGATCAAAGTCCGTGTATACTTCTGTGTATACCTTGCCCGAATTATCGCCTGCTGTGTTAGTGTAACTGGCGGTGAAACCATCATAGCGAGTGGATGAGTTGGCCAAGACGAGGGTGTTGTTGTATTGGATGTAGTAGTCCGTTTCTGTTGCAACCTGGTAACAAAGCATGAGCCGATTTCCTTGCTGTTGATGGAGATTTACACTGACAGTGAATGTGGCATGTTCAGTCCACCAAGAGTTCAAGAAGATCTCATTCGGCAACCACCATCCACAAGATCTAGTAAGACTGGGTCCGACAGTTGTTTCCGAGCTCACTGAACTGGAGGTTTGGGTCGCTTTCGATGTTGTCGAATTTGTGAACGCAGTACCTTTTCATATCGTTAAAGATGGACTCAAGTTCAAGTCGAAGGAGCTTACGCTGTGGAAAAGCAACAGTGCCGGTTGCCGCGAAGAGGAAGACTGCAATCGCGAGACCTGATGCCTTAGCCATGATCGCACTCATGGTTGTTGACCCCTAGAATTATCCTAACTGTTGACTTCTTGATCTTGCTGTGTGGAACACAAAGCACCGGAGTCGCGATATCAAACTCTAGTCAACTAAACGAAAGACGGCCCCAACTCAAGCAAGAGGCAAGAAACAGGGTGAAGCAGAACAAGAAGCAGAAAGCCCTACATACCTCCTCAGCGCTTACGCTGCCAGTCATATATGTGAGGTCTGCCGTAGGATTTGAACACCACATGCATGGTTGCGACCCAGCAAACACCGTGCACTTCACGGGCCGTGCCTTTGAACCTCTAACCGAAATGCGAAAATCATTACATTGTTCCTGGGCACCTGCAAGAATTGTATATCAGGACACAGCGGTTGAGGCAACGAAGCGAGAGAATAGATGAGGTGATCTGATTACCTATAAGCAAGTGCGGTACAACAAATCAATGATTGGTGGATGTTGTTTCCGAAGGATTCACAGGCGCAGGGACCAGAAACATCAGTTGCATAAGGCGCAAGGCACAACCATGTCTCTGTTGAAGCACCGAGTCGTTGATCGAGAACTCAAGATTACGAGTGTGTGAGTCGCTAAAGAGGTGGAGACATTGTTTGTCAAGTACGACATAAAGGAGGAGAGGCGAGTAGTATCCTGAGATCGAAGGACGATAGGAATGGGAACGAAGTTGGAGAGGAAGCCGCCCTCGGTGGAGTGCAATATATTCAGTCTTGGCGTGCATGACCTTCGGTATTGACTCTGTTTTTGGCAAGAGCGAATCTCGGGTCTCCCTTTCTGCCTCTACCTCTCTAGAGAAGGCCGGCCATGGTTTTTGTCGTTCAATATGTACATCTTGAGTAAGTTATGAGTCCCGTCATCATAGTGGGCGTGTATGTAGGATATTGTCCTGCCACACTTCGCATGTCCTTCTAACCAGTAACAGGGTTGGAGAGTCGTTGAGCAAGAACAAGCTCAAAGAACCTTGCACTGCTCGAGCAAAACGGACAACTCGTCTCTCAGCTTCTCCCAACTAGGACACTGGCTCTCATTCACTTCCACCATGCTTAAGATCCATTTCCTCATGCCTTTGCACCTGATTTTCGTATCCAAGTTACCAGAGATATTGCCTTTCTTGAGTTGATGTAACATCTCATGCCTCTCCATTCTAGTTCCAAAAGGATGAAGTATTTCAAAGGCGATGATGCCCAGAGCGTAGACATCCAAACTGGGATGATTGTCGCGAGTGACAGTGTAAGGACGATAAATCTCTGTGCCTACTGCTTTGCATGAAACGCCAGCCATCGGAGGTGTATCTTCTGGTCTTGCAATAGCGGAGACGAGGCCAAAATCACCGATGCAGACACTGACGTTGAAAGGCCGGGACATGTTCTGACTGGCGCAAGAGGCACAATTGTGCAGAGAAAGGGCGCCTGGAGGAGGTTTCGACCCTTCGCGTACAGCGAGGAAGATGTTGCCAGGCTTGAGATCACGATGGACTATACCCTCTGAGTGCAAGTATTCAACACCTTCGATGATGGAAGAGAGAATTTCGAGCGACGATTGAGCGTGAAAACAGTGGCGGAGGGACGAGACATTATCGCTGGCAACAGGGTATGTGGCAGGAGCGAGGAAATCGGAAAGAGTCATGCTGTATAGTGACATCTGAATATGAAGCGCCAGAGAGGGCGAGGAAGACGTATGATGTTTTTGGTTGGTGCTGAACGATGACTCGTCATAGCTACTTTCCGAAGGCTCGTTCTTGCGTGTGATGACTTCGACTTCGCTTTCTTCGCTCACGCTTGCGACTGTGCTGCGACTCTGAATCTTTTGCAGAAGTGCACCTTCAGAATACGATCTGTGACGAAGATTAGCAAAATTGGCTCTGAAGATTACGGGTAGTCCAATCAATTCACCCNNTGGTTGAAGAGATTGAGTATCAGAAGTAGCCGTTCCTGATCTTCTGGAGTCCTCGAATATGATGTCTTCTTCTTCTTCTTGGGTCGCAAAACGTTGAGTCCGACCAGTTGACATTTCGAAAGGACCCTCATCTCCATCTTCATCATCATCATAGCCGAATTGGACGTCGATAGCTGGTATTTTGCGATCAAAGTTGTCCGAGACATCCTCTTCTTCTGTTTCTCTCGGTGCTTCGAGTAGTTTATGGCCATTGAACTCAAGCGCTTGCTTGCTGGAGATCAGAGGCGCCCACTCGATCCAGCCGCTGTGGTACCGAACAATATTTGGGTGCTCCAAGCGTGCCAGTGTCCGCACTTCAACGAGAATGTGATCGAGCTCTGCTTGTCCGTTTTCTTGAATCTTGCGCATCCTTGTTGGTCCTAGAGGGATCTTCTTGATCGCGTAGTGTCTGCCGTCCAGGTTGTGCTTGCATCGAAACACGGTACCGTAACCTCCCTTTCCAAGAATGCCAAACTCTTCAAAGTCGCGTGTGTAGCGTGTTGAGTTAAGCAAAGGGTGACCAGGCAGTATGCCGTTACCAAGAAGTTTGGGTTGAGCATGCAGATCCGAGCCACCGATTGCGAGATCACTGAATCGCCGGCTCATGTTAATGGTTGCTGACTGTTCTCCTCCCATCAAGCGAAGTAAAGGTCCAGGCAAGTCATTGCCTTGAGACTGTGCCAGAATATCCTCAATGGGTGTCTGAAGATCAACAGATTTTCGCGTGATCACGGACAGACCATCTCGATATGTTTGGCGAAGAGGTCCAAATTGGTCAGAATCCAGGTCGCCAGTTTCGAGACCATATCTGCCAAGTTGGCGCGAGAGCCGAGAATATTTTTCCTTGGCCAGCGCCTGAACTCGTGGATGCTCCTTGGATTCGAATCCAGCGGCTTTCAAGTCTTCCAATGCCTCGTTGTAGCAACGTTCCTCTAGTAAAGCATGTAATAAGAGATCGCGGTGGTAGCTAGAGCTTCGAGACCCTTCTGCAAGTACTTGTGATGCACCAGGCCCAGACTGCTCCTCTGCCGCGGTACTTGACCCTAAGGTGCGTACTCTTGTAATTTGTTGGTCGCTGCTGTCTGATTCATCGCTGGTCTCATCTGACGTGCTTTCCTCACGAGAAGAGCTAATGTCTGCCGCCGACCTGAAGAAAGACGACATTACGTGTTTTCCAGATCAATGGTGTGCTGTTGTTTGAGTGACATGAGAATTAACATCGTATGTGTTATGCTTGGCTGATGGAAGCGATTGTTGTTGCAATGTCTTTGACGTTCTTTGGGATGCCTCAAAGTCTAGGCGGTCGAGCGCATTCAACACGTGCTTACCAGCGTACACTTCAGCATAACGCGATTTGGTTTGAAGATTCAGAGGTGATGTTTCAATTGATTGACGTGATACCGAAAGATGTTGTGGTTTACATTCGAGGAGGAACTGAGAAACGTTGTATTGAGTCATGGTTGGCCAGAAGTCTTTGCAGAACTGGCCAAAACTGTTGGTCACTACAATCCTTCTGCACCTCCATCGCTCGTCTGCTCCTGCTTCGTATTCTACAGACTGCCCAAATTCTATATATATATATCGCGCTTACTTTCGTTTGAAGTGAGAATGTGTCTCTCTGTACCTCCAGATACCCCACTTCACTCACTTGCCATGCCAACGAGATCCCAAGTCACACGACTGATCGGACCTTCACCGAAAATCCATAGGTCCTTTCTTTCAGGACCAGCAAACTGGATGTTGTTGACGGTAAAGCCAGTCTCAATGCGTAAGAGCATTTCTCCATGTGCGCTCAACACAGTCACACCACCACCTTCGGCCGCCAGCAGGTATCCGTTCTGAGCAACATGGAAGCCATCGTCTCCGAACGTCTGAGCCAAGTAGATGGGACGCTTATTCGTGATGTATGATCCAGCTGGCGAAGCGACAACATCGAAGGCGTAGAGCGAGTTGCCACCGAGAGCGTTGTAGGTGTAGCGGGGCAGAGGACCATCTGCTGGGTAGTTGGCAAAGTTCGTCACGCCAGTATCGCTTATGTACATGGTACGACCATCTGGGGACATGCCGATACCGTTGGGTTGAGCGATGCTGTCCTCAACAATCGAGACACGTCCGGTAGAAGGTCTGAAGCGGTAGGTCGCTGGCCGTAGCACTGGATATTCGGTAACGTTGATGGCATAGCCATACCACGAGTCGGTGAACCAGATGTCGCCTTGAATGTCAACCCAGAGATCGTTCGGGCTATTGAAAGCCTGGCCAAAGTAGTTGTTGAGCAAGACGGTCACCTCACCGGTAGAAGGATTAAGCTGATAGATGCCGGGTCTTTGGGCAACCAGCGACCCATTCTGAGGAGATGGGAAGGAGAAACCTGCCTCGACAGCCCAGTAAACCTTGCCGTTGAAGAGCTTGCCTCCATTGACTGCGTACACCGGAGGAGTGGTAGTGTAGTTGTCCAAGCGAGGTGCCGAGCCATTGAGATGGATGATCTGTTGCTGGTAAATGCCTCGATGGGGCAACGAGAAGACGATGGCGTCCAAATCCGGAACATATACTGGCCCTTCGTGGATCGAGTCATTCCGGCTAGCAAAAACATGGTCCAGCTTAGGACAAGGTCCGAGGATCTGGCTTCCTCGCTCATCGAAAACAACGAAAGTCGCATTATTCACAAGCTGGAAAGAAGGGTCGGAGGGCACCTGGGTGTCTACGAAAGTGTCATCTGAAGAAAATGCTCCTCCAGTTGAGCTTTGTCGTTGGAACGATGGTGGCATAGCTGAGGCATAGCGGTTGATACAGACGACATCAGTGTTGTTCGAGTAGCTAGAACATGCTTGAGCGAGAGGACTGGTGATACCAGACTGAGCAAGAGCTTGTCCAAGGACGAAAGATATGACACTGACACCTGTGAGCAAGGTCATGACGTAGGCTGGATCTGCTTGAGGAAGAGGAATCGTCAAGATAGATAGATATGCTCAAATCAATCGGGTTTGCTGCTGTGTATAATGGTTTACTCTGTAGAAGTTGTTGAGCTGATCTGCAATGCAATTTTCATCACCGCCGTCGATGGCCGAAGAGAAGAGCAAGCAACCCACTGTTGCGTTATCCTAATAGAGGGGCTGGAGGAGGAGCCGACCCGGCCCCGCATTGTGGCTGACGACATTGAAGGAGTCTTCACCAAGACCAGGAACAGCTCCCGAACTATGGAAGAGCTCACGATCCGTGTGCTGAGATAGATTGCCAGAATGGTTGGGTGTTCTCTGTGGTTAGTTTTGTAGAGACCGTGGATAGGCGTCCAGAGCCAATGTTCGAAGAGGGCTGAACGGTTGTGAGCTTGTTGTGAACTTGCATGATGAAAATGCGCTTCCTTGGTCGAGCGGTGTGAGCTTCCATCGGTCAGAGGGATCTTGAACCATGTTATTATGGTCCAGATAGACCTTATGATCAGTTCTCGTTATGAATGTAGACATGCAATACTGACTGACCAGCGCCATTGGTTCGTTACATGTGGTCGCATGCCACTTGCCCAAACTCAACCTTGCACCGGTCGAGTTGGTCCAAAATGGCTCAATTTTCCATTGCGACATGTTTTGTTGTCGTCTAGAGAAGTTGCAGTTGTCCATTTGTCTTGCGTGATTTTGTGTGAAAATGGCTCACAATTTGGTGGTAGACATGAAATCGCGCAGAGCCGCAGGAGCGATGCAGATCTGAGTTTCGAGGAATGTTTGTGGCAGTGTCTATGAAGATGTATCCCTTGTACTTTCACGTAATCGAGGTACGGTACGACGTGATGCTACTTGCTGCTGTGCCTGTACACCGCACTTCTCATCTATAAAGAGGACACTCCCCTTGGAAAGTAAAGGTTGGAACGTTACTTGCACTCACAGTCTTCTCCTAAATTGCCATATTTCCACAGAAAACACACTTTTCCTATACCACAATGTTCGGATCAACAAACGCCTCAATGACATCCTCTTTGCAAGTCCCGACATCAGATGCAACGACGTCAAGTCCCCGTCGACCAAGTTTGAGTGCATTCAGATATCCCACAACTCCAGAGACGACAACACACACAGGTGAGATTCAGTCTTGGTTCGTCGTTTGCGACGCTTCTGATGTCNAAGCAGACTCCGCCTCGTCGACAGCGCAAATATCATACGCGTACAGAAGGCGTTATGCTTCGTACTTGGCCGCGTCCTTCGGCATAAGCTTCGAGGCGGCACTTGCAGACACAGATGCACAATTGGCACCGCGGAGACCTTCATACGTATCAGAGTCGGAAGTTAGTCGCAGAGAATGAGTTTGCAATCACAAGGATGGCGTTTAGGTCGAATGGGTGTTTCGGATCAGGAGTTCTGGTCATTTTGGCCAACCGTTTTGGCATCATCTTGTTTTAATGGCAGTTTCCATCTTCAGACCGGTTGCAATGTGACACGCCATGTTTCTTGTCAAAACAGTCGTAGGACATGACTGCCGCGCTTACTTGACATGAATACAGGCCTCAACAATTTACCATAGCCAATTGCTGTCAGACTTGAGAAGGATGTTCTTTCAAGAATCCTGACTGTGATGTAACCTCGGCAAAAGTTGCGGTCTGTGTGGCCTGATTTAGACGCGGAATCCTGACTCGCACCAATTTCCTCAATCAAATATCTCACAGAAAACCAAAGTGACCCGCTGTTCGCACGTTTTTGCTGTAATCGGCCTCAAGTGTCTCGCTGGAAGACGCGCTCTTACAGTGAAGTACACCAACACAACTTGTGGTGTCTCTAGACAACCCGTGGGCCAGCAGGCAGCTACGAAGCTCAGCTGTGCTCGACGCGAAGATGACCTCAACGGGTGAACAGAAGTCATCCCAGGCCTCAACACTGGGCGGAAAGGCCTCGCGAGATGAGAAACATTCTCAGAATTCGAAAGCCGACAACAAGCAGCAACTCGCGAAGCAAAACAAGTCCAACGGCAAAGTACTGACACCATGGGTCTACGATCTCGGATTGGGGACCTTCAATCTTGCTCTGGATGTATTCTTCAGGGAAATCTATCCGCGAAACACTTTCAGAATTCCCAAAAAGGGCCCAGTCATTATCGTTGGCGCACCACATGCCAACCAGTTCGCTGACTCCATCATCCTTATGCGACTGTTGAAGCAGCATGTAGGACGTCGCATGTCTTTCCTGGTGGCCGAGAAGTCGATGAAAGAACCTTACATTGGTGCTATGGCTGGAAAGATGGGCTCTTTGCCGGTGACCAGAGCTATGGATCATGTCAAACCTGGCCAAGGCTATATCTGTCTACCGGATCCTGAGAACGACCCAACCCTAGTTCGCGGTGTGGGAACCAATTTCCTCAACGGTCAGTATATGCACGGTGGCAGCATCATCATGCCCAAGCGACCAGGGTCGAAGGCAGCACCTGAGAGTCAGTACATCGAGGAAGTTTTGGGCCCAAGAGAGTTCCGTTTACGCGAGGCTTTCAAGACTGAGGACGCAATTCTTCAGCTCACTGGCGAGAGCAAAGCTCCTGATGGAAGCAAGATCAAGGGCACGAAATTCAAGGTCGCTCCTCACATTGACCAAAACCGCATGTTCGACGCCGTCTACCGCGAACTTTCCAAGGGCGCCTGTGTCGGAATCTTCCCAGAAGGTGGATCTCACGACAGAAGCGATTTGCTACCTTTGAAAGCTGGTGTCGCTATAATGGCTTTGGGATGTTTGGCTCGTGACCCGGATTGCGGACTTACTATCATTCCAGCGGGCATGAACTACTTCCACGCTCACAAGTTCCGCTCGCGAGCAGTCATCGAGTTCGGTAACCCCATTGACGTCCACCCTGATCAAGTTGAGGCGTTCAAAGCTGGAGGCTCCGAGAAGCGCGATGCCATTGGATCACTGCTGGAAACCATCTACGAAGGTCTAGCAGCAGTGACGCAACCCAGTCCGGACCACGAAACATTACAACTTATCCAGGCTACGCGTCGTCTGTACAACCCTCCTGGTCGCAAACTTCCTCTACCCGTAGTCATCGAGTTCAACAGACGTCTTCTTAAGGGCTACACCAAGTACAAGGATGATCCACGTGTAGGAAAGCTGAAGAAGGCTGTGGTTGATTACAACCGTCATCTTCGCGCACTTGGTATCAAAGACCACCAGGTCGAATGGGGTGATGCTTCTGCGCGTCCTTGGTGGTGGTGCCTGGCTACACTGCTGTACCGCCTGGGAGAACTGCTGCTCTTGAGTTTGGGCACACTGCCAGGTATCTTGATGTTCTGGCCAGTCTTTGTGACCTCGAAGATGATCTCTATCAAGAAGCAAAAGAAAGCGCTTGCTGGTTCGGTTGTCAAACTGCAAGGACACGACGTCATGGCTACTTGGAAGATTCTGGTCGCAATGGCTTTGGCACCTGCCTTGTACATCTACTACACGGCACTTGTTAGCTTCTGGCTCTACTACAACCGCGTTGGTGGCCAGTATACCCAGACTCTACCCTGGTACCTACATGCGCGCACCTACATCCCTGACTTTGTCCCTCTCTGGCAGTTCTCCATCTTCTTCTTCGCACTCATGGTTTCCGTATCCCTAGCCGCCCTTCGCATCGGCGAGATTGGCATGGACATCCTCAAATCACTTCCACCTCTCTTCGTTGCTCTGAACCCAGCTTCCTCGGCTTCGCTCACCCAACTCCGCGCTCACCGTAATGCTCTTGCCAAACAAGTACGCGAGACCACTGATGCCATTGGCCCCGACGTCTTCCCTGGAATGGTCGCACGTGGCATGGAACAATCCGAAGACGAACATGAAGGAGAAGCCTACCAATCGCAGATGAAGAGGAGTTCTCTAGCCGACAAGGCCGACGAGAGAAGCAGAAGTCGTGGACCTGGACCATTTTGGTGGCCTGGAGCTCTGACTCCTGGTAGCAGATCGACATCTTTCTCCATGGAGTCGCCTGCTCCCGAAAGAAGAGGAAGAGGTAGAAGCTTGCCTCAGCCGCAGGAAAGCGAGAATGATAAGGAAAAGGTTGATGAGTACATTGACTACAGTTACTAGCGATTTTGCACAGTCTTCGAATACATAATTTCTCAGTATCCCCAGTATATAACGAACAATCAAAGGATTTCAACTCCTGTGCCCATTCTCCATGCTTCCAGGAGAACACGGGCGATGTTTCTGCTCTGGACAAGCACATTGAGGAAATAAAAAGCGTGAAGAAATCCCCGAAAGCATTGCCGAAAAAGATAGACGGCTGCAGATACTCACACGTGGGCTATCGCAATAGTCCTAGTTCATTCTTCAAATGCCTACGAATGGCTGGGACACGGTAGGATGCATGATGAATGTGGTTGGGATAATATATTAACACCCACCTCACCCCTCTTTCAGGGTCAAGGCGGGATGGTCTAGACACCCACGCCATTATTCACCTCCCCCAAAACATAAGCTTCCTCTTCAAAATAGGTAAAAACAAGCACCAATCTGTATTCTGTTTAGCTTGAGCTCATTCGGAAGCCGGACAAAATACTTCAACATGCCCATCTCAGTATTTCTTAGCCACCCACAACCCATCAACGACGAGCAAAAAAATTTCACCGCAAAACTCTGTTCATGGCTCTCAGAGCGAGGATTTATGCCACGCACTCTCGGGATAACGGATTACAGCGACTCAGCACCACTGGAAGCAATCCGCGGCTTGATGTCCGAATGCAACGGCCTCATCTGTATCGCATTTCGTCGCACGCATATAGAGAAGGGAACGCGGTCAGTTCGCGTAGGCAGTCATTACAAAGACAAGCCCTTGAATGATCAATGGCTTACTTCTCCATGGGCGCAAATTGAGCCAGCGATGGCGTATCAGATTGGTCTTCCTATCTTGGTGTTGAGAGAGGCGGGTGTACTTGATGATGGTGTGTTGGAGAAGGGGATTGTTGGGCTTTACATGCCGGAGTTTGATCTGGGGGCTATGGATGATAAGCATTATCTTGATTCGCAGGAGTGGGCGCAGTTGGGTACGCGATGGGAGAGGCATGTCAGGAATGTTGTTGACAATAAGAGTAGGCCGCCGAGACTGTATTGAGGTGTTCTAGCATCAAGTCGCTCGGGAGTCTACAGCGGAATTATAACATTCTGAGTTGCTGCTGAAAAACTCTGAGTATACACTTATCGCATGGCGACGCTGTGTGGGGGTATTTGTTGGCCGGCGACGCCACAAGACAGGGCATGCAGCCTTGATGCACTCTTTCACCGCTAGTAATCTCACATGCATCTGCCAGCAAGTCCTCTTCTTGAGCGCATTTCTAGGGTGTATCTACAAACTTCTTCGTTCTCACCGTCGTCTTCGGCCTGTCTCGGACCACGATTCTTGCACCAGAAACACTACCACACCTTCTCTCTTCTTGTGCAGTACAGGACAATGGTATACCCCTGGGTTCCCCTTCGTGACTGGAAACCATTCAGCATTGATGCTCTCGGCCTAGTGACTCTCCTGGGTTCAGAGGAAGTCAACGCGTCCATCGGTCGATTAGTTCCGAGTCGATGGTTTGAGTACATGCCTTTACTAGCGGGTTCTGTGATTGCAGGCGAAAGATTCAAAACCCAGATCCCCTCATTCCACCTCTACGACATCAGTAATGGCATCTACACCACTGATCTCTCTTTCTGGTTCACGAGATGGACGCTCGCCCAAAAGTTTACAAAAACTCGAAGCGTTGTTCATTGGGATATTGTCGAGAAATCGCACGCATGGTGGCTCTACCGTCTAATAGCATTCATCATCTCCTTCTGCTTTACTGGATTGCTCCTGGTCATGGCGATCCTGTCAGAGGACTGGTACGGTCTTGTGAATGCTGTTGCGATGATTGTCTCGATAGTCGTTCGGACGTATATCATTCAAGCCAATCGTGACGCTATTGACCTCGCTGTTGAGAAGACAAGATTGCACTCTGATCTCGACCCATCTACCCTTAAGCAGAGACATAATGAAGGAAGTGCAACTAGACGTGCCGGACCAGCTGAGAAGATGAAGTTGGATGATATTCCCTGGAAACAGAAACAAGCCAAGATCATGATAATTATGCCGGACTCCAAGGCGATAACGATGTTCGTACCTCAACGGCTGATCCTTTCAGTCTTAGTTCGAGATCCTGAGCCGGACACGACTTGGCTCTACCAGATATTCCGTTGGCTTGGCTGGATCGCTTTTGCCGTTCACATCGTTATCCTTGGTATGGTAAAACTGGCTAGTCAGATATACACCGTGGCATTGCTTGTCATTCCAACTGTACTCATCTGCTGGAAGGCCGGTTGTGATGATTCGGGATGGTTCTACAACTGGAAGGNNGGAGGCTCGGGAAGAGAATCACCGCCATCGTATTCCTGTCGAATTGGATCACGCCTAGAGGCGAGAGTGTCCGAATGGCCTGAAAATGTCGAGTTTGTGGAAGAAAATGGCATCTTGCGTCGGAGATCTCTCAAAGAGTCAAAGGGAGAATTCGAACGATCAAATAGACGTCAAGATCTTTACGCGTGGCTCAACCTGACAGATGAGGAAGAAGACAGTATGTCCAAGTGGGATCTGTTACCCCATGTTCGTAACCACGACGATACATGGTTTGTGGAGTACAACAAGAAGAAGACCTTGATCCGAGACTCGCTGCCAGACATGCGAGGCATTCAAGCAGGTGAAAACGAAGAAGCAACTTCTCACATTGAGAATCCATTGAAATCTAGGAGTCTGAAAAGGAGAAATACTGCAGCTGGCATAATTAAAATGACGTGACAGAATTACATGATGGTTGTTGGGGAGTTAGAAAGTACCTCAGAGCTTCCCAGTCACTCTCCTCGTTGCAGACCGATATCGGCCTTGCGAACAGCTAGTTGCGAGTTGTGATGGCCTCTCTCATATCCTTCAAACTCTTCCAAGTTGGTATACTTGAGAACGAGCGAAGCGATAGCTTCGTCGCCATCCAGCGTCTTGGAGGTCTGTTCTGGGCGATCAACGGCGCCCATGCTTTGGTGGTCGTCCAGGTCCTTAGTAACCCCTTTACTTCTGACCCAAGCGTACCGACGCTCCTTTGGTGGCGATTGGTCCATACGCCTTCTACGGGTATGCTCAAATAGCACGTCTGTCTCGTACTTGTCTAGCTCTCGGAGAATAATGAGGTAGTCCTTATTTGACTGTTGTTTTGTCAGCAACTATACATTCAGAAGAGAGTGGACCAAAAACTTACGCTATCCAACACCCAAGGCAATTGGTAATGTTCCAGGGTTTCCAAGTCAAGGTATTTTTGGTGGATCCTTGGGTATATCGGGGCTCTCGCCATCTCAGCAATCGCAGGTGCGTCAGGCAAGTTCGGTGAATCGGAGGCCACTATGACCTCGCCACTGCTGTGTCTGCGAGCCTCCTGATATGGCTCTCGCTTGTGCTTCTGCTTGGAAGTTCTTTCGCGTGTCGTCTCAGTTTCATCAGGAACGGGTAACAGTTGCATACTGAGATGCCATTCGGATTCAACGAGCAATTCCCAAAACTCGGGTAGAATGATCTGTCCTTCCGGCCCGAGTATCTGGTAGCGACCGTTCGCGATGTGAGACTGTATTGAGTCGGAGAGCTCAAGCTGTGCGGACACGGTTTTGATCCGTTTTGCCATCCCTTCCCATGTATTGACCAAGTGCCACGGAAAATCGAACTTTCGATCAACAAAGTCTTGAAAGCGCAGACGTCTTTTTGGGCCGTTCTTTCCCCCGGATGATTCAAGTGCCCTCAGTCGTGCTTCAAGCGTATTCGTTCTTGATGCTTCGCGCTGCAAGTCAATCTCCGCAATCCTTCCTTTCTCACATTCTGCCTCCAAGATTGTTTCTGTTGCTTGTGCTTTCCCGTTCGTGTCTTGTACGAACACCTCCAATTCTTGAGCTGTTCTGTTACTGTGTGAAGAGCTTGTATCGTAATCTCATCCCCATCTTCTAGCTCAGGTCTATCTCCAGTCTGACTCGCGGTTTCTGATTTCATGATGGACTCGTCTGAGCTGTGTCTGGTCAGAGAGACCGCTTCAGATTGAGAGACTGTATTGCGAACTGCTCCAGGTCTCTCATCAGCCGACCCTGATCTCGGAGTTGCAGACCCACTAACACTCAAATCTGACCGGCTCGTACTTGTCTCTGTCTCCGTCAAAACGATCAGATCGGGCTGCAGGTCTTCTACCGACCTGGCTACACTTGTCTCTGACCCTGCCGACCGATTTCCAAGGAGTCGCACGAGTCTGTTTGCAGACCTCGAGAGCGACGCTCGAAGAGATTTTTGGCCGAGCCGTTGGGTGGTTGCATCGCTCGAAGACGGCTCTTTAGTTTTGACCCTCTTGACCGGAAGTTGGATCCTGATTCTTCTTGGCCAGCGAGAGCGAAGACCTTTGTTCTTACCAGAAGACGACAGTATAACCCTGCTTCCTGATGACGACCGCCTGTCAAGAGGTGAAACTGGAATGGTTTTCAGCTGTGGTCTTTGTCTTTTTGCTAGTGCTTGAGAGGCTTTTTTCGTCTCCAGCAGTGCGATGCGCTGTTCAGACTCCTTCTGGCGCTTGACCAAGTCTAGGAGCTTTTGTTTTCCATCCTCAATTGCGTCTTGGTGGCCTGGGGACTCGTCTGTGATTATGTGTTGAGAAGACATGCCAGCGTTGCTGTGCTCGGGGTTAGTGAATTTGTCACGTTCGCTCTGACGGGAGGCACAAACCTCAAACGATAGATCACAGAGATTTGAAGTACATTCATGAGCATCAGAATATCCAATCTGAGTGACACCAGTTTCTGTCTCTGTAACTCAAAATTTTCCTCTCGAAGAAACCAGACAAGTTTCGCAGAAGATCTTACTTCCAGAGAACCATCGTCAAACTTCCTGATCTGTTTATCGAAAAATCGTCCAAGATTTGTGTATACGACCTGGCACTTAGTCATGGCATTGCGAACCGATTCTGCCGCGTTCGAGTCGATAATGGCTTTCACCTCGGCCTTTTGCAGCTCTTTTTGCACTGTGTTCAATATGTTGTTTGTAAATTCGATGTGTCCAATGAGTTCTGGTATCTCGTCGCCGGCGCTCGTTGCCGCTTCACCAATCTTGTAGAGTGTGGCACAAATCTGAATGCCGACACCAACGATCCCAACGATGCCGCTGGCGAGATCCATACTGAGCCATTGAGGTAGTCGTGTCGTTGAATTTGTTAAGTTTCAAGGACAGCAGGATCCTGTGAGCTATATACTGGACATATATTGGAGGCGGAGACCATGCGAGGCTGGTCACATTTATGTAGCTAAATCCTTTTGGGAGAATGGTGGCGACCATCCAGACAATCCTTTGAGGCTAGCAGGAAGCCGGATGCACAAAGTTCGAGTGGTGATGTGCGATAACGCAAGCCAAATTAGCCTGACCAGCCTCACTGTCGTCTGGCGCACGGTTGCGCAAGCGTCGATTGGCCAGTCAGTCAGTGCGGTATGCCAGACATGGGAACCATCGCAAGATTCACCGCAGTGAAAACCGCAAGGATTTTCAGCTTTCAGCTACAAGCTGTGCAATCCATCAAGATACGGTCAGCCCTGAGACGAAGTAAAGTGACCGAGCTACCAGCCACGCGCTGCGCCGTTCACTCGGCTGTGCAGTGGCTGGCTACAAAGCATCCATGTCGTAAGAGATATATAAGGTTCGCAAACCGATCAAAAGCACTGTTTCAGGAAAGCGTGGTCAATGAAGAAGCTGCTTTAAGAGTGTCATCGACAAACAAAAGGTGTTATGCAATCCACCCCAGGCTCAACTGGAACGCACAGTGTGTGAAGCCCGCCAAGGGAAGTATGGATGACTAAGCAGTACTTCACCAAGCCCTTTCCTCCAGACCATCATACATCACATACGACTTTCTCGAACGTCTATCACTGCTCTTGCTCGATTCTATCATCTTCTCACGTCAGGTCCGGACAGTGGCTATATGGAAGGAATGCATCCTCTCAATGGAGTGCCATAACACATATCTGCCATCGACACCTTTGGAGAATGTCCAGAATCGATTCGACCTGTCAATCTATTAACCCTGCATCGTCTTCTCTAGACTGGACCTTGGCTATTGCAATTGAACCCATTTAAATTAAAGACCCGTCTCACGGCGTCCGCCACAGACCCACCACTGCAAAAGACGGACTGGTTGAAGGTAAACGTAGTGCCGCCTCCTTGAGGGTCCTGGCAACCAAAATTCGTGACGGCAAGACAACCGCCCTCGCCTTGCAAGACGTCCTGGAAATTTTGACCATTGACGGTCGCGTCGCAACCACCTTCGATGCCGCTGAGATTCACGGTCCTTTCAATGAGTGAGAATGTAGCCTTCAATGAATTGAGAGTTGTCCACTTACCAGGCGAAAAGAGAACGTCATTTGTCGCTTTGCAGAAGTCAGCTCGGACAAATACAGGACCGATTGCTGCTGCAAGGAGGACAAGTGATTTGAACATCGTGAGTGGATCTTGTGTCTGAGCTATGATTGCTGATTGACAAGGTGATCTAGGAGTGCGATGACAGACTCTTTGATGGTGGTGACTCTTAGTCTATATACCGTTGGGTCTCTGTTCTAGTTGAGCTGCCATAGAAAGAACATCTCCATGTTGCTCGCATACTATCTGGGCAACCAACATTACCGGTCAGTGTACTCGCGTATGTTCTTGAATTGCCAAGTCGCGCAGTCGCAGTCTCTTCAAAAACTTCTACAACTCCAACATATGATTGAGGCAGAGCCCTGAGTCCTGAAATATGTTCCAGTCAATACGCGAGTCTTTATTGCACAAAACTCGGGTGTTGGTAGCTCTTTATTCGTTGATATGTTTGGCATGTCAGCATAATATGGCACGTAGTACAAACCGTCACGAACCTGAGGCCCACGCGAGGTTGTGATTAGCTGCGTTGGAGGAGGACAAGCTCTTTTGTGTTGCCTTGCCAAGAAGTCCACTGTATCAACCTCCAACTAGGTAGTACCCTGAGCTAAATCCACATCTGTATACGCGGCGGGATCGCGTACAGAGGACGACGACGGTTTCTTGCCACTGCGATCAGAATCTACATATAGTACGACTTGCCTTCTCCTTGGCCGTCAACACAACTCGAAACATCCATCATAATCCATCTTCCGCTCCAGCCCAAACAAACACGAAATGAATTTCAAAACACTTTCCATCCTTCTCGCCATCTTCGGCATCGCTTCCCAGCGCAGCGTCCTCGCCATCCCCGCCGTATCAACCATGACAATGTACAACAACCACTCCGCCACCAAAACAACCACCATGACCGCCTCCATCTCGACCGACAGCTCGACCACAACTTCCACACCAAGTACCGATACCACAAGCTTAAGCTCCGTCTTCACCGTCGATCTTGCGACCATGAGTTCCAGCGACATCATGTCTGTATACAGCAGCGCTACTTCTAGCGTTATGGATGACATGATGAGTTCAATGAGCACGGTCATGTCTTCTGCTATGGGGAAGTGCAGTGATTACCTGACATATGCGGATTATTATGTCAATGTTAATGCTGCATCGGCTACTGGTAAGACTAGTGGCAAGACCAGTGGCAAGACCAGTGGCAAGACCAGTGGCAAGACGACAAAGTCTAAGGCTACGACGACTGTAAAGTCGTCTTCGGCAAAAATTACTTCGGCAAAGACCAGTCAAGCTGCCGAAACGGCTGCTGCCACCAGTTCTTAGGCTCGGCGACAACGAGCACATGCTGAGGAGGAGAGTGTTCATGGGCAGAAACACATCACCTCGATCACAAGATTCAGGAGCTTGAGATAGCTAGTTTGGAATGAGTTGATCAGCTATAACATCGTATCCTGACTCGAGTCATATGTAGAGAATGTTCAGAAGCCCATTGTGAATTGTCTTTTGGCATCCAGCTCTTTCGTAACTTGACGCAAAACAAAGAATGCAAGTTCGCCCCAGGGTGACTTCATGGAAGCAGCTTCCTCTTCATCTGCATTATTACCCTCTATGGCTTCGAACATATCTTCGCTCGAGGGCTCCTCGTAGTGGAAGTCATCGTAGGCCCCATCGTTGAAGGACAGCTTTAGACCACCGGTAGAATACAAGCGAGGTGCTGCAGATCGAAATGTCGAGAGGAAAGTGCTGAATGCCATGTTCTAATGTGGTGCGAGCAGTTGAGGTATGTTAGCTTGAAGTTCTGATACAATAGATGGATGGTATGTGGTCAGTCTGTCATTCGAATGAATTTCTAGACATGTCGGTCGCTTCCCTGCAGTGAGTCACGATCAATTCTAACATCAACTGGGGGAAGGACGAGTCACTACGCGTACGTGAGAGCTGTCATTTCACAAATGGTCTGTTACATATTCACACCTTATCTTGGAATCACCGATCAGCTTTTGCGCCACGGGGGAACAGGCTGCACGCTCAAGCAAGAATAACGATTTGGACGCCTGATACTTATCAAAACACGCCGCCAATCATGCGCTGTCCATCATGCTATTGTAATCGCCATCTTACTCGCTCAGTCCTGTCTGTGTTGACCTGCAGTAGGCAGAGGAACCGTCGCGTCATCATCGCTTTCGTCTACATTTCCAATCCAGTTGCAGTCACAACTAGAGCTGCTCTTTTCACTACGCTGTCTGCAGATGTCACAAGGTAGGTAGATTGGAATGCAAGTTGCGAATTCATTCCAAATTCCGCTGTGTAAATCACTTGAAATTACGTCTGGCATCGTGTCAGAAAGGCACGTCAAAAGTCAAGCATTAACCAGTCCAGTCTGCAATGAGTGATGCCGATCCAGATACAACACGAGTCGATCTTCTTGCCTTTCTTTTGCACGCATATGTGTCGTCGTTCGTTTGTGTGATCAAAGAGATGACAACACAGCTTCCATATTCACTAGCCCCAACACATTTCCAGTCTCGCTGTTCATGCAGTCACATCTCCCATCGCTCCTTCTTATTTCCTTGATCTCGCTCTTTATTTCTCTAACACATCAACCAACCGTCTCATCATGGAAATGGAGATGAATACGGATGTAGATGACGCTTCAGTCAGCATGGCAAACTCGCCCACACAAGGTCACAACAGCATGTTCCCTTTTCAATTATCAAGTACTAACACATAACAAGATTCGGCCTTCTTGCGTCTGCCACTTGAGATCCGCCACAAAGTCTACAACTACTTCATTCACCTCAAAGGCACCAAAACCATGACTATGGAAGTCCTTCTTGACCCAGCCAGCGGCCTCGATCCTGTGACCAACTTGATCGGTATCTCTCAGCAGATCCGCTATGAAGTTCAAGACTTGATTACCGCCGTGACTACATTCCACATCAAGGCCGGCGTGTTCGAAGACCTCACACTCAAGTCTTATGCCACCGCTCTCAAGATCAGCAGAATCGCTAATGAGATAGAGGAAGCAATCTGTGGCTCGGGCACACCCGGCAGAGGAGAGTATAGAGAGATACCTGCTCAGCAGATCAAGGATACTACCAAGGACGACATGGAAGTGCCGCACCGACTCAAGTTCTGGAGAGTTCGCATCTCTGTTCTTAGCATCTGTGGAACGGTCCAAGTCATCGTTGACATCGACTTCAGAAAGAGCGAAGTCCACATCTCCAAACCTGATCCCGTTCAAGGCGCCATGCGTGGGCGGGAACATGCTCGTTTGCTCAAACACGCTCTCACTAAGATGATGCGGGAGTTTATCAAGGAGGATGGGTTCAGCGGGGTCACTGTACAAGACGTATCTCGGTTCTTGGGACAAATTGTCATACCCGACCCCAAGGGCTACTCAGGCGATTACCACTCCGGTTTCTGGACATCACAGGAGCTGTTCGCTGAGCTCGAAGATCTTCAAGACAATAAGTCAGAGGAGGATACAGCTTGCGCTTTGACCTTGCGCGAGAGTGCCCTGGCTTTTCGACCTCTCTTTGACCTGGTGAGAAATGGTCTGGAACGTGTGAAACACGGCTTGGGTGCATGGTTGCCTGTGTTTCCATCTCCTTACCAACAAACGATGACCATGGATGGTGATGGAGAACAAGCAGAGGAATAACAAGAGATGTGATTGGAGGCAAACAGCCATTATGAGAACTCTCCAATGGAGTTGGCTACATGTAAGACAGAATATTGCTCAATGCCGGAGTTCACCACACATTTCATGATGCACCCTCAAAGACCGTTTAGGCAACAGGATTGCTGTCTCAGTGTTGCAGATTATGTCCTCACTACTCCTGCAGTTTTCTTTGTTGGTGGGTTGAAGCTGCGAGGAGCTTCCGTTTGTCATCCTCTCCACACCCTCTCTACTCATATATCCTTTCCCTTTCTTGATGCCTTCCTTTCCTCGTTCAAAGATTCATCGATGACCACAAGTATGAATCCTCAAGGCGATACCTCTACAGCCACAGGTGCTCCCGACCGGGTGGACGATGTCAAGAACGATGTCAAGATGCAAGGTATTCCCTATACACCACCCACATCTAGTCTAGATACTGACTACATCTCAGATCCCGCCAAACCTTCTGATCCCATCGATCCCGCCGGCCCTGATTTCCTCCATCTCGCCGTCGAAAAGCGCAACAAGATCTACCATCAACTCCTCGACCCCAAGGGTACCAAGACTCTGAGCATTGAGCCTCCAAAGTCCATCAAGGCCATCAACAAACTTCTCAATATCTCGCCACAAGTCAACTCCGAAGTCACCGCTCTGATCGCTTCCGAGACCAAGGTTCGTGTCCAAGCTGGTCTCTACTACGACCTGAAGCTTGAACCTCACACTGTCGCAATTCCCAGCAAGTCCACGAAGAAGAAGAGCAAGAAGAACAAGAAGCAGGATATAACCACCGCCGAACTCTCCGATGAGCTCAAATTCTGGAAGATGGACATCATTGTCTTCACCGCCGAAGGTATCATCAGAGTCAAGGCAGAGATGGACTTCAAGGACAAGACTGTCAAGGTCAGCCTCCCTGATTTTGAGGATAGTATGGGCATGTTCAGCTCCAATTACTGCGACTATCTCTTTGGAGACTTTGAAGATGCATTCCTCAAGCCCATGAAGACCTTTACCGACAAGGATGGCTTTGACGGCTTCGTGGTCAAAGATGTTTCTGACTTGCTGCATAAGATTGAGATGCCTTGTCCCAAGTACTTCTGGGATGGTGACGAGTTGTTCGGTGAGGATGATGAGGAGTGGGATGAGGAAGATGAGTGGGATGACTATGATGATTATGATGACTATGGGGATGAGGGAGAGGGTGAAGGCTACGACGGCTTCGGCGAGGAGGACGAGGACGAGGACGAGTACAGTGATGAGGAAGACTACTCTGAAGAGGTCGGAGATGGAGATGAGAAAGCCAGTGAGGATGACGATGGACAGCTTCTCAAGCCTGGTGGCAAGGTTGAAGTCAGGGCTGAAGACGCTAAAGCTGAGGACATCAAGACTGAGGAAATCAAGGCTGAGGTTGCCAAGACCGAGGACATCAAGGCTGATGAGGTCAAGGATGGCGAGAAGATCGAGGATGAAGTATCTGTCACTGCCGGTACTTAGAGAGTGGAATCTGGCGTCAAAGCTGGAAGGCTTCCTGAGAAGGAAGTGACGGCCAACAATCTATTACATCACAATCGATTGGCTGAGACTTTGCCCTTCTGACTTGCGCTTTCCTGCGAGATTCCCTCCTCCATTTTCTCTCCCTCCACGCTCAATTCTGCACATGCCTCCGTCTTCAATCTGCTATCTTCACGCTTCGCTGAACGCTTCCGTCTCTTCTTTCGATACGCAGCATACACACCTCTCTTCACTCTCGGCCTCGACAATTTCGTCTCATCGCCGCAAGCGCTTTACAAACATGGCCCTTCAATACGATGACTCTTCGTCGGATATCGCCCGCACCACAGACATGGATCCTCGTTCCAACGCTTCGGCAACAACTACCCCTTCTACCAGTATGCCCGTACCACGCAATCAAGGTCAAAGTATTCGAGTCCTCTCCGCTCTGTGACTCGACGCTGATGATTGCCTAGATTCTCCTTTCTTTCGCTTGCCGCTCGAACTCCGTTTCATGGTTTATGACTACGTCTTCGACGATAGAATTGAGAGGAGAGACGAGATCAGACCGCACTCAGCCCTCGACCCTCTTGTTTGTCTCTNNCTTCACACTTCTCAGCAAACCCGTGTCGAAATCCAAGCACTGGTTGCCGAGAGTAGACTCCAAATCTGTGGTTATGCATTCTCGGACCGAATGGCTCTACATCCGGGGCGTTCAGGTCATATTACTCACAGGACAAGAGAGGTTGGTGAGAAGACACTGGTACCTTGGATTTGGTGGTACACTTCCGCCGATTCACCATTGACGCTCAGATTCTGGAGAGTCCTACTGTTTTTCTATATAGGGGACATCCGGGGCACTGTCATTGCCGACATCGATCTGAGGAGAAAGATTGTACGTATCTTGGGCAACAGAAAAACAGAGTTGGTACAAGGTCCCAAAGGCTGCGAACATTATGCATGGGCAATGGAGCCGTTGTGTCATCTTGATTACCCTCTTCACGACTTCCAAGAGCCTTTGACCGCAGTAATGCAAGCAGCGGTGGACAAGGAAGAAGTTGGTGGTTACACACTTGGAGACATAAGGCACCTACTAAAACAAGCGAAGATGCCTGGTCTGGAATCCATCCGCAGATGGGAAGCTCTGTGCCCTAGTCAATTCTGACGATAATGAACTGAAAGGGAAGAAAGATACACACCTGAGGTATCAGGAAGAGATCAAGGATGAGTTGTGGTACAGCTGTACACATGTCCATTTTACGATCAGGGCATTCGCTCTGCATAAATAGCATAGCATGGATAGCTTCGGAACGGCTACCAGTATTTACCTCCAAGCTCTCTTCTCACTCTTCGCTTGAAGAAAGGAATACGAAGTATTCATCTATCTCTTGCACGACTCGCCAGATCGTGCCAGCCCTGACAACTGTGGACACATTGATCACGTTGCTCGGTCCAGGCTTTCTCGGCATCTTGATCAAGGAATCATGTCTCACCAAGCAGGCGAGAACGTTCTTGTAGATCTCCAGATGCGGTATGCGTTGATGTGATCGACAGGAACGTCCGTTGACCCGCCACTCATATGCCTCGCATGCATATTCCCCGGCACTTCGATAAGACCAGGATGAGCACATCTTTGCAAAGCCGGCATTCCTGCAGCGCGAGTAAGAGACAATAAATTTGAACAGAAGAAAAAGCATCAAAGCAGGCAGTATAAAGATATTGGTATTTGCATCTGCTTCTTCATGAAGGACCAGACATTCTATCTAATTACATAAGTTGTACCGCCTTCAAGAAACAGCAATCAAGAAAGCACATCTCAAACCAGTTGAGACATATTCCTCCATGATATACTTTTTCCTCCAAACACTGCAAGCAGTGAACTACACCACCTCCATTAAATCCTCCACAGAAAAAGAAGTTCTCTCTCTAGAATAGAGAAGAAGAACAAGAAGAAGAAAAAATTTGTTCCCATCCAAAAGGGCATCCAAGGCATCAATCCCTGATAAATTTTTGTTGTCGTGCGCGATTGTCTCTTGCACAAAGAAAAGCATTTGCTCTCACGTTTCTCCACTCGTCTCTTTCGGAAGCATCGAGAAACAGAGGTGGAAAAGGCAAGAAAAGCAGAAGGAGAAAAAGAGATAGCCTTCTTTAAACAGAAGGAGTGGCCTCGGCGGCAACCTCGACAGTAACGGTTCTGCGAACCTTTCTGCGCTTCTTGCAGGCAGAAGCTGTGGAAGTGGCTGCAGCCTTTGTAGTGCTGGTGGTGACTTTGGCAGCGGTGGTGGCAGTGGCTCCAGTCGACGCGAGCAGACACTTGCACGATTTAGTGATTTGGTCGGCGCTGACTCCGGGGATGGCTGAGCGTGTGCGAGGNACTGTTTGATACATTGTTAGTATATGCGATTTGGTAGAGAGGAGAGTAGGGGGAAAAGGGAAAGCTTACATCAAGCCCCACCATTTACAGTAGGATTGGAAGTTTCTGGGTGCTTCATTCTTGATCAGGTTGATGTCTGTGGCGGCGCAGGTGTTTGAGCCGGTGGAGGGCACGGATGTGGGGTTTGCTTGTTTGTTCCACTGGGCCAGGAGACATGAGCATGCTCCGGTCAATTTGGCGGCAGTCAATGTGGGCAGAGGAGATGAATCGCGAGGTNNCTGAATTCGTTGTTAGTGGTGTTTTTCAGGGAATGGTGAAACAGAAGACACATACTGAGCATTGAACATCTGGCAGAACACATTGTAGTGGTTGATGCGGTCCTTGACGGCTTGCATGTCTGACTTCCAGCATGTAGCGCGGGTCTCGAGGTTGACAAAGGTGTCGGCGGTATCGAGGGCAGAGACATCAATGACCGAGCCATATACCGAAGAGGCTGCCAGAGCGACAAAGGTGAGTGCTGAAAACTTCATCTTGTGTTGTGGTTGTATCCTGATATCCTGATCAAGATGGGTGTATTTCTTTTATCCTTCCTGAAGGTTTGTTTGAGTTTCTTTGTGTTGGTTGTATGAAGAGCTTAGATGTTTTTGGATGTGGATGAGAAGGGAAAAGATAGTAGAGGTGAGTTGGTGGCACTTGTTATATAGCAATCTCTCTCGATACGGCCCAGGGAATAAAAGAGGCTTGGGTCGTTGTGACCGTTGAGGCCGTTCGGCGCATGTTGCCCTGCAGTTGTGTCCCTCAGCCATCTTGGTTTCTGCTTGCCTATATTGAACGTCTGTTGATACGAGGTGGAAGCCTAGAAGTGAGTAACTCGATCGGTCTTGCGGGAAAAGCTGTGGCAGATGATTATCACCTTCCTGTATTGGTTCGTTAAGCAACACGAGTGCCTACCTTTTGAATTGGATACCGAAAGAACCTTTTGCATCAAGATTAAAGGACATGGATTACCACGACGGTTATACAAAAAAGCCGTTGTCTGCCAACGGGACCATCTTATGAGTATTGCCAAGACCCAGCGACACCACGCAGTGCCAGCCCGCACCGTTAGCATCAACCACCGAGACAACAGTATACAACTCGCCAGAAAGAGGCGAATACTTTATCAAAGACGTTGCCTTGCAGTGGCGGGCATAACCTCTTGAATCATGATGCCGATTTTGCCAGTTTGAGTTGCAAGGAGAGCTTGTTGATTGTGATAGGCGTGCAGAGGCAGAAACCCGTTCGTACGGCAGTCGGGGAGAAGGGGGCAGAGAACTTCGTGTTGTTCATCTCCTTTTTCCGAACTCAAAGCCAAGACGAACGTTCTCAAGTGATGTTTTCTTGGATGTTGGGCAGGTCGGATTTAGCACGGCAACCAATGCGATGATGGTGATGTGGTCGATTTTAAAGTGTCGATGACTTGCGACGACTTTGGCCTGAGTGGAGCTGCAAAATTCTTCAAGTGCTCTATTATTGTGGAGCTTACGGCATCGTATAGTATACTGACCTTGTTTCGAGAAAGCTCCTCTGAGACAGCTTTGATATGGATCTAGTCAGCAATGAAGACAAGGTACGCAAGGATGTGATGTCGCAAACCCCACGAGGGAGGAAGGGTGGCTGGGAAACGGGTCTCGGATGGCTGGGGGATGGCTTCGAATGACATCGCTCACCATCTGGTGTTCTCAATGCTTGAGCTGTCTGTTGAGAACACTGGAGATGGAGATGTCAGGGTTGTCCCCTCGGCTAGCATCAAAATGAGCATCGACGAGATATCTCTACCACACAGATGGTTTCACAACTTGGTATATTTGCAGAGTTATCTCTGATATGAAATACGAGATACTTGAGGTTTACAAATACTCACAACCGATATTGTGGCTGCTACATCAAGTTTCGTGATTTCGATGCAGCTTACCAGAATCTTCATTCACATATGTGCATCACAACACCGGAAACTTGGGACCAGGAAGAGAAACACAAAGTCGAAATTCAAGGCAAAGAACCAAAGTACAATGTTTTAATTGCTACATATCGAAAGGATGACATTTTGTCGAAAGAAAAAGTCCGCGTACATCTGCAACAACAAGTCAGTAGAACACAAGGGAGCAGGAGCCACACTTTTTGAGGCTCAAATACCTAGCCACCACTGCCACCGGGTCAATGCGCCGCGTAGACGACATGCCTTGATTGCTTTGAGGACTTTAGCTGGACTTGGACAAAGTCACAAGTATACCTTTACCTACAAGTCGGACGAAGAGTATTCACGACTGAATGCAACAAGGACGCACCGCAAGGATGGAGGAACGTTGGAGTCAGTCAAACAATCAGACAACCGGCCACAATACCGCGAGTCGATAAGACACATGAACAACACAAGACAAGAAGAAGGGGAGCACCAGAACAGACATCACATTGGCAAAGGCAAGTAAGGTTTGATGAAAATAGGAAACTAGGATTATTTTCGAGGAGCTATGTATATTACAGGACTGCTGTGAACCCCTAGCGCTGAAAGGAACATCATAATCGTGAAAGAGGTCGTGAAAAGACGATCATCTCAAAGTCAAAGAAGTGGTGGTATCATTGAGAACAAGTGGGCGAGACGCTTAGTCCATCATACCCTTCTTGCCGTCGTGGTCGGAGTCCTTCATGGGGTTGAGCTTGTCCATGAGAGAGGGCTTACCAGTCTTGGAGTTGACCTCGGACTCGCGACCGTAGCCAGCACCAGTGGTACCAGTGGTGGAGTGGGAGTGGGAACCGTGCTTGAGGTCCTGCTCACCCTCGCGGACGCGCTCACCGAGGGTCTCGCGACCGGTGGTGTTAGTGCCGGTGAGGCCGGAGCCGGTGTGGGAAGAGCCGGTCAGACCAGCGCCAGTAAGACCGGTGCCGGTGTGGGAGCTGTGGGTGCCGGTGTGGGCACCACCAACAGTGCGGGGCTCACCCTCGAAGCCATCGTAACGCTCCTCACGGCCAGTCAGGACACCACCCTGCTTTCTGAAGTCGGCCATGGAGACGGCAGGAAGAGCAGAGGCGCTGTGGTGCTGGGCGGCGTTGTGGTGAACCTCGTGGATGGGGACGGTGGTGTGGACAACGTGAGGCTCGATGGTCTCCTTGTTGACGACGGGCTGGATGGTCTCGTGGACGTGGTGGTGGATGTGCTCACCGCCGATGGTAGGGGCAATGGACTTGGAGTGGACAGCCTCAACCTCGGTACGCTGGTCTCTAAACTGAGCAGCCTCGGCGGCGAGACGCTCCTTGACCTGAGAGTCGTTGCCGTGCTCGAACGAGCGGTGCTCGACGGCGGCAAGGTTGTGGTGGTGCTGCTCGGGGAGAACCTCACGGTCCTTGATGGGCTGGATCGAGGTGTGGTAATGGTCCTGGTGAACCTCCTTGTCGATGGCAGTCTGGATCTGCTCGTGCTGCTGGAGCTGATGGCTCTCGTGGGTGACAGCGGGAGCGACCTTCTCGTGGACAGTGGTGTCGTGGTGTCCGGACTTGGACNNCTGAGGAGGATGTGTGAGCAAACATTCATGGAAATCCTGGAAGCGGCAGTGGAATGCTTACATGAATTCCTTAACGGCGGCCTTGGCTGAGTCCATTGTGATTGATGTGAAGTGAGTTGATGGGGAAAGGTTGTAGTGAAGATGGGATGGAGTTATTTGGATGGAAGATGTGTTGATGAGAAGAAGAAGAGGATAGAGACGCGTCGACGTCTCTTTTTGTAAGGTTGAGGAGTGAAGGAGCTCTCGGCTGTGTTGACATCATCCGTGTCGTTTTGCAAGGCAGTAACCAAAAGTGACGATTAGGCTAGCCTGCCCTGCTCCAGCAGCTCGCTGCTCACTTCCACAACGGTGGCTAAAACGACAGGGAGCCACAGCATGTGATCATGCTGGCGTAGGCCTCGTACGTACCGTTGGCTCAGAAGCCACAGTGTGGAGTGGGTTCCTCACGAAAGCGATTGGTGATCTCATAGGTAGCTGTCATGTCTTGACTCTCAGACCCGTTCTTGCACCGGCCTCTTCCAACACTTGGTCCAAAGCACACCGAAACCTCCCTACACGCCTGCGACCCGGAGCAGCCGAACCACACCAGAGTCGATTTGGTTTACCTCGTGGCGGTGCGACCCCGCTATATCCCGCGGATGGCTAGAGGACAATCGATGGGCATGGATGGACTCGCAGCGTAGGGCTGCATAACATGACGCTGGAGCACCGACGTTGAGCTACGTTGTGGCTAGTGCATACAATACTCGTGGTACACTGCACAAATCCTGCGCTGATTACTGCATTTCCCAAGTGTTGCAGAGTCTTACAAGGTCAGTCCCTCGGATGCTCGAGGAAATCGTGCAGTGGTTTGAGCAAAGCATAATCTCATACGTATACATTTTTAGGGGCCTTCAAACAGCCCCTCCAGCTTCTGGGTCTTGATCGACGCGCCCATTCATGCAATGATCGACCATGAAAGCCAATAGTTTNNAATTGCGACGTCTTCTGTCTAGAACACGCCCGTTCGCATTGAGAGCATTTCCTTGATTGCGCTGCTNCGCTTTGGCAAGCACAATCAACCCGTATCGACGCATTCAGCACACGCTCGCTGCAAGACACCATCCATTGGCTGCATCTGCCACCGAATCCTCTCNTGAACCAGACGCAAAGCTCGGATCGTGATTGCGTATCAGCATCGAAGCTTTGACGGCCCGTGAATTAAGAACCGCTGGAAAATGCACCAGGCGCGCAAATCATCGATCCTCAAAGCAAGATTGGCGGAAGAGGTGAAAGCACGGGGCTCATGTTTTCGCGAGTGGTTGCGAGTGCCCCGCAATTTGCAATGTTTCGACGTCACACAGCATCATCGAGACAGAGCTCCAAAATTTTGGAGCTTTCGAAAGTTCAACAGCTTTCCTGCATGAGGGAATACTGAACGTTTAACAACACGCGTATCCCCGGGTGATGGTCGCACGATGGAGGGGATGCAGGGCTTGAGCTCTCGGACGAGGAAAAAAGGCGTCTGTGCAACAGGAACCAGGGCTGCAGCAGGCGTCTAGATTGTTGTCAGGGCTCGTGGAAGAGCTCCAGATAGCTCCAGAAAGGACTCGATTGTGTCATAAGAACGTAGTTGCATTAGGGGCAGACAGAAGGAGTGCACAAAACACACCATCGTAGCCGACGATGGCACGGGCAGCGACGGGCGGGTTAGCGCGTGGCGTGAGTTCCTCTATTATTGAGAAAGGCATAATATGACGTTGGGCGAAACACACTCGTACGGCAGTGACATCGCCATCCGCCAGCATCCTACAGCGCAGCACCTTACGCAGCCGCCAGCCATATTGATCCCATTCTCCCTTGACCCTCTAGTTGGCCAGTCGCTCCCCCGCACGCCTCGCGATAACCGCCTGTCAAAGCAATGCCGATTCGTGAGAAGATCAAGAGCTTGTTGCACAGGCACGATGATGAGACAACTCCTCCAAGCAGCCCCAGTCGCAAGTCTCGCTATGAGGACTCGCAGCAAGGAGTGAGTCCTCAGCAGGGCCAGAGGCCAATTTCAGGCATGGGTACGAGCTCTCGTGAATTTGTGATGGAAATTGGACAGAGACGGCTGACTTTTGGTGNNACAGATCAGCCTTCGCAAGCGTCGCCTGCAAGATCGCGATCCAAGCTGCGAAGGTCGCTTGATCGCAAGTCTGCCCCTGCCGCAGACGACTCAATTGCCAGAAGAAGTCTCGACAGCAAGCGCAAGAGTCTTGATCAGCGCGCAATTAATGCTGGCGAGGCACCACAAGTCCCTGCAGTTCCCAGCACTTACAGAGACGAGGCAATCGCCCGTCCGAGAGCCTCGCAGGATGCCGAAACCATGGCAGCCAAGGAGAAAGCTCGCAGAAGTTCGAATGTGATCAATTTCAATCACAACAACACTGCCTCTCAACCACTTTCTGGCAAATCTGATAGGTATTCAGAAGACGTTGCTGATTGGAATATCATGAATGCTGAGAAGCCCAGTCCCACTCACGCACCAGCACCGCTCAATGTCATGAAGTCGTCTACCAACAGGTCGCGACAGTCTTCAGCCTCTTCGTACTCTACAGCTCCCACGCCCGGAATTGGTCAGGCTGTTTCGCGAAAGGCTGTCGGCTCCGAGACTGTTAACGATGTCAATGGCAGAAGGGGCAGTGTCGCAAGTACCAAGCAGAGATCGCGCCTTAGCATGGACAAGCCTCTACCCGCTCCACCAAAGCAAACTGCTCTGAGCGACGACCCAGCTTTCGGGCAGTTCCTTCCCAGAGACCACAACTACCTTGTCAAGGATGCTCCTGCTGCTCCTGTGCTTGAAGGCGTTGTTGATCTCAAGAACACGATTGACACTGATGTGACCGAAACTTGGGCTCNNCCGGTAAGTTCGAGGTCAATTCTCCAAACGAATGACATTCACTGACTCTCCGCAGCTGTTGTGCACGAGACTGTCATGCCAGAGGTCCACCACATCCGCGAAGAAGTCATCACTCGCGAAATCCACAACCACGACGTCTACCACCGCATTCTTCCCATCATTGACATCGAAGTCCTCCCAGCAAGACACTTTGTACCCACCGGAAATGGCGACGAACTGATGGAAATCTCTGCAGACGAGATTCCTGGTAGAACTGGCTACAACCAGCAGTGGTTCGTTGGCGAGATGCTGTCCAAGCTCCCCAAGGACTCCAACTTCTTCAGAGAGCCGCTCCGCTTCACAGCCAGAGAGTTCCCCGGAACCGAAGGCGACTACAAGGAATACGTGCGCAACGGCATTCCTACAACAGAGACAACTTGGGTACACCCACCGGTGCTCGACGACATGATGTACCTTGCTGGACAGACGCAGCCGTTCCACTTTGGGTGTGAGAACCCCGCAGACAACGGCCTTCGAATTCGCGCGCCCAACGGGCCAGTGGTTGGATCGTCGCGCTTCCACAAGGTGCAGCTTGAGCGCAGAGTGCAGGCTGTTGAGCCACCAACAGAGTCTATGAGGAACTTGTCAGTGGGTGATTATCTCCAGGCTGTTCCCTCTGGCGAAGCGACGGGCCAAGAGGCCTTGACACCCCACGCAAAGTAGCGCTGGAAAGAGAGGCGGACGTGTAAGATCAGGGAGTTATGAGACTACGAGGCATGGACTTTTGATTATTGTGATAGCGAAGAAAGCAAGGCGTTTGCAGGAGCAGAGAACAAAAAGGCGATACGTAATGTGTATACACCAAAGCATACCTACCAACCCCGTGCTGAAGCCTCTCACGTCTCCTTGACCTTTCTGTTCTGTGTTTTTTCCTTGTGCTTTAGACCGGCCCAAAGCGGCTAGCGTCGGGAGTTGCAGCTCCGAGCGACAGGTCTCTCTCCGCATGTCGATCTGGACCTCGGTGGGGAAACCGGCGGACGCCTTGGCGGATCGAGGGTCGCTCGGGGCCGGGGCATTCGACGACGAGATGCCTCGACACCGTCTGTACATGCCAGAGTAGTGGACATGGCTCGTAAGGCGCGCCAGAGGATCAGCTATGTGCTTCCTCTCACAAACTCAGCTGGAGGCCATCGTCTCGGCGTCAACGGGCTCGCCGTAGACAGCGACAACTCGATCCTGTACGTACCTGGCCCACCACTTGCACACGCCTGTCACTGACACCCTATCCGCACAGCTNACTCCGGAGGACGCGATGGAGTCATCTGCGCGTGGGATCTCAACTTCGAAGTCAACCACAAGTCCGACCAGATCACAGCCATCGACGCGAAGCCTCCCNCGTCACCCGCCTCGACCCTGCACAACCAAGTCCAGGCGCATACCCACTGGATCAGTGACCTCGTCCTCGCTCAGTCCAACCAAGCCTTGGTATCGGCCTCGTCAGACATCAGTGTCAAAGTATGGCGCCCCGCTGCTACCGACTCGATGCCTCCCCAGACAATTGGTCTGCACAGCGACTACGTCAAGGTGCTGGCATCTCCTTCTCCTGACGCGTCGTGGGTTGCCAGTGGAGGCCTCGACCGTCGCATCCGCCTCTGGGACTTGAACGGCGCAGGCCAAACACTCAGCATCGACGTTAGCGAGGACGAGAGTCTGACGGGCTTGAGCAAAGAGAAGGCGAGCGTCTACGCTCTGAAGGCTACACATTCGATCCTCGCCAGTGGAGGCCCAGACAGCAACGTGCGTATCTGGGACCCGCGCTCGGGCAAGCGCATCACGAAGTTCGTCGGTCACACAGACATTGTACGCGACATCTTGATCAGTCAAGATGGCACGACTGTCATGTCTGCCTGTTCGGACCAGACGGTCAAGGTGTGGAGCGTTACTGCTGGTCGCTGCACAAACACTCTGACCATGCACGATGCCAGTGTCTGGTCTCTATGGTCCGACCACCCAGATCTCTCCGTCTTCTACTCGTCTGATAAGAGCGGTATGGTAGCAAAGACCGACACCAGAGGCTGCGGCGAAGAGTTGGAAGAGGGCTTGAGTGTTGCCGTTTGTCAGGAAGGCACTGCTGTACACAAGCTCGCTGTTGCTGGTGACTACATCTGGACTGCCACTCCTCGTCCTACCATCAACAGATGGGCCGATGTCAACATCGATGGTGCCGAGATTGATCTGCCTGACGCTTACAAGCAGCAGCGCTTCAGCTTAGCCACCTCCCGCTCAAGAATCCCCAGTCCGCCCGTCAACTCGTCCTCTGACCGACTCGCCTCACCGCCGCAACCCCTCTCTCCTACCTCGCCTCCGCCGTCCGGCAAGCGCCTACCTTTGAAGCACGTACTCAGGCTGAGCAATGCCGCCTACTTCCCTAGACCCGTCCCACGAGAGAATGCCACAGACGGCGAGAGTGACCAAGTCGAGCACACACACCCCTTGAGGCACACACCGGACTTTGCCATCGAAGGGCAGAACGGTTTGGTCAAACACATTATGCTCAACGATCGCAAGCGTGTCCTGACCCAAGATACTGCTGGTGAAGTTTTGCTGTGGGATCTGCTCAAGTGTGTACCCATCAAGTCATTCGGCAAGAAACATTTGGAGGATGTCCAGCCTGAGGTCAGCACAGTTGAGACGGTGCCTAACTGGTGCTCTGTCGACACTCGAACTGGAACTTTGGCCATCACCCTGGAAGAGCACACAGCATTTGATGCCGAGATGTACGCAGACGAGCTGGACATTGACCAAAACATCGACTTCAAGGAGGATCAACGCATCAACCTTGGCAAGTGGATCCTTCGTTATCTGTTTGCTAACTTGATCAGCGAGGAGATCTCCAGAGACTCGCAATATCGAAGACACCTTCTGGAGCAAGCACAGAAGCAAAAGCTGGAGCGTGAAAATGCTCCTACCAGTATTCAGATGCCTCCTGGCATGTCGGATGGCTGGAAGATCGATCCCTCAGCTCCTCTGTCGACCAACACATTGAGGCCGACTAACACCAACACCATTGGCTTCGCGACTCCTGGCTTGTCCATTGCAGACACAGCATCATCTTACGTTGGATCTCCAATCTTGACAAGAGATGGCTTCATTACTGAAGAGGACGAACGCGCACAAGACAGATCTTCAACAGGCGGCGACTACTTCTCCAGCAACTCGATCACGACAAACCCTACAAACGCAAACGGCGAGACTAAGCTGGTACCTCAAACCCCCACAGAAGCTGTTACCACGCCAGCCCCAGAGGACTCCACGACCGAAACAAATGATACACCTTCGAAATTCGGCAAGCGTCTTCGCATGAACATGTCTTTCAACATGAAAAAGTTGGGCAAAGCCCCTACGAATGACAAGGATAAGCCCGCAATCGTTGAAGAGACCAAGGAAGAGGCCGAGGCAGACACACAGAGCCCATCTGACAACAGCAACTCTCGTGTCGTTGACGAGAACTTCCTCGGTTGCATTCAAAAGATTCGTTTCGCCTATGAGGACCACCTGCAGGCACAGAGCCAACGAGCTGCTGCTGTAGATGCTGCAGGCGGTGCACTGGGACAGTCAAAAGAGCTCGAATTGCCCACTTCCATCGTACCGTCATTGCCTTCTGAAACGCCAGTGTTGAAGCCGCCCCCAAACACAACCATTCTGATTCAAGAAGAACGACCAGAAGCTGGTGGTGTAGCGGATCTCTTCGAGGGCAAGGTTGGCAGCACGGCCGAGATGGCGGACTTGATCGAGAAGGTTGCGCCAATGTGGCTTGGTGATGCCCTATTGCGAAACCAGATCCCGCTCAAGGATCTCGTCAAGATCAGTTTCGTGCTCGAACCATGGCAGAACGTATTGCCTAGTATTGCTGCAGACGGGTATGATATCTTTGCATCCTTCTCACTTACAAACAAACACTAACAACCTTTCACAGCANATAACCGACTAAACGCTAACCGTATGCTGCGCGCCCGCAAGATCCTAGGCTATGTCGCCGACCGTATCGAGCCCGCACAAGATCCCGCTACAGCCATGCCGCCAGAAGAATACCTCGAGCTCTACTGCAATAATCAACTTATTCCAGCGAAAATGACCCTGGCAACCATCCGCACACACATCTGGCGAGGCGGTGGTGATGTCTTGTTGCACTACAAGTCCAATGGCAAGAGAAGGATTCTGCACTCTGCAGAGACTTTTGAATCCGCTGCTCCAGAAGATGCTGACGCTTCTCAACCTGCTGCATCCAACAGTCCTCCTATGGCACTATAGAAGTGTCAAAAGTGCATGTTGTACATTTCTGTCGTTTTGTCTTTTTCCATGTTCTCAGATTTTTTTCTCTCTTTCTCCGTTTTCACATTTCTTTTGAACGGAACCAATACCCTTTCTTCTTGGTCTTGGAAGGACCGGTCCTTCTTTGTATGTAATGTACCATATTCTTGAAAATACAGATGAATCTCTTGGAATGATAGTACCTTTTTCCAATGCGTGACATCAGAATATCTCTTCCTTAGGGGATGGTAAAAGCACTTGACAGTTGTTTCTTGCTAAGAAGCATCCATCGAGTACTCAAAACGCCATTATGGTCATCTGTCTTCTTGAGAGTGAAATATTGTCGTCGTCAAGCATGTGACTTTGAGCAGCGCGTAAAGTCTTGGCATTTCCGGCGCGTCTGCCCAGCCACCGTGATGTTTTAAGATGCGCGATGGTTGCGAACTCTTCTTTCTTCACACAAGCTATTTCTCGATTTCTGCCGTGCCAAAGCCATCGTTCTCGGTCTTGAATAAATTGGTCATATTACTGCTAACATCGTAGATCCGGGCCTTCAGGAAACTCTCATCTCATGCTTTGCTGGTCTTCCTCTCTCAATACACACCACGCGTCTCGCTCTCTCCACAGTCACGAGGGGGGTCTACTGACTGTCATGGTTGGTATCTCTTCTGGGCTGTTTGTCGTTGCTTGTTTTCGACGCAGTCACAATCCCGAGCCTCACAGCACGGTCTCATGGTTTCCCTGACTGTTGTTGGTCTCGAGCACTTCGAATGGGCATCCCCCTCGGAACTTAACCCTAAGCCATACATCGGTTCAAAAACAACAGTCTCGCGGTCCTTTGCAGGAAGTTGCCGATTTCTCGATTAATTCACCGGCGCCGCTTTGTGCCTTCTCGCGAGGAACACTGCAGCAATGGGAATGAATAGAGTTGTCGACGTCTGACGGTATCATCATGCGTCGTTTTGGTAAGACCCTCTGAGAGGGCGCGCGTCGATTTTGCTCCGAGGACAAACATGCTCTGGTCGTCTATGGACTGCTTTTCTGGTCTGCTGTTCTGGACTGCGCTTGGAGGGGATGGGAAAGCTTGTCGGACACCTCGTATGGGGATCGTCTTTGGGATCGTGCACGTGTTCTGTTGCTCGTGCAGAGGGCGCTTCAGAGATCTGTTCAGCAATGCTGGATCTCCATCTGGACCTTGACGACCTTGGGAAACATCATGAGCATCTCGGTGCCTGCAACTTTGGTGGTTTGGAAGTGGTCGAGACGTTGCAGAAAGAGCTTGGCTATGCTTCTCCAGACAGATTGCGCCAGTCCTTGTGCCTCAGCATACGCTTGCACGATACTTGTCGGAACCGCACTTGTCTGCATAGCAAGATCGTCGAGCCACACACAGAGGTATAGGGCGGTGCAGTCCTTTATGGCATGCCAAAGTCTCCTGCTTCTGCGACGTCTCGTTTGCTTTCACATACCTCAGAAGCGGTTGATGTACTCCCAATGCTCGCTCTTCTTCCGAAACAAGGTGGAATCCAGTACGCATCAATGTTCAGTGCTCTGTACGTCTACAACCTGTCGAGCAACGAACCAAGATTCNCGTACAAGCTCCACCGTGCTTGCACAACCATCTCTCGCCCACTGCATTCCCCAACCATAGCCGAAAAGCCTCTGCCACCAGCAACAGCTAACGNNGCAGAGTTGACCTTTGGTCATTGTTCTGACCAGCCACGTCAATCATCAGTCTCTGCTTCAACTGCCGAGTCAACGATGAGCGCCGATATACCCGCCTACAGTATCTTTATCAGTCTCTGTTCGGCATCATGCCTTCCTCAAGCATACCCTGCTTCCGGAAGATGGAAGTGGTTTTTACGGATGTACTTTGTCCACTTCGCGTTTCCACGCNAACAATGCTGTCCGGTGCTGGCTTNNTGCTGCTGGCTTGGATGGTAAACCAAAGACTTGTCTCTGAGAAGAACGCTACAACACACCGAGAGAGAATCCGAAGCTCGAGAATCATGGGAGTTTCTATGAAAGTCTGGTGAAGCGGTGAGGTGTATGAGCCAGCTGACATCAGATCAATCACAGGACTTTGGACAAAGGTCGACCAGGGTTGAGACACAGCGATGGTTCTTCTCAAGCTTGACCCCATCATGCCTCTGTCTTATGCAAGGCCTTCGTTTTCCGAGAAGATGCACCATCTAAGCACTCTGGTGTTCTTCGAGTCGTGCCCGTATCCCAAGGCACTCTCCCACGGGTTTGGAATGTTGATTGGTGGAGAAGTGCATGTGCTGGGCCGTACGTGCGGGACCTCTCTCGAGTGAGGATCAAAGTTCCGGCTTGTCTGCTGTATGGTCCAAATCTGCTCTACTCCCTTGTGACGCATCTTCAAACGCCGCCGTGTGCAGTGGACAAGGCATGACAAGGATGAAGACCACCGCTCCGGTACTTAGACGTGCTCTTCTCGGGAGTTGGAGGTCGGACAATGAAGATGTTGTGTGATGACGGAAAGTGGAGGAGGGACTGTCTGGAGCGCGTTGTGCGCTATGCCACTCTTTTTCTTCGGAATGGAGTGGCTCAATTCCTTTTGATAAGNNTGGTCCCGTTTCCTTGCTGCGAGGTTGACGANNAGAACTGACTACGGAAAAATAGGCTNNGTGACCCCACCTTCTCCGCAATCGCGACCAGCCACCNCTCCGCACTGATCTGCAGATCTCGAGTTGGCACGCGAGGTATACGGTCAAGATCAGCAACATCAGACGCCATACCATGTTTCGGCCACTGCTTCCGTTGCCGACGACACTTATATACCATCTTTGAGTGGTCACATTCTGTAGATAAGATTTCAAGCANAGATGTTTCTCAATACACGCTCCCTCTTCCTATGGTCCCTTACGGCTTTGCTGGAAGCGCAATCTGCCAATCTGCCTTCCAAGTCAAACCCCATTGTCATTTCACAGTGCCCACCTAGCAATGCTGGTATACCCTTGGACTCGTTTGTGTCTTTTTCGTTTGAGCTGTCTTCATGGCCCGATTTTGCTGGTATGCTTGCTGGATGGTTCTTTCCAGACAGCCTACTGATCATTCATCATTTGCNNGCAGGGAACCTCACTCACCCAAACAAGTTCTCGTATAATCTCATGAACAATATTGGTCAGCTTCAAGGCTCTATGCCTATTGCTCGTGTAGGAGGCAACACACAGTAAGACCCTCTCTTGCGATTCTCCAACAGCGACATTTCTAACTTTACGAAATCAGAGNATATCGCCATCTTTGACGCCTCCCAAAAGACCGGTCTCATTGGTGTATTGCGTCCCAACATTTCCGCCGACTATCCCACCATCATCACCATCGGCCCTTCCTTTTTCGACTCGTACAAAACCATGCCTAATGGAACGAGGTTTACCCATGGCTTCAACATGGGAGCCAATTCCTCTGCTGCAAGACAAGCTACCTATGACTCCGCTGCCTATGCCTGCAAAGCCATTGGGAGCAATTTGCTCTTCTGGGAATACGGTAATGAACCTGATCTCTTCCACGCTTCTGGATACAGACCTGGACCCGCGGAATGGAGTGAAATTGACTATGTGGAAGAATGGTTGAATGGAACAAGTAATATTGAAAATGTGGTCAAAGAAGCTTGTCCACAACTTGCAAAGACCAAATTCATGGCGCCGAGTTTTGCTGGTGTGGCCGCTAATGATTTCTTTACTCTGGATCCAGTGAAGGCGTTTGAAGACAACCTTGACGCAGACGACAGTATCGGTATCATTTCTTCGCACAACTATATGGGTGTTTCCACTGCTGCTGGCATCACTTTGCAAGGCACCTTGATGAATCACACCAATGTTGTTGCAAAGGCTGCGGAACAATTGAATGTCTCTGCCAACATTGCTGCTTTAGGGACAAAGGCCCCCAAAGTCCCGTTCATCCTCGGCGAACACAATAGTTTGGCTAGACAAGGACGACCGGGCTTGTCTAATACTTTTGGAGCTGCGTTGTGGGGTGTAGATTGGAACCTCTATCTCGCATCCCAAAACATTTCTCGCTCGCATATGCATCAAGGCACCAATTATCGGTAAGTGTTTTTCTTTCTTTTTCTACCTTGCTTCTTTCCATTCATCAACAAGACTAACAGAAAAAAACGCAAATAGCNNTATCAATCCTGGCAACCGATAACCACAAACCTCACTTCCATCGGCGTCAAACCTCCTTACTATGGAAACCTCGCAGTGGCAGCTATGCTACACAAACCCTTGGCCTCGTCTCTGCTCCAAATAACCTCCTTACCCGCTTCCACAGAATTTGTTTCCTTTTACACTGCTCACGTCAACGCCACACTTTCTCGCCTACTCATCGTGGATCTACATACCTACAACACCACTGCAAACAATTTCACCACACCATACCCTCGCCCGGTGCAACAGCACAGCTTTTCACTACCANAAAACTGCAAAACTGGAACAGTGCAGAGGTTACTCGCGAATGGGAGTGATGCAACCACAGGAATCACTTGGGATGCAAAGAGTTTTGCTTACGAATTGGATAAAGGCAAAGGTGTCAGACTGTCCAACATGACGAGTGGGGAAATTGTAAAGGTGGATGGCAGAGGTGGGATCAAAGTGGATGTGGCGTGGAGTAGTGCTGCGATTGTGACTTTGGAATGTTGAAAGCAGGAGAAGAAATCAAAAGGCTAGAGCAAACTCTGACAAGAAGGAGAAAAAAATCACAAAAAGAGAACAGGTCGGAAGCATTGTGAGTATATTGTTTTTTTCCGAGTGCAAGCCTTTTTGGCTCTTGGATGGAATGTAAAAGGGTTTGGGCTTCAATCATCGATAGTGCAGGTTCGTTGCTCGTTTTCATGACATGTTCTGCTCTGTCTGATTGAATTCCGTTGATGCGAAGAATACGGGTATCGATCGAGTAATTTCCCAGACAATATGCTTAATCACCTGAACTTCAGTTCCTCGACATCACTCATCAAAGGCATTAAACACGGTCGAAAACCTCCTCAAAGCACAGGACATGCTTGCAAACGTGGAGCAGAAACAATCATTGGATTCTTGTCTAGGAAAAGGAAACCATCGGTAAGGCCGAGGGAATCTACAAATGCAGAAAAGACCACAACGTGAAGCAGTCACCGCCTTTCTACCATGAAAAGTAAAGACCACTCCCTTGGAAAAGGGGAAAGGTAAAGGAAACCACCCCTTTCTGTAGCAGGTAAAAAAAACCTCCTGAAGAATCTCATCATCTACGCCTTCCTGCGCCATGCTAATGTGAAGAAAGGAAAAGCAAAAAGAAAACGGGAAACCCCCTGGGCTGTATGCTGTTGTGAAGGATTCGAATAACGAGAGAAGTGCTGCTGGAAGGGAAAGTCACTCTAGATGAGGGCTTGAGGATTTGTCGGCCCAGGGCGAAACTGTCAGGTTGTTACCTTGTTACGTCATGTTTGGTCGGGGAGTGATCCAAGAATTCGAGATCGGTGCCTTCTCGATCCGAATGTCTCATCTACCAATAGCCAGCATCGAAGCCTCTGTCGTAAACACGGCCTAGGAAGTTGTTGTCTTGGTTGTTGACATTCTGAGCACCAGGGGCCGGGGCCAAGGCTGGACCAGGGAATAGAGGAGCCATGTTGACCTGAGGCTGTCGAGCAATGTTGTCCAGCATGAAATGCTCAAATTCAAGAGCGTTGACATTTCCCGGGTGGAGTGCATCACGCCAATCTCCGTTGTGGTAGTTGTCTTTGTGTCCAGGCATGCGTGCACCTGCTTCAGCGCCAAAGTCAAAGTCAAATTGACCGAGGGCAGGATCTTGGAATTCGAGGAAAGCTGGGGCGGGTCGTTGTGCGTTGGGGTTGTAGGCGGGGATCGCGGCTAGGCGGTGTCTTGCAGCTGGGACTGCGGCATTGGGATCAAAAGCGGCTCTGTGACCGCCAGCTATACGAGGTGGTTGATGACGAGGGACAAGAAGTTGCTCAATACCTGGCAGCTGAGCAGCTTGGAGCTCAGCAGCTTGAACATGTGGCAGAACTCGACGGCGGCGATCACGAGCAATGTCTCCTGCATCAATCACCATTTGCAGCATCTCGTTACGCTTTGGCTCTTGTGCTTTGGCAGCAATCTCGATAGCGAGATCCTCTGCGTCGATCTCGGGATGCTCTCGCAAAACCTCTGCCTGTGCAGTTTCGGCGGCCTCCTTGACCTCTTGAGCATGTCTGGCCTCAAGAGTGAGCTCCCCGTCATGTAGAATACACTTTGACGCCGCTGCATGGAAGTGAGCGTAGTTAGCAGTCACATCCACACCACAAAGATAACACTGCAGGTTGCCGCAATGACTGCAGGTGATCTTGTTGCAACCGTCGCTCTTGATGAAAGCTTGGTTGCACTTGTTGCAGTTGCGGATGAGAGCCTTGCTTCTGGCTTCCTCAATTCTGTGACGGTGGCTGAGAGCGTTGTCTTTGTCGCGCTTGCGCTGATGCTCCTCGCAAGAATTGGGAATGTGCGTCTTTTCCTTGCACTTGCGACAGCTGGTGATGTTGCAGGTTGGCGATTGGCAGTGGAACTCAAAATCGATGTCAACAGGCAAGCACACAGTTTTGAAGTCGCAGAAGGGGCAGCTCTCGACATCGTCAATGCCTGCAGTGCGAAGATCGTGCTCCTGACGGAGGCGCATGAGTTTGTCCGTAAGCTTATCAGTGTTCGGTACAAGGCGAAGTTGAGGTTCACTGAATGTGCCATCGCAGCCACCAGGACAGACAAGTCTGAANGCTGGACTGTCCAATCTCAGACTCAAGATAAGTTCTCATGCAGTCAAAGCATACGGGGTGCTTGTCTGCTGAACCGCATGTGACGACTTTGTTGGGAGCGTACTCATCATAACAAGCAGCACTGTACACGGTCAGCAGATAAAACAAGTGCAAATTNNAGACAGAGGAATGATGACTCACCACTCGACGATGGTACCGCTGGTTTTGGCGTGCTCCAGGGCCAACTCTTCCTCGCGGGCTCTTTCGGCGGCCTTGATTTCGTCTTTGATCTTCTGTGCGATGCTTTTGCGGCGCTGAGAATTTGATTCAATAGCAGCCTTCCTGGCAGACTCAAACTGTTCCTTGATCATGGGGATATTGGCCTTGTGCGATCTGGTGGCTTGGAGAAGATCGAAGTTGACGTTCTTGAGTGGTCTCCAAGGAGTCTTACCGTATGGACAAGGCTCGGTATGCTTTGCTTCGTTGAGAGCCATGTAGGTAGGATAGAGATGCTTTTTATCCTTCTGGACTTCCCTAATGTATTTGACAGGGATTGTGTTGAACTCATCCTTGAGCACTTCAATNGCTGGATAGCGTCAGTGGGAGATGAGTTGGTGAACATTGAAAAACCCTTACATAGCATCCTTCATCTTGCCCGAGAAAGTGCAGTCAGGATTGAGCAACTTCTCCTTCTCAGCTTCTTCGGCCACTTTCTGATCACGCAGTGCTGCTTGTCTGGCAGCTTCTTCCGCAGCACGTCTCTCATTTTCCTTCGGGTAATCGCCGTCCAGCAGGATGTCCAGGACTTGCTGGAGATTGTTGTAATGAGTGTTGAGTAATTCGGTGACATGATCATGCGCAACGTCGGGCACGACATCGAGAATCTGGTCGAATTGGCTGCGCTCAGGAGTCGGCGCAGTGTCAGTGATCACGATGGGATCGTCTCGAGCATCAGGAGCCTCCTCGTAAGAGAATGGAAGATCGTTGAAGTTGTACTCGAAAGGGGAGCCAAATTCGTGGTCGCTGCTGTCGATGACCTGCGGGATAGCTGCGAATGCGCCTGGTTCAGCCTGTGGCACAGCATTGGGCTCGTCCTTGACTGGACCAGTATACATAGGTCCTTGCATGTTGTTCCGCGCAATCCAGTCGTCCAGGTCGTAGTGTGGTGCCAGATGCGCTTCGTTATGGCGTGCCATCTTGTGTGGTCGTCCGAATCTCTCCAAGTGGTCCTCACTACGATTTGAGTGGATGGAGATGACATCGTGAGGTCTCTTCACAGGCGCCATCGCTCGCGTACGCCGGTCAATATTTCGGGGCTGCGCCGACACGAAAGATTATGATAGGAGAGGACGAGGTCGCTCTTGTCCCGGAAAAGGACGTTGGACGGGCCTTTGGCAGCCAAGATTTGAGAAGACCAAAGATATACAACCAAGCAGTCAACAGAGGATCCGAGAGCGAGTACAAGTGATAGGATGGAGGTATATGAAAGTCGGAGCACGAAGGTGTTGTGGTTGTTTCTTTGGAAAGCACAGGAAGAGATCGGGAAGTGTTGATAGTGGAGGGTTGCTCATTGAGATAGCCGGGCGTTGCGGGAACTTCAAGAAACTTGCATTCACAACTGAGTCGCTTTGAGGGAGGCAGGTACTTTCTTCTTCACGCCGAGCACGTATGAGGGGTATTGCTAGGCTTTCGAAGACCTTTTTGGACAACAGGGCGGACACCGGGCAGGGAAGGTGCTTGGGAGGAGCCTTGTCATTCCGACAGCCGACGACGGCGTTTACGTGTCACACAAGAGGCAGCCAGCGATGCAGAAGCAAGAGGGCAGGCATACATGAACCAACGAGCGGCTAACCTTGAGAATATACTTGCCTGCCTCGCCCAACACTGTGGTTCCATGCAGATGAGTGCAGAGGGGAAGCATACGGAAGAGCGTTCGAGGTCGTCGAGGCCACAGCTCCCCAAATCCCAAGCGAGACAATGACGCTGTTTGCAAAAGTGCTGGGCACGCACCCGAATACGCTGGCGTGATGACCTGTCAAAGTTGCTTTGCTGACCATAAACACCTCATCTGCCGTTCTCTAACAAAGTCAAAGTCATCAAGATATAAACCGCGCCATGTCTGCTCAACTGCCTGATGCCAAAGGCTCCGATGTGGAGCTCACGCAGCCAACACACGAAGAAGCCATACAACAGACCAGACTCAACAGCACTGAATGGAAAGGCGCTCTATCTCTCGACGCATACCTTGGTAGAGAGGAGCACCTCGGCAAGCAAAAATTAATCCGCGACGGCGGTCTCACCTCTTGGGCATTGACGACAAAGGAAGGCAGCCCTCGTGCCGTCCTCTCGAGCTGTGAGACCATTCGCAAGAAAGCTCTTGTTGTCCAGAACGGCCATATCAAGGAAGTAATCTGTCATGGTGTGGCTAGTGTTTTCTGTCCTCCAGAGTACCGTGGTAAGGGCTATGCCGGAAGGATGATCAGAGACTTGGGAGAGAAGCTGCACAACTGGCAAACAGAGGGGCATGATTGCTTGTTTAGTGTACTGTATTCGGACATTGGCAAGGTAAGATGGATGAGCGATTCTGTTGTAACTGTTCCTATGCTCACGTCGATAGNNCAATTCTATGCCGCACATCAATGGAAGCCATTTCCGTCCGCTCACGTCTCGCTTCCTCCATCAGCCCTGCAACACGAACCTCTGCCAGAAGCGAAGCTTCTACATGCCGGCGATCTGGCGGAGCTCTGCGATACTGACCTAAAGTTGGTGCACAAGAAGCTAGCCAGTGTAGCATCCTCAGGCAAGACGATTGCTTCAATCATACCCGATGTCGAGACTNTTTCATGGCACCATGCTCGTGAGGAATTCGTTGCAAATGAGCTGTACGGCAAGGCTCCCGAAGTCAAGGGAGCTATCGTCGGCAGCGAGAAAGGCAGGCGAGTATGGTGTGTATGGATGCGCACATGGTACAACAGCGACCCTCAAAACACCAAAGACAACACACTGAACATCCTTCGACTCGTGGTGGAGGACCCAGAGTACACTGAAGTGTCTGCAGCGACAGATGAAAGTGTGGAGAAGGCCAAGGGTACTTACGTGACTGCAGCCATCGCATCACTGTTGGCTGCAGCCCAGGCGGACGCCAGCAAGTGGCACATGGGCTCGGTTGACATTTGGAACCCTACGGCTTCAGTGCTGGCGGCTGCAAAGCAGCTGGACCCCGCAGCACAAGTCATTCACCGCGAGAAAGATAGTATTGCAAGCTTGAGATGGTATGGAGAAGGATCGGCGGACAATGTCGAGTGGCTTGATAACGAGAAATATGCTTGGTGCTGAGTCAGGGAAGACAGACAGGTACAGACAGGTTGAGGTACCAATCTCCATCAGACTCGATGTAGCAAGTGCACATGGGCCGTACCGTACAAAACAGAAGGTTCAAGTCGAGCCGGATGGTGAAATGTCGGCAACAAAAGACGACAAGACACAACAAAGAGAGCTGGTGCTAGACGCATGCATTGTCGAACAGAGGCACGTCTGGCGACAGGAAAGTGGTCGGCCTTCAGGCTTCAATTGACCACACCCTGGCATCATTCTGTCAGAGGCGTTTGTCTGTCGAATAGATGAGTTGCAGATAGACTTCTCGTTCTATGATGTTTTGGTCTCGGTGACCAAGTATTTACAGTACTCAGTATGAGGCGCAGTTGAATGTGCAAGCTGTGGCTGAGCGGTGGTCACAAAGTATATTATTATTCTTGACATCACATCCACCTCGCAAAGTGCCGAGGAGTGTGGAGGAGGACGGCAACAGCGGAGGGCTCTGAGTCTTGGGAAGACGCGTATCAATAGTAATCACTGGGTAGCATGCGAGCTACGTGAACAAAGAATCGAGATGTCGCAGCTGGGGAAGCAATTAATGATGGTGGGAGAGAACAGTCCCAACAAACAAGAGTGCAAAAGTCACCGGCAGCAACAACAAGAGTTGGAAGGTGCCGGGTGTTTGAGGTTGTCGTCTTTCCAGAATCCTTCCCAGTCTGTTTTCGCGTCGTAATCTGCTCGACGAGTGACATTCCCACCTGCAATTGTCTCACGTACATCGGCAATTCATCTGCCCAGCTATTCTTTTGTTTTCTTTCCGCGAACAATCTCGCCGCCGTTGACCGACATTCTGTGGTGACTTGTACGAGAGAGGTCGAGCCGAGAGCACCCACTTCGCAGGCTGCTGTCTCCGCTCCGCTCCACCAAAACATCGCAAGCCCAAGCCAAAGCCCTCATTCAAGCCACACCCTTTCTCCCCCTCTTCATTCTTCACAACAACAACATCCGCACATTGCTACTCGTCGCCCCTCGACCGCGACTTTGCCCCCTGTCGCCTTCGTCCAGGGAGACCTTCTCTCATTCGCGTTCGGTCGGTGTTATCCCGGCGCGCGCTCCTATCTCCTCACATCGCGTGCGGCTTTGCACCTACGAGGTGTATGCCTGTTAGACGACGCCAACCATGAGCAACAACGAGGATGCCGCCATCAGCGACCTGTGCCGCAAGATTGAGCGCGAGAAGACGCTGATTGCAGGCTTCAACTCTATGCGACAGGCCACAAACAACAGCCAAGTCAACTCGCGTATCGACTCGCAGGTTCGCGATGCCCAGAGGAACCTCAAGTACTTCGAAAAGACGCTGCAGGACTTGCAGTCTCGCAAGCTGGGCGACCATGTCTCCAACATGAACCTCAACAACGACGCAGGCCCGCCGCCGCCCTCGCACCAGAACGACCAACAAGACCCCGGCAGCTACGGAGCCCCCGGCCCCGGCGGGTACAGCGAAGGCGGCGGCAACGGCCTGATGCCCCCTCGCGCTCCCTACGCCCCGCCCGCCCCCGGCCAATCCGGAATTAAGAACAGACCCAACTACAGCCGGCTGGACCTCATCAAGGCCGAAACACCCCATCTCGGCCCGCGCATTCAGCTCATGCTGTCACAACTCGAGTTCAAGCTCAGTGTCGAAAAACAGTACAAGGATGGTATCGAGAAGATGGTACGTTTGTACCAGCTCGAGGGAGACCGCAAGAGCAGGGCAGAGGCCGAGGGCCGTCGCATCGAGAGTAGCCAGAAGATCCACCTTCTCAAGCAAGCTCTGAAGCGCCATGAGGACTTGCATGTCGCCGACATTAGCACCGACATGCAAGACGATGACAGCTTGAACATCCCCAGTCAGCGCAAGCCCCTCAGCGGATACCTGTCTATCCGCATCCAGGCCATCGCCGACGTCGACCATGCCGCGACGGGTAGATTCTCGCGCGGACCCGAGACTTTTGTCATCCTCAAGGTCGAGGACAGCTTCAAGGGCCGCACCAAGGCCACACGAACGGACCGCTGGACAGACGAGCAACACGACTTTGACATCGACAAGGCCAACGAGATTGAGCTGACAGTATATGATAAGGCCGGCGAACATCCCATGCCAATTGGTATGCTCTGGGTGCGCATCTCGGACATTGCGGAGGAGATGCGTCGCAAACGTATCGAGACCGAGGTTAAGAACTCTGGCTGGATCTCTGCAGACCACATGGGCGACTCGGGCCCACGTCCCGACATGCAATTCTCTCCTCCCCCTGGAAGCTCAGGTGCTGGTTCAGCACACGCCGGTCAGCAAGGGCCCTCTGGTGGCTTTGGAGGCGGTCCAGCACCCTTGACCAACCCCGTTGTCATTGACGATTGGTTCTCGCTCGAGCCTGTCGGCAAGATCAAGCTGAACTTGAGTTTCGGTGCGTTGCTCCTCTCCCCCATTCTGCCTACAAAACTAACCGACCTTANNGTCAAACAAACCCGCGAACGCAGACCATTCGACGTCGGACTTGGGCGCAAGGGCGCTGTCCGCCAGCGCAAGGAAGATGCAGTCGAGCAATACGGACACAAGTTTGTGCAGCAGACCTTCTACAACGTCATGCGCTGTTCGCTATGCGGCGACTTCCTCAAGTACACGGCTGGTATGCAGTGCTCAGACTGCAGGTTGACATGCCACAAGAAGTGCTACCCAAGCGTCGTCACAAAGTGTATCAGCAAGTCCAACGCCGAATCCGACCCCGACGAGGAGAAGATCAACCATCGCATTCCTCATCGTTTCGAGGCCTTTTCCAACATGGGTGCCAACTGGTGCTGCCATTGCGGTTACATGCTGCCTCTTGGAAGAAAACAAGCTCGCAAGTGTACCGAGTGTAGCTCGACCTGCCACAACAACTGCATCCACTTTGTTCCGGACTTTTGTGGCATCTCCAACGAGAAGGCCAATGAGATTCTGGGAGAGATTCGCAGAGCTACCAAGGGTCGCCAGGGCACCAGCATGTCAGAGCGCAAGTTGCGCCCAGGTACAGCAAACAGTGTTAGGCCCGCAGCTCAACCCTCTCAGCCTTCGTTCATGCCCACTCCCACCCATCAGGACCAGGCATCAAACCCCCAAGACAGACCGCTTTCATACGGCAAGGACCGCATGTCGGACGCTTACGATGCTCCTCCTCGAACTTCGCAGTACGGTGCTGCTCCGGCCACTTCCTCGGTTGATGCTGCTCGTGCATCCTTCGCCGCTCCTCCATCTCCTCAACAGCCCGAAGCTCGTCCACCGCCCGCTCACCGTCAATATTCGTCCCAATCTGCTGCAGCCGCCGCAGCAGCTGCTCTGTCAGGCAAACGTTCGTCTGCTGCAGAACAACGAATTCCTCCTTACAACCGCTCCTCTACCGATTACCAGAGGCAGCAACAGCAGGCGCAACAACAACAGCAGCAGCCGAGCCAAAGAAGCTCCACCGCATCAAGCAGTGCCGATCAGTATCCTCAGCAGAGAAACTCCCAACCACAGCCTGCCGGCTACAACCCAGCAGATTATGCTGCTGTCAGTGGCTTCCCAGTTCAGCCTCTTCAGCAACCCCCTCAGCAAGCTCAACCTCCTCGCCAGCAATACCCTCCAGCCCCGGCTCAAACACCTCCCCCAACCACTACCCCCACATCACCACCCGCCAAGACCGCGACATCTATGGGTCCCCCTGCACGAAAAACTCAAGGTGGCAATATCCGTGTTGGTCTCGATCACTTCAACTTCCTCGCTGTGCTTGGTAAGGGTAACTTCGGTAAGGTCATGCTTGCCGAGACGAAGCAGTCCAAGCAATTATATGCCATCAAGGTCCTGAAANAGGAGTTCATCATCGAGAACGATGAAGTCGAGAGCACGAGATCGGAGAAGCGTGTCTTCTTGATCGCCAATAAGGAGAGGCATCCTTTCCTCACCAACCTTCATGCCTGTTTCCAAACCGAGACAAGAATTTACTTTGTCATGGAGTACATCAGTGGTGGTGATTTGATGTTGCACATTCAGCGTGGCCAGTTCGGTACCAAGCGCGCTCAGTAAGTACAATCCTCTATGGAATATGGATACTGCTAACAATCATAGANNTTCTATGCTGCAGAAGTCTGCTTGGCACTGAAGTACTTCCATGAGAACGGTGTCATTTACCGTGACTTGAAGCTTGACAACATCCTACTAACGTTGGACGGACACATCAAGATTGCGGATTACGGTCTCTGCAAAGAAGACATGTGGTACGGCAGCACGACTAGCACATTCTGCGGTACTCCCGAGTTCATGGCGCCAGAGGTATGTTTTATCATCTGTTTGTTCATCACGACCCTTGCTGACTGTTCATCGCAGATTCTCCTTGATAAGAAATATGGCCGTGCGGTCGATTGGTGGGCGTTCGGTGTTCTCATCTACCAAATGCTTCTGCAACAATCTCCATTCCGTGGAGAGGACGAAGACGAAATCTACGATGCCATTCTGGCAGACGAACCTCTCTACCCCATTCACATGCCGCGCGACTCGGTATCGATTCTTCAGAAACTCCTCACCCGCGAACCCGAGCTCCGTCTTGGCAGTGGACCAACAGATGCTCAAGAGATCATGAGCCATCCTTTCTTCAAGAACATCAACTGGGAAGACATCTACCACAAGCGCGTACCTCCGCCATTCTTGCCCACCATCAAGGGTAAGGCTGATACTAGCAACTTCGATTCCGAGTTCACAAGCGTCACTCCTGTCCTCACGCCTGTACAATCTGTCTTGACCCAAGGCATGCAAGAAGAGTTCAGAGGGTTCTCATACACCGCCGATTTCGTATGAGCTCAGCTCGAATCAGCCGCTCAACTGGCTGAGCAGAAGACCCACTCGGCTCTGAATGAATGAAAACAACGCCATGCTCCTGTGGGACACATCGACCGCACGTGATCATTGATCCATATCATTACCTCCACCAACCATCGTGTATGGGTCGTTCTTTATCATACCGCCCTCTACTTATTAACAACACACCGGATGTAGACGAAGATAATTCTCAGCAGGACAATCGCGAAGGATGAACATGACATGAAGTCATTGGCACGGCAGCATATTAGACAGGACGACATGAGCTAATGCATGAAGAGGCTTTATCTGGTCAACACGATCGGAGACTTGTCCTTCTTTTTTGTGTGTTTGGATGGAGAGAACAAGTCGAGAATTGACGGATATAGAGACTTAACTTCACACACGTTGTAACGGTATATGAACAGTAATTGACGAACAGTCTTTGTGTTTTTGACATTTTTCTCCTGTTGTCTGTGGTGACGATGCTGAATCCTTGGCAAGACTTCAGCGAAGTGACATTAGTGGACAACTGTTCCACCAAACTACCATCTAGGTGGACAGTACGATAAGAAAACATACCAGAGTCCTGCGGGTCTTGCAACATTCCGATGCCAATCATTGAGAGTATGCAAGACAGTAAACTCGTCGATGATGGCGGCTGGAGTCCTTGAAATTTGCGCCACTGACTCGCAATGAAACCGTTGTGGGGAGAGCTCCTCCCAACCAAGAAGATGAGCTGCTCTTTTGCTGGTGCCTGGGCGGCGGCGGCGCAGTCGGTCGTTCTTGTTTCTTCCTCTCTTAACACCCAAACGTCTCATAATTTATACCAATTCCGCGTCTGAGCTCGAGTCAAGCTGTCATCCAAGAGACGACTTCGCAGCATCTGTTTGGTCACGACTCGACACTTCTTGCGACCTCGGATCTTTATCTCATCCAAACATCAAGGTGCTTTATCATTCACAATGGGTGGCGGACACGAAATTCCTCATAGGGATGCTACGACTCAGAAGCCTGTTTCGGAACCGCAATGGAACAGAGGGCTTTGGGGCCTTGTTGACATGGGAAGCAATGGCATCCGTCTATCGATAACAGACCAAAGTGCACCCACGACCCGCGTTCTTCCGACAGTCTACGCATACCGCAACAAGATTTCGCTCTACGAAGCCCAGTACGATGAGGATGGAACCAAGATCCCCATCTCTGCTGAGGTGATGGACGATGTTGTTTCCATGCTCCTCAGATTCCAAATCTTCTGCGCGGATTTCAGAGTACCGCCAGAGCAGATTGAGATTGTTGCTACAGAGGCCACTCGAGCTGCCATCAATTCCAAGGAGTTTTGTGACAAGATCAGAAAGGAGACTGGTATTAAGATGACATTGCTCTCCAAGGAGGATGAAGGAAGAATTGGTGCTTATGGCGTTGCTAGCTCATTCTCTGCCGTCCGTGGCTTGGTCATGGATATGGGAGGTGGCAGCACGCAAATCACTTGGATGATTGCCAAGGGAGGCGAGACACAGATCAGTCCCGTCAGTGCTGTGAGTTTTCCATATGGTGCAGCAGCTCTGACCAGAAGGCTTGAGGAGTTGAAAAAGGGAAAGAGTAAGGCAGAGGCACACAAAGCTCGCGAAGAGTTTCGTGCTCAGGTCAAGGCGCAATTCCATGAGGCGTACAGCAAGATCCAAGTTCCGCATGAGCTTGTCAAGGACGCGACAAAGAATGGAGGCTTCAGACTTTACTTGACTGGAGGTGGATTCCGTGGTTGGGGCTATCTCTTGCTGCACCATGAACAGGTGGCTGGTGGTGGCTACCCCTTCTCCATCATCAACGGATTCACAGCGCAAAAGGACGAATTCGAAGATACGGAGAAGATGAAGCAGATTGCCGAGGAGGCGAAGGAGATCTTCCGCGTCTCTGATCGTCGTCGCGCTCAGGTGCCTGCTGTATCCTTCCTGGTCAGCATTCTTGCCGAAGCTATCCCTCACGGCATTCGCGAAGCCCACTTCTGTCAAGGAGGTGTCCGCGAAGGTGTCCTCTATAACCGCCTGCATCCCGAAATTCGTGCTCAGGATCCCCTGGAAGTCGCAACCCGCGACATGGCCAAACCCATCTCACCAAAACTTGCAGCCCTGGTCACGCAATCTCTTCCGACAGCCGCAAAAGGATACTCTGGCGTCCCTGAGTCAATTGATGTACACATGATCAGGGCATTCGCAAACATGTTCTACTTCCACGCCAACATGAACAAGGAAGTTTCTTCTACATCCGCATTGTACAGCACGGGTACTGGCATCTTGTGCTCGACACATGGATCTTCGCATGCGGATAGAGCTTTGCTGGCCCTCATGCTCGAAGCTCGCTACGAAGGTGAACTCGCCCCACGCGAGGCCGACTACCGTGATTCACTCATTCGCCTGGTATCGAATGAAGAAGCATGGTGGACGCAGTACATCGGTGTAGTTGGTCTAGTCCTGTCTCGTGCCTTCCCCGCAGGTGTCGTTCAGGACGACCTTTACGATGTTGCCCACAGAACTATTCTCAAGAAGCCCGAGATCCGTATTTCGTCCGAGTATGTGGATAACTTGGGCAAGAAGGGCAACAAGCAGGGGTTGATGGTTACCTTCACTCTGGTCTGGGCAACGGAGAACAGAGACGATCCCATGGAGGTCAAGGAGACGTTATACAGACATCTCAAAAATCTTGTCAAGGTCGGAAAGAAGAAGCATGCCATTAACGGGTGGAGGATCAAGGTTGGAGCGCAGGTCAAGGATGACTATCCCAATGATTTGTAAGAGAGGGATAAAGAAATCTGGGTAAACTGGCGTTGGTGTTTACAGATGTTGTTTATATAACTTTTCTTCAGTCCTTTGATGCAATATTCTTGTTGCCTCACTGAAATCTAGCCGCAATCAAACTCGACATGTAAGATGAAACAGACATGCACGCCAAGGTAACCAGAACAGCCACCAGACCTTGCATATCGACTTTGCAACGTATCTAGTGTTTAAATCAGCTTACACGACACGTAGTAGAGCGGACATATTTGTATGCCAAGGTGTTGATTAACAATCAGAGAGGGAAGGAGCAAGCAGCGGCTTTCCCTCCCCTCTCCGCGAAGCCTCGGCTCAAGGCAACCATAACATCGGCTATTCTGATATAAAAGATACGTAGACTTCTACTCTACACTTTATAATCACCGTCTCGTCGCGACAACTTTTTTTCTTTAACAGTATCTATATCAAGAAATATCATGTCTTCACTTGAGGAAAAATTCGAGCAAGCCGTTAGAGATGCCGTGTTCCCTAGTGCCATTTTGATGGCCAAAGACAAGTCTGGTAAAAGAAATCTCGACCACGTTTTTCTATCAAAGCACTAACATGCATAAAACGAATAGNGCAAACTAGACTATGCAAAAGTCTTTGGCAGCACTTGCCTCGGTGACAATGCCAAACCACTCCAACTCAACAGCATACTCTTCCTGGCCTCGATGACAAAACTTCTCACCTCCATTGCCGCCATGCAAATTGTCGAGAAAGGTTTAATTTCTCTGGACTCTGATGTTGGTCCCTATATCCCTGACCTGGCTTCCCAACCCATCCTCCACGGATTCGACTCGAACGATAAACCAATCTTGACTCAACGCAAAAACACCATCAAGTTTGTTCATCTACTTACCCACTCTGCGGGTACAGCATACGATAAAATGGTGCCTATGTTGGATAAGTACAGGGAAAGCATCAATGATAATCCTAAGGATAGAACAACAATGAAGAGCAAAAGCGTGTACCCACTTCTCTTTGAACCCGGCACCCACTGGGCCTATGGAACAGGAATAGACTGGGCAGGCAAAGTCATCGAAAAACTGACAAACCAATCTTTGCAAGACTATATGCAAGAACACATCTTCTCGCCCTTGAATATCGACAGGATAAAATTCACGCCATACTTGACCGAGGACCTGAAGAAGGAGTTGGCAACTATTGCGTTAAGGATACCCACCGGCGAGTTGATCAACCTGCCAGACGGCAAAAACATCGATGTGGGAGATGCAGAGTGTTTTGGCGGTCACGGCGGGTACGCAGACCTGACCTCCTACTTCAAAATTCTCGAATCGTTGCTCTTTGACGACGAAAAACTGCTCTCGAAACACAGCACTGCCATCATGTTCTCTCCCCACCTAACCTCCGAGTCACGAACCGGCATCAACAAAGTCTTTACCATGCCAGAAATAGTATCGCTTTTCGTGGGCAAGTTTCCGGAAACCGTCATCTATGATTGGGGCATTGGCGGTGTATTGGTTGATTCTAGAGACGACGAGCACAGAAAGCAAAAGACGTTGATTTGGAGTGGTATGCCGAACAACTTTTGGTTTGTGGATAGAGAAAAGGGTGTTTGTGGGTTGTTTGGGACGCAGGTGTATCCGCCTGGAGATGCGAGGGTTGGCGATATGATTGATTTGTTTGAGAGGGAGGTATATCAGAGAGCTGGGGGTGGGGATGCTGGTGCAAAGCTGTGATTCCGTTTTGAGGGGGTTTCGTTTTGAGTGTTGGGGAGTGTTGAGGTTGGTTGATTTGTTCTCTGTTTGCCCTTGATCATATGCTCTTTATCTGTGTCTGCATAATGAGGAGTATTTGGAGAGTTTGATAGGAACGCTGTGTAGGACATGTGGTCTGGGAAAACGGCAAGGGAAGTTTTTCATCCCTACACTTGGCATCACAAGCTCAAAAAAATGTTATATGTGAAAAGGCATACAACTGCAGTCTCGAAGAGAGTGAATTATAGATGCTCTACCAATAGAGCAGATGGTAGGTCAACACTCGACCAGCGAAAAGCTTTGAACCTCGCACCCCCTTTCAATATACATATCCTTACTGACTGATACCCATTAAGATACAATTTCGAGCTTGACATTCTTTGTGTGCACCGTGAAATCGGTCCCTGCAGCATCAGGATTGCGCAGCTCAATCGAAGGATAAGGATCATTACAGGAAATGTCCTCGTGATAACGGTCAGGGTGGCGGTGAATGTTCTGAGAGCCGTACAAGAAAGAGACACTGGTAGACCCAGTAACCGCACAGCTCCACTTGCTTGTACAGCTCTTAGAGCATCCCCTGCCACCCCAAATGTCTTATACAATCCAGTGTTGGAAACAGGAGCCATGTAAAGACACCTGCGCCGTGGCATGTTTTGACTCTTCGACTGTCATCTTGCACATGGATGTTTTTGAAGCCAAGCAGGTGCGGAGGGAGGAACCCCTGATGTTCAGATGTTCCAGCCGAAGGACTGAATAACAAGGTCGTTGACCGAACTCCTCCAAGAATCAACTCGAGGTCCAAATCGATGGTGTTGTCGTGATGCCAGCATACTTATTGGGAGCTACTTTTGCAGTGTGGCTTGCTCGCTCCTTCCGTAAGACAATGGAGGTCTGCACTTTTTCATCCCAGGAGGGTCTCCAACTTCTCTTTTATCATCACATCCATCCAATGGACGTGGATTCGCGTGGAAGAATCTACGCTCGGGGTTGCTTCATCTGCCTGATGCCAGACTGCCTTTAACAGTTCCCTCATTCTGCGCACTGGTGCTAAACCCACCCGCCGCTCCAGCTGCTCGATTCGCAGCTCGACTAGATCTCGCCATGTCGCTAATGGAAGTGGTTGATTGATGAGGTCGGATACGTCCTTACGTAGCTCAGTAAACAAGTGAGAGTCGAACTTGTGATCGTATCTATGGCTCTCGAGATTTCGCAAGGCACTTCCAGCGGAGACGAGGGGTATTGTCAGCATTATGAGCGTTCCAGACGTTTTTGGCAGTTCGGAGATCATCCTCAAGGCCGCGATAGCAAAGTCCCGCGCCACTTTCTGGCTCTCTTGCTGTAACTCTGCCTTGTCGCGAACAGCATTGGTATTGTCTAGGACAACATCTGGAAAGATCTGTGCAAGCTCTAGCAGGATGATCAAGCGAAAAATACAGTCTATGCTTCCGAGATGATGCAGAGGTGTTTTGGTGTCTTTAGTCTCATCCGTTATCGCAGTTGATGGGGCCCGATGCGAAAGGGCCGAGTTGAAAAGTTGGCTCGCGTTCTTGGTCAGGCTTGTATTCAGCTGTGAGAGCGATTCAGTTTGCGGTTCGGCGGAGCTCAAGGCAGTCAAATTTCGCTTTTGTCTGATGAGCGTTGCTACCTCGGCCAACATGATGAAGAGCGGCGTGCTCACTCCAGTCCAAGGATTGGGATAGATACGTTGGTTCTCGGCAAGTGTAGAGAATGGTCGTAGGTACGTCAGGATCTCGATTGGTTGGTCAATTATGATAGACGCCAAACATTCCAAAAAGGCCATGGCACCGACGATGAAGCTTTGCTCACGTGTCAATAGCGAGGGCTGGTCTTCTCGAGTGGAGAGACCCTCATCGCTCGTCCATGCTTGAAAGAGTAATCGTGCCCCGAACAGATGTGTAAGGCCTGTCAAAGAAGAATCATACCAAGCCTTTGATGTCTGTCAGTGGGGCAGCTTTGACAAGTTACAACAGCCTGTGTGCTTACCGAACTTATATTCAACAAAAGCGACGCTAGGAGGGCATGGTATCTACTAGTCTTTGTGGACGAACGCGATAGCCAATGTTGCCCGGACCCTTCATCCTCCGGATGAAACATGGAATGGATGACGGAGGAAAGTGCGAACATGGCTCTATGTCGGTGACGCAGAGCTATATCCTCCATACCAGACACAGAGTTGGCTAGATGTGCTGCTGCACAATTGACAGTGCGGAGTATGCTGGATCATGTGCTCATGTCTTGGATAGTTCGTGCTGATCATCGTCGGAGACACGCTTGTTGGCCGAAGTACCCGTATCAGAACCGGTATATGCTAGGTCAATTGAGAGCATGATGCTTTGCAAAGAGGAACCATAAGTTCATGGTCTCGTTGTCCAACACTACGGCTTCTTTGCGCACACTGGAATTCCGGTGAAAAAGAGCGCAAAATAGGTCCAATTTTAACGCAAAGGATGATATCTAGATCACTCAGACGACGAAGTCACCAACTAGTAGGAAGGCAGTGCAAGGTAACGATCGCGGCAGACCTGATGATACTACGTACGCCTAGAGCTTGGGAGTTGAGATACAATCTTCCTGTTCCAAAGCATATTTGACAACCGCGGAAGCCCGGGCTCCTTGCTCGATTGCACCGTCGATGAAGCCTCGCCAACCCTGGGCCCAATCCGCGCTTGCCATGAAGACTCTTCCATGAGGTTCCTGCAAAGCCTTCAGGCTCTTTGTGGCTTGACCAGGGAAGGCACAGAACCATGCACCTTTNGCATAAGGATCTTCGGACCAAGTGTGTGACACATAACCGCGCACATCACCGCTGGGCTGGAGCTTCTTGAACTCGTTGATAACATGTTCGCTCTTGGTAGGATCGGTCAGCTTTCCACTATGGCCGAACATCATGGCAAATGAGCCCGATCTGTTTGCAGATTGAGTACCNTGAGATTGTCAGCTTTGAATGATGAGTATGGAGATACGTCTAGATCACTAACCATCATGGTCTTTCAAGCCGAAAAGAAAGCCACTGTCTGTATCACTAGTGTTTACGAACCAGTTGCCCTGAGTTTCGTTGAGTGCAAAATGGTACTTCTCTCCAAGATTGGTGTGGCCTGCTTGAACAGCACTCTGCTTCGCAGTGGACAGAGGTGGATCGAAATGAATGTCGGAGAGGCAGTTGAGGGGAATAGTACACACGACTCGGCGTGCCCTGTAGCTGGATCTATCGGCACAAGAGACGGTGACTTTTCCATTATCCTCTTTCATAGAAGACACAACCTTGTTGAGGACTCTATCTCCGTTGAACTCCTCAAGAATATGCCGGGCAAGATTGGTTGTGCCGCCGTTACCAAGCTTGAAGCACGCAGCAGCGTCATACATGGTCGAAAGGCTATAGCCTCCTAAAGCATACCAACGCAGGGCGTCCGTCCAAGCGATATCCCGAGCAGTAGAGCTTCCAAAAGAATTCGTGTGGCAGACAAACTGGTCCTTTTCCTCTTGGGGAATTTCGAGTTGGTCGAGTCTATCTTGGACACTCATGAAGTCATATCTATGCCAGGGCTGAGGCCGGGATGGCTCATGAGGGTAAGGCATGACTTGACGTGGACTTAGACCATCAATACCGAACACCATATCGGCGACTTTTGCGATTCTCGGATTGTATTCGTCCACATCAAGACGCATCACATCCGAACCTCGGGGTTTGTATAGAATCGTGTCTGTGGCCGTCGTTCCGGCCGACATCTTCATGTGCTTTTCCAAGCCATGTCGGTGTAACTCGGCATAGAAATGAGGTTGATGNCCTGGTCCAGAATGTTAGCCAGTCACTTTGAGAAGACAAGGAACTGGATACCAATGAACATAGGTCCCGCCCATCTCAAATTCCTCACCCCATGCTTTGGCTGTCCAAGTACGACCACCAATTCGATCTCGTGCTTCAAGAAGCAACACACGCAAGTTGCGATCGAGGGCAAGATTTCTTGCGGCAACGAGACCGCAGAAACCTGAGCCAATCACAATCACATCGTAGGAGTTCTTGGTGTTGAGTGTGCTTGAAACGACAGCATCCGTTTTCAGGCCTTTGTGGACACCGGTATTGTCATACTGATGACCTTCCTTTGTCCGAGGCATGGTTTCAGTAGGTCGGCGGAGGATTGGGGAGATGCTTGAGAGCACACGACGAAATCAAGTCAGACTTGGAAGCTCGAATATCGTCCGTGTTGGGCGGGCAGCGGCCTTAGTTTTCACTTGACGATACATTGCACTACACGAAGGATTCGAGTGGTGAAGATAGCCACGCGCATCGATCCTACTTACTATCACTCTGTGCATACACGAGGACTGTCGTGGGGAATGGCAAGGATGTCTGTTTAGGGACAGCCAAGAACTTCCCGATTTGGATTATCTAGCCGTGACCCGTGCGCAGTTTGCTTTCCGCCCCCAGATTCCGTCCCCAGACTTGAACTCTCTTTGGTTCCTGTCATCTGGACGAGCTGTGGCTTGGAAAATGGTACTGGCCGGAAAGACAGACGCAACGACAGATACGATGAAGGAGGTCACCCCGCTCTGTCCAATGATACGCGTCCTACTACAGCTGCGATAGGCCAGCCATCTGTCTGGCCTGAACTATATAGTCCGAGCGACATCTTGAATGGTGCTCCTCTTCACTAGCCAGAGACATCAGCTTCTCATTCCGTCTCTGCCATATTGATCAACATGACGGATAAGCACAGAGAGGAAACCAATGTCCTCGACGGAATGGACAAAGGCTTCCCGGAACTACGACNNGTGAGTCCTGACGGTCTCATGCTTCACTCAGCTAACGGAGTTGAAGCAGTTGGCAACACAACTCAATCACGAACTGACGTGGAGTCATGTCGGGTTGGCCACGTTAGCGAGCCGACTCGCCATATTAGCATGCTCGAAATCGCATCTGTAGGCTGGAGTATCTGCAACAGCTGGGTCGGTGTCATGGCCACTCTTGCCTTTGTCATTATCCAAGGTGGCTCGCCAAACCTACTCTATGGACTCTGGTTCGTTTTCATCATGTATGGCTTCGTTGTCTACACTCTTGCAGAACTAGCAAGCGTATATCCTTCTGCGGGTGGCCAGTAAGTCAAGACTTCTCTCCGTTGCAAGACTTGACCGACAATCTCTAACCGGACTGCTCCTAGATATCACTGGACAGCCATCTTGGCTCCAACAACCTGGGCTCGAGGATTGGTCAGCCGATCTCCATGTGAGCTCTCACCTACTGAGACTACTATGCTAAGACCTCGCAGANGCTATACTTGTGGAATGATCAACATCTTCTCGTGGATTGCCATCTCCGCTGGTGTTGCCGTCATTGCACCACAAGCTCTGATGGCGCTGGTCATACACAACGATCCTTCCTTTACTCTCAAGCCATGGCACATTTTTCTGATTTACCAGGCCGTCAACATTTTGTGTCTCCTTCACAACATCTACACAATACGCCGAACGATGTGGACCTTCAATTGCTTTNTGTAAGACTGACCGAGCTCAAGTCGCGAGTGGACAAAATGCTGACAAGCTCTAGTTGCCTTGTCTCTCATAGCATTCCTCGCAGCCACGATCATTTCTCTCGTGCGCGCACCTACTTACCAGTCGGCCGAGTCCGTTTGGGTGACTTTTGTCGACGGCAGTGGATGGGGCAACCGTGGAGTTGTCTTCTTCATTGGCATTCTCACACCAGGCTACATGTATGGAGGGCTCGATGGTGCCATACACTTGGCCGAGGAAGCCACAAATGCTCGGGAAGCTGTTCCTCTGGCCTTGTTGAGCACTTGGTCTCTCGGCTTCGTGACGTCTTTCATCGTCGCGGTTACAGCGATGTACTCTGCACAAGACTTTACGACCGTCGCATCGACACCAACCGNNGGTATGTCCATCGACTGCTGTGAACGACAGTCTCGTTGCTAATCGTCGACCAGATTTCCCGTGCTTGAGTTATGGAGTCAAGCAATGCGTTCCACCGTTGCAGCGGATGCTTTCGTAGCCTTCTTTNTTGTCGGAGCATTGATGGCTCTAGCTGGATCCCAGCAAGTACGTTCTATCCTACACTTGATCCTCTGTGAATGGCTCCTGACCATGCATTGCCAGACTGCCTCGAGATTGACTTGGGCCTTTGCCCGCGACACCGGCTTGATATTCTCGTCCAAGTTGTCTCTGATGAATGACAGACATCAAGCACCTGTTTGAGCATTGTGGGCAAATGGGTTTGTCGTCTTCCTCATCGGCTGTGTCTATCTGGGTTCGTCGACGGCTTTCAATGCATTCATCGGCACCGGCCTCATGCTACAACTCATCACATTCACATTTCCTGCCGCTTTACTCGTCGCCAGGGGAAGGCCTGCTCGGTTGCTGCCCAAGTCGCGCACCTTCAAACTCCCACACGCTTTTGGGTGGGTCGCCAATTTGTTCACCGTCGGCTTCGCCCTGATATGCCTCATCTTTTGGAACCTTCCTTCGGTGCTGCCAGTAACGGGATCGAATATGAGTGAGTTGTTGTTACTATCCATCTGGTTTGATGCTTTTGTCACTAATAATGCTTATCAGNACTATTCGTCTGCTGTGATTGGTGTGATTGCTATATTCATCGTGATAAACTGGCTATTCTGGGCAAGGAAACGCTACAAGGGCCCAGATTTAGGAGCCTTCGAAGAGACATGATGTATAGTATCTTTGCGTTGATGTTTTTGAAAGATTAATCTTCAGTACTCACATGAGGATCTTTTGCAGTTGCAATTCGTTTTTTTATCTTCGGTCAGGAAATGAGATCCTGCCATCTGCACACATAGCTATGTTATACCAGGCCCAGAGTATCAAGAGTCACCATTGCTTCAAGAGCTCCGAGTGGTAGCCCTGTGCCTTTTTGTCATGTGTTTCCTGATCGACAACAGGTTGATACCACCAAGCAACCACCACAAACCAGGTGCACATCACCGAATATAACACAAGCAAATCAGAAATGTCCAACACAACTGAATAGATCAACAAAGTGAAGCATGACTATACCCCCCACTTCAATTCCCCTCGAAAACCCACAGCCCCTTGCTTGAAAAAGGATGGAAAATAGCTCAAAAAGATGCGCCGTCTCTTGCTCTACAATTCTGTCACTTCATGTTATCAGAAAAAAAACAGTCATGGCAGACGCTCAAAACTGCAAAAACAATCGATGCCTTGTGTGATTCGAACACTCGCTGTGAAGCCCATCTCTGCATGGTCAAGTGAACTGTAGAACCATTATTGGAAAAAAGCGAAATTCCCACAAAAGAAGCAGGTTTGCGAGCAAAGCCAGTCTCGGGGGCAAAAAAACACACCTTGACGCGCTGGCTTGACCAAACAAATCAAAAGGCCGACAGGTTTTCAGAAAACTCAAAAGAAGAGGAGGGGAAAAAATGCTCATTAATTTTATCGTTGCAAGTCATGATGTGATATCAAAAGCCATAATGGCTACCGGCCTCGGCTTTGTTCCTACGGCCTTGAGCCCAAGCATCTTCCAAGGCCTCTTTTTGGGTGGCGGCCGAGTTGACGAGTTGTTGCAAGCTGTGTTTTCCGGGAGCAACGGCCTTGACGGCTCGGTGTTCGACAGCTTGGCCTTGGACGCGGAGTTGCTCGTTGTTGTTGTATTCTTCCTCCATGTTGAGATGTGTGACATTGGCAAAGGCAGCGGCATCCTTGTTGCGACCGAACAATCTTCTACGCTCTCCAGCTGATAGGCCTAGATCGTCGGCAATGGCAGTGAGTGAATTAGGGTCTGAGTGTACGGGCGCTGCGGCCATTGTCGAGTCGAATGTCTCGGTAGCTGGTGCTGCTGGCTCAGCGAGCAAGGGCTGATAGTCTGCCACTGGGGTATTTGATATAGTTGTGTTGTCGTCCTGGGTGACTGAGAACAGGGAGACCTTTGGATTTGGAGTGGCTTTTGGAGGCTCTGTGATGGCTTGGGCGACTGGTGATGGTGCGGCGGCAATAGAATTGGGCATAATGTTCTGCTTGGAAGCCTTCTTTCTCGCAACAGACAGAGGTTTGAACTTCATAGCGTTGCCTACTGATTTGATCTCTTTCGGGGCTTCATCCTGGAAGGGTGCTGGTAATGATGTGTCTGCATCGTCCTTGGTCTCCACACCCATAGCGGCCGGCGCAAAAGCCGAGGGGTCGGGTTCTACTCTTTCTCTGCTGAAGGCAGGCTCGGCGCCAGTCTTCAGATTTACACCAGATCCAAGACCTTTNTTGGCATCGGCGGCGCGTTTGGGAGCGGGCAGGAAAGAGTTGAAACCGCCAAACTTTCCAGCGGTACGGGCCTTCTTTGCCGGGGGAGCTTCTGCTTCGACGTCTGGCTGTATTGTCGGAAGGTCGACCTTGATTTTGCGTGGCGCAGATGGATCGACTAGTTTTTGGAAGTTTCCTTTCTTTGCCGTGGGCTTTGTGGCAGCGGGTACAGGGGCGACATTCGATGTCTCTGAGTCGGAGCCCTCGCTATCTGAGTAGCCTACAAGAGCCATGTTGAGCAGACGACGAAATCGTGTTAATGATTGGTATGTCTTGCTTGACAGACGCAAGTCGCGAAAGATGATGGAAGTGGGGTCTGAGCTCAGCGATTGAAGCCAAGCCGGAGTATCCGCCTGTAAACTCCGCCGACCATAACAATGTCGCTCTTGCTGGATATGGGACTGCACTTGAAGATCAACACAATCATCCTTTTTCCCCTATCTCATGGTTCAAGTTGTTCTGTTTCTAAGCATTGATGTTCTAACAATCAATAGTGTCGGGGTATTTCTCGAAATAGCACACGATCACAGTGCCAAGGCGAACGACTTTGGCGGGCCGAGGCTGGGGTAGGTTCAGATTGACAGCAACAAGCAGCAGGTCCAGACACAAGCAGACGCTCCGTCAACCTCTTTCTTCCACTCTCTCTCAGGAGGCAGGACCGACGCGATGCACTAGGAGCCAGCAGGACTGGCCCACTCTCCTTCCTCATGTCGCTCCTTAACAACCAAGACTTCACCATCTACCAGCTGCGCGCAGGCTACCTCCACCACATCAAAGACGGCGTCGGCGAGCGTCTCATCACCCTCAACACCAACGTCCTGAACAACCCGGCCTTTCGTGCTGCTGGCTGGCAACCCAATCCCCAGGACATCAAGCGCACATACTCTCCTCCCATCCCTACCGCCATCGCTTCCGAGTACTTCCAAGCTCCACAACGCTCTGTTGCACCCGCCTACGCCCTGCAAGATGACGACGAAGAAGGAGGAATGGTCACCGGCCAAGGCAGCCAAGACACCATTGCTGTAAACAACCACAACAAGAGGCGTCGACGAAAGGAGCAGCTGGAAGAGGACGACAGCAGCGACCTGAGCGACGACAGCGACGACGACGACGACAAGAGCGCCATCTCCCAGATCAAGTTCAGCAAGATGCCCGTCCGCCTCAGAGCTGGCTCCTCTCCAACCCACAGCAGCACAAGAGATGGAGAAGATGTTCCTATACCCAACGTTTCTCCTTCCAAATTGACTGNNGCCAGGGAGACTGCAAGACGCGCCTCCCTTCCCTCGGTTTCCTTCATCAAGCAGCGGCCCAGGAGGGATACTGCTACCAGTAGCGAGTTCTCGTCCGAAAACGAGACAGATCCAGTCACATTCCGCAAACAGAGAGTCCAACACCGCGCCGTCAAGCATGGCCAGATGATCCAAGACCGCATCCAGGAAGAGGGAGAAGACGTCGAGTCTGACATTGATCTTGGCGAGGCGAGCGACATTTCCGACGACTTTGCTGGGACTGCTGGTTCGGAATCTCTGCTGGGCATGGGTGCTCCTCTGATCACCGTCGACACTCTCGAATCTACTCCAGGAAACGTGCCCAGCATGCCGCCTGCAATCACTCCTCATACCTCGACCTCGCCCAAACGTATGAAGCAGATGGCCNCCCCTCCAGATCTACCAAGACTTCCTGCAGGCCGCCCCATCAGCTACGTACAGCCCGTCAGTCTCTTGTCAAAGGCCTTGAAACATACCTCACAAAAGGCTGGCAATCCCCTCCAGCAGTTTGCCCAACTGTCCGGCAAAGGCGAATCCACTCCTCTGTGGATCAAGATATATGCTCCTTTTTCCAAGAAAGCTTCGTCGCCTATCCAAGTGCCTATCCGCAAAAACGCGAAAGAAGGTGTTCCAACTATTGTTGCTGAGCTCATAGGTCTCAGTCTGTGGCGATATGCTGAGGAAAAGATCGAACCCCCACTGGAGGGCAATGACTTGAATGTGAATCGCTGGACTCTACGCATGGTTGAAGATGAAGAAGTAGACTACGACTTCCCTGCTTTGACCCGAACGAAACCTCTCGGAGACTTTACTTCGAACAACAACCGACCGCCTCGAGCTAGGGCAAGAGATAAGCCTTGGGATGAGTTTGGTCTCGTGAGAGCGACGGAAGAACAATACAAGGAGAACGAGGAACTCACCCCACAATTCAGCGAGCCATCTGGCCTGGCTCCTTCAAGCACACCTGTACCGGATACGTCTCGTACAGCAACGCCTCAACCTGCTAACATGCAGAGGACTTTGTCTGACGCGCCATCAACCCTGGCACCACCTGCTGCACCAACTTACATCCCTAACGTCAATCCCATTACACCCTCCTTTGCCCCTATGGCTAGGAAGAACTCGACTATCCCCTTGATGGATGCACCCGCTGCACCGGCTCCTCGTTCCACGCCCAGGACTGGCTCTTCCAAGACGGTCACTATACACTATACAGATCCGCACTCTTTCCAGACAACTCTATTACCTATACCAACCACATCCGACACATATCTGGCTGAGCTATTCACGACAGCCTGTCAGAGGCTTAACATCGACAAAGCCTTATATGTTCTCAAGGTTCGTGGCACACAAACCGTTGCACCAGAAGACCGTACAGTAGAAGCACTAGGTCAGAGATTAGCGCTCGATCTGGTACGACGTCGCTTTGTCGGTGTTGGTGATGGCCGTGGTATGGTAAGCGCGGTAGGCAGCCCAGGCAGCGAAAGCCCCAACGCCCCTCTCCTCCTCGAAACCGCTACAAACTCCAAACCCAAGACACGGAAACCCTTCATGGGCCTGCAAAGCGCGAAATCAACGAACGACATTAACGCCACTGCACTCTGGGGTCTTGCCGGCGGAGCAGGAAAACGCTATCTCGTCATCCGCCGCCAGCCTCTGTCTTTCGCACCCTCACACCCGAGAATTCTTGCTCTGGATGCAGAGTTCATGCATGTCATGCCTGCCTCGTCCACAGACCCCCTCAATGCCAACGCAGACCCTGCAATGGCGCCCCCTGGCGGCAAGACAACAAGCGTGCACCTCAGCAGCGTTGTCGGGTGCAAAGTCAGCAGAANNAAACACCCCAAAGTCGTGCGCGTGCTCGTGTACCGCGAGAAAGAGACCAAACGCTATGACTTTGAGGCGTCGACGAGGGAGGAAGCCCAAGAGATTGCTACGGAGATCAATAAGGGTATGATGAGGTTTAGGGATGAGGGGGAGTGAAGGCTTTTGATAGAGGGGTTGTTGTCAAGGCGAAACAGGCGTTCAGAACTCTATTAGTGTTTCTTGTGTTGAGCGATTTGGGGATTAGGTGAGACAAAAGACGGAAATGTGATACCCCCAGGATCTTTTTTATTCTTCACCTTCTTGAATCAATGTGTGCTTGAGTGAATGGTGAAGCGTTTCGCCCAGAGAAGGGCACCACGTCCTACAGCTTTGTAGCGTAGAGCACAACAGATCACACATCCCGTCTCACATCCCACCCTGCCCCCACCATTACTTGGACTGATAACGAGGCCATGCTTCTTTCCACGCCGTTCTCGCAAACACGAAGCGAAACGACTCGAATCACAAAACGTCAGATTATGATATGTTCATCCACGATATGGTGGTTCAAGAGGGTGAGGTACTGCACAGAGAAGCAATGGATATCTGTTCGATATGAGTGACAAGTGCCGAGAGTGACAAGTGCCGAAGGGGACGATACACGAGTGCAAGATTTACGACAGGAGGGAGACAAGAAGCAAGCAAGCAAGCAAGTTTTTTTTATGTAGTAAATGTTTTGGAAGGCGGGGAGGATTTCCTTCGATATACTGCTCTCTGTTTTCACCATATGTCCAAAACTGCATACATCATTTCCCATCAATATATATTCCCCCTACTACTACTTACAATGCTTGGGCGCCCACAAACCCCAAAATCTCGGTTACAAAACTCTCTGGATTCTCTTCTGCACACCAGTGACCCGTGCCCTTTACTTTTGCCAGTGTTACATGTTGATACATTTCTCGAGCTTGGGGTTCGGCAATCTCATCAATCATGGAGCTCAGTTCTCCCCACAGTGCACAACAAGGCACTTTGCTCTTTCCGTTTTTTTTGAGCATGGTCTCGTTGTCTGAAAAGTCCTTGTGGAAACTGCGGTAGAGGTCGAAGCCCGCTCTCATGGCACCGGGTTGCGAGAATTGGGTTGCGTAGATTTGTGCATCGGTGGGAGAGATGGCCGAGGGATGTTGGGTCAGGCGATCGTAGAAAGATTTGAGATATTGTGCTTCGTGGCCTTGGACAAGCAGTTCGGGGACATCGAGTTGTTGGTGAAAGACAAAATGCCAGAGACCTCCGTGAGTGTTTTCTGCCACGTAGGATGTATACAACGAGGTTCCTGGTAACGGGCACTCGCCCCAAGCAACAGAGGCCACAGAAGCGGGATATGCGGTTGCGTAGGCGTGGGCAATCATACCGCCTATATCATGACCCACCACATGGATCTTTTCTTTGATGCCAATGTGCTCGGTGACCAATGTATGCAAGTCTTTGGCCATGGTCAGTTTATCGTAGCCATCTCTGGGTCGCGAACTGGAACCTGCGCCGCGGTAATCGGGTGCAATCACCAGGTACCCGGCTTCTGCTAGAGGGGTAATGACATGACGGAACTGATAAGAGGTTTGAGGAAATCCGTGGATGAGAAGGATGGTTCCTTTTGAAGGTTTGGTGGAGGGAGAGCAGGAAATATAGTGGATGGAGACTTCAGTAGGCGTAGAGGGTTTTCCGGATAGCAGTTGGCGTTTTGAAGTCCAGCGGGAAGAGTCAAAGGTACGTGATGCCATTGTTTATTGTTTAATGTTTGGTGACGGATGTTGTTGTTTGAGGATGGTTGTGGTTTGGGGCTGATGGTGATGAAGATGGGAGAATCTTGCCCTTCTCATGTCTATAAATCTGTACTCGTCTTGTCGTTTGTAATCAACAGCGTCACATTCAGCGTCACATTCAGCGTCACCTTTGCTCCTTCTGTCGAGCGTCACCACATATAGAATCATCCACAAGGCGTGCATCTAAATCGATGCTGAGCTGTCTTTGACCAGACGTCATTCTGAATGAACATCATCAGCGAGCGGGGCATGCGATTCCAGGCCTTGTATGCTTCTCTTGTGCGTCGAGTTGTTTGATATAGCAAGGCATTTTGGCGAAAAATGCCAGATGTAAGTATCAGAAGACATCGTCAAAGAAACGACGCGGAGATAAAGAGCAGAGCTTCGTCCATGCCAAGTAGAGAAAACGTCTTTGAGATATTATTAGGGTCACTCTCTCCCTCTGCACATGTGGATTTACCTGATCTTTGAGGGGGGAGCAATTACCACAAAACCTGCACGAAAACAAGAGCAAAGCTGGCAGAAAATCACGACTTGGAGAGTGAGAAATACTTATTACTCACTATTCGTAAAATCATATCGATATCGATATAAGCACACCAGCGGACGCCCGAAAGCTGGACAACTATATCAATGCAAGACACATTCAATCATGTCAAGTCAAGAAAAAAAAAAAGAGGTTCAGAATAGATAGATACAGTTGAATCGTAAGATAGCCAGTTAGCAGCCCATAGTCATTAAAAAGAATCACACCATCGTCATCGAAGCAATTCGTTTAACCGAACATGGCATCGCCGAGTCTGATGCTGACGGTCTTGGTCTGGAGGTAGTTGTCCAGAGCAGCCTCACCAAGCTCACGACCGATACCNCTAAGCAACACAGTCAGCATACACGTCATATGAGAAGGGTGAAGAGGTACACATACCGAAGCCTTGAAGCCACCGAAGGGAAGCTGCCAGTGAAGGGTGTTGTAGCTGTTGACCCAGACAGTACCAGCCTTGAGGGCATTGGAGACCTCAATGGCGGTGTTGAGGTTGGATGTGTGGACGGCGGCGGCAAGACCGTAGGTTGTGTTGTTGCCGACACGGATGGCGTCTTCCTTGGTCTTGAACTTGGCAATCGAGCAGACGGGACCGAAGATCTCTTCTTGCATGATGCTCATGTCGTCCTTGACGTCGGCGAAGATGGTGGGCTCGATGAAGTAACCCTCGTTACCCTTGCGCTTGCCACCGGTGACGACGGTGGCACCCTCCTTNTGACCGGCCTCGATGTAACTGGTGAGTGTTAGTATGTTGTGTTAGACTAGAAGGACGAATCAAGATACATACCCCATGATTCTGTCGAACTGGAGTTGCGAGACCTGAGGACCCTGGAAGGTGTCGGCAGCGAAGGGGTCACCAACAACGTTCTTCTGAGCGCGCTCCTTGAAGCGTTGGACAAACTTCTCGTAGATGCCCTCCTGAACGTAGACTCTCGAACCGGCACAGCAGCACTGGCCGTGGTTGAAGAAGATACCAAAGTTGACCCATGAGATGGCATTGTCAATGTCGGCGTCGTCAAAGACAATGTTGGGAGACTTGCCACCGAGCTCGAGGGTGACCTTCTTCAGGTTGCTGCCAGCAGCGGCCTTCATGATTTGTCTTCCGACGAGGGTGGAGCCGGTGAAGGCAACCTTGTCAACGTCCATGTGCGAGGCAATGGCGGCACCAGCAATCTTTCCGAAACCAGAGATGACGTTGACGATACCGGGAGGGAAGCCAGCTTGCTTGCACAGGTTGGCAGCGTAAAGACCGGAGAGAGGAGTCTGTTCGGCGGTCTTGAGGACGACGGTGTTACCGCAAGCAATGGCGGGACCGATCTTCCATGCCCACATGAGGAGGGGGAAGTTCCAGGGAATGATTTGACCACAAACACCAATCTAGTAGCGTTGTCAGTGTCTAGCCAATGACTGTGGATAGTAAATAACTTACGGGNNCTCCTTTCTGATGTAGTTGAAAGTGTCAGGGTTGGTGTCGACAACCTTACCCTCGATCTTGTCCGCCCAGCCACCGTAGTATCTTAAGCAGCCGGAAGCGGCAGCAACATCACCCTTGGCCATTGTGAAGGCCTTGCCGTTGTCGAGAGACTCGATAGCGGCTAGCTGGTCCGAGTGCTCATCGAAGAGGTCGGCGAGCTTGTTCAGGAGCTTGCCACGGTCACAGGGAGTGGCCTTGCGCCAGTCACCCTCGAAAGCCTTGCGGGCAGCTGCGACAGCAATGTCGACATCCTTCTCGCTGGCCTCGTGAACCGAGCAGATGACCTTCTCGTTGGAGGGGTTGATGACCTCGAAAGTCTTGCCGTCAACACCCTTGACGAACTCGTTGTTGATGAACAGACCGGTGGGCTGCTCGTACTTGCCCGTGGACGGGGTCTCAAGTTGGATTGAAGTCATGATTGTGGGATATATATGGGGGGTATCTCAAAACACAGAAAACAAGAGAAGAGAGGAGCAAATGATCAGGAGAGGGACGGATTGATCAAGGTATTTGTACTCAACGTGTTCACCTCTCGAAACTTCACATATTCTGGGTCCACCGAACCAATCTCCACTCGTCCTCGAGCCAACCATGCCTCATCGGGACAGAAAATGGAGATGATAGGCGACCGCAAGACCTCGGACTCGCGGAGTGTGTTTGCTTAGGCGGGGCAATGGGCGGCAGCTACCCCGCGCGCTGTCCTCTTCTTGGTGTTCCCGGGGAAGGAACGGTCTCCCGTGAACCATGCCAGAGCAAGAACGAAGGAAGACTTGATTCAGCCACAGCATTTGTAGCTTATGCAACGATCAGTCGACATCCGTTACTCCTTGAGCCATTGTTGTGCCTTCCTGAGGACAGAAGAACCAACATGATATCCTCTCGCGAAGCATTGCCTCGACATTACAGACAGTGTCAGTGCGTCGAAACAGCTCGGGTGAGTTGCTCCCGAGTGCAGACATGGCAGATATTATTACGAAAGCTCGTTGATATCGTCAATCAGAGCCTCGGAATACCTTCTCGATCCGTTCCTTGTGAGCCTTCCTACCACACCCCTCCCTGATCCTTAACTTAGAGCTCTTGCTCCAGCTCCGCATCTCGCAAAGACCCTTTGCGGTAAGATTCCGCAGGCCCGACTATCAGCACATCTTGGCATAATACTCACGTTAGCCATCATCGCCATGTGCATGTCCAAATCGCTGGAGATTCGTATCTCTGCGGCGCTTTTGATCGATCGTTATCTTGCAGAGCTCTGCGCACACTGCACGTGTTAGTCTATTGTGGAGCAATTCCGCATTGACTTGCCTAAAAGTTGAAGCTTTGGTTGTCCAAAGGGCCTTTGAGTCTAGATGCCGTTTGAATGCGGAGGAGCTCCCATTTGTAAGCCAAACTTTCTCCTCACAGGTTCACAACATCAAGGTGTCGGCATGTGTTTGCCGGTCCCAGAACTGTATCTTGGATATTCGTTCATGGCCTTTCAAAACACAGATGCTTGCATCTTAGTTCAGTTCATACACTCGTCAATTGTTTTTGAGGGTCTACAAAGGTCTTGGGGCTCTTCTCTTCAGAGTATCTTCCAGAAGGAGAGGGTATTGTCAAAAGCGGGTCTTCGCCAAGAATCTCCCACAGCCACACTGGAAGCTATGCCCGAGGCCGGCGTCTCGCCTTGAGCTTCCTGATGCCCGCCTGGTTTGTGTTGCTCATCGTCTGACTCCGACTCGTCCTCGTCCAATATGCATTCCGAAGAGCTCGAATCGGAGTCTGAACTGGAGTCGTCCAAGCCCACGAGATCGCTGGGACTGCGACGTTGACCAGATGTGGTTATAAGCATGGGTTCACGGCGGCTGAGTATAGTGTTGCTCACAGCAGCTNNATATCGGCCATCAGTACAGGTAAGATCTGATCAGCAAAAGATATGCTTACCATGGCTTGCATGCAGTGCGAGGTCTGGATCTATGCGGCCTTCTTTACTTGTGACGTCTCGCCAGACTCTGACCTTGCCATCCGTACCACCGGCCCAGATATCGGTTTTGCCATCTACATGGGTTGTAAAGTCGAATGAAAGCTTGAGCGTAGTAAGAGCTTGGCGACCAGAGAGATAGCTCAGACGCTGTCCGGTGTGTCTGATATCGTAAACAAGCAGAGCGTCACTTTGACGCTCGGCGACGAAAAGGTAATTCCCACACGGACTCCAAGCGAGTTGGCTTACACCATTGCCTTTGAGCAGCTTATCGTCGGCATCATTGTAGGTCAAATCGAAGGCAGCCATGGACTCTCCTTGACCAGCATTCTCGAAAAGGCCTACTTGACGGTTGTATGTGCCGGCGGCGAGTATGTTGTCGCTGGACAGGGCCAAAGAAGACACGATACCTCCAATGCCAGCGGTATCGGCTCCATAGAGCTTCCTTGCCTTGCGGCCTTTTCTCGTCGGACATTCGTAGACAGGACCATCTTGGTTGTGGATGTCAAAGACTGCGAGGGTGTCTTTTGCGCCGGCGACAAAGCGATTGTTGTCGACAAAGAGGAGGGACGAAGGGGATATGTATGCTTCGGTGAGGGAGTTTTGCCATGTGTAAGATGCGTGGACGTATGACAGATCGAGAGCGTTGGTCAGACGTATAGGCAAGTCTGGTTGAGAGATTGCGAGCAGAGTGGTTGCAGGGTTGGTGACATCGAAGGCAGGGTGAAGGGTGAGCGAGCCGAGCTTTGCTGGCGATGGAGCGGAACAGTAGGGTGATGTCTCAGCAGGCTTGTCGTCCGAGTGAGCCAGTGGNACTTGTCCAAGTTAGCTAGACAGAGGCATGGAAGTGAAGAAAAGTTGAAGAGAAGAAAGAAATGACGACTAGATGTATCCTTACACTGCAAAAGTCCTCAGAATGAGATCCTCGTTATACGTGACTACAGCGGTGCCATCCGACGACAAGAGGGCGTGCCGAAAGCAATTACTTTCGTTCTTGTCGGCGCGTGTCGCCAGGCCATGAACCTGATCAGCCCAGCCGGGATGCGCCTCGTCGACGGTGCAGCGATATGTGTCGCCTGTTGAAGCAACGCATTTTATCGACACGGCGTCTCCAGCCATGGATCGATGTGTCTTGTAGAAAATGAAAGTGTAGAATCTGGATACACGAGCTTTGACCCTGTCGCGGCGGCCGAGGTCGACGACGCTGTCGCTTCTGGAATTTTCCACCGACAGCAACACATCAACCACTCTCTATACTACACTCCATCTTTCTCTCTGTCAGCCCCCTCTTGTCGCATACCCCTACCGTCAAAATGGTACGCTCCTCACCAACCCAGCCCACGACCATGCGCGACAGCACACAACTAACACAACCCCCAGTCCACCATCGCCGCCAAGTCCATCAAGGCTCTCGCTCCCCTGCTCGACCGCGTCCTGGTCCAGCGCATCAAGGCCGAAACCAAGACCGCCGGCGGCATCTTCCNNCTCCCCGAGTCGGCCGTCAAGGAGCTCAACGAGGCCAAGGTCCTCGCCGTCGGCCCCGGTGCCTTTGACCGCGATGGCAAGCGCATTGCCCCCTCCGTCCAGCCCGGCGACAAGGTCTTGATCCCCCAATTTGGCGGCTCGCCCATCAAGGTCGGCGAGGACGAGTACTCGCTCTTCCGCGATCACGAGTGAGTTTTTCTGCAACACGACTAGAGAGAAATTGCAGATTTGCTGATTCATGACAACAGGCTTTTGGCCAAGATCAACGAGTAAATTCTTACATGATACCCCCTCCATTCCTTCCACCGACGAGCCACACACACCACACACAAAATCACATACGCAAACGCATATACTTGTATCAACAATTTCACAACTTTTGACGAATCAACCAAAAATCAGAGTCTTGAAGAGAAGAAAGAAACACGCGCTCTTGTAGTATATCATAACCTTCTTTCTGTTGTATTTATCAGCGAAAAGTCATTCTTCGAGTCCTCTCACGCTTTGTCATTTCCTAGCAAAAGTGACAATGACCGGACAGAAGCAGAAATGGTAGGCTGAAGACGACAATTGCTCTTGGGCTGTTCATAACACAATGCAAGACTGAGCTGCATTCGCTTCAGGTAGTCATGTTTGTAAGATAAAGCGCTGTGGAAGAATCTATAGTGTAGTGTTCAACCCCAACACCTCACACACAAAATCACGAAATTGAACAGCACAAAAACAATCAAAACAATACACTCCATGCAATTTTCCTCATATGCCTTTTCTATGCTGCTGCACATCACCCATCAAACCTTTTTTTCCCAGCCTCTACCCAACCCCAGCACTCCAAATTTCCCCTCTTCTACCAATGCCATTTCCCTCCCACCACCAATATCTCAGGGCAACCCTCTTTCTACATCAAACACCCATTCTTAATCGACGAGTGTAGATCGCTAGCAGCGACGCGTTGACGCACTCCATTCAGCAAAGCAAATACTTCGACTTGCCATTCGTACCACACTTTTCTGTCGTCGGTTTGACGCCACATGGAGACTTCGATTTCAGAGGCGGTGGGGATGGTGAGGGGTGTCTGTTTTTTTTTGTGGATCTCGTCAGTATACAGCTTTTTTTCCAAAGAAAAAAGAGGGAAGGGAAGGGAGGGTCAAGGAGAGGCAAAACATACCTTTAGCGGGAAGAAGATGGGGAACCAAGAAATCATGTCTTTGCTCTTGTCTTCCATGGTGTTGGGGTTGATACTCAATTCGATGGGTTTCTTTGCCGCGTCTGCAGGTGTGTACAGCACGGTTTCAAAGTAACCTCCCAAACCATGACACACACCACGAGAAGAGGCGGTAAACCTCAATCGGCAGAAGCGCGCATTGTGTTCGTTCCAACCATCGCCGCCGACCATACCGCTACCTCCAGCTTGTACACTGCCACCTCTGCGAAGATTGGATTGCGCAATGATGGATTCAGGCAGGGGATGCACAAACTCCCAAGCAGTCTGGATGTCTGGTGTTGAGGAGTCGGGAAGCACACACAAGTCATCGTATTGGTGCAACATGGTCACATACGGCAATTCCCATTTCTGCGCCTCGTCACCACCACTTCTGCCCAACAGATCCGCGTAAATCTTTGGGTGGGCGATGGGTGTAAAGTGCGCGGTATACGAAGTGGGAATACTGACTCCATGCTCTGCATCCAAAACGTGTTGAACGCCATCGAGGCATTCGGGACTTAATTCGTTGTCTGCGAAACTACCGAGCAGTTCTGAGACTAGGATGTCTACTTTTTGGGGTGAAGAGTCGATGAGGGGGCCTTTCCAGGCGCGCATGTCGGTCTTTACGACGGTGACGCGTTTGTTCCAGAGGGGGTCGGTGGTGTTGCGGCGTTGGAGTAGTACATAGGCGTTGGGGTTTTTNTCTACTGCCCATTGCTTGACGGGGATACCGGTGCTGGCAGAGGCTTTCAAACAACGGGTGACCAGGGGACCACGGCCGGCTCCAACGACAGCGACAATGATGGGACGTTGCAGTTTCTTGTGCAGATCCTTCAAGGCGGCGGCAACGGCGCGCTCATACCATTCGTACTTGATGGGGTCTTTTTCAAAGACCTCGTAGGTAATGGATTCGAGATTGTCGGTGAGCGGCTGTAGAGGCGATTGCAGGAAATCCTGGTATCCAGCGGCGAAGCGGTCGATGATAGGGCGAGGAGGTTGAGTACGCTGGAGATGACGCATATAGCTCAGGTACGGGGTAAGATCCTTGGGCTTTTGAGTTTGCTGCTTGCGCTTAGATTGAGCAGGAGTGGGGAGGTCGGGAGAAGCTGATCTGTCGGGGAGGTTGACGGGCATGCCGGGGTGATCTTGACCAGGGATGGGACCAACGTCGCTGAGAATGATCCATGGGACAGTCTTGAGACGCATATAGCGTGTGAGTAGAGCTTGAATGGGTTTGTTCAAGACAGGGAAGCCCTTTGCGTTGTGCACAAATGCAGACTCGGGGATCATCAAGGTACGGAGGGGCTCGGAGAACCAGCGCGATTGGATGGCCGAAGAAGGCAGCTTTTGAGGGATCTCGAGAGCGACAGTCAGTCTTGGATGGTACTTGCAGGTCGATCTGATCAGGTCCCAGGTGTCCCACGACCAGAGTGCGTCAGTCGCAATTGACTTCAGGGTCTTGAACGAGTCTCTTGCACGACCAGCCAGACTCAGTCCGTCCTCAGCAGCCTTGCTCTCGGCAGGTTGCATAGGGAGCAAGATTTGCAAGTTGATGTAAGGTCCGACCTCCAGCGAGTGCCAGATAGCTCTAGCGTATTGGGTAATTACAGAAGACGTCTCAAGGTTAGGTCCCTGGATCATGATGTTGTTGACACCGCAGAAAGCAGCATAAGCAACTTCATGGTTGAAGACCTGACGAGAAACAAGGGCGACTACCGGGTCCGGAGAAGCAAGATCAATCCAGGCACTCGTACAGCAGATCATGGTAGAGATGTATTCGTCAGGTACCAGGTTTGTGTCCTCGGGAGTCAGGGGTGCAATGAGAGGATAAGGAACAGCATTTGCATCCGAGGATGCCGAGACGGCCTCGAAGTAAGCGTCCACCGATGCTAGAACTCGTGCTTGGAATCCAGGAGACGTGATGGGTCTAGTCATCATGTCGTACNNTAGAACGGTAATCAGTCATGCTCTCCATTGATTCGTATTTTAGAAGGACTTGAGATATTGAGAGCAGTCTATCGCATAGAATCTTGTTGACAGCAAGATAATGCTATTCAAGAAACAAGATCGAATCACAAACTGCCTCCAGACGTCCGCAAAGAGGAAACAAGTACTCACGCCAGCATCTTGCGCCTGGTTTCCCAATTCGGTGGTCACAGGCACAGTCCTCTTCGTCTCATGCTGCCCAATGTAGAAATATGTGTTTTGCTGCTCCGGAGGAGCAACTCCAGGTAAAGTCTCCATCTTGTAGGTGTCGAAGGTGATGAATTGGTTTCAATGCCAATAAATGCCAGCGCTCATCAAGGTCGCAGGAAATTTCGGGCATGCCAAGACTTTGGATGTTCGGCGTTTGGAAGCAGTCGAGTCAACTTGCATCTTACACCAAAGACACAAACAACAAGAACGACCGTCAGTGAGTAACTCTCAGTGAAGTCGTCAGTTTGATGAGAAGAAGGTCGAACCGGACAGACTTGTGTGTACTGAATCTCTGACATTTGATGGTGAAGATGCCGACTTTCGCGCGTTACACGGATCATGATTGCTATTTTGGAATGGTTTATGAGTCTTGGTCTGCAACATTCTCGGCTCTGATGAGCCGTTGCTATTCTATCCGATGCCAACACTGATGCCATCAAGGTTAGTCTGGTGTCAGAGGTATCGCATCACATCGCGACTCAACACTCATGTATGGACCTTGGTCCTCAATCCCACTGGTTTTGAGTCCATGATCCTGTGATCCTCTTAGGAGTTATGTGTTTGAAAGTCCTTCAGTCATCAAGACCCGTTTGGTCAAGATGCTTGGGTTGAGCTAAGCTTCTGTCTCGGCTTCCTCGGCTCAAAACTGTCCAGCTTGATCCCACTTCGACCCGTCCATGGCAACCTCTCCACTTCATACAGCACGCCTTCATGACAACTGCCGTCCTCTCCGATCACCGCTGAATCAGGTTTCTCGAGTCGTGAGGTAGTACACAGGCTAAGTACCACCCGGGACGAGCTCTTGCCGACCTTTTCATGACCTTCCCCAGCCTTCCCCTCATTCCCTCCAGTGCCAAGATGAGGGGATCAACCTCGATGCATCACCAGTCAATCTACTTTTTCATTTGAGAGCTCCTTCAAGCCTCTGAGGTTACATCATGGGGCGTTCTTGCAATGGTATGGAGTTTCTCTTGGTGAGTAAACTTCAACCATGCATTGCCGGACCCCTCTTGTAGCGGGATCGTGGAGAGAGATGCTCCGAGTTAGCGATGCTATAAAGGTAGGTCGCGAACTACCTTGATGGGAAGTAAGTCAGCTCCAGCTCCAGCTTCTTGTAAGACAAGATGCATCATCCATTGAACACTATTGCCGTAGCTCTCGCGGCCATCGGCCTTGCGGGAGCACAGAACAGCAGCTGGGATTCTAGTTTGTACACCTCCAGTCCACCAGTATACCCAAGCCGTGAGTCAACCTTGTACGAAGCCCGAAGCTGTTCAACTTCGAAGCTACTCACAAAATCAATTGGCGACATGGACTAAAGACATCATANNGCCGAGACTGCTGGCATTGGCTGGGAGACTGCTTTGGCTCAAGCAGAAGCCTTTCTGGCCAACCTGACATTAGCAGAGAAAGCCGGACTGGTCACTGGTGAGATCATTCAACTTGGGCATCATGACTTCAACTAATGACTGCTTTTCCAGNGTTCTGCTGGACCTTGTGTCGGCAACATTGCCCCTATCGAGCGTCTGGGTTTCGATGGTGAGCTCAGACATTCCAATCGCGTTCCTTCGAAATACATATCCTGATCTCTCGAACAGNGACTCTGCTTGCAGGATGGCCCTCTGGCCATCAGACAAGCGACTTATGCTTCGGTGTTCCCTGCCGGGTTGACAGCTGCAGCTTCATGGGACAAAGGCCTCATATACACCAGAGGATTGTATATGGCTCAAGAGTTCAGAGGCAAGGGTGCCAATGTTGCGCTTGGGCCTGTTGTCGGACCTTTAGGTAGGATATGCACACTACGACGCATGAGCAAATGGAATACTGACGACNCTTTAGGTCGTAATGGCCGCGGTGGACGTAATTGGGAAGGTAGGTCATACTCAAGTTGATGTAATATGACTGAACTGATCACTCTATAGNGCTTTTCACCTGACCCCTACCTCAGTGGTGTTGCTGTCGAGCAGACAATTTGGGGCATGCAATCCACAGGAGTGCAAGCTTGTGTCAAGCGTAAGTATATGCCACGCCTATCCTGAAGCTGAGATACTGATTTCTCATAGACTNACATTGGAAACGAACAGGAGACTCAACGCAACCCTTCCACACGCAACGGAACAACTATCGAAGCTGTCTCTTCGAATATCGACGATCGCACTATGCACGAGTTGTACTCTTGGCCGTTTGCCAATGCAATCCGCAGCGGTGTCGCTTCGGTAATGTGTTCTTACAACAGAGTCAACGGATCATACGGCTGTGCAAACTCCAAGACATTGAACGGCATTCTCAAAGAAGAGTTTGGTTTCCAAGGTTACGTTATGAGTGACTGGGGTGTAAGTGTAACCTCATGTGCAGTATGGTTCGTGTGCTGACCATTGCAGGCTACCCACAGCGGCGTGGCATCGATCAATGCAGGTCTCGACATGGACATGCCCGGTACCATTGGATTTGCTGCAGGAGGCAACAGCTTCTTTGGTGGCAACATCACTACCGCTGTCAATAACGGTTCCCTCTCCGAGGCTCGTCTCGATGACATGATCAAGCGTATCATGACACCATACTTCCACCTCAAGCAGAACACTGACTACCCTGCCATTGATCCAAGTAGCTCAATCGGCGGGTTCTTCGGTGCTGCCGCCTCGACTGTTCAGTTCCCTCTTGGTTCAGTCGCGAACGTCGATGTTCGTGCAAATCATGCTACATTGATCAGAGAACTTGGTTCCGCTGGTACGGTTCTGCTGAAAAATGTCAATGGTGCGTTGCCATTGAGAGCTCCCAAGAACATTGCAGTGCTAGGCAATGATGCCGGAGATATCCTGAACGGTGAATACTTCTCTGCTGCTCCATACCAGCAAAACTCACTTGGCTTCGGTAAGTCACACCTACTGATATACCGATACAGCAACTGATATCCGTTATAGNAGTATGGTACACTTCCAGTTGGAGGTGGTTCAGGCACAGGTCGCATGAGTTACCTCGTTGATCCACTTACGGCAATCAAAGCCCGAGGTGCTCAAGATGGTAGTCTTGTTCAGTGGATCCTCAATAACACTCTGCTATCACAACCTCGTGGCCTTGCGAGCCTTGCACCATCGCCACCTGATGTCTGTCTTGTCTTCCTCAAGACCTGGGCTCAAGAAGGCATTGATCGTAGTACACTTCTGGCAGACTGGAACTCTACTGCGGTTGTAAACTCGGTAGCCAGTGTCTGCAACAACACTATCGTTATTACCCACTCTGGTGGACTGAACGTCATGCCTTGGGCTAACAACCCCAATGTCACTGCTATTTTGGCAGCACATCTTCCAGGTACCGAGACTGGCAACTCATTGGGCGACATTCTCTACGGTGATGTCAACCCGAGTGGTCGACTGCCCTATACCATCGCTCAAACACAGGATGACTACTCGTTTGCCGACATCACCAACAGCTCTGCTCTTCAAACCACTAGAGATCCCAATGCTTGGCAGTCGGACTTCAAGGAAGGTCTGCTTATTGACTACCGTCACTTTGATTACTACAACCAGAGCGTCCAGTACGAGTTCGGCTTCGGTCTTTCGTATTCGACTTTCGACATCTCAGCCCTTAGCGTCAAGAACGTGTACGGTGGCGGTAACATCAGCAGCACTCCTCCCCCTGCCAAGACCATCCCTGGCGGTAACCCTACTCTCTGGGATGTCCTCTACCAAGCCAAGGTGACTGTGTCAAACACAGGTGATGTCGCCGGAGCTACAGTCCCACAGCTGTATTTGTCACTTCCTCAGATCCCCGGTGAGGACCCCACCCCTCTTTACGTGCTCCGTGGGTTCGAGAAGGTTAGCCTTCAGCCAGGGCAGAGCACGGTAGTCAACTTTGATCTCACCAGACGTGATCTCAGCTACTGGAGCGTGTTCCAACAAGAATGGGTTATTGCAGGAGGCGAGATTGGGGTTTCGGTCGGCTTGAGCAGCAGAGACTTCAAGGCCACCTCTTCGATTGGGGTTCTGTGAGGCAGTGTTTTCTGTTCGGATTCTATGTGCGTGGTAGATAATCGTTAATCCATTGCTCGGCAGATGTGGCAGTAGGGCTATATGACCTACTCTCCAAGATCAGATTAGCAAAACATCCTTGCTCGTGCTGCAAAGGGTCGTGCGTCGGATGATGAGCTTAACGAGGCTTGATGGCGCTCGATGGTCATGGCGAACATTGGCGGTGTGGCGTCTGTCGCCACAGATGTGCCGTGAGCGATGCGGATCAAAAGTGTGTGGTGTGAAGTTTGATCTGACGACTCGTGGTGATCTATAGAGTCTGTCTGACTCGTATATATGCCTACAGCATCTCGTAATGCTGGTACAAGAGTGGCAAGAGTTGTCTTCGAATTCACAAGAGTGCTTGATCTTGCCACATCTGTTTCTCAAAACACTGTTCATCTTTGCCCTCTTTCTTGCCCTCCACCGCCAAGTGATAATTTCCGCCTCTTTAGCACATCCATACGAGGATGTTCCGTCCTCTGGATTATAGAAGCACGTGGATCGTTCGAGTCAAGCTGATGCAACAATTTGGCTCTGAGACCTGCGAGAAGACTTAGGGCTCAGTATGCATTGTTGCATCTCGATATGAAAAGGCATCCAAAGTCGTATGGGGACTATCAAGCATCCTGCGCAGATCGGTCTCTCGATCTGATCGTAGCAGGTATTGTGAAACACCAGGGCAAAAGCGACAGTCAGCAGAGCGAACGAGCAATGCGATCAAGATCTACCATGATATTTGCAGGGTACCTAGGGCTTCAATTAACGGTAGCGAGAGTTTTCGAGCTGCAGAATACGATAGGCAGTTCGAGTTGATGTTCTCTCCATCAATTTTGATGTTTCGCTTCGTCTCTTGAAACACTACAGCTGCCATGCCCTAACACTGGGCGGGCAGGACCGCTGGTTCGAGAAACGCCGAACCTCTTCTTCAATCAGCTGTCTGCAGCTCGGAAGATGATTTTCCCAGATTAGTACGGCCTCTTGAGCTTTGAGGTCTTCCGGATGGACAGACCGATCATTGTTTCAGATATGGCCGTGGTGCTTACCAGAGGTTGTCGTGGGGCGGCGTTGACAGCCCCCTGATCAAAGCGTCCCTGCAGAAACCTGTCCCGAGCCTGCCGACCTCATTTCTAGCCTCATGGCCGCCACAACTGACTCCTGTAATCATTGTAAAGTGCTTCCCGACGCGATTTGAGCTCTATATTGATGTCAGCTTGGATGCAGAATGGTGCAGTGACACGTGGGTAGTCACAGCGCACTTCGCAAACTTCGCACAAAGTAGTCAGTCGGCATCGAAGCCAATCGTATCCTTACAACATACAATCTAGAAGGGCAGAGATAACCATATAAGTAGTGCTGTCTTTCCTTCCACAATCGACTCGTCTCTTTCATCATCTACACTCTCTTTCTCATCGCATTTCCAACTCTCGAGCCGGTCTCGTCTTCACACTCTTTACTTCCTTAAGACTCTTTCCTCTCGAAAAGCAACCATGGTTCAATTCTCCGGCCTCGCCGTTGCCGCTCTTCTCAGCGGTGCAGCTCTTGCCGCTCCTACTCTCCAAGAGCGTGGTAGCTGTACCTTCTCTGGCTCCTCTGCTGCCTCCAATGCTCTCAAGCAGAAGAAATCTTGCTCCAGCATCATCATCAAGGACGCTGTTGTTCCCGCCGGCACCACCCTTGACTTGACCAACTTGGCTTCCGGAACTACCGTCACCTTCCAAGGTACCACCACTTTTGGCTACAAGGAGTGGACCGGTCCTCTCGTTTCCGTTTCTGGTGACCACATCACCGTCATTGGTGCCTCTGGCTCTGTCATTGACGGTCAGGGCAGCAGATGGTGGGACGGCAAGGGTACCAACGGTGGCAAGAAGAAGCCCAAGTTCTTCTACGCCCACAAGATGACCAACTCCAAGATCCAGAACATCAAGATCAAGGACTCGCCCGTTCAGGTCTTCTCCATCAACAACTCTAAGCAGCTTACCCTCACCGGTGTCACCGTCGATAACTCTGCTGGTGATGGCGAGAACAAGGGCCACAATACCGATGCTTTCGACATCGGCAGCTCTTCTGGTATCACCATCGACCAAGCTAATATCCATAACCAGGATGATTGTGTGGCCGTGAACTCTGGTTCCGACATCACTGTCTCGGGCTCTACCTGCACTGGAGGCCACGGTCTCTCCATCGGCTCTGTCGGTGGTCGTGATGACAACACTGTCTCCAACGTCAAGTTCCTTAACAACAAGGTCACCAACTCTCAGAACGGTCTTCGTATCAAGACTGTCTACGGTGCTACCGGTAAGGTCTCTGGCGTCACCTACTCTGGCAATGTTCTCTCCGGCATCTCCAAGTACGGTGTTGTCATCGAGCAAGACTACGAGAACGGCTCCCCCACTGGCAAGCCCACCAACGGTGTCCCAATCACTGGCCTCACCATGACCGGTAACACCGTCGGCGTCACTAGCTCTGGTACGAACACATATATCCTATGTGCTAGCGGTGCCTGTTCGGGCTGGAAGTGGTCTGGCAACAAGATATCTGGTGGCAAGAAGTCCAGCAAGTGCTCTGGTATCCCCAGCGGCTCTGGCGCCAGCTGCTAAGTATCTTGACATTTGGCAATCGATACAACAAATAACTTTGGGGATGTATCTGGCAGCTGAGCGGATAAACCATACTTACTTTCAGATCTTTCCTATTCTCAACACATAATCTTGGTACTCAAAAAGATAGACTGATCATTCTCTCCGTCCTACTCTAGTACTCCAATCGTGAATGTTGTGCAGATAGACTGTCTTATTCACACGTAGTGAAGATCAGTAGGGAATTCGCGCATAGCCGCTTTAGCGGCGTAGCGCCAATAAGCCACCGGCCTGAGTATCCAATCGGCAGTCAACTCCGGAAGGGCTCTTTGCTACGCCATGATGATGCGATCGATAGAACAAGCAATTGCAATGCTCTACAACCACTGATATCGCTTCGTTTGACAACCAGCTGCAACGAAAAAGTCGTTGATCACAGCGCAGACAAGATGCCAAGACGCCGAGTCGGTGTACAGATGTTTGCACCGCTCAGAAAGTCACACTCTGCACGCGTCACTTCTCCCCGGACGCATCTTTGACTTTGACAACCACTTTTGTATACTTCTTAGTACGCATACTTATGGTCGATCCTTATTTTCGCAATGAATGGTGACTTGAGTGCGCTGGACAAGCTGTCGGCTCACATTGCCAGAGCGATCACGCAGCAAATCGCGACGGTTAGCGCGTCAGGCCAAGCTCCACCGGCGGTGTGCAAGCTCGACTTGAAAGGATATATTGACGGTGATGTTTCGTCGTCTATTGACTTTGTAAAGACAATCCAATGCGGAGAATAGTCCGGTCAAGAAAATATCAATAGCTGACTCTGGTGTTTTGCAGGGGATTNNTTCGACCTCTCGCCACTGATTGAGAGTGGAAGGGGTTCTTCTGCTGCCGCTACGGAACCATATGTTGAATCCTCGGTTGAGCTGAGGCAGACCGAGCCGACTCATGTGGGCAATGAAGTACAGCCTTCTGAGAATCATGTCCCGAGACGAAGTAGCCGGTCACGACGTGCTTTGAACAATGACTCGGACTCGGAATCGTCGAAGCGTCGTAAGATCACAGGCGGACTGAGATTACAACGACCAGCTGGATCAGCAAACCAGAGCATGTCTCCTGAGCGTGGAGAGAGCGAGCAAGCGCCCGTCCGCCGTCTCCAGGCAGATGTCCCACAAAAACCACAAAGACGGACTACGCGAGACGAACCTGCCTTGCGGCCTTCTACCTTGAGCAAATTGATCGTGGGTATTTGGGAGCAGGTGTTTAGTAGCATGAGTTTCGATATCAGTGTCGTGTCCAGCGAATGGCGAACAACTGGATTCAACGCCCATCGATCACTCATCACGGATATGGCTCAGGAAGGTCAACCACCCAGCGCGGTACAGGTGCCGCCAGCTACAGCACCGGAGAGGACTTTTACCCGGATGAACTTGTTGTGTCGAAAGATCAGTCAAGCCAGCCGATGCTCACGAGCACTTGAAGTTGTGGTACAGGCTTCTTGGATTGAGCACTTCGACAGACAGGTGCAGGAGATTGCCAAGGAGAATCCTCAACTATCAGCTACTAAGGCAAGGATGAAAGCACTTGCTCAAGCGTGTTCTGAGATTGGTTGGAGTGAAAAGGAGATTCGCAACAAGATGTGAGACCTCATGTAATCCTTGTTCATGTCCCATGCTAACGAGTCCTCTTTCAGGGCCATCTGGCGTGGCTACAAAGAGATCAAAGACCATGGCGGATGGGTATGTCTGGTTTTTGCAGGAATGGGCATCTACAGATTCTGCAAATATCGCATTGGCTTTGACCCAGAGTCTATGGCAATCCTCAGACGGTCACGTGCCAGGTTTGAAGTGGCCGCTGATACATTGGTTCGTGTAGCTTCTCCTCTGCATGCATTTCAAACTCGTCGTTGACTTGATATAGNNCACCCGTATTGGCGAGACCTGCTTGCAATTGTCGGCGACCCGTCCTCTCGCGTCTACACTGGCCATCCCCATGACTGGGTTGTCTCAGACCACGACGATCCAGTTCCACTCAAACAAACATACTTACAGTATGATCCGCAGTTTTCTTTTACACACTTGGACTCATCCGTCGTGGACCCATATGCCTTTGGCGCCAATGACCCTCGCCAAATTGCAGTAAATTCACACCAAGCAGCGCACATCTGCAGCGTATGTGGAGAAAAACAATCAGAAGATGTGACGGAAAGCACCTGTCGCTGTTTCCCGAACCTGTTCGGCAGTGATCATCTACCCATGGCCCCTGTCCAGATCTTCCGCACAAAGAATGGACGCAATAACGGGCTCATGGCATGTTGTNGTAAGTCGTTCTCTGCCACCAAAACACTCCGGGCTTCTTGAATCCACTTGCTAACCAGCCACCAGCCCTTCGAACGCGGCGTCGCGATCGGCGAATTCACCGGTCTCATCACAAAAGGCCTCGAAGGCATGGACGTCATGCAAGCCGAAGCCGAGCAACGCTACCAGATCTACCAAGGCCGCGAAGGCAACTACACTCGTTTCGTCAACCACTCTTGCCGTCCCAACTCCCAATTCCAGCGTTTTGTGTGGTTGGGCACGCAAAGAATTATTCTTGTGAGTAGGGGTATTGAAGCCGGTCAGGAAATCACGGTGGATTATTCGGATGCTTATTGGAGGAATTTGCCAAAGATTTGTTTGTGTCAGGAGAGTTGTTGTAGGTTCAAGGATAGGGAGAGGGGTNTGCAGCAGAGGATTGAGACTGCGACTGCTTCGCCTGCGTCCTGAGGTGGCGAGGTTGCATCTTAGAAGGTGTCATTACTATCAAATCCTTAGTGGAGGCATGCCTGTCGAGACCAGTATACGAAAAGGTCTGCTCACCATTCTTGCCTTTGCTTTCAATAATCTGCGCTCTCACTTTGCCCTGTCCCATACATTCTCACTACTAAGAGCAATGGCAGGCGGAAAGAAGCTACCAAAAGCAGTGCAGATTATTGTGTCTGCGAGAATGACACAAACTTGTGACGGAAATGATCTTACTTTCTGGGTCGTTGCCAGATTGTCCAACAAGATTGCATCTTCGAGACTCATGTTATACGGTCCTGCCCCTTAGAGGTTGTACACGAAATCAAGGCCCTGGTCACCGTCCTCGCCATTATCCTCCACACCTTGCGCTCTCAGCTTTTCCTTCTCCAGGTTTCTGCGTCTCAATGTCCACCACACAGTCACAACACCACAAAGCGCCAGTGTCTCCATACCAGCACTGACAGCATTACCCATCAAGTATCGAGGGCCATCAACACTTGGATAAATATTTGAAGAAACGATTCCGGAAACATTGGCAAGCGAGACGAAAAACGGCATAGCCATACTACGCTTGTAGTCGGGAGCGAGATTGGTTGATATCCACGTGAGGATCAAGCAGTTGTAGCTATAGATACCACCGCCGCAGAGGAACATGGCGAAGTAGCCTGCTGCGTGGCTGGCTGTACCGCAGGCGATGATGTAGCCTATGATGGGTGCAATGGGGAGGACGGCCAGAACAGCTGCTCGTTTCTTCAGACGGTCTGATGTGAATGTTGCAGTGATGAGGGTGAGGGTTGCGAAGACGTAGACAGGGATTGTTAGGTAGTTTGCTCGCAGCGAGGTATACCTATTTCGAATGTCAGTAGGTGGGCACTTCTAGACGAGAAAGCAGTATGATGCTTACCCAAGACCCTTGATGATGGTCGGAAGAAAAGTACCGAATCCGAACAGAGCAATGGAAGCTGAGAAGAAGCTAGCCGAGGCAATGTAGATGATCGGATCCGTAAAGGCCAGACGAACGTGGGACCATGAGAACTCTTCCGTGCCTCTAGTAACAGAGTTGCGCTGTTTCCTCGCAATCATGATGGCTTTCTCTTCCTCGTTCAGAAACCAAGCTGTCTCTGCGTTCTTAGGCAACAAAGCCCAGCAGATACCACACAAGACAATCGATATGGCGCCTTCGACAATGAATAGCCATCGGAAGGACTCGAGACCGTGTCGCGTGCCCATACTCTCGATGCCGTANCTGTATCGTGTAAGCTTTCCGTAGACGATCATGGCGGAGCAAGCAAGACTTACAGCAATCAGGCCTCCAAAGGCACCCGAAAGGCAGTTGCAAGCGTAGACGATAGCCACTCTCTTACTCTGTCTCTCCCTCTCCCAGATAGTACTGATGATGAATACTACCGATGGCACCAATCCAGCCTCGAATGCTCCGAGCAACACCCTGACAGCGATGGCTTGCGAGTAATTCTGAATGAAGCCTGTAGCAAGGGTTATGGACGACCAAGCGACCATAGCAATACCAAGAACATGATTCGCGCCAAAACGTTTGACGGCCATCGTCCAAGGGACTTCGAAGAGGACATAAAATGGATAGAAGAGTGTAGAGATTGTGTTGAATTGGTTTCCGACCAGACCGATGCCTGANAATATGATTAGAAAGGTTTACTCTCATGTGAACTTCTCCCAGATCGGCTTACCATGTTCAAATCCAAAGACTTTTGCATTTCCGAGATTCGATCTGTCCAGGTATGCTACTAGGAGGATGACGGCAAGAGGAGGAAGCAGGAACTTGTCAAACTTCCTCAACACCTTCTTTTCTGCTTCGACATCATAGCCCATTTCTTGAACTTGGCCAATCGATGTGTCAGACTCCTCGTCTGGTAAAGTAGTGGCTTTGACGTCGTTCTTGTGTTCAAACGACATGTTTGCGGGCAGAATTGTCTCAAGGCACAATTGTTCAAAGTCAAGAGAGTCGAAAGTGATCGGACGGGAACATGCTGATGATGTACTCGAAGATGACTTGGGGTATAACTCCAACAGACTGATGCATCTGATAAGAGATAGGAAATGACACGATTTGGGGTAGGAGCGGACATCTCGCACTCAACTACTTGAGAGGACTAGAGATAAGGATTGAGGGAGGCCAACGGCATGCAATCCTTCACAATGCTGTTGGGACCTCTTGGCCGACTACATTATAGGTAAAACTTGCTTGTTCGATGGGATTCCGAGCCTCAACGACGGCAAGGTGGATAGAAGGAGATGCGATAGGATGGCAAAGATAGGGATTTGCGGAGGAGGTACAAGACATGCAGACTCGTGCATAAATGTGCACAAGTATGCAAACTTGTGCTCAACCGCTTCCGGAATAGGAAATTGTGTCTTGGCCTATCACTGCACTTGCCTGTGCTTGTTCCTTCCTTATCCGGAACATGCATCATCCACTCAAAGCATTGCTCTATGTTTTCAACCATCAAGGCACTCAAATATCTTGGTAAGAGGAATACTGGTAAGCGAATGTTCATTGCAAATAATGGACCTCGATGATGGATATGCTGGACTTCTCATCTGTGGCTGAGACATGGCGGTTGTATACCTTCAACGTCCCAAGATGGAGAGATCTCAAGGTGGAGGTTAGAGAACATGCTAATCGGATATTAACCATGGGTTCGCAGTCAAGGCTTCACAAGCCTCTGTACCATGACACAGGACAGAGCAGGAGCGGGTCTACCACTGATTGATCTTTCGATGCAGACTTGTCTGTGGAAGCTCTTTCCACATCCTGAACAAGCGTCGTTTTCTCAAAACGTTGTTCTGTTTTTCTCAACCGTCCAAGAGCACTGACACAGTTGAGAGAACAGAAAATTTGGCAAGAGGATATTCAGTGTAAAATTAAAATTAAAATTATACTGTCTACTAGAGACAATGTAAAAGAATCATGTACATACAACCTGTTGTATATGAACAAGAAAGTAGTCGAGATAGACAGGCACTGCCTGGCAGTTCTAAGATCATCAAGATCCTCATCCCTTCATTAGATAGTCGTTCTTCTATCGTTGTTTTTGCTTTTTCATGGTGTTTGGTGAGCCCGATAGTTCTTACTTTTTTGTCCTCCTCTTTCTGAATAAGTAGTTGGCCCTGCCGTGATCATTAAGACATGTAGAAAGATGTATGAAAGAAACACAAGATGTTTAAGCCTTGCGGGTAGAGGTGGAAGTAGCCTTGGTAGAAGTCTTCAAGGTAGAAGTAGGCTTCTGGGTGGTGGAAGACGACTTGACTGAAGTGGAAGCGGCCTTGTTTGCAACGTTGACGTTGGCAGAAGGAGTGCCTGAGGAAAGAAGCTTCGCGCCCTTGATACCGCTGGACTTGACAACAGAGCCGACAGACTTCTTCATGTAACAGGCAGTTCCCGAGAGGGAAACGTCGACACAGCCAGTTGTCTGAGCACAGGTCTGGATGCAGCTAGCAAAGTCGTTGACGTAAACCATCTTCAAGTCACCACCAGCATGGTCGACACCGCACTCAATGAGGAATTGAGCACCAGAAGTCTTATCAGTGTAGATGGTGTTGTCTGAGTTGGGGCAGGCAGCGACAGTGCTGGTGGCAGTCGAAGTGGCGCTCGAGGAAGTGGTGGACGAAGCAGCTTTTGCGCTGGAGCCAGAAGCAGAAACGAAGCCAGAGGCAGAAGAGATGGCAGAAGACGAGGATGAAGAAGCAGAAGATGAGACGGCAGCCTTGCTACCGAGGCTGACGCGAGAGCCAGTAAGAACATTGTTGTTGGATGAGACGGCGTTGCCCATCTGGGTCTTGAGCCAGCAAGTACCNTAGAACTTATGTCAGTATTGGTGATCAACAGAAATGTGAAGTAAGGATGACTGACCTGAGCCAGCGCCGTTCTTGCCACCGACATAGGTGAAGGCAGTACACTTGGTGTTGGCATCGCAGGCGCTCATGCAGTCAGTGTAAGAGCTGCTAGCTTGCGTGTTGGTGAACGATCCTTGACCAGAGTCGGAAGAGTAGTAAAGGTTGTACACAGAGCCGGCAGAGTTGGTGGCTGAGCTGGGAAGAGAGCTGGTCGACGAGGCAGAAGAGCTGGTCGACGAAGCCTTGGTGGAAGATGCTGCGACAGAAGAAGAAGAGGAGGAGGCAGAGCCAGCGGCAGAGGACATGAGCTGGGCGTGCTGGACACCAGAAGAAGTTCTCATAGTACCGACAGTGCTCTTCATGTAACAGGCAGCTCCGGAGAGAGAGGCTGCAACGCAACCAGCAGTAGTACTGCAAGTCTTGATACACTCTTGAATGCCGTTGTTGACATAGACCATCGTGAGATCCTTGCCGTTGGAGTCACCAGCGCAGTTGACGTTGAAAGTAGCGTTGTTGGGAGTAGTGTAGTTTTGGCCGTTACCGGTGGGGCAGGAGATGGTCGACTCTGCCAAGTTGGCGGAGGTATAGTAGATGCTCAGACGGTTAGAACCACCACAGTACTGCGATGAGTTACCAGCGCAAGGTGAGAAGCAGTTTCCGAGAACACCCTTGGTGGGCTCGAGAGCAGTGGGAAGATTGGAGCCGCAGTAACATTGAGTGGCGTACTCAAGACCGGCGTAATTGAAACCCTTGTTCTTGCAGTACGACATGCACTTCTCAACAGTCATATCGCTGGACATGTAGGTCGAGTTGGGGAGGGTACGGCTGCTGACAGAGTCAGGAGCACAACCGACGTAGTCCCAGCCAGTGACATTTTGGTAGTAGACGGGAGAGTAACCAAGAGTGGCAGTATCAGTGCAGCCGGCCTCTGAGTAAGGAGCTCTGCCAGGACCATAGCTGACGGGGTTGCAACCAGGAAGCTTGTCCAACTCTCCGGTGACGGCTTCGTCAATGGTAGGAGCAATGACACAGGCCTGAGATTCGGCGTTGGTGAAGAAGTCGAACACGGGGCAATCAGTGATGAGACCAGAGTCGTTGTTGCAGGTGTCGGTGGCCTTCTGCAGAGTGGGGACATCCCAACCGTTGATGAAGTCACCGTGGAATCCGTAGCCGGTGGGATCACCTTGGGCGAAGACGAAAGGCTGGGTAGTGCCATTCCACCAATCGAAGCCAGCAGTAGAGTAGATGATCTCGTAGAAGATGGATATCATGTGAACAGGGTGGTCAGCAGGGCAAGGGCCGTTGTCGTAAGAGTACTTGGTAGGGTAGGCCATGTGAGACTTGTGGTCGGCAGAGTCGAGGTTCTTGCCATCCCAGCAAGAAGGGAAGAAGACTTGGGCACGCAGGCCATCAGGGCAGACCTTGTTAGGAAGACCGCTGGAGTAAGAAGAAGTACCGCTGTAATCGAGGCAGACAAAGCTGACAGCCTGGCCGGCGAAGTCGCTGGTCGCCGCACGCTTGAAAGGATCACCAGCAAGCATACGGAAGCCCTCAGGGAAGGCGGTGAGGTTGTCGTTGTTGGGACCACCTCTCTGCAGGTAGTAAACAGTCATGCCACCGAAGACGCCTTGGCCATCACCAGCTTGAGGGACATCGATGAATGTGCCGTTCTCGGACTGGTAGTAGAGCTTGGGTGTCCAGTAGTTGGACATGTCTTGCTTGATAGGGCATGAAGAGCATGCACCTCCACGGGCATCAGCATATGTCATCTCGGCCTTGAAACCCTGTACAAAGTGTTAGATCGGATCATGGGGAGTAGTGACCGTATGACTGCTTACGTTTGAACCGGAAATGGTGTGAACGTGACCAGAAACGCCGCCAGGGGCAACGATAGGGTCGAGACGCTCAGTAGCGATACGACCAGGGCAGGGCATGCGCCAGAATGCCGAAGCAGACGATGCCAGGGCGAGAAGAGTGAGCGCCGAAGCGCTGAAATCGAAGGACCTCATTATGAAATATTATAAACAAACAAAGGTACAAGGTATTAGATCCGCAAGCGGATGAACGAACAAGATGAAGCTGTGATTAGTAGGCGAGATCGTTGCGGTCTGGAGAGAGCATTGAGACACGGATTGTCGAGTGTACTTATAGAAATGTTCGGATACCTTGGAGGAAGCAAAGACTGGAGATGAAAAAGATCGTTGAGCTGATAAAGGGAATGTCTCTCCAAAACAAAACGCACAATAGCTGAGTCGGCAATTATCGATATGTACAACGGTCGATGGCGCTCACGGGGCGTCGTTGCAACGGCGCATACCCAAGTCTACCCAGACAAAGTTTGCCATGTTCATAGTGCGTATGAGTGGAATAATGGATTTGTTGCCTACCAAACTTACTATGAGCATTCTCATGTTGAGATGGTAGCGTGGTGGATACAAGCGAGGTTGTGACTTGGAATGTAGAATTTGGAAGTTGAGCTCAGCTGGAGGTTTGCTCGTGTTCAGCTTTTCATCTTTAATTGCTTGCACAACGCGGCCGCATACAGCAATCCGTACCGCGGGTCTGTACGGGAAATCGGGATCTTGTCGATAACAGAAAACGAAGGGGATGAACACGATGGGCGTGCAGTGGCATCCTCGATGGACGACGTTCTCATCAGCTCGCCGCCCTGGCAGCGTTCGCAGATCACCTCGTGCGCCGGCAGCCGCCTATTCTTCGGTTCATGTGTGTAGTCCGTGCTCCGGGAATATCTCCGGCGCCAGGTCGAGTTCTGATATCTGTTGCATATCATGTTATCAGTCCCTGCTTATAAAGAAGAACTCGAGCAATCCTCGAATGTCTCATCAGATTCATAAGAATGCTCCAATGTCATAACCATACTCTAGCATCTGGGGGAAGGTGCAATCAACCATGGGCAACCAAGATGCTGTTGGGAACAGGTAATGTGTGGATTGGAACGCCGAGGACGCTGTCCGCAAATGCGCCGCAGAAGCCTCAAATAGCCAATCCGCGTCAACGTCCAGCCTCCAACCGCTTTCCCTTTCCACCAAGCAAATACCGGTTCTGTTCAACTGAGCAAACATCCACAGTCGTCACCAAATCGAGGCGCTACAATACCGTTATCGATATCAGGGTCTTCTTGTCAATCCGCCTATCTAGGTCCACGGCACTTGCGCGCACGGAAGAAACACAATGCGCAGAGCAACTCCTGCCCGCATGCTAAGAGACATGTCTCTTTCTGACGGCCAACTGTCAGAGGCTAGCCATCCTCTCCAAGTTACATTCATGTTCTGGCCACTGGTCTACACGACACGCGCTTCTGAAGGTGTTCTGCTCAACACCAAGGGCACCTTGTCCACCTACTACCATGGAATATGTCGTCTGGCGCATTGTATGATTTCGTGATGATATCACCAGAGGCTTTTTTCGCTTCTACGACGTTTCTCATCAAGCGGCCAATTAAAGCGAGCAAGAACGCCCTTTCCTCGCTCACTTCCCTCTGCGCGGCCGCCACGTTATTCGCTTCCTGCTATCTACTCAGCCTCGTACTCTGTGGCTCCAGCCCTTGCAAGATTGACTCTTTTGACGCGAAAAGCGCATCAAGTATTGGTCTCACATTCTTAACGTGTCTATTAGACTACGCCCGGAGCGTTATGAGTAACGGCTTCAGTGTGGAGTAGCCGAGTGGCTTTTACTTGCTCTGGACGTCCGTCTTTACCCTATTGGAATAATGAGTAGGTCGCTCGCAGGGCATAAGGCAGAAGATCTACAGTCTCGACAAGAGGGACTCAACGCATGGCAAGCACAACCGATCAGGCCGTTCAAGCACACCTTGCCAGATCCTGTTTGCCATGTATCCCTTTGGGACAGGCACCTACTTCGAGGCACACCACATTCCCTCACATCAGATGAGTTTCTCCACAATGACCGTACAATGTGGGGACCTCTTCATGAAGGCTGCCAATATCAAGCCCTCGTGAGAAAACGCTCCCCAGGTAGGACGCGTACATTCGCTTTGGGCGCACATGGACTCGACACACAGCTCGCATGCATGATAGCGGGGTTGTTCTTCCGATCATTGACATCGTTGTACAGTACCTCAACGGCACATGAGTTCGTATCATTTCAATTGGCAGTGCCACGCGCGAGACCGGCATCGAGGAAACCACCTGTTGAATCACGAACGGCTCATGATGTATCAGATTGGTAGGTCAGACATACAGGTTCAGATGAAATAGTCGAGCAGTATTGCTTTGCAGCATAACAACACAAATCTTCTTGTAAGTGCAAGAGGTCGTGGTTGTAAACCTTTGATGCTCCATCGGGCCGATTCTTTGCAAGATTGTCAATCGCAACCTTATCGGTCTATCGCAAGACTCCACTCACGTCAGTTGAGAGCTACCATATACGGCCATCGCGCATCCTCCTATACTTGAAATCTTATTGGCGACTCCCATCAGAGATCGTCGAAAACCGCTGTACGAATTATACCGGTTAGGAATGATATTCTTTCTGACCAGTATGACAGCGTTGATCAAAGCCAGGCTCAAACCTACAATCGCCTTGCTCGACTCCACTTTCACGACGAAATATTGTCTGAGGATTTCTTTGTTTGCTATTTTCAAACATCAATTTTGGTGATCAATCCTACACATATCATCATTCCGCATCCTTTGTGTCAGCTCAGCTCGACGTTGACCAACCATCATGACGAGTAATGAATCCTGAGAGACCATAGTGTCGTCAAAATATTCCGATGAGCAAAGTGGTATCCGGGATACAGCCACTCGGTCAGACATGCATGAGGTGTCTGAGAAGTTTGTTGTGCCACGGTGCGACAGAGACACCTCTCACTGTCTGAGACACTGACATACCAGAAACATGCTCTCAAATTCATTCTTGTCTTTTGCTGTACACAGCAGTAGAGCAAAGATGAGACTCGCAATTCTTTGTCCTGGTTGTTAATGCTGGATTGTAATAGGTGTATAAAATCCGAGGACATGGTGTGCCAGCATGAGCAGAACGAATCATCACTGTCATCCGTCTACGACCAGCCCTTCTCATCTCACATTGGTCCATTATACCCACCATCTACCCCATGTCATACTTCTACAACCTCGTTTCCATTGTCCACGGCAGAGAGAATGCCTTCATATCCGCAAACAATGTTGATGAGCCGCCTATAAAGAACGACCAAGTTCTGAGGACAAAGCTGAAGCGTGCGAGATACAGGTCTCCTCTCTTGAATATGATTGTCACTAACACACCTGATATACAGNAGGCCAGCAGAAACGTCCCCAAGTATCTCTTTCGCATGTGGGATGCAAGCTCTGGCGGCAGTCCCAAACTCAACACCACAAAGCGAATCACACCCCTGGCCTTCGACCGTTCGTATGCGTCGGGTCATCAGTCAGTGTATGACATGACTCGCTCCGAGCTCATCACAAATAGCTCAATGCATCTGGACGGCTCTTACGACGTCGTGACTGAGTTTTCTTCCTGGTCACACTCGCCGTACTTTGCATTCTACTATGCCCAGAAGCGTAGCTCGTCTGGCACTGTTCACGTCGCCATCATCGACACTGAAGAGTTGGCCAAGTCGAACCCGGCCTTCCACGTGCCTGCTCTAGGCAAGACTCTTGGAAGAAGTGGTAGCTTCCAGTACGAAGAGGAGTATCTCGTGCACGGCGTGATCGAGGGACAGTTCTACAAGGCCGTTCCTTACAACCAGCTCTGTAACCTTGGTCTGCTCAAGCAACTGCCCGGACTCAACAAGAGCGGCATCGACGCCTTCGACCACAGGGACATTCGTCTTCTCCCCGGCGAAGAAGAGAACTACACGACCGACGAGCTACGCCAACTCAGAAAACTTGCGTTGCCCTACGGCGACACATTCTCCCTTCCCATGGCCATCGTCCTCTTCTGCTGCAAGAAGCGTCCTGGATACTGGTCTGAACTCAGCGCCTCTGATCTCGACACCATCATCACAGTGCTCGGTGGCTGGGAGAAGATTCCCCACAACTGGTGCAGCTCTCGCAGCGTGTTCAGCAAGAACGTCTACCCCAAGAATTGGGATGCCAATGAGCAGGTCCAGAATCTCATGGAAGCACTGTACACTCACTGTTATGGCAAGGGTGCTAGAGGTAATGAGAAGAGGTATGCTGCCAGAACTGCAAAGACTGAGGTTGATGAGGAGGACATTGTTGGAGCTATGGCTTCGATGAGCGTCAGTCGTGATGATGCTGACGAAGTATCTACTGAAGGCGGTGCAAAGCAGAAGTTGGCCAGGAAGCCTACACAGAAAAGAGTCCAAGGCTTTGCGGGCAGGAAGTAGCTTGGACAGTTGCCATCTCAGCACGTACGATAGTGCCAGAAAGACAAGAGTTCATATGACTAACGACATGATTTGGTATTTGGCGTTTTTGGTCTTCGGTCTCCGGTCGCACTTTCCTTTGTTGGCCACAGTGGTATACAGAGCATATTTACATGATATCAAGACTTGACATCTTTACTCTATATACAACCAACTTCACCCATACTTCCACCTCACTCTCCTTCGCGTTCAATCGCTATGTGCACCCCTTGCAAACTGCGTCGAGTCTTGTCCACAGGTCAGAAGTGCCAGACTGCCACTGTAAAAGCTTTCGATCAACGGCAGGGGACAAGTCAATACCTCCACAACTGCTGATCATCGAAGAGCAGATCTTCATCCTTCCATTCAAGTACATCAACCCCTCCAAGACTCAATCAAGCGTGCCAGGACCCCATGGTGCAATCACATACACCCACCCGCGCATGCTTGTCAAAAACGAGATCTGCCAAAGCCAGTCAGCAATCACGCGCGGCTTTGCTCTCCTTCCAAACATGCATCGGTTACGTGTGAAAATGGCGACGCAGTAACATAATATCTCATCTCTCTGAGTGAAATAGAATCGATAAAGAAGACAAAAAAACCAAAACGTACAGCAGCAGGGATTCCCACGTGGTCACCCACCGTAGTACTAATCTGCCGTTCAACTGCTTATGTATGGCAGAGCGGACGGGATGCCCAGTTTTCAGCTGACTGTGGCCGTACGTAGAAGAGAAGCTGATCTTTGGCAATATCAACAATGAGTAACTCCAGCGCTACTAACTGGAGGGGAAATTACTACCGCGTCTTGAGTGGGTAGGCAAGGGGGCCACCATGCGATCATGGAAAATGGCTTTGTGATATTGTGATGTTATATTAATGATTACGTGGATATATGCATCGTAAAGAAAGCAACATGACCCCACTCTAACCACCAGAAGCAAACTTACTCCTCGCTCTCAACCTCTCACCAAACTTCCAGAGTATAAATGGTGCCGGCAGACCAAGACCGACCGCGATGAACCCAAGCACTGAATTGCCCCATCCGTAGCCTAGAGCATTATACATAGAAGGTGCAAACAATGGGAAGCCAAAGCCAGCCAAAGATCTCAAGACAGTCGTACTAGCCACCGCAGAAGCGGCGTACCTGGCATAAGAGTCGATTATGTAAGTCTGGCATGACTGGAAAACCAGGATGTTACCAGCAGAGAAGATGGCAGCGCCAACATTGGGACCTATCCAGTGAGTCTTGTATTCTGCAGTCCAACCGTAAATGAAGAGGCCAATGGGGATAAGGACGGAACCTGGGAACATGAGTGGTACTCTAAACTCGGAGCGACCGACATTGTTGTTCTTCTTCTTGAGGCGACGGTAGAAATAATCGTTGAAGGGAGCGCCGATTTGGGTGCCGAGAAAGAAGCCGAGACCAAGAGAAATGTAATTCAGGCCGCCTATGCCGGTCGATTCGCCGTAGATGCCTGTCCAGAGACCTGGAAAAGTTGAGAGGACCAAGTACATAAGACCGTACACATAGGCAATGTAGATAGCCAGGAACTGGACGATTGGTTGTGTACCTATCATGACGAATGGACGGGTGAAGGCTGTTTTCAGGTGGACGGACAACTTGCGGTTCGGGTCATCGTATTCAGTGTGCAGGTCCTTGTTTCCAGTCTCTTTGATCAAACGCATCTTCTTACGCTTCAACAACTCCGGAACGTAGGTTTCTTGCAGGAAGAAAACGCCCGAAAGCTGAATAAAGAAGCACGCGATACAGGTCGACCAGAAGACCCATCTCCAGGTAACGTTTTCGGCGATGAAACCTCCAGCGACAGGGCCAACAGCGGGCCCGAGCAAAGGAGCGAGTGAGTATATACTTATGGCTTTGCCTCTCTCCTCTGGTCTCCAGCAATCACTAAGCATACCGCCACCAATGGCGAGAGGAGCGCTACCACCCAGTCCAGCAAGGAAGCGAAAGGCCATCATCTCACCTTTGTTCTGAGCGAAACCACAGGCAAGGTTCCAGATGAAGTAGAAGGCATTGGCAATTTGGAGTACTCTGACACGACCGTAGAGCTCGGACATGGGGCCCAGGAACAGGGGGCCGATGGCATACGCTAGCACGAAGATGGACAGGACCAGCTGCTGCTCGGCAGTGCTCGTGATGTTGAAGTCGCGCGAGATGACATCGATGGCTGGCGCAACCATCGAGGAAGACACTGGTGAGATGAAGGTGAAGGAAGAAACGACGAGCGTAGCCGCCCATTTTCTTCCCTTGCCCCAGTTCTTGGGATTCGCTGGATCGTCAGGCCCGTCCCAGGTCACTAAGTTCGGGTCCTTGACGGACTTGGATGTCGATTTCCTCGACAGCGCAGGGGGATCCTCTTTCTCGGATTGCGCCTCTAGGTCGCGTGCTGTTTCTGCGCCGAATGGCTCCATAGGTATCTCGTCCGGCTCTTGCTTTTCCTTCTCCAACTCGGAGCTCGATTGTGTCGATAGGCCATTGCTGCCATCGTGCTGTGATTCCTGCTCTTCTACTTCTTCTTCATAGTCTGATTCGTCGTGGTGGTGATAGATACCGTGATCGTCGATAAAATTCGCCGAGGTAAGTCGTTGCAGAGGGCTGCTTGGTCGACTTGGCCTTGAACCAGACCGTGAGCGTGACTTGTATGATTTGTTCGACTTGTTTGATCGTGTTCGTGATAAGTATTGCCGTGTTGAGCGCCCAGTACGGATGGGCTGCACTGTGGTCTCATTGTCGTCCTCCATGACGATATGACTGCAGCAACCGGTGTGTGTGAGGGAGGGGAAGAATGAATATAACCTTGGGAATTGTCTCAAAGATAAGGAAACTCCCTCAAATGGCAATGCTCTAGTACTTATTAGAATGATTCTCGGAGAGGACTTTGCTTAAAGTCCTAAACTCCGATAGTTATGAAAGCGAAAACGGCATTCTCTTTGCCGGGCAGATGATGTTTGTTGTATTCGTTCACCAAAAGCCATTTCAATGGAAGTCGGCACGCGTCATTCGGAAGTCGCGTGCCGAGAGGCGGTGGCTTTGCAAAACATTGTTTGCTGTTGGGCGTCCTTTCGGCACAACCGCCAACTCACCGTAGCGGTGTGCTCTTACGGCATTCATAGACAGGCTCGAGGCAGAGTACAAAATGCATTCACGAGAGATGGTTACGAAGAAACACGATCTAGAGACGTCAGCTCTGGTGGCTTGGCTGGCCTCTACGGTCTTGGCGCGCTTCTGCAGGGAGAATTGCAAAAGAATTGACACCACTTTGCAACGGGTAGAGGAGCGCAGGCAGGCAAAAAGGCGAGGTCGTACCCGGGATCGAACTGGGATTACCGGAATCAGAATCCGATGTGCTAACCATTACACTATACAACCAATGGTTGGAGCATTTTCTGAGTCTGCAAAATATGAATCAAGTTTCATCATGACTAGCGCTATTATTCGTTCTCACGCCTCATGAAACTACCATGCCCTTCTGACTACAAGAAAGCCAGGTATTCAAGCGGCCACGATGACTTAGTGTGTAGAGCATTCCTCTAGCATGCTCGATATCAGAACCAAGCATTTGTTCCTTTCTGCGGAAAGAACACACATCAGTATCATGATTTTTACGCGATGTATCAAGAGAAAACTTTGGAGAAATACGAAATTTATGATTATGGCAAAAACAGCACGAATTTCTCATTATTGACCCGCTGAACCATTTCAATAGTATACAAAGAGTACGTCAAGAAGATATGGTAAGATAAATACTTCAATAGAGAGGCCTGTTGTCACCAAAAGTGTTTGCAGTCATGGTTAAGCGTGCGACCCTGGTCGAGAAGGTCTACGAAACAGAAAAACTGCCATTAGCATCAGCAAAACGGATGGAGCAATGATAGCAGCAGTTGTGTTCACGGCGTAGTCCAATCTTTCTAAGCCAAATAGCAAAAATGCAGCGAGCTCGCTAGATGTTCTGCAAAATAGCAGCCTCATCAACAGCCTGGGATTAAAAGATACAGGTGTACAAAACGATGATCACGCCAGGGGTCGAACCTGGAATCTCTTGATTCGTAGTCAAGCGCCTTGCCATTGGGCCACGCAACCAATTGATATGTGCTTGACGCCTAAGGCCACATCCAACTAGATAAAAAGCGAGGTCGAGGCCCGGGCGACATGGTGCGTTCAGCTTCCCGAAGATACTCCTGTCGGACCGACACCTGCACCAGCAACAGCACCAAAAAGATTTCTCAGGCGTGCAACCCATAGCTGAATTGCGATAGTGTTTGTGGTTCAATACCAGATGCTCCTAGTACGGTGATGAGGGATGGCAGGCTCACCAGCCTTTTCCTTTTCCTTGGCCAGGTCATACAGGAAGAAGTCGATCAAGATGGCATTCACCTTGGCACCTGGATTATTTCTCACGATTTCTCTGCGAATCATCTCCACGGTCCAGATGCTGCAGCCACGTAACTGTACCTCGTAGCCAGACTCGTGAGCAATCGGTTGCTGTGTACGTATCGCGCTGTCCAAGGGTGGGCTATACGTCAAGCAGCCTAGTGTGTGGAGGATTTGAGGTACTCGATAATCNTTTTAGAGTCAGTGTGATGCTCGTAGACAAGGCAGATGCAAAGAACTTTTACCGGCAAACATCGTTATGCTGTCAATGTCGTTGAACTCGCCATAGCTCTCTTCGTTGAACGCAGCCCAGATATCGGCGACTAGGATTTGAGGTCTTTTCATGATGCGGACTGTGCGTTTCTCGAACACAGATTCATCACGGAAGCACGAGAAATGGTGAGCGAGGAGGTTGACAAGTTTACCCGCACTTTTGTTGGCGGCCTTGACAAGGCCAGCTACACTGCCGTCAAAGNNTTCTGGTCGGGTTAGTAGAGAGCCAGAGTGAACGTGGTTAATGCTTACGTCTTCGAGTACTTGACCGGCTTCACGGAGACAGTTGATTCTTTCTTGTAGCAAAGGTATCTCCTCTCCGGTCGAGGATCGGAAAACATAGGCGAGTTTCTCGTCTGGACATTCCAGCTCATCGGCGTAGAACGAAGGAGTCGTGATAGGAATACCTNNGAAATGGTATAAGAATGACATATGGAAAGACTTCGACTGGAATGTGAGGACATCAGAACGACAGGGTTACTTGCCTTCTTCAAGAGCTCTTTGTAGACAAGCAACTAGACTCCAGTAACCAGTCCACGTCTTGCCACGGTACTCGACGGCATATCTCTCGCTCTCAGGCTTTTCGCTCCAGAAGCTAAAGTTCAAAAGGTCCATGATAAAGATGAAATTGAGGGTGGCCTCGTCCTTTGCTTTCGGATGCAAATCATGCGCGGACCAAGTTTCAGTGCTGTAACTGCGCTCCTGCATCTGCTCCCAGATCAACTGGGCAGCAGCTCTCGTGCCACGGGCATCAATGTTCACGTCAATACTATTGTCATAGATAAATTCGGCGTGTCGCAGGACCTTTGTGTCGGTCCCGATCTCGTCGGATTTCGGCTTGGGTCCCAGTAGCGACTGTCGGAGGAGTTCAAGCAGTTCGTGGTCGACTTCGTCGTCGGACATGACGGAACACGGGATGCAAGAGAAGTGAAGTGATGGTTCGTGGTGTAGAAAGGGCAAGAATAAGAGTGAAGTGCAGGGGATGAAGCACGGTGATTGGCTGTCAAGAGTTGCTCTTTCCAATTAGAGCTTGCGACACGTCGATTTTGGAGCTGTTGACTTGTCCATCTATTTTGCTCGACGAGAAAAAGCATAGAAGGCTCCATTGTGGAAAGGTGATGCCTTTTTCTCAATTATCTCTGTACAAGCATTGATTGGCGTGAAGAAACAAGGCGACAGAAACTCCGGCTGCAACTGGCCTGCATCGAACCTCGGTCTTGCAAGCAAAAGTTGGCGCGTCATCGCCGACAGTTTTGATCCGGGGTGGATAATTGAACAAGTGAATCAACCTTGACCTCGACCAACAACACGCTCCTGTCCCTCACTTGATCTGACTGTCAACACGCCGTCTGTCCGCTCCATCATATGCCACCACCTCGCCGACAGCCCCTCTCCTCGTCATCACCACCACAAGACCACAATCAAAGCGCAGCACCATGACGCGCGAACGCTTCCTCAAGCAGTCGCTCGGTTCGCAGTTCACCAACATCAAGAATGCGCGCATCCTAGTCGTTGGCGCCGGTGGCATCGGCTGCGAACTCCTCAAGAACCTCGTTTGCACTGGCTATGGCGAGATCCACCTCGTCGATCTCGACACAATCGACCTCTCCAACCTCAACCGCCAATTCCTCTTCCGCCATGCCCACATCAAGAAGTCCAAGGCTCTGGTCGCCCGCGAGGCCGCTTCCAAGTTCAACCCGAATGTCAAGATCGAGGCACACCATGCGAACATCAAGGATCCGCAATTCAATGTTGATTGGTTCCGCGAATTCGTTATCGTCTTCAACGCCCTCGACAACCTCGATGCACGCCGTCACGTCAATCGCATGTGCCTCGCTGCAGACGTACCACTGATCGAGAGTGGTACTACCGGCTTCAACGGCCAGGTCCAACCCATTCGCAAGCGCCTTACCGAATGCTACGACTGCGCGCCGAAAGAAACACCCAAGTCGTTCCCCGTCTGCACCATCCGAAGCACTCCGAGCCAGCCTATCCACTGCATCGTCTGGGCAAAGAGCTATCTGTTCAATGAGCTGTTCGGCATCAGCGAAGATGAAGCTCCCGATCTTGATCACACTTCGGATGAGAACAACAAGGAGGAGATCGCCGAGCTGAAGAAGGAGGCCGCTGCTTTGAAAGAAATCCGCGCATCCATGGGCTCAACTGAGTTCCCACAAAAGGTCTTTGACAAGGTCTTCACTCAGGACATCAACAGACTGCTCGGCATGGAAGACATGTGGAAGACGCGCAAGCCCCCAACCGCCCTCGATTTCGAAGCCGTCAACGCTGCAGCCGCCGACGTCGACCGCGAGACGATAGCAGACGACCAGAAGAACTGGTCGTTAGAGGAGAACTTTGCCGTCTTCTCCGACAGCTTGGTTCGTCTGAGCGACCGCCTTGACAAGCTGCGAGCATCACAAGAGACTGGCAACGCTCCTCCGATACTGTCCTTCGACAAGGACGACAGGGACACACTGGACTTTGTGGCCGCTGCAGCAAACCTCCGTTCCATCACCTTCGGCATCGAGACCAAGTCGGAGTTCGACATCAAGCAGATGGCTGGCAACATCATCCCTGCTATCGCCACCACAAACGCTACCACGGCCGCGCTGTGTGTGTTGGAAGCTTTCAAGATCATGCGTGGTGACTGGGCCAAGGCAAAGATGGTCTTCTTGACAAAGTCGACTGAGCGTGTCATCAACAAGGAGTCGCTGCGTCCACCCAGACCTGACTGTGGTGTTTGCGCCACTGCCTACGCTAGACTAGTCATCAACACTGACAAGACGACACTTGAGACTCTTGTTAAGCAAGTTCTGGTCGACAAGCTCGGCTACAAGGAGGATGAGCTTGAGGTCAGCAACAACGGCGGCGTCTGGTATGATCCTGACATGGCTATGGACGACAACGAGAACCTCGACAAGACGCTGAACGACATTGGCATCGTCGATAACTCCACTGTCATCATTCGTGGCGAAGACGATGAGGGTGAGCGCGTCAACCTTGAGCTCTCCATCTCCAACATGTATGTTTACGAAGTTTCTCACATCACTGACTCTGAGACTAACTTGATTTCAGGCNAATTCGATCAGTCTACCGCCGCCACAACCGAGACCTTCACTCTCATGCCTGATCTCCAGACCATTCCTAAAAAGACTCCTGCCCCTACCTCGACAACCACTGACGCTGGACCGTTCAACGGACACAACCTTCCTACTCGTACATCTACCAAGCGTACTGCTGCAGATGCCGAGCTGGATGCTGGAGAAACCGAGGCCGAACAAATCGCCAAGCGTGGCAAGGTTGCCGAGGAGAATAAGAGCGCTATTGTCGTTGATGACGATGGTGCTATCATGCTGGACTGATCGAACAACTTCGTCAGTAGTAGCGGCCAGACCAGCTTGCTACCTTCTAATTCTAACTTTCTACTCTTCTGTAGATCTGTGTTTCCAAGCCACGGGGGATAAATCAAAAGATGGGGATTTTCTGCTTTTCTGCAAGAGGCGTTTATTGATTTTCGTGATAGAGGAAGGATTCAAGATTTCTACCTTTCTTCAACAGTATACCCAACACAAATGCAGCAATAGGCTGCTCCGAGCCAGAAATGAAGCACAAATTACAATCCAAGATCTATTTATATCAAATTGTAGTATCTTCTTGTCTACCGCGAGCAGTTGTCTACAGCGTTTAACACCTTTCCCGAAGAGTCTACATGCTCGAAGCACGCAGTACCGAGACATCAGACCGTGGCGTAAGGCTACCTCAACATCACACCGTCTATCGATATGATGCCGGGTATGCTGAACAGTGACAGAAACAGTCTCGGCAAGCAGCGATAGCATCGTCAAACAACAACGCTCTACGAGATTGGCGGATGCAGCATGTTGAATATTGCATAGCTTGGCTTGCCTTTACATATGCAAGTCGCAAAATATCTGGGGAGCACAGGTTGTCGGTAGAGAAGCAAGCTGAAGTTCTATGGTAGACGATTTTTGAGTTCAAGCCACCATGACGGGTCAAACCCCTAAACATCACCCTGAAACACATCGCTCTACTCGAGAACCACAAATTCCCAAGATGTAGATCTATGATCATACTAGGAAAGAAGACTGAGCAGATCAGCAGCAACCCTCGAATCCAGACGGCTGCAAGGTACAATGCAGAGTCTATGGTCGGCACAGAAATCCGCGCAAATTCCTATTCCCAGCACCCTCCGGAAGCCAGACCGTTGTTCAGGAGCAGGAGGTGAGTTCGCCGTTGCGACAGGTTGTTTATCGATTGCACTGCAAGCCTTGAGAAAACGTGCCTGCGAAAGAATAGCATCACGATCCCTGTGCGGATGGTCATCGTCGTCTCCTGAAGAACGGTGCAGCGTGAAAGGGAGCCGACTCTCGTATCGTTGCTTTCGACGTTCTCGACCTCGCGTAGTCAATGTGTGTGGAGGATTTTCTGAGGATCTCCCGCTGCGAAGTTTTGCAGGCAAGTGGCCTTTTCAGGCAGTCGCGCAATCTATTGTATCATGCAATCGGATCTTCATCTCAATGCGCGAGTCGCTACTCTACTGACGCGAGTCTTGTGTTGGTGCAGAGGGAAAAGGATTGACTTTGGTGCCTGGGCTATCATCTTCCGCACCAATCAAGCCCCTGGCGCTTGCTCGGCACGCCGTGCACAGACCTCAGGAGTGTCCTTCAACTTTCTCTCCATCCAACCTGCTGCGGTTCATCACCTCCACCAAGGCATCCTCGCCCCTCTTTTGACAGTGGCGCCGCAATTTCAATCTCGAGTCCATACCGTTTTGGACCGCAACGTGATGCATAACGGTAAGTGGGCTGCGGTAGCCATGCTTCCAAGCCGGTAGGTTCGCAAAGGCACGATTCAAGAATGGGGGAGATTTGCAGCCTACCTTTTATCTAGGGCCGTTTCCCTCTCATCTGCTTCTTCTCCTTCTGCTATACACTCATTTTTATCACCTATCTCGTGTTCGGGTTTCTTTCGCAGCCGGTTTCGGTTGTCGTCCACTTTCCTTCAAGCAAACTGTGTTTGCGTCCTCTCTATTCGGCCTTGTGCTGTCACACTCATTCTTATACGATATACCCGTCCGTTTTTTTGATTAACCCATATCGTTATCGTTATCTCAGTCGATATGCGTGCATCATCTACTATCACCAGCACTGCAGCTGCAGTAGCTGCTTTCTCAGGCCTGGCATCTGCATTGAACGCCAACGCAAAAACTAACGTCGTCACATACTGGGGACAGGGCCCTAACCAGGGCAGTCTTCAGGACGTCTGCAAGAACCCCAACGTCGATATTGTCAACATCGGATTCATCAATGTCTTCCCCGACCAAGGAGCTGGCGGCTGGCCTGGCTCAAACTTCGGCAATGCTTGTGGTAGCGAGGTTTATACTTACAAGGGCACAAAGACACAACTCTACTCTAACTGCCCCGATATTGGTACCGACATCGCCATCTGCCAACAGGTCTATGGCAAGAAGGTCCTTCTGTCCATCGGTGGTGGATACCCTACCAACTACTTCATCAAGGACGACACTAGCGCTACAAACTTCGCAAACTTCCTCTGGGGTGCCTTTGGTCCTGTCAAGAGCGAGTGGACCTCGACTGGCGGCCCTCGCCCCTTCGGTGATGCTGTTGTTGATGGTTTCGACTTTGACATTGAGAGCGAGCTCTCTTCCGCCCCTGTTGTCAATGGCAGAGCTCTCACCAACTACAAGACCAACGGATACGTCAAGATGATCACCACCTTCAAGAACACTCTCTTCCCTCAAGATGCTGTCAAGCCTTACTACATCTCCGGTGCACCTCAGTGCATTGTTCCCGATGCACACTTTGCTGGTGTCGTCGAGAATGCCTGGTTCGATTTCCTTTTCGTCCAGTACTACAACACTGCTGCTTGCTCTGCTCGCCAGGCTATCTCTTCAGGCACCTTCAAGGGCTACAACGACTGGACTGGTGTCAAGTCAAAGAACAACGATCTCAAGCTCTTCGTTGGTCTTCCTGGAAGCACCGCTGCTTCAAGCGATGCTAGCTACTACCTTCAACTTTCCGAGGTCAAGAGCCTTATCAGCAAGGTTTACAGCAACACCAGATTCGGCGGTATCATGGTCTGGGAGTCTACTTACGCAGCCAACAACGTCATCTGCAACAGAAACTACCTCACCTGGATGAAGCAGATCCTGAACGCTCAGGCTGATGGCACCTCTATCAACACCGCTACCAACCCTTGCCCTGCTGCACCTGTCTCCAAGGATGGTACTTGCGGTGGTTACAACGGATACACATGTGCCGGCTCTGCTTTCGGTTCATGCTGCTCCAAGTACGGATACTGCGGTTCCACAGCTGATTACTGCAGCACTGCCAACTGTGAAGCCAAGTTCGGTAAGTGCGGCACTCAGGTCTCGTCTAGCTCTACCAAGAAGATCTCTTCTACTAGCTCTTCCAAGAAGGTTTCGTCTTCTACTTCCAAGAAGATCAGCTCTTCTACGAAGGCTAGCTCTTCCACTAAGATCGCCTCTGTCTCTCGTGCTGGAAAGTTCGCCGCTGGTGACAACAACTCTACCCTTCTCGCCGGTACTGCTCCGGCATCTGCCATTATTGCACCCATTGGTACCGGAATTGCTGCCGCTGCCGGAACTGGTGGTTTGATCGGGACTGGCGTGACCGTCGTCGTTCCTCAAACTATCTACGGAACTGCACCTGTTTCTGCCGCGAAGGTTCTTCCTTCAGCCGGCTTCCCTCAGGTCGCACCTTACTCTAACTCGACATCTGGAAGATTCGGCAACGCTGGCACCAATGCCAACAACGCCAATGGTGCTGGTGCCGTTCAAGTCATTGACACTACTGTTTTCGTTACCCGTACTTTCTACCAGACTCAGGTCCAGCAGGTCACTCGTACCAATGCTCAGGGCGCCGAGACTACCGAGTACGTTACCAAGACTGTCAACGAGTACACAACTGTCACTCCCGTCTCTACTAGAGTCGCTGCACCCAACTCTGGCAACTCGAACGCCGGAAATTCGAATGCCAACAACGCCAACGGCGCTGGCGAGGTGCAAATTGTCGAGACTACTATCTTCGTTACTCGCACTTTCTACCAGACCCAAGTCCAGCAAGTGACTCGCACCAACGCTCGAGGTGCCGAGACCACCGAGTATGTCACTCAGACTGTTAGTGTCTACACCACTGTCACTCCTGTTGCCACCCAGATCGCTACACCCAAGAAGGCCAACTCTGGCAACTCTTCCGGCTCATCCGACTCGACTGCAGACCAAAGTGGAAAGAGCTCCAATGATGATACCATGCCCGCTGCTGNNCCAACGATGCGAGATACAGCGTTGTCACTCAGACTGTCTACAGCACTGCATACGTGACCGCCACTATCCGCCAATCGGTCGTCACATACACAACCTCATACCCCGTGTCTACCATCGTCAACTACATCCCTACCAACACCAACAGCATGTCCACAACCACAACAACGGTCAAGACCACAAAGACCTTCACCGATACCGTCCACANTCGCTGCCTCGGCCGCACCTTTCGCCTTCAACAACGCCACTGCCAACATTTTCGCTCCTAGCGGCACCGCCATCCTCAACGCCGCATACACACCTGCATCCATCCAATCTTCTTCTTCCTCTCCAGCTGTCTCTTCGTCTTCTGCATCTCAAGTCATCATCCTCCAGACTCAAACTGTTGTTGCTGTTGCTCAGGACGCCGCCAACACTGCTCTTGCCGTTGCAGCCGCCGGCCCTACCGCCGGCACTGCATCCAACAGCCGCATCTATGGCTCCAACAGCACATCTGCTTATGAGCGCTCGGCTATGGAGTTGGAGATGAAGGCTGTGGCCAAGGGTGCTGCAGACAACGTGCACACTGACATTGGACTCTGCGTGTTGGCACTCTTCATTGGCGCTTTCTTTGTCATGTAAATGGCTACTCTGGAAAGAAAAAAAGTTGTATATACATTGCGGAAGGAGGGTCGCAGGCTAGAAAGAATGTTTCCCGCTGGATAGGGATGTCTCTTTTTGACGACCTCTTTTGTTTTCTTTTTTTCTTTTTGTCTTCTTTTCTCTTTCTTGGATATTACTTTATATGTTTTCTTTAGTGGTGGGGAGGGCAAGACATCTTGATTGATGATTCTTTCGCCTTCTTGTTTTCTCCTTTTGTATAACGATTCGATTGAGCTTGATGCTTTCATGGTGGCAAGGGGGGTTTTATTTAGTTCTTATGAAAATGAATTTTTATCTTATATTGCCTCGCACGCCTCCTTCGTGCTTCTCAAAAGGACTGTTGCTTTGAATGGGTAAAGGTGCTTTGTTGACAATTCGTGCCTGCTCATTGGCGTACCAAGCGCCTGCCTGCAGTGCCGCGCGCACATGATTGTTGGTCTGACGCTGGCTCTGTCCAACGAGAGCACCACCCATGCCTTGCGGTGATATGCTCTGCCCTTTTCGAGACACAGCAACGTACCTTCAAGCCTAATTATATCTAGAGATACCCTCTGTCGCCTCATCTATCCTCTCTGAGCTTTCATCTCACCATGGTAAACACGATCTTTTCTGAGCTACAGCAACGTCTATTTTCATCAATCTTACCCTCATCTGAAGGCGCTCGACTATGCCGAATACGAACCATCATGATCTTCTTGCCGCGTGAACTGCTTAAACGACTATCGCAATCAACCCTCGACGCAATGCAGTACTGGCTGCCGTTCGATAAGTTGACTCTGGTACTCAAAACATGGATGAACGCGCTCCTCACCAGATTTGCAAATCTTGTCAAGAATATCGCATACCGTCTATCTCTGTTGCCTTTTCAGATATTAGCATCAACGACCCGTCTAGTTTTCTGGATCCTTCGCTGGACTGTACGAAGAAGCATTCGAGCTCTGGTTGCAGTGATCAAGACACTTGTATTCGCCCGACCAACACGCTATGTAATTTGTCTGGCTGCAATGAGCGTCACTTATTTCGTCCTATCAACACATCTTGAAGAAAGAGCAAAGGAACGGCAGAGACGATTAGCTGAAGAGAAAGCAAAAAAGCAGGCAGAAGCGCAAGAGCAATGGGCACGTCTAGCTGCAGAGAATCTACGAAAGAAGGACAAAGAGCAACAAGATGCAAGACATCATGCCGGAAAAAAGAAAGAGCAGGAGCGTGAACGTAAGAAGCACCGAGCAGATTCCGACAAGGCCTCTAGTTCTCGACCCAAGTCCAGTCACGACAAGTACAATGATACTCAACAAGAACGAGACACACTGAACCAAGCTTTTCATCTCTGGCGCGACAGATGCAGGGCTCTATCACGAAATCCGGTTTCAGTGGTTGCGCTACCACAACCGCCATCCCGAGATCTTGCACAATTATACAGGAATGCAAGATTGACAACTCCAGAACTCATAAGAGAATATCGGTTCTGGCATCCAGACAGATGGTCCCAAGTCCCTGAACCCCATAGAGCGGAGGTTGAGAGAATGACAACGCAGATCTTCCAGGTCGTTCAAGGAATTTATGCAGATAAGCAGTTATCATGACAGAGACGTTCAAGGCTAACTTTGAGGGATGCATGTGATAGATTTGACCATGTACTTTGCAAAGTCTTGGCTGAGAGACTTTTACTGCTGCCATTAGAAACATATCCCAAGTCTGTCCTCTCTTCTTCTTGTCCAAAAGACTCCAATAGCATCTTGAAAAGTTTTCCTGGTATAACATTTATTCTCATGTCTTGCTGGTTCCGTAATCTCATTCCATTTCCTGTCATTCAGGTATCGGAACTTGCCTTCTTTCTTGATTCTCTCTTCCGTAACAGTTTTCAGTGATGGGGTTGGAATTCGCGAGGAGCTGTCGACACAAGACACGCCATGGTTGAGATTGTCAGTCGAGAAGAAATCATCGTCGTTGGCGCAATCGACGCACTGCTCCTGCCCTTCTGCGCTGATCTCTCCGTCGTTCCTGCTCTTTGTCTTTTCTCCACTGTTCTCGCTTCAAACAACTGCGGTTGTATACACGATACACCCCCAAACCTCCAGCGCAACCGCCAAGTACAATAGCCAAAACATGCACACCTGACTTGGCAACAAACACCAACGTAGGAGTAAAAGCAATGGCAAGTTGGTGAAGCAAAACAAAGCAAACAAAGAGGTTTGAGAGTATGAAGAGCATGTATGTGCCAAAGTCATTCCAGGTGACAAAGACGTCGAGGTTGTGAAGCAGGAAGGAGATTTTGTAGATGGTGCATTTGTGGTTGAGGTAGATGGCGATGATGATGGAGATGAGGATGTGGTAGGAGTTTGTGAGGTTGGATTGGGTTGGCGGGGTCATGTGTTCGGTGTGATGGTGTTGCATCTTGATCATGGTGTGAGAAAAAGTTTTTGGTTGATGGGCACGGGGAGTAGAAGCAGCTGCGATGAACATATATCCTTTTTTTATGTGTTGGTGAAAGTCAATGTGTCGGGCATTCGTGTGTGCGTGTTGGTGCAGGCAGCCAGTGGCTGCTGTCTTGAAATGCGAGACACTTTGTGGAGTTCCTAGACCTCTTGTAATGATAGAGACAGGAGATAAAACTCGAGAAACCATACCCCTGATCCAGCAATATTGTATCACTTTCTACTCTTCTTCGCTTGGGTACGCTGGTTGGCGGCGACATTTTGCACGTTTCGAATGCCGGGACAGAGGAACAGAAATAGCACTCATACTGTCATTGAATATTCTGCCAGGTGACATGAGAATATGTACAAGCATGCCCCTGCTCCAGCAACATCATATATCTGTCCTTCGCTTTATTTCCTCCTCTCGACTCTACGAAGAACCAACAACCTTTCCACTCAAGAAAGTAGGCTGATTGTCTGCAAAGTTCTTGACATCGTCCATGACGGTGCTGACAGTGTCGGAGGTCAGGGCCTTCTTGGAGCTGTCCTCGGAGTCCCAGTTGAGGATGGCTTGGACGCAGTATTCGCTGTCGTCGGGGAACTGGACTACGGACCAGCTCTTGAGGCCGAACTGGCTCCAGTTCTTGTAGACGAGGGGCATGTGGGTGGAGATGTAGTAGTCCATGTTGAAGTTGGTACCCTTGGGGTAGATGACCTATAAGAACCGAGTCAGTTGCTGTGGTAGGACAGAGGTGATGGGCCAGGAGGGTGATACGGAGGAGCTTCCAGCAGGCATTGTGAGGTTGTTGTGAGGTGATGAGTTGGTTGGTGGTGTAATTGAGTGTTTGGTATGAGAGAAAGAATCAAGGTGAGCAACAGGATCAAGTCATGCTTTCTACCGAGATGATGATTGATGACAGCCAAAGTGGGGTGGAACTCATGACGCGGGGTAATCTAAAAGCTTACAAATGCCCCTCACCACAGCCGAACTACGCACCCTGTCAGACTGTCCCTGAATTCTCTAGCTCTCTTCCATTCGTCCTTGTCGCGTCTTGGTACGACTCAGTTCATCTGTATACCTCTCTATACGAATCGGTGCAGAGCGACCTCTATTTGCGCTCAAAAAGAAGATCTATTCAACTGCTGTATCTCCGGCTTCCAAAAATCCGTTAAGGCCGTGGATAGATTACTTGCCCCTTCCGCGTTTCAAACCATAGAAGTTTCCATCACACAACACTCCAGCAAGGCTGGAGCTCTATGGACCATCATACATGGAATCGCTTTAGTTGCCTCTTGGATGCTCCGGTAGATCCATGTGTCGAGGCCATCAAACACTGGCAATATGTCCACACCGAGAGAAGCAGAGTGGACAACCTGCTAGCCGAAATTTGTGACGATTCAGATACCTTCGACGCTTCCGAGTCTTGGGCCATCGAGCAAGAAGCCATTGTTGCAGAGTTGTACCGCCATCTTGATGAGGTATACAACACTTTCGAACGAGGCGACCACTCCAAATTCGTTACCCGCGCACCGTCAACAAAGAAGCCGTCTACCCCTGCACCTATACCCAAATACGCCTTCAAGGAATGGCGCAAGCAATGCTGGAAGATGTCTGAAAAGTCTGAACTCATCAGGAATTTACCACGACCTCCATTCATTCCATGCTCAAAAGTTGGCTGTGACAACACTCTTGCATCCTTCAAATCTTGCGTACACAGCCTGGAAACATTATATCGCAATGCTGAGCTCAATCACAAGGAGCTGATTAAAGAACGTAATTTCTGGCATCCGGATCGCTGGAGCAGAGTACCTCAGCCTCACAGGCAAGAAGTAGAGCGCATGGCAATACTGGTCTTTCAAGCACTCCAGCCACTTTGCGACCGTGTAAAGTGAACAACGCATGTCAAAATTCCTTCTGAGTGTCTTCGTTTTCTCTTTCTCGGACACGCCTCATGATAACGAATCGCGTTTCTGTCGAGGGTTGATCTGGCTGCCAAGAGGACCGAACGACTGGGTCTACGGAACTTCCGTCATTCAAATGGACCTTTCCCTCCGCCGAATATATTCCGTCTTTACAAAAGATCGGACCTGTGTTCAGCATGTTAGTCCACTCCTTCAATCATCATGTACCTATAAGACACCCCTTTCTGCAGAGGCTTTGGCTTTGGCACTGCACTGGACGATACGATGGCCAATACGAGAGCGTCCCCGTCCACCTGTAAATGTGTCGAGAAAGACAGCCCGTCCAGCCTCTATATCATAAGAGCCACCATGGTGTAGGATCTCCATTACCCTACCATCGCCACATTCCATTCAGCCCTCGTTGCATTCTATGCTCAGAAACCGAGCTTTCGAGGCCCCACTCTTACAGTTTTTCTGTTGGTATACAGGACGCAAACAGAAACAGAGAGTAGCTCGACTGATCTATTGAAAGTTTCTGAGTCTGACACGCGCACCTAAAAGATGAATCTTCGACTCCGCACGAGGCGGAGCAAGGATCGCAACCTGTCAAGGCAGTTGGAGAATGAAGAGACAATGCAATGTTCATTCGGACGACAAGGTAGAGAGGTAGAGGGTATGCACATCAGACCACAAAAGTGCGAGAGAATGACTCAAGTCATTAAAAAACTTTGATGGGTGGACAGCCACCAAGAGCAGGAAGATAGCGCACAGCAAGAAACTCAGCTCTTTTATCTCTGATATTTTGCCTTTGCACCTCATGCTCTTTTCCTTCGCTGTTGCTCCTTTGCAAAACATCTTTTCTTCTTTGTACTGCCAGCTCATGTCACAATCTCACACGGCTGGACGATGATGATCCAGATACTCAGTAGCCAACCTCGCGAGCCAACTCCTTATGCCTCTGATATCGTAGTAAAGACAATAGATGACGACCAGCCAACCTGAAGCTGTCGGGTCGCGGAAGAAGTGGATGCAGACGGCGAGGAACATCAGTTTGCCGTGGTTGCTGGGAGCTGTTAAGTCACTGGTAAACCAAAAGGTTGGAGAAAGGGAGGAGTGACGCACCTCTTAAGATGTATGAGCTAGGGAAGTGATGTCCAGATGGTTGAGAGGGGAATGCCGGAGATGACTAGTGATCTGATCTTGATCCACATCCGAAGATGCAGATGGTACAATGAACAAGCGGAATGAGTTGCGTTTGTGAATGAATGACTGTTTGCTAGAAGATGGCAACAAACTTTTTTGATGGATGTTGAAAGAGACCAGAGTCTCGGATATTGTTTGGAGTGTTATCTTTACAATAGTGAAGTGAGCAAAGGCCATAACACTCACAGCTCCCATGTCGTGGTTCTTCACATGTCCTTAAGTATATCCTGCAACACATGTGCAATCTCATTCGCCACCTCCAGTACTTCCTTTCTACAATACACTCCCACTTGGTTCATCTTTGCTCCATTGGGATGCCAGAGCCTCAGTTCATCCTTCAAGTCCTTCTCGTCCATTTTCGAGCTTTCGTACAGTCTTCTCAAGCGATGAGAACACACTCCCAGGCAAGTTGGTTTCGAGGTACAATGCCCCTTTGGACAAGGCAAACATGGGAGTTGAGGTATGTTGGTGATGAGCTCAGGTGTCTGCAGCAGAGTCCGACAATCCTCACGCCATTTGATGAACACCGATTGTATAGCTGATATACTAGACGAGGGTTGGTGATGGTGGCGTAAGTCTTCGAGGTTACGCTTTTGTTCTTGTTGCCAAAGTCTCTCGCTTTGCCTTGTGTAGCCAAATGCACGTAGCCGGCAGAACCCGTGTCTAGAACAGCCTCTGCGTCTTGTTCTCGCCCTTTCTGCTCTCATGCGAGCAAACTCTGGATTGAGAGGGAAGTCTGTTGGTCGTGGCCGAAGTGAGATGAAGATGATGACCAGGGAGATCCAGAAGGCGACATATAAGACCAAGACGGCGGTGGTGATGATGTTCTCGAAGCAGACCATGAGGAAATGGCCGAAACCGAGTATGAAGGTAACAACAAGAAGTGTTTGAAGTGGAATCGGCATCGTGGCTTGAGGGTGTTGAGAAAGGTTGCTGATGTGTGCGGCTATCGTTCTGGTATTGTTGAGATGGAAGGAGCGAGTTGATCTCACGCGCGTTTGAGAGAATGTCGAAAGCAGGATTCCGCGAGAGGAGTTTGATGTTGGAGTCTGGAGATGAGCATGATTTGGAACGGAAGGTGCGAGTGGCCTATCTGGACTAAAGTCGCGAAGAGAAGACAGAAAAAGGAAAGAGCAAGCATGGATGACACCAGATCATTCTGTGGAGACGGGAAGATGTCTCTTTCCTTCTGGAGGCTGCAGCATGGAGAGAGTTGTATACAGGAAAAGTGAAAAGCATTTGGTAGACTCATAACCTTGGTTGTATGTTATACGCGATGACGCTACCAACATATAGATTCATAAGACTAAGCAACGTCAACTAACGTCTTATCTTCCGAGACAAGCAAGATGTTTTTGATCATGTCCCGTGTGTCTTCGCTCACACCCGCAGAGTGGAAATAGGCCGACGCACTGCCATATCTAGCCTCAAGACGACTCATGAGTCCACTAGCTCAGTGCTGTATTCCTGCTTGTCGTTGTGTCTACCCTACTTCTAGGAGCCATAGCCGCCGCCCTAGGAACGAGAGTTGGAAACATTTTTGGCACCCAGCTCTGAAGGGGATTCGATATGGACTGAAGACATCTTACCAGTAAGAAAGTCTATGCCGGCGTCGGAGGTCGAGACGATGCCCTTGTTGGTGAACCGAGCTCGAGCGCCCTTGCCCCAGCAGTAGGCAGAGACGGAACGCATCACATTGACCATTTGCTTGTTGTCTTCGTAGCGGGGATCATAGATGCCATTGCAGAGCAAGCGAGAGTCGCACCAATCGTGAGGAACATTNNGCTGCGGCCACCAAGGTACTGGACAATCTCGTGCAGCTCATTTTCCTCCAATCGAGTACCGAGGTCAGTGCGTCTCTTGCAGCAAAACAACGTAAGAGTGATTGCAGCACGCATATCAGACTCTGGTCCAAAAAGTTTGGCAATCTTGTCCAGTTCGTGTAGCTCTTCCGGACTGAATGGTATGATGAGGTTAGGCAGTGGAAACATCTCAGCACCCCAAGCGTGAATATGTCCATTCAGCGCTGGAAAATGCTTGGTCAAGCCTTCGTCACAGAGGGATTGGAACGAGACTGCCTTGTAGTGTTTGCCCTCGACAACACCATGCACGAGATATTCCCAGTTGTACGTCTCGTAGACCGAGCCACGACGAGCTGCAGGACGACCAAAGATTGATTGGAGGGCAGGTACGTGGAACATGGCGTTTCCCTTTTCCATTTCGAGTCCCTGAGTGTCGATGACTGCGATGTAGGCGCTTGCTCTACGAGACGTGGCATAATGAAGGACAAATCTAGGCGACGCAGACCAGGAAGAGAACTCGGTGACCATGTCACGATCGGTATGGAGATGTTTGGTGGTGTTGTCGACGAATTCTTTGACGGACATGTCGTAGACGCTCTTGTGGCCTGTACCTTTGAGAAAAGCGAGCGGTATGATCTTTTCGGTCGTGTTCAGCTTCTTGTTGCCACCTGAGTTTGGATGCCACATTCTGAAAAGATATCTTGGGACGTGTTTGGTAACCTCTGTCGTGAAAAGTTGATCAACGAATGTTTGGATGAGCAAGCAAAATACATATCTTACCTTGNNCAGCTTTGACTTCAATGCTCTATCATCACGCAAGATCTTGGATCTGGGATCCTCAGAGGTCGATCTGTTGCCAAAGTTCAGGTACTGACCAAACCAAGCCATGTTGATGCCGTGTCTTGTGTCGAAATTTTAGACAAATTAGATGCTGAAAGAAGGATGAATGAATAAAAGTTGCGATGCCCAATGCGATCTCTGTCGGATTCGTTCACGTCGACTTCCCTGAAAACTCGTCTTTATAGCCACGGCATGATTCCACATGTCAAAGGAGTGAGAGTTTCATACTGAGAGACAGAGCTGCAGGTATGACCTTTGATTGTGTTTCTATTCTGTTGTTTCAGTCAAGCCCAATGGTATCACTCAGAGAAAGACATAAGACATGACTCAGAGAACCTGTTTCTTGATTGAGAGTGGTTGGCAGAAGTACTAGCTCAAACTCGGAAAGTCGAAGAGACACCACTTGCACCAGACACGTTGACAGGATGATCGCGGCACTGAGATCAGACACCGTGATTCGCATTGCGTACATAGCACGTTTGTCGTTCTCGGGAATTCCAAGAGAGACGTGGCAAGACTGATGGGGAAGATGGACGATGTACTTGCTCTGGTCTCCCTACCTTTGATCTATATATCTAGCACAGATACCTCGCATAACGAAGAAGCAGTTTTGATCTGTTTAGTCTTGCGTATACCGTAAGACAACAGAGACGAATCATGATTCTGGTGGTATGCTGTCTTGCACAGCGCACGATGTCTTGTCAGTCAGTGGTGTCGGATCGGGCTGGCATGAGAAATCCGGTCAAAACAAGAATGACTATTCGAGTGAATTTTTCTCCTCGTATGACGACCTGATGCCTTGTTCCTTACATGCTCAGACTCCAAGCACCGATCAGAAGGCGAGGTAGATAAGGCAGACTTCGTGACAAAATCGAATTGCCGATGAACAGCCGGTAGCCTGGAAATCCTCCCATAGCATCAACAAAAATATAATGACTGGAGAACTGGACAAGAAGCCAGATATCTGGTTCCACCGGGTGAAGCGAAGGATAGAAATTCCGGATGCGACACGAGCAAAACAATGATCACGCCAGGGGTCGAACCTGGAATCTCTTGATTCGTAGTCAAGCGCCTTGCCATTGGGCCACGCAACCAGTTGATGTTGGCAATTTTGCTAAGATGGAATATAAAGCTTGCTCATCATGATGCTCATCGTATCATCAATTTGTCTCGAGGAAGTCGATAAGCTACCTCATAATATAGCACCTGACAATCGCTACAACCAGTAGATCAGGATCCCAACGGTTGAAGATACCATAATCTGCCTCGACATAGTTGCCATACCTGGGAAGTAATGATGGGTTGCTTACCATGGTCCTTGCCTAGTTGGAAGCTTGCGGGACTGTTCGATGGAGACGATAACATTGTCATCGAATGTGACAAGATACGCTCGTACACCAAATGTCAAGCTCTACTCTCATAGAGACGATCAGCCAACATTGTTGTCTAGCGCGACGCTTCTGCTTCGCGATCTGTTGTGCAAATTTCCGAGCACGATATCAGAACTACCGACCGTAGAAGTCAGCCGTATCCACGCCTCGCGATGAGAGCCATGAGGATATGGCATCTTGTTGGTAAGTTGAAGCTTTCATGAGTGCTTCGCGAGACCAAGGATAACAAAGGATACGCAACTGGGTCACATGNNTTTCCGGACTTGTTGAGCATGGCTGAACAAACCTCATTGTTTGGCAAAAGCATGTGGGTTGAGGTGGCTGGGCTGGGCCCCCAGCAAGCCAAGAGTTCGGGGCTCCAGCTTGTTCCCGGCACTCGGCGCCACGCTCTTTNNCGAGACGAATTTCGTGTTCCTGGATTGCCATGATGGTGAGGTTGACCAGTCGCAGAACCAGCCTTCTTGCGACACTGCTGCAGGGAAAGCACGGGGGAGCAGGATAATAAACAAAGGCCAGCTCGTACGTCAGCAGCACCTGTCATACCCCAGTATCATCAGATAGCATAAAATCTGGAGATGAACGACACCCGAGATTCGGATGAGTTGAGCAGCAACGGGTGTTTATAACCGGCCTTGGATGATGAGACAAACAAACAAGTTCGTGCCGAGTCCATCCCCGGGGCTGCCCTCCAGGCGTATATACGGCGCCGAGATAGGGCCGCAGGCGTTCCTGGTGCTCGCGGACCGTGAGTCGCGTGCTCAAAATCGCGCGCGATACGGCACATTGGCTGCTGACCACGCAATCGCATTGGAGTCTTTTCAAAAGTGAAAGAGGACGCGCAGCTCAGTATCAATGTAGCTCTTATCCAACAACGACTGACCATTGACCTGCAAATGGTAGAGCAAGCAAATTGCAAGCGTTGTAGCAGTTGGCGATTGCAATTTTGCACGGTGTGTATCAGCCAAGTGGATGGTCACGGCCTCGCCCGCATTTTCCGTGGAAATGCGGAGTAGCATGGGTAGCCTGGGTACTTTGTGGTTGGACAAGCAACTCGAATTGCAAAACCTCTGTGATGGACGACCATGAACAGCATAGGGCTGCCAGCCTGCAAGCAGACGACATGTTGCCTGGAGTAGACGGCTCTTGTTGAGATGCTACAAAGATTGATGGCACGGTCGAGGCTCTTCAAGTCCTGTTGCATAGTTCTTGACGTTGATTCTTTGCCGAGATTTGGTTACCTTGTTGAGTAAGGCTGGGGTTGCGCGATTAAACGGATGCCCAATCACACTGGCTTGATAGGACGAGGTCTTGCCTGAAGGGGCAGTCTTCTCCTCGGCGCAACGAAGAAGAGCGGCCAAAGCTAGGTAGATGCACGGTTAAGTCGGAAGGATGCGTGTGTTATGCTCGGATGACGGAGAGGCTTTTTCAGGTGGTTTTACAGAGCTTTGCGTGCGGGACGAGGCAAGGCCCCAAATCACCAAAAGCCAATTTCTAAGGAAACGACGGGCTGCTTGGGGCATCTTTGAGAAAAACAACCAACCTCCCACCCACCACTTCGCTTTCTTTTTACTTCTTCGTCCCCTCCTTCCCTTTCCCTCCCCATCAGCCTCCCACCCGACCCGACGCCCAACTCGTCTCGTCCATCGACACCAGGAAAATCAACATGAAGTTCTCCGCTGTCTTCGTCGGCGCCTTCGCCGCCCTTGCTGCCGCCCAGGGCTCGCAGATCACCAGCGCCGCCTCTTCAGCCCTCTCGGCCGCCAGCTCTGGTGCTTCCAGCGTCGCCTCGAGCGTCACCGACCGCTCCTCGCGCTCCAGCTCTGCCAGCGCCGGTAGCAGCGTCACCTCTTCGGGCGCTTCCTCCACCTCGTCCAGCCAGGCCAGCTCCACTGGCGACCGCGACCGCGACTCTGACAGCTCTGCTACTTCCAACTCGGTCTACACCTCGACCCTCTTCTACCAGTACCCCAACACCTTCCACAAGCCCGTCTCCCCCACTCTTCTCGGCAGCAAGGTCGTCACCGTCACCGAGGGCCAATCTCCTACCTACACTCTTCCTTCGGGCGCTTCCACCTTTGCCGTCACTGTCAGCAACGTCACCACCACCTACACTTCTACCAACACATTCCACGGTGCCGTCTCCAAGTCATGGCTCGTTACCGCCAGCTACGAGGTACGTAATCTCGACCTTTACTTCTGCGGGGTCTGCGCTTTGCTCAATCCTGCTCAATCGCTCCTGGACACAAGTCTTGCACCAGAGAAGCTTTGTCCTTGAGCGGCATTGATCATGCTTGGCCTAGCGCATACTCTCTGCTCTTCATCAATTGTGTCATCTTGAACCAAGCTAACTCTTACTCCAGACCACCATGGGTCTCCCCACCTCCACTTCGTCCGAGGGCTCTGCTGCCAAGGTCGGTGCTGGCGCTTTCGGCGCTTTCGCTCTCGGTGTCGCTGCTCTCCTGTAAGAAGGTTGTTGCAACGGCATATCGATGAGATGATAGACGTGAAAGGGCGACTATGTTGGGATTAAATTTCTTATACACTTTTTGCAAGGCGTTACATCCTTTATTTCTGGAGCGCATGATGGGGACGCCATTGATGCTTCACTGTAATTTACTCACTACCTCCGAGTGTCCCCTAGAGGGATCAACGTCAAATCATGGGAAGGTCAAACACACCCGATACTGTTAATAGGGAATGAAAACAAAACGTTCCCTCACTTTATGAACTGAGCTTCCGCACTGTCATTGCTTCATTGGTGATGCTTGTCTGGGTAGAAAACCAGGGCTATGGAGATCAGAGTCAACTGGTGTCTGGTTCGACAACTTGCATGTCCTTTGAAATTGTACCTATCCACACTTCCGTCGATCGATTCTACAGAGCTATACTTTGTTCCTGATCATCACAACAAAACCTGTATGGAATTGATAGAAGATGTTGATGCCAAGCATTCTGGTACTCGCCGGTCATCGGAGCTGTCAAAGGGCGCGGATCATAGGTAACGTGCTCGGTACTCAAGATAACGACGACATATATATCCTGTAGCTACTTCTTCTTGTCTTGCTCGATATCAATCGATTGAGTGTCGAAAAAAGCATATTGAAAGCACAAATTCGCCTGACCGACCATATCTGCAGCTCTTGATTGAACTGGACATCAATCTCACTGAACCATTTCATAAAAGCTCCGTTCGATACCGAGTATTCAAACTCAGCATCTTCCATCATGGCCACTTCAGAAGAGTTCAAACACCACATCGTCCAACTAGATGGGCATATTGACCTTCCTCCTCTGCGCTTCCCTCACACCTTTGAGAAACACCTCCACACCTCACCATCAGAACTACCCTCTCGTATCGCCTCTGCCACAATCGCCATTGGAACAGCCGTCACCATTACAAAAGCCAATTTTGTCTCTGCCACAAAGCTCCAACTTTTGGCTTGCCTGGGTGCCGGCTGTGACAGATTTGACCTCAATGCTGCCAAAGAGTGTGGTGTTACTGTGACAAATACACCTGCACAGAACACCAGCACAGTTGCTGAACATGCCTTGAGTTTGTACTTTGCGGTCAAGAGGAAGATTGTTGAGCTGGACCGTTTTACGAAGGAGGGAGAGAAATGGAAGGCGCAGGGCACGAGTTCGACGGAATTCAAGGGTGTTATGCCTAGAATCTGCGAAGAGGAAATTGTGGGCATTATTGGGTATGGAGCCTTGGGTATGTCTCGTACTTTTTCCTTTTCTCATTGACCTTTTTGTGATTTGTCTCTGGAGGAGTAAAACAGAGTAGATGCCGGATGCTTGAGCATATTGAGAAGAGTCATGCTAACATATCAATCTCNNACTACAGGCAAACGCGTAGAGAAAGTGTGCAAAGCCCTCGACATGCGCGTCCTCATCGCCGAACGCAAAGGCTCAAATGAGAACCGACCTTCTCGCACAGCCTTCGAAGATGTTCTCCGACAATGCACAACACTCTTCATAACCTGCCCTCTCGATCCTTCTACTCACAATATGATCTCCCATCATGAGCTCTCACTGCTTCACTCCACCTCCATCCTCATCAATGTTGGCCGTGGAGGCATTGTCAACGAGCTTGCTCTCGCAACTGCCCTCAAAGAAGGAAAGCTGATAGGTGCCGGCACGGATGTTTTCGAGCATGAGCCAGCCACCAAGGAGAACTGTCCATTGCTGGCAGAAGATGTGCCGGGCTTGGTTGCTACACCGCACCTGGCTTGGTTCTCAGATAGGACGATCCTGGGAACCAAAGAGTGCGTGAGGGATACTATTGAGGCGTTTGTCAGAGGGGAGCCGGTGAACATCGTTGTGGATGGGAGATGGCAGGCAGAGTGAGTTTTGGACGCACTCGCTATCTGGAAGCTTTCTATGTTTGGGAATGCAATACAGATGACACGAAGAAAGAATTGCTAAAGCCATAACTAGATGAAAGATCTCCTTCGATAGCAATCCCAGGTCTCGAATGCTGGGGTACGGGATAAGGCACGATGATAAGATGATTTGATAGTGATAGGATTAAAGATATACTTCCAGTCTCTTTTCGTTTATATTTGCAAAGAAGTGCGAAAAGATGGAATGCGCAAGAAGTTGTTAGCATCAAGAAGAGTCAGTCTGCAATTTCCATATCTACGAATTCCTTCCGCTAGCTACTTTCTTGTGTTGAGTCCTAAAAAGTGTCGAAGTTTTGTAGTACTCGGGTACTCACAGACCAGTGCAGCAAACAAAGCCAATAGGTAGAGGTTATAAAAGTCGTGGGGGTTGTCTCTCGGATTTTGCTCACATTCTCACTGTTTACCACAGCAGTACACATGCAGTCAAAACCTCTGTTCTTTTCCATGCTGGTCTTCTGGGCTATATCTTGACCTAACGATGATTTCTATGTTTGTTCTCGGTGCCATACAGCTCAGCGCGTCGCATTCATGTCAATCTTCTTTACCTAGGAGCCCTCGAAGGACATCAACTGTCTCGTATCGAAGGTACCAACCTACTCATATGCAAGCAGTCACAAGCGCCTGTAATCAGTTTGATGGGGCGTGCCTAGTGTTGGCTTAGTCGCTTGCGGTGAGAGCTTTCGGCGAGCCGCCATGATCTCGAAGGATGTGACCTGTGCCAGGAGTTGTGCTAATGACAGCAAAGCGTGGCGATCCAGCGACCTCAAGTTTGGTATTGATGCTGATGCATGATTGTTCGCACCCAAAAAGGCTCTTGAGCAGGATGCAGAACGACAGGTTCATCAAGGTCATGAGGGCCCCGAGGTCGTTGGGCTGGCGCCGACTTTCGCAACCGAGCAAGGCACGGCCCCACACAGCCCCTCTTATCAGATCGAAACTTATCAGATCTTGATCCTCATTGGGCAGCCGATGACTCTCTTACGATTCTCGTCGGCCGCCAATTTGCGTTAATAGGTGCTTGGTTTCCAACACTCGTACCGTCTCTGTCCTTTTCGTTTCTGTCGTCTCTCTGTCCTTCCTATACATCTTATCACCTCCACGGCCCTAGTTTTGCAGTATTCTTAAGGACGGTGGCCACATCTTGGCATCATCGGCAGATCAGAGCCCTGCCGCAAACCTTCGCCCTGACGCGCTCCAGCCAACTTTAGGCCGCTCCCTGCATCAAAACGTTGGTAACAAAATCAGCAAGAGTACGCACCGCCATTTGGTTATTGTCGTTTCACAAGTGAGAGAGCCTCGTGCTTCTAATCTCTCCTTTTTCCTTCATATTCATGCGACGAACGACATCTTTCTAGTCCTCGGCATCTCTGATAGCAGTCATGCCAGGTCTTCGGAGACTCTCCAGCGCAGGAGAAACTCTCCCTCGTCGCAGCAGGGAGAAGATGAGCAGATCTCCTGTCGATGATGTGTTCTCAGACACAGACTCCGAGTCTGATGTCGCAAGTCATCTGAGTGCACAAGCTGGTGTGAAGCGACTAGAGGCAACCGCTGCTCTGTGGTCAAAGTGGTCTCTCGTGTTCGCATATGGCGNNGGTAGGTTGACTTATGGTAGAACGTCCATGTGAATATAACTGATATGCTCCAGTCTTTATATGATGGCATATGCCACTTCGCTTGAAGGACAAGTCACCACCAACCTGACTGTGTTCGCCACCAGCTCATTCAAGGCACATGCACTCATCTCAACAGTCTCGGTCATTCAGGGAGTCGTACTATGTATGTGATTGCAAAACGCATCTGAATTTCCCCGGCTGACTAGAGATAGCANNATTGTTAAACCACCCATGGCCAAAGTGGCAGATGTCTGGGGACGCTTTGAAGCCTTTACTTTCAGCGTGTTTCTGTTTACCCTTGGATATATTCAGCAAGCCGCTGCCAACAACGTCAAGACTTACGCAGCAGCCCAGATATTCTACTCAGCAGGTGCCACTGGACTTCAAATTCTCCAGCAAATTTTCATTGCAGACACGAGCGACCTTCTGAACAGAGCTATTGTTTCAACGATCCCGGATATTCCGTACCTTCTGAACGTATGGATCGGACCACCAATCGCAAACTCTATCCTCAAGAACCTGAGTTGGAGATGGGGATATGGCATCTGGGCCATCATCTTGCCTGTCGCCTATCTACCTTTAGCGCTTGCTCTGTCGCTGAATCAAAGGAAGGCCTCGAAAATGGGCATTCTACCACCATCACCTTTCGTTGGCAAGGATTGGATGTATACTCTCAAGAGTCTCTGGTTCGAGATGGACATTTTTGGACTTTTGCTTCTTCTTGTCGGTGTGGCTCTCCTCCTGATCCCTCTTACCTTGGGGGCTAGTGCACCAGGAGATTGGAGTAATGGAAGCATCGTTGCGATGCTAGTATGTGGTGTGATCTGCCTCTGCCTCTTCCCCCTTTGGGAGCGCAACCCACGTCTGGCACCGAGGGCATTCTTTCCTCCTCATCTTTTCCGCAGCACCACTGTAATCGCTGGTGTGCTTATTGCATTCTTCTACTTCAGTAAGTCCAACCTCTCCCGAGAAAAAGTCCTGGCTAACGACCGACAGNTGGTGTACTACCTTTCAGTGCAACCATACTTCTACTCTTATCTCTTGGTTGTGCAGGGCAAGTCTGTCTCGGCTGCCGGCCACATTACTCAAACATTCACTTTCACGGCGACTGTCACGTCCATCTTGACTTCGATCACCATCAAGTACACCAAGCACTACAAATACTTTGTCACCGCAGGTGCCTGCATCTACCTACTCGGTGTCGTAATGATGCTTCGGTATCGCACAGAGGGCGTATCAGACGCTTTCCTCATCGGCTGTCAAGTCTGTGTCGGCATTGGCGGAGGCATGTTGCACGTCCCTGCTCAACTCGGTGTCCAAGCGTCCGTCGGCCACGGTGAAGTTGGTGCAGTCACAGCTGCCTTCCTCACTATTCTCGAGATCGGTGGTGCCGTCGGCTCGGCAATCTCGGGCGCCATCTGGTCTGCGAACGTGCCACTCAAGCTCGCCCAATACCTGCCAGAAGAAACACGCGATCAGGCCAAGGAGATCTTCGGAAGCGTCAAAGTCGCATCTACTGAATACGCAATGGGCACACCTACACGTATCGCCATCAACCGCGCTTACCAAGAGACAATGACCAAGATCTTGACGGTCGCTGTGTTGGTCTGTATACCTCTTATTCCTCTTTCTCTCCTGATGAAGAACTACAAGCTGGACGAGATGAACCAACAAGTGAAGGGCACTGTCATTGGCAACACGAGCGAAGCTAGCGATCCTTCTGAGAGAGAGCCTTTCGCTGCCTCGTCATCCGGTCATCGTCGTTACGATAGTGAAGACGACATTGACTACGATTACGACCGTACAATCAGAAGCGTGGCCAGTAATAACGGTCTACGGACGTGGAAGTCGAATGCAAGCTTGCATCTAAACGACGACTGATGTGATACTGATGGAAGAGAAAGCATGTTATGACATGACCTTACGACTAGAGATATAGATGGCCATCGAATTGATGAGTGATGGCTGATTGGGTCAAGAGGCGTTTTGGATTTTCAGAGATACCACCGTACATATGCGCAACTACCTATTCTTACCTACACATCGACCATAGTTTCTATCTGATATGACAATGTGAATTCTGTGTTGTTTTGATCGAGGATAATGTCGTGGGCTACGAGTCATGAATTTAAGGTAGGGTCGCGCCTAGCGAGTATTGATTGCTTACTTTGACAAGCGCTTAACCACAACATTCCACAACAATCAATCATCACAAGATCACAAGCCGTTTGAGTATCAGCTACAAGACCAAGGAGCATAACGCCAAGTAGGTACACGAGCAAGAGTCGGAAGGGGTGCCCTCAGCACAGACCGTATTGACTATATCAAAAGGGGCGGCTGGCGGTGTGATTGAAAGCTGCTAAGATTTGCTGGCGGCCTACTCTAGCAGGAACCAGTTTAATGATTGATTGCGGTGTGCGAAGGTCTTACTTGATCATGTGGAGTCTGTTCGACTCGAACTGGACACAAATCTTCAGCGGTAGCGATTCAAACACCTCTCAGGTGAGGTTTGGTCAAGATGGCTTTGCAGCTGGTGGAAAGAGGCCGAAGAAGTCGGCCTTTTCTTTGTTGTGACAGCCGGACAAGGCGTGAGACATTGAGGGCTTACGAATCTCACAGCATGGCCGTTGTCTGCAAGCAGCTTGAATGAGGCACGAGGGCGGCATTGTTCCAGATTGAACATGGACAAAACAACGAGCGGNACAGTGTGGATTGCAGGTCTGAAACAGAGGGATCACATTGGAGATGTTTGGCAGCTTTGGCTTTTGAAGGAGTCTTTGGCAGTTGCTTGTTTGGGAAGATTGGATGAAGGAGATCGGCANTTATCAGGCCTGAATAGGCAATCATGGGAAAATCTGGAACGCAGAGGATTGCGACTTTTGATGTGGAGAGTCTTTTGCTCGGTGAAGAAGGGCCTTTGGGGAGCACGANNGAGCGAGTGGGTAGCGGGCGCGGCAGGCTAAGGATGGCGTGCCTCTTGNTAGATATAGTAATTAGCTAGTATTTGAGGACAAGTTGTCGTTGGCCGTTGACAAAGCGCATCTCTTGCTGCAACGCATTTGGCCGAGGGGTCTGTGATTGTTCTGCTTCGCTTTGGCCCGCGTCTGCGTGTTTACCCCGTTACACCCGCAACCTCTGCCCAGCGCCAGCTCACGTACCCGGGGTCGACCTTATTGCGGGTTCGACACGACAATTTTGCCAGCTGCTGCATCCATCGGGCGAGCCTCAGTCTGGTTGTTGGCTTTTGTGACGCTTCCGAGTGAGTGACGGCCGCGAGTCCATCTTCACCAAGGCCGACGAAACGACTGACAGCTCTTTTCCCTCACCGCAGCGCTCACGACCTCCGCCGTCCGCGTCCTCAGATCGTCGACTCGCTCTTGTCGCATCGCCTCCACCGACCGCCCTCGCAGTGCATCCTCACCGATCGCAAGCCCTCGCTGTGCCTCCAACAGCTGCCTCTCGTTCAACCATAGCACGCCTCGTCGCCCGCAGCTAGCATAGGAAACCAGCTCTCTCGTGACAAGATGGTCGTCGCTACCATCAAGTACGCTGCCGCTCCCTCCAATCCCTGCTGCACCCGCTAACCTCGCTGTGCGCGTCCAGGTGTGTCGTCGTTGGTGACGGTGCCGTCGGCAAGACCTGCTTGCTGATCTCGTACACCACCAACAAGTTCCCCGCCGAGTATGTCCCGACTGTCTTTGACAACTACGCTGTGACTGTCATGTGAGTTAGACCCATGTCACCCATAGCCCATTTGGCGACTGACGAGTCGCAGGNNATTGGTGACGAGCCCTACACCCTTGGACTCTTCGATACTGCCGGTCAGGAGGATTACGACCGTCTCCGCCCCCTCTCGTACCCCCAGACCGATGTCTTCCTCGTCTGTTTCTCCGTCGTTTCCCCTGCTTCCTTCGAGAACGTCCGCGAGAAGTGGTTCCCCGAAGTCCACCACCATTGCCCTGGTGTCCCTTGCCTGATTGTCGGTACCCAGCTCGATCTGCGCCCACCTAAGGAGAAGCGCGACGACAAGCAGGACCCCGTTCTCCGCAAGCTCCGTGAGCAAAAGATGAAGCCCGTCGAGAGGGAAGACGGTGAGAGAATGGCTAGAGAGCTCGGTGCTGTCAAGTACGTCGAGTGCTCGGCTCTGACCCAAGAGAGGCTCAAGGACGTCTTTGACGAGGTAAGTCGTGCTCGTGCCGCAGTCCGTAAGTCTAGAATGTTGACACACCACAGGNCCATCGTTGCTGCCCTCGAGCCTCCTGCCACAAAAGAGAAGAAGAAGAACCACAAGTGTGTCATTCTCTAAACGAGAAACACGACTTGAGGATCCAATTCGACCTCTACGGCCCAATCCAGTTCAATCTCCTTCGATACAGCGCATCCGGCACGGAACCCACCCCAATGATATCTCCCGTCGCCGTCCAATGGTGTCTGGCGCAATGAGGCGCAGTTTTTCGGTTGCTTTTTCGTCACTTCTGCTTTGGTGTTTACCCCCAAAGACAGTTGTAGGTTGCGTCTTTTTCTCTTTAGAAGCGCGGGGGTTTTCCAGTCTTCTGTTTTTCCAGATTTTCCGTCTGCAAGTTTTCTTTGACTCCCCTTTTAGTCTATTCTTCTTCCACGACAGCTCTGAGAGTCATTTTGTTGTATCGACAAGATCTCTAGGATGTTTTCTCATGCTGCAGATGCAAGTGCAAGGGGCACATTTCCCGTGGCTGTTTCCAATCGCTTTTAAAAGAGGTGGAGATGGATTTCCATAGAAATGCACACGGCAAGAGTCGGTTGAAATGTTTTCCTGTTCCTGGTTCCTTGGTTGTCCTGGTGGTGTTGATATTCTTTCACTGGTCGCTGTCGATTCCATGCTGGCAATCATGATATGAAGCATATCGCTCCACCCAGATGTTGTCGCCTGAGATCTTGGGTTTCTGGTTACTCATCCTTCTAGCAGAAGATGTTGCTGCGTCGATGTCAACATGACAGTGTGATGGTCAGGTGAGTCCCTATGACACTTTCCTCGAATGCTTGCTGACACACTATCGACAAGGTCAAGCCAGTCTGCACAACATAGTGGATCTCCTTCTACACTCTTGGTCTTGTCAGCATCTCATCGTGGTTGTCGTCATTATCATTGGGCTTGGCCACCACGCGCTCTTGTATCAGACTACCTCGTTGGTGTCACTTACCCACGAAGCCTGGTCTTGCTCTTCTCTCTCCACCATGTCGTCGCCCTTGAGCAGAAGACTGCAAAGCACTTCGCACAGTAGAAAACGGATGTGGTAAAGACGAAGGAGTGGTCGTCGACCATATCAAGCTAGGTTCACTGTCAACAGAGGCCACCGGCCTGTTTTGATGCGGCTTGCTGACGCTCTCGAGCTATGGCTTCCTCGCGCTCTCGAGCTACGGCTTGCTGGCGCTCTGCGGATTCCTCAATGTAATTCTCTTTCATTTCCATCTCGAACTTCTGTTTCTCTGCGTACCAACCCCTTTCTTCCTCTCTTCTCTGCCGGCACCATGCCATACCACATACCCCATGTCAGGGACCTCAATCCCCGCCCCCCTCGTATGCTAATTGGCCATCGTGTCCTGAAAGAGGACAACCCTCTCCGTCGTTGGGAGGAGCAGAAGAGAGTGACATGGGCTCGGGACTATGCTTACATGCGCCTGATGGGCATGATCCCAGACATCGAGCCCAGCAGAGGTCGTCCTGCCCGGAGGCTTCCTCGTCCTCCGCTGCCGCCGGGATCACATGCGCCCAAGGTCCTCCGGAAGCCGCTGCCGCTTGAGCTTCCCGCCCCTCCCGCTCCGCCCACCGCACCGGGCCCGTCGACGCCAAGACCCCGGAGACATGTCCTCCACCGCTCTCCCACCGCCGCCCTGCCTATTGGCCGGTCGCAGCAGCCCATTATCCCAGCGACAATAGAGCCTTTTGACGCGACGTGGAAGCGTGTCTTTGGACGCATACCTCCTCGAGTCCTAGCATCTATCCCTGAGGATACCAACAACATAAACATGGTTCCTCGCACCACTGCTGACGACGATCTTTGCCTTGTGCCTCCGGGCAGTGAGAACGCAGTCCCTACTGTTCGTGGCATCATTGAAGAGTACTACGAGGAGCAGGAGTATGAACAGACTAGTGTCAAGGAAAAGAGAACTCCTGTTTATCTGTCGCCCAAGGAGGCTCAGTACGCAGCAGAGGCCATCCGCAGATCGAACTTGAACCGTCCTCTCGGCGCCAGTACCGTTCGTCTTCCACCCAAGGCTAAGCAGCTTCTTGGCTCTCCACGGGCCGTCAACAACAACAGTGACTGGCACCACTCCACGACCGTCGAGCAGTCTCCTCTTCACTCCAAAGGCAAATCTGTCAACTCACTCAGACACAGCGCGTCATCCAGATTGTCCAGTCTGCTCACTCCCACCAAGGCAAGAAAGCTCTCCACTTCGTCACTTGCGCATAGCAAAGCTCTGAAACACGCATCTTCATCTTCGCACCACACAGCAATTTCGCACTCACGCAAAACCACAACTTCTTCTTCTTCTTCCTCTCCCCTTAAACACTCTTGTACACGTCCTTCTATCAGCGCACACATCAACATGTCGGCTCAACCTTCCCCTACCGAGCAGGCTACTGCTGGTGCTCTCTCCAACAAGAGCCCTAGCGAGTCTTCTGTTTCTCCCACCAAGTCCACCGCTTCTCCCAAGAAGGAGGACTTTTCCCTCAAGCGTACTTTGTCGAACGTCCTGACCCCCAAGCACAAGCGCGAGGATGTTCCTCCTCCCCTCCCCAAGAAGGACACTCCTCCTCCTGTCACCGAGAATCCCACGCTGTCCGCTACCATTGTCGATGTTCGTGGCCCTTCTGACGCCTACTCTGGTAACGGATTCGCTGCCACTGCCGAGGGTGTTGATGCTGAGAACAAGCCTGACAACAAGTCCCGCGAGACCATCACCGTCGCCTTCGGTGATGATGAGTGCAGCCCTATCAAGGCCGTCAAGTCTGGTGTCGTCAAGATGACCCACCAGCCCTACTCTCCCTTTGTTGGCCAGAAGGCTGTCTTCGAAGCTGATCCCAAGCTCGTCAAGGAGATTGACGAGGAGTTCCAATCACCCCCTATGCCTACTGCACTCTTCCGCAGCCCCAAGATCGACAAGCACTCGCCCAAGTCCGCTGAAAAGGCCAAGACTCCTCGCTATATCGCTGGTGGTTTGCTTGAGGGTGGTCTGCTTCCTGCCACCACCTACCAGCCTCCTAAGGTTGAAGAAAAGGCTAAGGCTAAGACTGAGATTTACTCTCCTTCTCTCTACAGTGTTGCCAATGGTCACGATGTCTTCCGCGTAAGTCTTCTTTCTCCTTTTTCGTGTTCGGACTCTGCGCTGCACTTTCCTCTGCTCTGCGCCTCCCCTCTGCTCTGTATCTTCCACTGCTCTATAACTTCCACCATTCCCCACGTTTCTCAACATCTATTTCCATTATTCCTTGCTTCCATCTCTCTTACACAAGTTCTTCCCTCGAGCTGCCAACCTCTCCCTTCCCACCCTCTTGGCCCTCCATTCCCATCCTTCATCGGCCCATCAACCTATAGCAAGCATGATCACTGACAATTTTACCAGACCAGTTCCTACGATGCTGCTGCTCAGGAGTCTACTGCCGCTGCCCCTGCACCTCCCAACTCGCCTACTCAGTCAGACGGCACCGACCTCTCTCGTCCCCACGTTGAGCCCATCAAGTACGTCAAGGCTGTCAAAGACAACGAGTACGTCTACCGTCCCGAGGACCACGTCTTCAACCGCTACCGTGGCGAGACACGTGTATTTACTCACGACTTTGCCACTGCCGGCGCCGAGCAAAAGCAGGCCGTTCCTGCTGCCCGTCGTGTGAACACCGAGACCCCCGCCAACAAGTACAATGGCTACGGTGGCCTCGAGTACGAACACCCCAGTGCTGTTCCACCCCTCTTCGTCGCACCTCTCGCGACAACTCGAGCCGTAGTTCTTCCGGCCGCTCTGGCCGCTCGGTGCGTGACCTCACTTTGCGTGACCGCTTCAAGGAGACTGGTGGTCTCGGCATTGAGCTCAGCGAGAATGTTGCCGATTACTACTACAACCACGATAACGGCACCACTCTCGGTGTTGACGGCGACGGCAACTTCGAGAGAGGTCGCGAGACTGCACTCATGAGATCTCCTGATTACTACGTTAAGCAGGGCAAGTTTGACACCACTTCTCAGCCTCTCATGTCGGAGGACCACTTGATGAAGCAGCTCCACAAGGAGATGGGAGACTCCATGTACAACCTTCACGAGCACCAGTTGCACAGAATCAGTCTTGTCTCTGGCAAGGTTGACCGCCTCGCCAACATTGGATTCCGTAACCAGGATATCATGAACGCCACTCGCCACGCTGTCGATCACATTTTCGCTGATAACCGCAAGAGTCGTGAGGACCTCGATGCCATCCTCGCCGAAAACCGCAAGCTCCGTAAGGACATCAACGCCATCTCTACTGAGAACCGTAAGCACCGTGAGGCTGTCGATGTCATCGCTGCCAACCAGTACCTCCAGCGCGAGACTCTTGATGGCGTCCTCGCCGAGAACCGCAAGATGCGCGAGTCTCTCTCTGACATCTCTGAGCACGTTCTCGACAACGAGAAGCTCGACCACCTTGTTGATAAGATTGTCGAACGTATCCACCCCACGATCGTCAGAGGTCACGAAAAGGATGACATGAATACTGAGCGTATCCTCGCCCGTATCGACATGACCAGAGGCAACGCTTTTCGTGCATTTCCTGCCTCTTCTGCTGGTCACTTCACTCCCAGCAGCAACGGATTCTTCTCACCCAGCTCCAGAGGTTTCCGCAACCCCTACGCCGAGTACACCGAGGAGCCTTCCAAGCGCTAAACGTGTACTGTCTGCATCATCGTCGCATGTTTTCGATCTGCTTTGGAGTTGTTATCTTTTGCCTTGATGGTTTGGCTTCCTCGATTGGAGGCTGGAAGAGGGCAAATGTCCAACGGTCGATTGCGGCGTTTTTGGGCAACGAGCGGGGAAGAGGTTGGTTTCGGTTTTGGCTTTTTCTTCGGGGATTCCACCACGCAATGAACTCGACGAACCACGACTTTCTACACGACCACGAAAGAATGATTACGAATGATACCCACAGCACAAGAAGACGGAGATTGGAATTGAACCTTGGCTTTTCAAATTGGTGAGAAACTTGGTAGAAAAAAAAGAAGGATGCGCTGGAACAAGATACGAAAGCAAGGAATCGGTTCACGAAGGATCACTATGACTAGCGGTGGTTTTAGCAATTCGATACAATCAATTGAAAGTGCTGTCGATCATCATGACTCTTGTTCTTGACATGTTGACGTGCTGACGTGATGGTGTTTGGAGACAGCGCATCCCCCAGATGTTTTGTATTGTTGGGCGAGGCGTGGAAGGAGAACTGATATCACGACAAGGATACTCTAGAACGATGAGAGGAGCAGGGGAGGCCTGGATGCTCAAACTTTGTGACAGATTTGCTTGGAGGCACGTTGATGGAGCGTGGCACGCGCTGATCCGCGAAACGGGCAAGAGTGGCAGGCACGGTCGTTTTCCCGCCGGCTGGCAGTGGGGAATGTGTCTACGGAAGCCATGACAGAGTCAAAGGGAGCAAAGGGCAGGGCAGACAAAGAAAGCGCGGTCGCTGACGTGAAGGCGACTTCCTCTTTATTCTTCTTGTTCTTTCCCCGTCACGAACAGTCGAGGTTGGCTTGTATGCGAGGGATATTGAGGAAGGACCCTCTCGGCTACGCACACCAACGCGCCGTGTTCTAGTGTACGAGTGCCACTACCACACCCATGGCTGACCCTACCAACGACCCTTCTGCCATGCACGTCGACCCCGACGACGGGAGAGTGGCTGCCAGCCAGTCCGCGCCGCCGCTGCCGTCAATTCACACTCGTCAGCCCTCGGTCTCTTCTACTCCTTCTACCCTGCCGTCCTCGTCCTTCACCTCGAACGCGCTGGCCTTCCGACACAACCACGCTGCCAGCGCCGGCCTCCAGATCAGGACCGACATCCCGTCAGCCTTTGCTAATCGCAAGCTGTCGACCAGTCAGCAGGAACTCCCCGACTCGTTTCGCTCAAGCCACACGGCCGCCTCTCCTCTGCTGACACCAGCACTGCGCCATAATCTGTCTACCTCCAGCTTGAGTCCCAATTCCGCTCTTGCCTCGCCCGCCCTGGCTGCCATGCTCGATATCACTCCCCTACCTTCGCCCATCATGCTCAACGACCCCAGCTCTCCTGGCCCGTGGAAGCGGATACGAAGCGGCCATTTCGATACCTCAATGAGACCACCCTCGAGACTCGGCTCTTCTCCCCCGACGACGAGTATGTTATCCTCAATGGCTCCACCACCCGGCTCGCCGCCCAAGAAAAAGAAGGGATATGGAAGTTTGGTACACGCCGCTGTCGAGGGTCAACACGTCCAAGGCATCGATCTGGTCATGCGCAAGCAGCACAACCGCAACCGCAGCATTAGTGACTTTGTGCCCGAAGCCATGCACAACGTGAGGCCGAGGAATGTCACGGTTGGGCCTGCAGGTCTGCACATTACGACCACTCCACCAAATGAGCAGCCAATGCAGAGGGAGCATTACCTCGCTCAGCAGCGTGGCTATGTACAGCCGTCGGCCTCTTCGGACAATGAGCGAAGGACTCCCGATCACTCGCATACTCAGTCCACGATGAGAGCTTCAGTCGACTCTGCAAAGGTTCTGCCATCACCACCTCCTTCGAGTAAGGGTATGTTGGAAGCAGAGAGAGAAGACACAGAGATGCAGAGTGTGGGTGGGGCAGAGGACCCCGACGTCGAGTACTTCACTGTTCGCTCAGCGCATGAAGACCACAAGCGTAGATGGCGTTCAGTACGAACTCTCGGCCAGGGTACTTTCAGCAAGGTCATGCTGGCCACATCACAACAACTGCCATCGGGTACGCCATATGATGAGAAGAACTTGAACCCGCGAAAACTGGTTGCCGTCAAGATTGTCGAACATGGTCCAGCTGGAGGTGCTGACGAAGAGCGAATCGAAGTCTCTCTGAAACGAGAAGTCGACATCCTGAAGAGCGTGTCACATCCCTCGATTGTGCAGCTCAAAGCACTCGAGTACACAGATGAACGAGCTCTGCTTGTTCTGAGTTACTGTCCAGGAGGTGACTTGTTCGAATTGGCCAGTGAACACCGCAACATTCTACAGCCCAACCTGGTCCAACGCATGTTCGCTGAACTGGTAAGCGCGACCCGTTACTTGCACAAGAATTATATTGTCCACCGCGACATCAAGCTTGAGAGTAAGATTTCCCTCTGATTTTTCTGTTCTTGTTTCTTTTGCTTACATCATATTANNGACGTCTTGGTCGTACCACCCTACAACGCTCTTTCGCATCTTGAGAACCCCCAAACGCATCCTTACCCGCTGATCTGCCTTACCGATCTCGGTCTCTCCCGCCGCATTCCCGCTCCACCAGCCTCGCCCCTCCTTACAACCCGCTGCGGCAGCGAAGACTACGCTGCCCCTGAGATTCTGCTCGGTCAACCTTACGACGGCCGCAGTACAGACGGCTGGGCCCTGGGTGTTCTTCTATATGCCTTGATGGAAGGCCGTTTACCATTCGACTGCCCACCAGGCAAACCAGAAAGATCACGACCTTCACACCGCATAGCCCGTGCAGACTGGATGTGGTGCAAATTTGGTGACGAGGATGGAGAATGGGATGACAAGAGAAACGATACCAAAGAGTTCAAGGGATGGGAGGGAGCAAAGGGTGTCGTCGAAGGCTTGCTCAAGAAGGTCAGGATGGGAAGGAAGGCGTTGGCGGACATTGAAGAAATGGAATGGGTCAAGGACGGGATACAGGCTGAGGGCGGTTTAATGGCTTTTGATGACATTGAGCCGTTATGATCGTCGTGAGTCGAGCATCTTCTACGACAGGCAAGAGAGGAAGAAGATTGGGGTTTGACGAAATGCGACCACCATACTCTCGACAATTCCGCGACTCTGGACGACACATCCACCACTTTTACGAAACAACAACATGACGAACACCATGCACAAGTCGACACACATATATACATGGAAGTGGACCATACAAACACCACTATCAAGCGACACAAGATTGGACACACGAGTACACATACAACAACAACACAAACTATTACACTTTTTGGGGGGATTGGAATATAGGCAAAGACTGGTGGAGGATCATCGGAATACCCAATATCGTTATTTCTTTGTATGAATTTGTTTTTTCTTTTCCAGGATAGAATAATCTTGCGGCGTTTTTTTTCTTTTCGGATAGCCTTTTCGTGTTCTCTTTTCTCTTTTCCTTCTTTACTTCCACATCATCCTTTTTCTGTCTCTATATCATGATTGGATTGGTCTTGTTCTCTTTTTTTGCTTGCCCCTTGGGAGCGCGGATGATTAGGGAGCGAGAAGAGTTCATGTAGTGTTCATGTAGAGTCATGTATTTTTGGACATGCACATCCTTTTCTTTTTACATCTTAAGAAAATCCATGATCTTTGTAGGGAAAAAGGTTTTGCATATTGCCCCCACCATCCCTTTGCCCCAATGGATGTTGCACTCGAAACACCTCTTTGTTATTTTCTCGATTCGTCTTTTGACGTGGGGATTTTTGTTTGATGTAATTCTTGTTATTGTGTTTCATAGATGCTTACTGGGCTCACACCTTTGTATTCGATGTATTGCTTGATTGTCGTGACAAGGAGTAGTGAGGAAGGGAGGCATGAGGGAGGAAGGTATGAGGGGGAAGCCACGGTCGAGTGTACTCGGAGCTTGGAGAGCGGAAGGAAGAAGGCGACCAAGGAGTACAGAAGTATGATCAGAGTTGAGTTTTGTGATTTCTTTGTGCTTTGTATACTACTGTACATTGAATTCTTCTTTTGGGCCTTGTACGCCTTTTGTGTGAACTTTTCTGCTGTACAAGTGACCTGACCACCAATGGTGCTCTTCAATGATGGGGCCAACCCTTCCAGTGAAGCAAGTGCAGTCTACTGACCGCCCATACCGACATCCTCACTCTTCTGAGCTTTAGCCTGGGCCTGAGCGTGAGCCTTCAAGTCATCGGCAACGCTTCTGTACTTGCCAGTAACAGCCTTCTGACGCTCGCCAACGGCAAGCAGCTGCTGGTAGACAAGTTCAGCCTGCTCCACCTCAGGCAAACCATCAAGCTTGGGGGCGGAAACTGGGCTCAGGGGCTCAACGTACTTGTCGGGAGACTCGACGGGCTTGTAAAGGGGCTCGACGTAGGCGCCCTCGTGAGCCAAGGCGAAGGCGACGTGCTCGGGAAGAGGTGGGGGTCCCATGGACTGCTTGCCCTTGCCTTCGTTGCGGACCTGTGATCGAGTTTTTAGTAAGTGAAGGTTATGTGTTGATAGTCCTGCATAGAACGAGGCTACTTACGTCTGAGACGGANNGAAGTTGGGAGTGAGGGGAGCAAGCTGCATCGGGGTCTTCTTCCATGGAGACTTCCAGACAGGTCTCTGGCGGGCACCNGGACGAGGCGGCGGCGATGGAAGCCGAAGACTCGACGAGGGCAATGGACTTCAAGGCGGGCACAGGCTTGACAGAAGCAATGGATTTGACTGAAGTAGGGAGCCTGATCGAGGTACCAGGCTTGTAGGGAGCGACATCCGGATGGGAAATTGCGTGCATGATGGGCTCAGAAAACTTGGAAGTTCTGGAAGACTTGCGAGTCGTAGCGGGCTTGGTGGTAGGCGAGGTAGCAGGCGTGGTAGCAGGTGTGATTGGAGGCATGGCGGCAGTGGGACACACGACGGCGAGNNCTTAGGAACTTGTTGATTCGTGGATCCCAAACTTGTCAGCTTGAGCTGAGGATCCAGCGGCTCATAAGGCTGCTTTGCGGATTCTGCGTCTCTGTTATGTGGGATCTGGGTTGGAGTCCCCAGCAGTTCAACGCGAGTTTTGGGGGCCTCAGTGAGTTGTTGTGTCACGTTGAGGTCGTTGGTCAGCTGAGCGAGATGTCGTGACAGCGTCGTATTTTCATTGTGCGCAGGCTGGTTTGCGACTTGAGTCTGTCCAGAGTTTAGTGTCGACTCGTCAGTGCGCGCAAGCTGGGTTGCGGCCGTCAAAGGTTTGGTGCTTGTGGATCGTTCAGTGAGAGGAAGAGGATTAACGGCTCTTGCTTGTCTGTGATAAATTTCCTGGCACCTGATACGTCCGAGTCTATGCTGCGTGTCGAAATCTTCCCATTCGTGCGGCATGAGTGGAAGACCCAAGTCAATGGCCAATTGCCTGAGTCTTTCCGGCTGATAGGCGAACTCTGTGACCGCAACCGAAAGACTGTCAAGCTGCTCAAGATCCTCTCCGTCGAACAGGAAGATCTTACATCTTTCAAGCAGATGATAGTCACCAGTGCCGTAGAGTGTCTTACAGACCCAGACCCAGAGGGCCCCGCTACTGATACGCGAAAAGTAGTAGGCGTCCAGTACCCTTAGCAACCAGTAGAAAGCGGCCTCGTTACGGGACTCCAGAATTTCCTGTAATGTGTAAGTCTTACTCCAACAAACTTGTTGAGTATATCAGCTCAACACACTTTGAGCTCATCCAGGAGCAGTCTGTCCGTACCAGCAGTGGGTATCTGCTGATTGTGTGGCTGTGCCATGTTACTTGATTGCCGTCAAGCTGATGAAATCGCGTGAAGGGGGATGGGAAGTCTGGCTTGAGAGCTCACGAATCAACAGGGTGTGAAGTTCTTCAAGGCCCCTGCTCGCATGTCTAGGCATCGCTCGCATCGCCTCGACGACAGTAAGGTGATTCGACCAACCTTGAGCATACGCCACGGGCCATATGAGAAACGATGCTCGTCGCCACGGGAGCCTCTGGAGTGCTGCTGGTGACCAGAAGACTCCGCATTCGAGGTATTCAAGGAGATCCCACCTTGATATATGCAAGCTGGACTGTGTCGTTGACTGCATTAATCAGAGTAGCAGTGGAAGCAGTGTGATGTCGTCGATGGAGCGGAATCTTGTGGACAGGCACACCATTCAGATCAGTCCAACCCTTGATATAGCGTATGTCTTGGAACGACTACTGGATGATGTCGACCGACATTGTATTTTGCCCAAGTTGCAGACCAGGAAAATGACCTTTACTCGACTAGCAACCCGCCTTTGATGACTGTCCTTCTGCTAGACCCATCGTAAAGGTACACGGTTTCTGGAATATTACGTCTGGTTCTCCAATCCGGATCGTGCTTGCCAAAAAGAAGCATGTCCGCCGATTGCTTGGGATCTAGCGAAAGCGTATGTGAAGATTTTGAGTCAGCTCCGTCGGACAAGCCGATAGCATTCCTGGCCCTTGTAGAGATACACTCATAGAGGATCTCTGCATCTCTCTTTGTGCCGGCTTGGTAGACACCGACGCCTAAACTGGCTATTGATAGTGGATCACAGTTTCCTTGTGGCGTGAAGGCATTTCCAATGTTGTTGATAGATATGGCAGCATTGAAGCCATATTCTTTGATCAGACGGGGTACAGGCAAAGTTCCCCGAGCACCGGTCTCTGTTCTCATCATGAACAAATCAGAGGTTGGCAGTCCAACAAAGCTGACAGGCAGATCCGCAATTTCTTTCTTTAGCCGTTTCCATTCGTCGTCATTGAACAAGGACAAACGAGTACAGTGTCCCAGGACGATGGTCTTCTTGGTGCGGCCAGTCCAATTTTTGGCCTTGAGTGTATCGATCACATACCAAACTAGCGGCTCGGTGTCAGGGTCCAGATTATAATCGAGATGAAAGTCCAGGTGGAGATTCTTCTCAAGAGAAAGGTCAATGGTCCATTCAACGTTCTTTTTCATCTTCTCGCGATCGTCTTCCACATATGGTGTACTTCCCAGCACATCAGCAGCATATGACGGCTCAACAGCTTCTTCGACAAGACGTCTTATCTCATCGCCTCCATCCTCGCCCGAGAATAAAGGCAGCTGGGCAAATACGCACAGTTGAATGTGGCATCGAAGTTCGGTCTGGTCTTTGAGGGATGTTCCTGCCTCGATACACTTGAGGCCAACGATGGGGTCAACTTCGACGAAAGCTCTCATAGAAGTCACCCCGGATTGGACACTCTCATCAATGACTCGCAAGCCACGCTCGATCAGGTCATCACGTTCGAAGCTCGATTTTGCTTTGGATGTCAGGTTCATGGCTTCGTCGAAAGTACCCTCTTCGATCTGTAGATGAGCATATTTGGGATGAGAAAGCAGATAGGCTTTGTCGATATGAATGTGAGGATGACACAAGGCAGGAGCAAGCAAGGCTCCGCGACCATTTATGTATGGTGAAGAGGTGTCGTCTTTCAAGGCCTCCAACAGATCTGGACTATGAGGAGTGACTTTNTGGATAGTGCCAGAGAAAGAAAGGTTGACGTCCCAGAGTGAGGTTGGGTCAGTGCATGGTAGGGATACATTGAGGATATCGTGGACACGACCAGAAGGCTGGAGACTGGCGGAAGCGGAAACAGTTGTAGATGGAGCGGCTTCCAATTCAGGCTTGATATTGATGCCTGTGGATGCTAGAGATGGACCAGACATATTGCTGGTTCTGCTCTGGAGCGCGTTGGAAAGTGGAAGGCTTCATCGTGGACGTCAGCGATGAGTGCCTTCCCCAGACGTGGAAAAAGCTCGGCAAAACAGGATCGGCGTTTGGGGTCTTTGGACTGGCAGGAACCTGGAAGCATCCGAGTCGCGTCGTGGATAGACCATCAATTGCGCGTGCCAACATTTGTCGCATTCACACATCCACAACATGCAGCCATCATCACGAGGATTTGCAGCTCCAGGCCAGATGCGCCGTCCTACTGGACCTGGCAAGTCGAAGAGAAAGACGTGTCGCAGGGACACAGTCAACTAACTGCTCCCAGGTCCCATGTACGCAGCAGGCCATCAGGCACATGCGCCAGCAGTCTCACAGGCCGCCCAAGCACAGCAACAACAAGAAGAGCTCCGTCGCCGCGAAGCTGCCCGCAGACAAGCTCGCAAGCCCACCGACCTCGACATTGACGATGACCTCGCCGAAGCCACCATTACCGATGCCGCCATCCTATACCGCAAGCTACGCGACCAGGAGAAGAGATTGGATGCCATCATGACAAAGAAGCGCTTGGATATTCTGGAGGGTACATCCGGTCAGATGCCGTCTGAAGGTGTTCTACGCTTGTTCGTCAGCAATACGGCCGAGGGACAGCCCTGGCAAATGGCCAACGATGGCAATGCTGGTTTCAACGAGGACGGTACTTTCGACTTTGCAGACAACAACCAAGCCCGCTATCGCGTCAAGATCGAAGGCAAGCTGCTTGAGGGCTCAGACGACATCCCCGAGGATTCAGAGCTCAAGTCGACCCTACCACCCATGGCGCCCATCAAGATGTCGCATTTCTTCAAACGCGTTACTGTCGACTTCAACCGTCCCGCTGCCTTGCAATCGAACGACTTCAACAAGATTGAGTGGCTGAAGAAGGACGGCGAGCCCGACGTCGACTGTATCGCTTTTGGTCGCAAGAGCGATGAAGAGCTCCAAGTCACGATCAATCTCTACCTTGACGAGCAACCCGAACGTTTCAAACTGAGCCCACCGCTCGCTTGGATCCTCGACATGGACACAGCGACACGCGCCGACGTTGTCCAGGGAATCTGGGATTACGCTCGCTTGTTCAAGCTGACTGACCCCGAAGACGAGCGTCGCGTCACTTGCGACGAGACCCTCAGGCAGCTCTTCCGTCACGAAACCCTTTTCTTCCCCAACCTCCCTGAGCTCATCCTAGAACACCTCTCGCCTCTCGACCCCATCAAGCTTCCCTACACCATTCGTATCGACAAGGACTACATCGCTCCTGAAGACGAATCTATTCAGCCGTCAGAATACATGATCTGGGACATTCGGGTCAAGGTCCCCAGCACCACAAAGCGCCTGATGCAGGCCATCATCTCGTCACCAAGACACATGGCCAATCTTAAGAAGATCACTCAGGTCAATGACGACACGGCTCTCCTGCTCGAAAAGGCTCGCCATCTCAACTCCAAGCGCAAGTTCTTGCTTTCGCTCTCCCGCGACCCAGCCACATTTGTCAAGCGTTGGACCTCGAGTCAACAACGCGATCTCGAAATCATCCTTGCCGAGGCTGGCAGAGGTGGTGGTGATGAAGGTTATGCTGGCGAAGAGTTCCGCAGAGGTGGCAAGGATGGTGCATGGGGAACAGATCTTGCTCGTGAAGCCGTGGGCTTATGGCTGGCAAGACAGAAGAACCACTAGAATTAGAGATGACTTTGGTTGATTTAGCGACGGCGTTGGGTTACTGGAGTCAAGGAGGACGGGACCATATGGTGAATTGACTATGCATTATGGCACGCAGTTTATGGAGGTAACCGGATGATAAAGAGCCGATGCTCCTTTGCATACCAAGCTTTCCCTAGGAAAATTCACAGCGAAAGACACGAAACACAATCGGGTTGTTTGGGATCTCGTAGACAGACTGTTCTATTTGTTCGATACTCAAGGAAATCTCGATGGTATTGCGAGCAAAAATAGTGTAATAATGTGCTGATTGCGATGATATAGAATTGTCCCAAGATGCGGTCAGCAGAAGCCGAGTCGTCGTGCCAATGCTGATCGGCAAGAATGAAGGGTCCTGTGACGTTTTCGTTCCTGCCTCCACGAGGCATTTCTTAACCAGTGACAAGTTAAGCGTGTCATTCCTATTTGACTGTCGAGTCGCTCTTTCCGTAAGACAAAGCGCATGGCTATGCCCAGGCCACACTCGAGAGAGAGCTTTGTTTTCTTTGTGGTTGCTTTCACCATTTGACGCCTTTCCTTTTGCGACCATCCATTGACTGCTCCTAAACTCAGTCCTACCTCTATTCCTCTATACCTGTATTTTTCTATACCTAAACAGCTGCCACGACACATCAACGACCCAACCATCAACATGGCTCCTGTCACGATCCATTGCGTGCGTCATGCTCAAGGCTACCACAATCTCAGCGTTATGAACCATGCCATGCATGACCCCATGCTTACACAACTCGGCGAGGAACAATGCAAAGCTCTTGCAGCGAACTTCCCCTTCATGGACAGGGTCGATGCTGTTGTGGCTTCTCCAATGAAACGCACTGTATATACTGCTCTCCACTCGTTCGCTCCGGTCATCAAGGACAAACGTCTCAAGGTTCTCGCCCTCCCGGAACTCCAAGAGACATCGGACCTGCCTTGCGATACTGGGAGTAATGTTCAAGATCTCGAGTCAGAGTTCAAAGGTCAACCCGTCGACCTGAGCTACATGTACACTCCTCCGGCCAAAGCTTGGAACACCAAACTCGGCAAATGGTCTGCAACTGCTTCAGCTGTCGATGATCGTGCAAGGATAGCCAGAGAATGGTTATACAACCGTCCAGAGAAGGAGATTGTCGTTGTCACCCATGGTGGCTTTTTGCATTACTTCACCGAGGACTGGATGGACAAGAATAAGGGTAACACTCTCCCTCGTCGTCACCGTCATCGCCGGCGGTCTGACGCTCCCCCTTCTCCTGTCATTGTCAACCTGGAACGTGTTCGATCTAAATCCGAGAGTGGACCTAACCCTCCATCGTCACGTCACCAGCATCACCACCATCATCATCATCACAGTCATGATAAGCAAAAGTCCCCCTCTTCATCACATCGTGAACACAGAATACATCATCATACACATTCTCACAGAATTCCAGGTACTGGCTGGGCCAATACGGAATATCGTTCGTACACTTTTGGCCACAATCCTAAGAGCGGTAGACCCGTACTCGTCGAGACACAACAGAGCCGTGCAAGGCGTACGGGAAACGAGAACCCCCTCAGCAGATCAGAGCAGGCAAACTTACAACGCGTCGAGTCAGGACAGAAGGCCGAAGAAGAAAAGGCATATCAGAAAGCCAGCGGCATTCAAGCAAAGGTATAAATCTGTGCGGTTGCATGAACTCCTTTCGAGTGTTCTTGAGAAAGAGAAGCATGGAAGATGATGTTTTGCGTTATGGCGTGAAGCCGTGACAAGCGACTTTTTGCCGATGCGTATCAAGTTTGATCTAACGTTCGTCTCGGGGACATTGAACAAGACCAGGACGATCAAGCAGGGCTGGGTTTGTGAGTGTCACAGCTTCTCTTGCGCATCACGTACACGAGCATTTTTATTCCTTCCTCGTGTTGCTCTATCTTACTCGGACATTGCTAACTCTTGTACAGCTGCAGCTGAAACGAAAGGAGCGCGACCTTGGTGGCTACGGCTATGGTGTCTGAAGACTTGTTCGAGTGTTGATTTTTATCGTTCGCACACAAGCATTGAGTCGTCTTTGAGAAATCCCGGAGTGTCTGAGCTCGCATCCGTGCATGAGCATGCGGGGGAGTGAACAGAACAGCATAGCAACGGGAACCTGAGAATATAGACGATCGTCATGTTCATCTGTGGTCTTTTACCTCAAGCACAAGACCACCGCGAGATGACAACCACGTGTCCATTTGGACACTATTGTGTCATGGCTTTCACTGAGGACTACTTGCAACATAGAATCCCGAAGAGCTATCGAGACAGTATTTGACTGCCTTGTGGTGAGATGAGTTGTCGTAGCCAGGGTGCTATGACCAGCCATGATTGTTTTCTTTTTCTTTTTCCATCTTCTCCTTCCACCACTTCACAAGAGTATGTTCAAACCAGACAAACCAACCTCCGAGCTCCATCAGAGTCCTCAATTGTGCAGGTATGCTAGAATATAGCATAACGAATACAGTGCATACATGCAATAGCAATATGGAAACGATAGATGGCTCTGCAGGGGATAATTTCTTCACAGCATCTTGTTGTGCAACATATATGTGCAGGTTTCTGTGTCTGCTGACCGCATTGTCTGGGAGAAATGAGTATTGACGGGTGGTTGCCTCCAGGAAAGCCCTTCAGCGGTCTCGGGAGCAAGCAATATCAACATTCAAGCAAGATTCAACGATCGTTTGGGTGTAGCTGAGGAGCTATCGAGGAGACGGAGATGGCATGGGATAGAATGCACAGTCCTGAGGTTTCGTCTCACCGTACATCTTGTTGATATGGCAAGAATTGATGGCAGGTGAACGCAAAGAAAGGATATCGACAGCAATACTGCAAAACACAAGGACAGCGAAGAAGAACTGGTCACGACAGACTTGGTCGGATTGGAGAAGAGGGTACGTGCATCTTCTTCTATGCCTTGGACCTCTGCATCTCGCACAGCAACGAGAGCCAGAAACGGAGATCAAAAGGACAAAGATACGCAAGATATTCTTTCACAGCTGTAAAAACTCGAATACATCACCACAAATGTAAACAAAGGACACCTGATATCAGACCATCAAATCACCTTCCCCCTTTGCTTTACAAAAAGAAATAACCATTACAAAACTGCACTGAGACGTACTCGGCGACTGCAATGCACTCATGCAATGCGCCCCCACGAAAGCAAAAAGGGCTTTTTCGTAACACTGCATCCTTTTTGCATCCCTTTTGCGTTTGCCCTGAGGTGAAGTCGGGCGTTTATGCACTTCAAGGGTGGCGGCGTTTGTCACACGTTACACAATAGTCAGGAAAACGCAAGCTTCAGCGCCGCATCCTCCCTCAAAGCAAGGGTACAAGCAAAAAGGTACCCAGCTGTTGTTGAGAAAGTGAGAATCCTTGCAAAGGTTTCTGTTTGGCGTTGGGCGTGATTGCAGATGGCAAGTCGCAAAAATTTGGGTCGCGGATGTGATACTGCTTTGGATATGCAGAGGTAAGTAGCAGAAGAGAAGGAGTAAAAATGCGAAAGGTGAAGCTGAGAAGGAGAAGAAATCGAGATTGATATGCAAGACATTTTATCACACGCATCCACGAACACAACATAAACGACAAAAAAAAAGCATTAGACCGTGAGAGTTGTTTTATTTCTTTCATGTATGTAGAAACAGTCGGGCATCAATCTGTAGGTTTCTCTGTTTTGTGTCGGGAGTGTTATGCATCCATCATTAGCTCTTTTGTGGAAGGAAACAAAATCCGAAACCTCTGAAACTCGTCAAGAGTGTTAAAGCCCTGCTTTCCTTCTTCGGAAACGAAAGTGTTCAAAAAAGAAAAGTCATACTCCCAATGAAAAGACAAAGCGTAGAAAACTCAAAGCAAAAAGGGGTAATAGGGACCGAATGCGCCAAAAGAACACCTGCCCCGAATACACCGATGCGACAGGAAAAAGAAAATTACAGAAAAAGAGAGTCGTTATAGAACAAAGAACAGTACAAAGATTGCTCTTGCTGTGTCTGGGGTGAAGGGGAAACCTCTCAAGTGCGGCGAACATACAGCACAAACCAGCCAAGAAGTCTGTAGACCAAGATGATGGCCAACAAGATACCAATGTACTCGCCAGTCTTGCCAGTCTTGTAGCCATAGGTATCCAGCAAAGCAGTGCCGGGAATCAATCCCTGAGCGTTGAGAGGAGATTCGTAAGCACAGGCAAAGTTACCCTTGTTATCAACAGGGCAGGTGTAGTTTCTGTGGGCAAACTCGTTGACCATCATGCCCTCAAACACATAGCTCTGGTAATCAATGTAGTGGAAGACGTAGCGCCAGAAGGGGTTGAGGTCGGCAGGGCGGACCATGAAACCCATAGTGCACATCCAAAGACCATTGGCAAAGGCAGTAGCGGCAAGGGCGACGACGAAGATCGGAACGACGCTGGTAATAAAAACGACGAGGGATTCGGCGGCGATGAGGTCAAGGAAGAGCCACATGACCCAAGTCCAGAAGCCGGCGGCCGTGCCGCGGAAGTTACTGAGCCAGTAGACGACAACACTGAAGAGCAGAGTGATGATGAAGAGGTACGGGAGACCAGTCAGGAAGTTGCTAACGAGGAAAGACGTGGGTCCGTAAAGACCGTTGGCACGTTCCTTCATGAAAATGGCGCGGTCTTCGAGGTAAGCGGGAATGTATGCGACCGCCATGAAGGACATGAAGGCACCACCAAAGAAGATGGCATTGGTGAAGGCTTGCAGGTTGTCTTGCGAGGCATCTAGACGCAACCAGACAGTGCCCATCATGACAGCCAGACCCATGTACATGGCAATACGGATGCCGTAAGCGATGATATCACGGTACGACTTGATGAAGTTGCGATGGATAAGCGCAATCACGATTGCGAACCAGTGAGCACCAATCTGCTCGTTATCGTTGGTTTCCTGGGGCGAAGGGTCGCCGTGTGAGATCTCGCGGGCGATGGTGTTCAACTTTTCGGCGTGAAGGCCGGAGCGCTGCCAGGTGCCAGTGACCATCTCGAACTGGCTCATGACTTCGCTCCTGTTATGAGCAAAGTCGGTGTTGACAAAGTCGATAATGAATTCGGCAGGGTTCATGTAGAGAGGGATGGGGAAGCCGCATGAGTCAAAGAAAGATTGGACGTCCTTAACTGGTCCGCTGTATGCTGTGTTGCCATGCGAGAGGAGGAGAAGCTTGTCGAACATTGCGAATGTCGATGTGGAAGGCTGATGGATGCTCGAGATGACCATCAACNNTGTGCTTGTGTTAGTGTCTATACAGCTGGGTGTGAGATGAAACTCAGAACTTACGTTATGCTTCTTGGCCACATCCTTGACGAACGCGACGACCTCAAAGGCAGCCGCCGAGTCCAGACCAGAAGTAGGCTCGTCGAGGAAGAGGATCTTGGGGCTGGTGATAAGCTGGTTGGCAACACTGACACGGCGCTTCTGACCACCAGAGATACCCTTTCTTATAGGTGTACCGACCAAAGTGTTAGCTTGGCCGTTGAGACCGAAAGAGTTGATGAGTGCCTCGACGCGGGCGATGCGCTCATTGGCGCTGATGCTCTTGGGAAGGGAGAGGCGAGCAGCAAACAGTAACGTCTCTCTGACTGTTAGTGAGCCGACAAGAGCGTCTTCTTGTTCGACATAGCAGCTGATCTTGCGCATCGTCTCAGCCTCGGCGGGACGGCCGTTGAGGAAGACATCTGACTGAGCATGAGCACCTTTGGCAGGCACGCGGTTGGCAAGCACGTTGAGAAGAGTTGACTTTCCGGAACCACTGCGAGCGGGTTAGCGATGGGAACAGACGGAAAGATTAGACAAAACATACGAAGGTCCCATGACGGCCATCAACTCTCCGGCGTAGACGATGCCACTGACGTTGTTGAGAATGGGCTTGTCTTCATGAGTCTGACGGTCTCTGACAGAGACAGAGACTCCTCTCCAGAGAAAGCTGCGAATGTTGTGGTTGGTGAGCTGGGAGTAATCTCCCATCATCTTCTCGACGTCCGACATGGTTGTCGACCTCGACGCGAACATAAAAGTCGCGTATGGAGGAAGGAGGAATGTGAAGTGGTTATCAGGAACCGGAGGAGCGTCTGTGGGTGCAGCCAAGCAATGACCTCGACGAACAAACAGAAAAGTGTCGTAAGGCTAAATGATGGTAGTCTCTGAGCGACGACACGAACGTGCGATTCGATTTCTCTTGATAGCGACGATATGGAAAAGCAACCACAGTAGTTGGAAAAGAACGAGCGGAAGGAGTCTCAGACACAAAAGAGAGATGCAGAAGAGACCGGGCCTGGCAGTTTACAAATGGCAGGGCAATAGGGCAGTCTTAGGAAGGGCTGGCTTCCTCCTTCGCTTGTTGAGTACGTGAAGGCTGGCTGCAGGAAGACGAGCAAACACAGACGGCCGCTATGACTGCACAAGGAAATGGAGAGGCAAACAGCATGCAAGCGAGAGTCGTCGACTCAGAGGCCATGAGAAGGCGACGGTCGAATCACATGCTGGCGCTGACTTCTAGCCTACCTCTTGATAGTCGATCCTGGGCGGCTGAAGGCAATTTCAGACGCATCCCAAAAGCCCGGTCACCACGCGATTGACCATTGTGCATGAAGTCGGATGTATCAGATATCTTCTGGCTTGAGGAGAACAGGACGTTGCAGCTGCCCCTGCAGGCTGTAGACAGGAGGCTAATGCAGCTAGACTTAGCTTCCCCGTGCTACGCGACGGCTCCAGCCAATCCGCCAACACGCGCGGGCCGTAGTGACGTGCTTTCGAGATGGCGAAAGCATCGCAACTTAATAAATCTCCATCAAGAGCAATCTAACCAACCATTTGGAATCCGGTATAGGGCTGTTGAAAGCGGAAGACCTTGACCATCTGGTCTGTGGTCAATTGAAATTGGCCTGGTCTGCAGGTGGCAGGAGCTAGGTACGTGTCGGATCTTCAAAAACCTGTCAGCGATCCGATCCCGCTGAGGATCACAGCTGTCTCTCTTGACCTTGACAGAACCAACCTGAAACACGACGAATCTCAATGCGATAGGTCGTCATCGTCTGAGCGTTTTCGAACGAGAAAACGTATGGTATCGGCGCACGAGGGATGCTATCGCTGGCCACGAGTGAGCGGTCCACTCTGGCACTCTTGAGCTGGCTGTTACGGTTGCACCTCCCTCGCGAATGGTTGCTCGTGCCTTCTCCTTTGTCAATCCTGATATCTCCACCTCTTTATCACTAGACGCCGTTATTTCTCGTCTAACAGAGTGACGGCTTCTGTCCTTGATCGGAAGGCTGCATTTTACAAAATGCTGCTGGCCCGAGGTGACTGGTCGAGCGCTTTCGCACAGACTGCGGCCATCCTTTTTGCCAGCGACGCGCGCGCTCAGCCCTCGATCCTTCTGTCGCCTAGAGGCCACTCTCTCAAACCCTAACCTGCGAGAGATTGGCGGTCATAGCGAGTGTCTAGGATATTGATACGAGATGGTCGGTACTTGCGGGGACCCAGGTAGTCGTCTCGGAGTCGTTCGGTGGCTTCAGCCATGGCGACCTCAGTGCTGCTGGAAGGTTCGAAGAAGGGCGTTCGGGCGTCTGTATCAAGATGCGCCGGCATGGCGGTACGAGCACGATTGAGATCTGACAGGATGAGCTCGATGTCACGGCCGCGGACAGCACCACTGGAGATGAGTCTCGGTATGAGAGTCTATCGGTTAATGCGATGAGGTGCTCACAGCTCGGAAAGTCGTGACACCTTCCGGCTTCCTTCAAGCGAGCAAAAACGGGTACCGTCGTAACGCTGTTGTGAAACAATGAAGTCCTCGCCAGCCTCTCATCATCGTCGTCCTGCCTTCCCGCAACGGAGCGCCGAGACACGATGACTACGTGGAGACTGATTCTTACGAGTTACACAGTAAGCACCTGACATAGTCGGATAGCTGCTGCTGACCTCTCGTCCACACGTTGCTTTGTACGGCTCGACAGTGGATACCGAGTGGGCAAAGACACGACCTGACGTGAAGTCTGCGGAGGATTTTTAGGCTTCATACCGTCTGCTGTCCGCGGGCCGCCCGCGTCGTCCCTCTCCCGCTCGTCACAACGCTTGTGGGATAGCCCAAAACTCTGTGACATCCAATCTATCAGGGCCGTTCTGAGTCGTGATGGCGCCAGGGATGCTTGCGTATGAGAAGTTTTTCCTCTTCCTCCTGCAGGCCCGGTGTCTGTGCTGCCATGGGCTGGAAACATGAACCCGGATTGCGGTTTCCTGCTGCGCGTCCAGCAGATCATCCGTCTCGCAACTGCCTAACAAGCTCCACTTTGGACAGCTTGTCGCATTACCGCCATCCAGGATACGCCTGCATTTTCGAAAGAAAGGCTCATCGAGAGAGAGTTGACGTGCATCCCCGGCAGTGGACAGAGCGCCGTGCTGTTCGAGATATCCAGTTTCGCCTCCAGGATTGATTGGCGATCGATGCATCCTCTTTCGAAAATAACTACGCGAGCCGTTGATTCGTCAAACATCCATGATCTCTAGTTTGAACTTGGCCTGTGAGTTGACCGTTGACAGGTGGACGGGTCTCTACCGCTTTGACAGCCTTCAGGTTCTGGCTACCTGCGTAGAGTGGCTACTGAGACCATGTGTTTTGGCCTAACAAATGGATCATTCTGCTGCAGATCGGACGCCATGCCATCTGCACCCACTACCCGAGAGCAATCATTCTCCCCTGCTCTGCAGAAGCATACCTATATACGTCACGTCCGTCCCTTACTCTTGTACCTTTTGCCTCTTCCTTCTCTTTCATCTTTTTCTGTTTGGTATGTCACCGTTGCTCCTTTTTCCAAAAGTCTAGTCCTCTTGTTTCCAATCTCCAATCGCCCATCACACCGCCAGCCGGATACCATTTCATATCTCATTACCTTGCCCCCTTCTTCCGGGAAATAGGAAACCGTTTCACGATTCAGATTGCCGGGCGATCTTATTTTGAGCCTTACACAACGGGCAAGACCCATCATTGGAACACATAAACACCATGTCGAGGACGCCCTCAGTATCAGACGACGACATGTCGTCCTTCAGCGGTCACGAAGACTACGATTATGAAACCGATTGCACGACACCTGCTCCATCATGTTCTGGAGAGCACTATGAAAACGAAGAGGTTGAGAGCTTCAGAGCGCGAGAGTACCCTCAACTCGCCGGCAAGATTTATCTTGATCATGGAGGATCAACAGTAAGCTTACCCCACCAACACACTCGCTCCTACGTACAAAGTATCTGACCAATCCCAGNNCTTTATGCCAAGTCAATGGTCGAAGACTTCTCAAACGACTTAATATCAAACCTATATGGCAACCCGCACTCGGACTCTACACCATCGGCTGTCGCTGGTCACCGGATAGACGCCATTCGCGAAAAGGCCCTTCGCTTCTTCAAAGCTGATCCTGAGGAGTGGGACTTGGTCTTTGTCGCCAACGCTACTGCCGCCATCAAGCTCACTATCGACTGTCTCAAGGATCATTCCGCCGCCACACATAAGCAACTATGGTATGGGTACCATCGTGACGCTCACACTAGTCTCGTCGGTATCCGTGAGCTCACGACCACAAGCCGATGCTTCGGAAGCGATGACGAGGTAGAGAAGTGGATCGAGTGCGGTGGTACTGGTGGTCCTCTTCCTCGCCAATTAGGTCTGTTCGCTTATCCCGGCCAATCGAACATGACTGGTCGTCGTCTCCCTCTTGCATGGCCGGGTATGATCAGAAATAAAGTCCTACGAGCAAACACATATACTCTCCTTGATGCGGCTGCTCTTGCCAGCACAGCTCAACTGGACTTGAGCAATACCCGTGAAAGTCCCGACTTCGTGGCTCTCAGCTTTTACAAGATTTTTGGCTTCCCAAACATTGGAGCGCTACTTGTGCAGAAGTCATCGGCTCACGTGCTTACTAACCGCAAATATTTTGGAGGTGGTACAGTCGATATGGTCGTGACTATCAACGATACCTGGCATGCGAAAAAGACTGCCACCATCCATGATGCGCTTGAGGATGGCACTCTCCCTTTCCATTCGATCTTTGCTTTGGACCACGCCATCAACGCTCACGAACGTCTCTACGGATATGAGCCTATGAAGTTCATCTCGCGCCACACAGCACAACTATCAAAGCAACTCCACGACAACCTCTGCAACCTCCGACACAGAAATGGCAAATCTGTGATTCATATTTACAAAGAGCCTTCCACCGTGTACGGCGACAGCAAAACTCAAGGCGCCACTATCGCGTTCAACGTGCTGAAATCTGATGGTTCACTTATCCCATACACAGAAGTCGAGAAGTTGGCCAACGGCCACGACATATACATTCGTAGCGGCTCTCTGTGCAACCCTGGTGGCATGGCCACTTACCTCAACTGGACACCAGCAGACATGAAAGCAGCTTTTGCATCTGGTCACCGCTGCAGCAATCCTATGGAGATTGTCGACGGCAAAGCCACAGGCGTGGTTCGCGTATCTCTTGGTGGCATGTCCACAGCCTCGGATATTAGAGCTCTGATCTCTTTCCTCCGCGCCTCCTACGTGGACACCACGATACCGAAGACGATGTCCCTAGCCAAGCAGCCCATTTCGCTGCAACGGGCTTCCTTCATCAAGATTCGGATCCCAGAGGAAAACGAGGACGATGCTGTAGTCAGAGCAACAGCGCCTGTCATCAATGCACCTTCCTGCCGTCCTCCTTCTGCTCACCGCAACCGTCTTCGTAAGTCCTTTGACTTTAGCGTTGGGGCGTCACCAGCAGGTTCTTCTGTTACCTCCATCTCATCCGCTGGTCTTCCTCGCTCCCAATCTTCCTTGAGCGTTGCTTTGAGATCGAAGAAGCCAGACATTAGTAGACATCGTAGTTTGCTCGGTCGTGCGGAGCTAAAACCTGCTGCGCCAGGAAGATGGGACGACTTTTGGAAGGAAGAAACGGCTGCGCTCGTCGCTGCTGGAGCTGCAGAGAGCGAAGCTAGGCAAGTAGTCTCTTCAGCAGAAGTCAAGAAGAAAGAAAAGGAGAAGGAGAAGGAAAAGGAAAAAGATAAAAGAAAGAGCGGGTTCAAGAAGGCAACTCTGACAAAGTTGCTCGGTCTATGACCGAAATGCCAACGAGCATGGTTGATGATTTGTTGATGGTGCTGTCTTTCCTATCTGTTTTCTTTTTCTGCATTATATAATGTTACATGCCTAGTATTTTTATTTGTTTGGAAGATGGATGGAGGGCTGGGTTGATGATGGCTTTTTCCTTGGTTGTGGTTTTGGGTTTCATTCTTCACTCTCTCTATCCTTATGTTTTTTGTCCTTTATCTCTTACTTTTCTTTGTTTGGTTTGCTATCATGCCACTGTCTTTATACCAGGTTTTGCTTTTCTACTCCAGCGATGATGTATCAGCGTCACAAGATCATGAAGTACAGAAATTAGAACTTTCCCTCCCCCTTACTCACCTCTCCCTTTCTCTCTGTTCAGCATCTAGCATCTACGAAACTCGAACAGACAAATCATACTACAACATCTATTCTACTGTTTTCTTTCTTCCACATCCACGCACACCTTCCCACCCCACCCCCAGATCTACCATGACGATTTGCAATTAATCTATATCGTTTTTCCTCCCAAGGTACCAAGAGATCGACTTCGCTTGCAGACACCCAAACCAGGTCTTCGGGCATACGGTATCCCGCGCACCAACCTCTTTGCATTTCGTCGTCTACTCTGACAAATCTATTCCAGCCTTGTGAGGCCTGAATCGAGTTTTCTGACTAGTAGCCACGGATATAGCACGTTTTACACTTGCTCTACTTGCATGAACGCAAAAAGCCTGCCGACTGTTATTCCGAGGCACGTTTGGCGTGTCATGGATCAACAGGGGGGGGGGGGGGGGGGGGTGCTCCATGCTCCCTTTACGCGCTGCGAGAAGCAAAGGCAACACCATGTGGGGACCACGCTTCCAGAGAGACAGTAAGGCAAGACTGTTGGCACTAAAGCTAGTCTTCTTTGCTGTGCTATTTCGTGTCAGTAGAGTCCGCCATCATGAAAAACCAGAAAAACAAGTATCAAAGCCCTACGCTACCACGATATTCCCTTCAAAGAAAAGTAAACTAGACAACATTGCAGCAGCAAAAGCATGCACGAGCTACCCTACCCAACCCATCGATTTCAAAATCTCGAAACACACGGCTGGGTACACAAATATGCAAGATAAACAACCCAGCCTCAAACAATCTATTCCCAACTCTTGGTAAAAACAAAAAAGAAGAAGCATAAAAGCAGCACGCAAACCCAATGCCCTATCCAAAGTGCAAAAACCAAAATAAATGAACAGCACACCCATTGCTCTGATACTAGGCCAAAAGGTGCTCAGACGACACTGCATAAAAAGGATCAACTTTGATTTCTAGTGTTCTGCAAAGCACAGGCAAAAGGGTGGCAAAGATGAGAAATATGCAGTCGAAGGAATGTAGTAGGATGAGCTAGCAAGAAGATCGTGTGCTTTAGCTGCATATATACGGCTCCCCTTTTTTTGTTTGCTACACGGCCGTAGACTAAAAAAGGTCATGGCTTATACATGCAACGAGTTCAAGAATAGAAGTTCCTTTCAGCAAAAAGGTCATAGACAGCGATGATGGATAAGGCAATTGTGGTCAAAAGTCATGGTAAATTTGGCAACAAGATAGTAGACTTTACATAATTCCCCAGGGACGAGAAAGAGAAAGAAGAAGAAAAAATGTAGGCACGCAATGAGACTCGCAGACATCACGGATACAAAGACATTGCAAGTCAATTTAAACGTGTCAAAATTCAATCTTGGAACAGTGATGAGGGCCTGAAAACTCCCAGAGAGAATGGGGAGACAAGCGTGACAATAGAAGTTCCTGAACAATGTAAATCACAGGGGAGGGCACTGGGAAAGGGACAAAAGGGTGGATGTTGTGTTTGTATTGTTCTTGGATGTCTCCGACTGGAATAAAGTCCTTCATCCATGTGAGTGAAGAGAGGGACTGAATAATGCGGAAGTCGATGTAGGACCAACTATAGACGCCGCATCGTGGAGGAGTGTAGATGGCGGCGTATATGCTCGTGGTCCAAAGGATGTAGTGTAGTCGTTGTATGGTCATGGTGTTACTTGTCTGAGTCGCCGATGAAGGTGATGGTAGCGTGAGAAGATGAATGTGAAAGATGACTCTGTTGAGAGAGCAACAAACGCCGTAAACGCCTTNNGGCTGGTATGCTAGGANNAGGAAGACAGAGGAGAGTCGTGCAGGTGCGTGGCTTGTTCATCAGACTGAAGATGTGTTAGTCGAGCACGCAGTCAGGAGGTGGTCAGGAGTACACACCATTCAGGTAGTCGGCCGCCATGAGCAATTCAAGACAGAGCTCAGGCGGGATGTCGAGGTCAGCGACACCGGTGGAGTCGCGGTTCTTCTCGTTATAGTAGAAATACTCGCAGACCTTTTCCAAAACCATGCCGTTGATGTTCTCAAATGTGCACTTGTGAGTCTTAGACTCTGCAAAGCCGTCTGCAGAAGATTGTTAGTACAGAATAGAGGATAGAGAAGAGCGACAGAGCGAGGAAACGCACTGTTTGGGNTCGAGCATCCTCTTGATGGCGCCAGAGAGACAGGCCGACTTTCTTTGGACTACAAACTCGAAGCCATCATTGCTGACGAGTGTAACGTAGTCGGGCGCTTCAGTCTGCTCTGTGTCTGCCATTGTCGATCGTATATTGCGAGGATGCGCGTGGATCGAGGAAAGATGAAGAACTCATCCAACGAAGCTGTGGGCAAAATCGCCTTCGCTCATGCCAAGGCCTTTGTTGATCCGAGCTCCCCTATCCACTGACTTCGACCTTTACCCATACAACCTCTCTTTCACCAACAACACTCGATTATTCAAAAAGTGAGCTGTCATGACTCGACGTAGATTCAATACCAGGCTAAGTGTTTCCGTAGTCCTCGCTTCTTCCAAAGGCAATTCGAGAGCATTTTCCTCCAGCTCCTTCCCTATCATCACTTTCCACAAACATGTCTCGCTTTTTCTCCTCAACTCTATCAGCTCCGAGGATGTCTTCCGTGGTACGAGCAATTGGTTCAAGTTCCAAGACTTTTACTGCGCCAACCACTCCAACTCTCACACAAACTCGATCTTTGAAACTCTTCGCCTCCTCAAAACACGCCCTCCGCAGATCAACCTGCCTAATAACCGGCGCTTCTCGCGGTATTGGTCGTGCGATCGCAGTCGCTTTAGCGCGCGAAGGCGCTGGCTGTCTTCTTGTCGGTCGCGACGAGGCTGCCTTGAAAGAAACTTTCGAGCTTTGCACCTCCGCCCGTGGCTCAGTCGGCCGCAGCCACTTTGTTATCACCGGCGACATCAACGACTCGAATTTCTGGTCTACTCTCGACAAGAACCCTTGCTGGGGACCCGAGAATGGCAGGCTTGATGTTCTGGTCAATGCAGCAGGGATAACGCACTCGAGTCTCTTGCTGCGAACCACTCAAGCCAAAGTAGACGACATCCTAAACACAAATCTGAGTGCTACTATCCAAGCTTCCAGATTTGCTGTCAAANAGATGCTGAAGAACTCTGCAGAGGCCGAGAAGGGTGCTGGGCATATCTTGAACATTTCTTCGTTGCTTGCGACACATGGCGGTGCTGGAAGTGTGGCCTACGCAGCGTCAAAAGCGGGCATTCTGGGTCTCACTCGTTCTCTAGCAGCGGAACTGGGTACTCGGGGTATCAGAGTCAATGTCATCTGTCCGGGCTACATCGAAACGGATATGACAGGAGCTATGCCTTATACTGCCAGAGATGCTGCTATGGCAAGAATCCCGGCTGGCAGATTTGGCACTGTCGATGAGATTGCAGATGCCGCGGTATTCTTGTGTGGGAATCAGTATGCGAACAATACCGTGCTGAATCTTGACGGCGGATTGAGTGCCGTTTGAAGGGCCAAACATAGGGCTCTACTGACAGAGAATCTATCAAACCTTTGTCAACCTCATTGTACGTAGGTCGACTCCATCTGAATCATAGATCTGTCAAGGAGTGAGTTTGTTCCTTGCTTCCTCATCCCTTCCTTACTCGGTAGCCAAGCTACCATCACGCACGAGCCACCTAGGCAACCCTCATCTAAACATCCACCGCGTCTGCCTGGCTACCATCTTTCCAACCACAAAACATCCATCGTCGTTGCCACAGTCAAACATATCAGTCATATCTGGTGTCGAGTTCTACACAACCTGAGACTTTCCCACTCGAGATATGGCTACGGATCTTGGAACACAGTTCGATTGGAGTCCACAGGATCATGAGTCAGCTCTCAAGCGCTTTCCAACAAGCCACACCAAAGAGGCTATACTACACATTAGTCTTTGGAGACCAAGGCTATCTTGGGTTTGAAAAGGACAAAGCTTACGACGCGACCTGGTGTCGTGATTATGAACTCTTCTATAGGTTGCACAAAGACCGCGACGACTGGAAGCCACATGTTCATCGAGTGTTTGTACAATGCCGTAAGTCAAATCATGCATATTTACAAGGCCCTGATTCCTATGCTTCCGAGATACGAGATTAGGCCGGTGACAGCAACTCTTCGTTAGTCACGAGAAGGAGATAGTAGGAACTATACTGACTACTCATAGTTGACACTGAAGATTCAAATGACAATCTTTGCTATCCTGAAGATGTGGCCGCCATCTCGAACCTCGGGTATCTTTTCACCGATGCTTCTATTTGTAAAAATCTGGACTTCTTCCACACGACAGTGCAATATATGCAGATACATGATAACTTCTGGGAGACCAATCTTCCCACTTGTNCCTTGGCCATGGAAGATGATCAGGGTATCGAACACGAGTGGATGCCTGAAGTGAGTAACTTGATCAAGGAAATACCGACACTTCGCTTTCTGGAGCTCAGAGATTGGCAAATGATGGACTGTCCTTGGGGGCTGGATCAAGACTTTGACGAGCCAGCCACATGGAGTATCACTCATCTCAGCTTCCAGAACTGCGGACCTGTCGTTGATGACATGCTTGACGTCTTCAAGATGCCGAAGGATCTCCAGAGCCTGAAGATCACATCCCACCTAACACCCGACAATAAACGCCACGGTATGGACAATCCAATTAGTATACAAGAAGCCCTCGAGTCAGTTGCATCAGTCCGGCATAGTCTTGTGGAGCTCAAGTTCGATCCAGGATCCAGCGATCATTGGGTACATCCAGGATTGGGTGTCAGACAATTTTCCCAACCAATGGAGCCTTGTCAAACTCATGCGTTTACACTCTACCCAAAGCTGCAACGTCTACAGATCCCATTTGAGATAGTCTCGCAATCTGCAGGCAAGATGAGTCGCCGCGACAATCACACATTCTACACCAACTTTGCCCCATGCCTAGAAGGACTGACATTGGTTGTTACATCGAGGGAGCCATTCAACCAAGCATTTGAGCACTCATACGCTCTACCAAACAACCAATTCGTCTTGGAGGATCGTATCCTAGATCTCCGCGATCTGTCTTGCCAAACAAACGTTTACGAAAAAGCCCACGAGTTATTCGAGGAGCTTTCCCAACTTGCAGATCACAGAGATTGGGTACCGGCTCTTCGTAGAGTCCATCTGCTGAGGGATCCTTGCCAATGGCTCGATTGCGAATGTGTCAAGCAATACACACGACAGTTGCAGCAAGTAGGTCAATCTGTGCATGTGCATGACAGAGCTATCGAGGGACCCACTCGGAGTTCATGGAAGCGCAGCTTGGGATGAACATCTGAGACTCGAGAAACAACGACCATGAGTTTGTCTCCATCATGGCTTTTCTTGTTTCTACCACCAGTTGAACACCGTACCACAGTCTAAGAACAAACAACTGTTGCTGCAATTCGAAAGACGCGCTCTGATCTGTGATGATCCGTTGCAGAACTTTGCGGGCTTCGATACCATCATCTGATGATTAGCTCACAGGTGTATGGTGTTCGAGTGGATACAATGTGCCATATAGATCAAGATCCTCATGTGTATACCCTAGTTGAACAATCGCATATGATTCTGCAATGATAGAAAAAGTAAGAAAAACCAATACAATATCGTCAAGGACCTTTTGTACCACACCATAATCAAGAAAATACATAGGCTCTTTATTTACCTCGCCAACGAATCAACTAGCAGCTCTAAGCAACTCTCCAAACAAACTTCCTTCTCTTGTCATCAGCTCTCCAGGCACACCCACCTCGGCAATCTTGCCTCCATCCAACACAACCACGACATCAAAATCCACAATTGTCTGTAAATGATGCGCGATAGCAATAACAGTTTTACCCTCGAATTCCTCTCTCAACAATTTCTGCACCACAGCTTCGGTCTCATGATCGAGTCCTGACGTGGCTTCGTCGACAAGCACAATGCTGCCTGAAGACAGCATCGCGCGTGCCATGGCGAAGAGCTGCGTTTGGCCTTTCGTGAGCATGTCTTCAGGGTTGAGCGCAACGTCCAGAGGAGTAAGCCAAGTCGATCCTTCTGCTTGAGCGAGTGTTTCGAATTTGGCGAGGAGGCCTACACGAGACAACGCAGCTAGCATTTCAGCATCGCTGCGTTTGGCGTCTGTACTGCGAAGAGAGAGGTTTTCGCGCACAGTCCCAGAGGTAAAGTATGGGTCTTGGGGTAGTGCGATCATTTTCGAGCGCAAAAGTTCTTGGGATACGGTCGTTATGTCTATGCCGTCGATTTTGAGNGTGCCGCTGCTGATGTGCAAGAGACCGAATACGGCGGAGGCAAGAGACGATTTGCCGCTGCCTGTGCGGCCGCAGATGGCAATCTTTTGACCGTGCTTGATGTCTAGATTGATGTTTTTGATTGTGGAGGGTGCGGTGTCTGAGTATGAAGCTTCGAGGTTTGTGATGGAGATGTTGCCTTCAGTCATCCAGTCTGATGGAGGGTTAATTTGGCCTTGCTCTTCTTCTGGTGTGCTTTCGATAAACTCTTTCATGCGTGCGATGGCGCCCATGCTGGTTTCGAGCTGTGTCCAGGCTACGACGAGCATTTCGAGGATTGGTCCAATGTCCATGATGTTGATCAATGCTAAGGCAACGTAACCACCATCTCTGCTTGATCGCATTTTGACGACTATAGCCATCGTCACAGTCGCAAGACCAGCGACCACGAGGTTCAGGACTAGAGAGAGCCAGTTTTGTACTNNGTTCGTATGTTAGCGATGGTGCAGTGCTAAGAACAGAGTTATCTTACCGGACTCAAGAAGATAGTATGGCGTCTGACTGTTTTCCAAAAGTCTTTCGTTCTTTTCCCTGTAGGCTTTGGCCCAGCCAAATGACTTGATGGTTGCAACACCAGTCACTGTCTCCAGGAAGTGCGTACATAGGGGAGCCTTTGCCTCGAGATCCATGATTCGCAGCTGTTTTCCAGTACGCAGATAGATATTTTGGATGACCCAGAAGACCAGTGCAAGAACAGGTAGCGTTGCAGCGATGAAGGGTGTGGCCACAATGATGATCGATGTCATCGCTATAACGTCGGTTGTACCTGCCATGACGTTGAGAAGAGCGTTTCCGAGTTGCATGTCGATAATCGCGATGTCTTGCGAGAATCGATTGGCGATACTTCCAGTCTCTTTACCACCCCAAGCGGAGTAGCGGATCTTGACCAGTGCTGAGAACTGCTTGACATGCAGGTACAAGCTAGACCGAGGGAACATGTATATGAAGCCAATGTACAGGGTCAAGAAAACAACGGCCAAGAAGGAAACAGTGATGGCGCCCAAGATGCCCACCCATTTGCCGAGTCCAGATGGACTTGTAACTTCAGCACCAGCCCACCATTTGAGTACCAGCTGTTGTACACATTGCAGAACAGAAAATCCTATGATGAGAAGGGTGAAAGAAGAGAAGCCGAGGAGACCAAAGGATTTGAAGTAAGTCTTGTACAATTGCCAGTTGGACTGAGTTTTGGTAGTTGAGGAGGAGACACTTGATGATCGGGATGTCTTGATCGGAATCTCAGCAGGGCTCGTGTTCTCGATGTCTTCCTCGTCGGCTTCGTGCTGTGGTACCTCCGCGTGTTTGCGTATGAATGAGGCAGGTGCATTTTCCGGACCACCCTGATAAACCAGTTTGCCGTTCTCGACCACAAGTACTGTGTCAGCATAGCGCAGCCAACCAATAGCGTGAGTTGCCAAAACAACTGTGTTCCCCATCCTGCGTAGGATGCCTTGAGGACCCAGGACACGGTTGAACACAAGCCGCTCTGTTCGAGTGTCCAAGCCAGAAAGAACGTCATCAAGCAAAACCAGCGGTCTGCGGGAGTAGACTGCTCGTGCTAGACTGATACGGTTCTTCTGGCCGCCACTTAATGATGTGCCATCGTTGCCAACAAGAGTATCGATGCCGTCCGGAAGCTCCTGGAAGTCTTGATCAAGTCCGCATGCCCAGCATACCTTCATCAGCCAGACATCGTCGGGGATGTCGGCTCCTATGATATTCTCTCTTATACTACCATTCCAGAGCCAAGGGTTCTGACTGCAATAGGCAATTTCGTCGTCTGCCACAGTAATTGAGCCAGAGTGGATAGTGACTTCGCCTAGGAGAGCTTTGAGTAGAGTGGATTTGCCCGAGCCAACACTATGTCATGTGTCAGTCAATGGTCAGTCCTGTCTGGGTCGCGCAACTTACCTCCCGACTACCATATTGAGCTTGTTACGAGGTAAGCTAAGCTCAACATTCTCCAAAACCGTATTATCTTCCGAGTAACCACAGCTTAACCCTCGGGTTTGCGCAATATCATTCAACTCTGAGACTGACACGCCTGTTTTTGTATGGCGTCCATGTGCCATAGCCTCGGAGTCTATGGTACGTTGATCTGTGTGATCTTCAGTAACAAGGTACTCCTGGATTCTGGCAAGCGCAGAAAACACTTGCAGTAACGATGGCAAGTATTGGATAGTCATAAGAAGTGGATTGGTAAACAGCTTCAGCACCGCCAATGATGTGAAAAGAGTTGAGTTGGTCAGAGGCGTTCCAGTGAAATGTGTCTTGATCGCAAACGCTCCATACATGGCGAGTGTGGCTGCTTGGAAATTGGTGAGTGAGATGATCAGATTGATCATGGACGATATTCGAATGGCTCTTTGGGCACGGACTTCCCTCTCGCGAAGCTTGTTGCCTTTATTGAGTACTGAGGCTCCGATACCAAGTAGCTTGATGTTCTTCATCGATCCTATAACGCTGGTGATATAAGAAACACGGTCTTGTGTTGTCGCCAGCCAGATCTTTATCTTCGGAGCGATCTTTTTACCGTTCGTGGAGGCGATTGTGATGAAAACCACAAGAAGGATAAGTGGTGCGAGGAAAGGCAATCCGACTTGGTTATACAAGAGTCCCAGAGCAATCACGATCGATACACCACAAGCCCAGAACTCGTGAATTGGTCTGATGCCAACAAGTGTTTTTTCGACGTCGACATTCATGAGCATCAGAGGGTTGGAGTTTGTATCGACCCGCGAGCGCAAAGCTTTGTCGTGGATCTGACTGATCAAACAGCCTCGGAGTTTTGTCTGAAATCGAACGACTGCCTGCCAATACCAACTTTGAAAGGTAGCAATGGCAACATAAACAATTGCAGTGGCGAGCACAAGTAGAATGCCCTCTTCAGTCCCGCCTTTCTCAGGATTGTCGATGTAGTCGACGAAACGCATGATCAGATATGGCTGGGAGAACTGGATTGCGAGCAGAAGCAGCCGCGGAATGACCGGAAACATCATATCGTAACCAATGGCGCTGAAAACTACGCGGAGCATGTTGACTTTAGGGTTCTTCGTAGTATGCCTACGCCATTCAAGTCTGAACCTTCGTTGTGGGTCGGTGGATGACAGATCCTCGTCCATCTTGTCGAGGTCATTGGGTGCCAAAACGGAAGTGTATCCACGCTTGAACATGTTGTTGAGCCACCAGAATAGGCGTTGACTGAACATGTCATTGGTGTCTTGAGGACTGCGTTTCTGACGTTGTAATAGTATGGACTCCTTGCTCACACTTTCGACAGCGAGGAAGATAGCGCAAGCGACAATCTGGCCAAGGCCCAAACCTCTCATGGTTGTGTCGTCATTACGAAGCCAGAGCGAGCGAAGGTGCACAGCTTGTACGACCAAGGCTACCATCAGATAGAGTTGTAGCAGTGCACTGGGCCTTATGGATCGTATGTGTTCCCATTGTGACAGAACGGCGGCCGCAAGGGAGGCCAGAAATGAAAAGACTTCTGCGGGAATCTCTGCTGACGGCGAATGTGGTCGCATACATCCTCTGATGAGAACTGCTAGGCTTAGACCGACGAATGAGGTAGAGGATATCTGTTTGACTGGTCAGTCCAAATTGATTCATAACCACAATGTGTATCAAAATCGACAACTCACCGTCTTGGCCCACCAAAGAGCAGTGGGCGACATGACTTTGCGACTTCGACCCCATGTCCTCCTCAGCCTCAAGGGAGCCATGAACAATAAACATGCAGCTGGTATAAGGATCATGACATAGTCTTCAAGACCCAATGTTAGATCAGGGCGACCACCATGACAGACACCTGTGGTGCCGTCATCACAATTTCGTGAGGACATGGTAAAGCCCTGGAGGGATAGAATCTGAAGTGATGACCAAGCTGAGTGTCCGGCGGGAATCCAATGTCAAGTGCAAACGATATATGCGTCTCAGTATGCCAGAGTCATTGTGGTCGGACAAGCACCTACATTATATGCGGGGTGTAAGTTTATTCGACTGCCTAAGGCTGGAGATCATCTTCTTTTTCCTTATCGTTCGCCAGCGGTGTTCGAATGTGGCAGCCTACCCAATTGAATTGAGAGGCTTGCTGCCAAGGAAGGATTCCCGATCGCGTTCGCAACGGTACGTATTGTCCTACACCGAATCACAGCGCAACTCGGGATATGTTCTCGCGATCAAATCGCAGCGCCTTCGAGAATGAGAGGTGTACATTGCTGCCCGCATTGCGAATCGGCATCGAGCTGATGTGTTGGAGGAAGAGACTCGGTGACTTGTGTTGGAAGAAAACCTTAGCTTCGTTCTGCTCGTCGCTTGGCTGGCAAGCTGGAAAGCTTATCTTGTCCTGCCACATTCGGTTTATGGTCAACTTTTGATGACTGTTGCAAGTGCATTGTTAAGATTCAGCTTCGAGGATGCGGCAAATAACTGACTGGCTCCGACCGCTACTTGCCGATAGATTGCCTAAGACATACAACATTAAGTCGTCGCAGTGTGATAGCTCTGCTTCGGAAGAAGGCCAGAAAGAGCGAACTGTATACATTTGTCGTGTGGTTAAGATTCATGGAGCGTCGCTAAGACCATGACTTTCTTCTAATATAACGATTTGTCTAGCTCGAGCTCTTGTCTATATTCTGCTAGTGGAAGCAGGCCTTTTGCCAATTTCAACATCAAGACAGGGTCACAGTAGAAGTCGAGTCTGAGCACAGACCAGATTGAAACGCGGGGCGAGATCTTCGTCCGCTGGGCGGCTTCTATCAAAAATAAATCCGGGCGACCATCAAAGTCATTTCCTCGACATCACATCTCACAAAAACATCAAAATGTCACGTAAGCAACTCTGCAGACTCACCCCTCGCGTCAACAAGTAAACAAGACGCTCACATACCTCCAGCATCACGAGCGGAAGACATGGAAGACGACGACCCTGTCATCGCCGAATACAACGTCTTCATCACACCACGCCAACTCGAGCAAATCTACCTCTTGCAATACCCCAACCGCAACCGCAGTCAAGCCTACAATGACCGCAATGGCGCACGCCCCACGGACTTTCGACTCAAACCCCAAGCCGGATTCATGGAAATGGATATCGGCATGAACCCCAGTGCAAACTTCAACAAATTTCAAAGTCTGGTCTGGGGCGAGGCGATTAGAAAGTCCAAGGTCAATGGTGGGAGTGCGACGTTTGGTGCTGCTGCGGGATTTGCGCCGACGAAAGGTGGCAAGGGGAGGGGTAAGCAGGAGAACGGGGAGATGAGTGTTGATCAGGGATTGGCGAGGTTCCAGGATGCTGTCAACAGGGACGCGGTCTTTCAGAAGCAGACGCTGGGAGGGCAGATCTTGCAGGATGAGGCAGGTAACCCTAACTACATGTTGGGCGCTTTCCGTGGTGGTAAGTCCTCTCTTTTGCTTCTCTCTTTTCTTCTCTTCTTTCCCTCAGCACCATTCTCATGGCGTTGTTCTGCACTTGTTACACCTCTAGTCTCTCGATCTTTCCTTAAAGACCATGAATCACCCCGAAAAAGATCTCTCCCTTCCCTAAAATCCACAAATACCTAACCTCGACCTCCAGATGAACTCCACCTCACCCGCGTCGACGGCGTCGTCCAAATGCGCCCCCAATTCCACCACGTGGACGCAATAACCCACGCCGAAACCGCCGCCCGCCGCGCCGAAGCAGCAGAAGGAAACCCGTCGACCTCCAATCCCTCCAACACCGCCACAGCAGCAAAACAACCCCAAGCCCTCGCACTCGCCCAAACCTACAAAGACAACCGCGATGTCGAAAATCTAGAAGCCCTGCGCGCCAAAAATCTCCTCTTGATAGCGGCAGAGGAAAAGTGGACGCGACTGGAGTATTTCGATGAGGATGAGGAGGCGAGTTATTCGACTTATCATTCCCGACTTTTCCATGCCGATACGCAGGCTGCTATGGAGTTGAAGAGTCAGATGAAGAATGAGGATTATCTAGACGCCATCTCGGCGCCACGAGTGGATCCATCAGGAAGAAAGAAGAAGAGGCCACTGACCAAGAAGCAGATGGAGAGAATCGAGGCCGCAGAGGATGACGTGGAAGTTGCTGGAGAAATGGGTGGAGAGATTGAGGTTGAGATGAGCTAGAAAAAAAAAGATCAAAAAGGATGGGGAATAATCGACTTTTTCACATTGCAGTGTGATAGCTCCGCAAAGCATAAAAGCACAATGGAAAGCTGTGTGTACATGGGGGTATCTCGAGAAAATCTATGATCTAGAAATGATGCTCAAGCCTTTTCAATGCCTGGTTCCATTGACATTCTTCGCTCCACTGCCAAGCAGACTAGCAACAACAGTAGCCTCCNNCCTAACAGCCCTCGAAACATGACTCCTCACAGCTCCATCCTCGAGCGCAAGAAGACCGCCAATAGTGCAACCACCAGGTGTCGACACTTTNTCCCTCAATATAGCGGGATGCTCGCCATCTTGAACCAAACCAGTAGTTCCTCTCATGACCTGGGCAGCCATGAGATTCGCCTCTGCTCTGGGGATACCCATGGCGACACCGCCATCTGCGAGTGCTTCCATGATCAAAGCGGCAAATGCGGGGCCAGAGCCACAGAGAGCGGTACAGGCATCCATGTTCTTGGGTTCAATCTCGACGACTTTGCCAATGCGCGACATCATCCAGTGGACCAGGTTTTTGGTGTCTTGAGGGAGTGGAGGTGTGGACTGGTTGATGACGGTCATGCTCTCGCGCACCTTTGATGCTGTGTTGGGCATGGTGCGCACAATGGTGATCTTCTCTCTTACTTGCTCGTGCGACAGACCAGGGTATAGCAGATCTTCGAGTTGGGCTTCAGGTACTCCGGCGAGGATGCTGATGAGCAGTTTACCCTCTAGAGCTTCACGCACGCCCTCCGCTTGAAGGACATCCTTGACGTAGAAGGGTTTGCAGGCCAGCAGAACCACGTCTGCCTCCTTCATTGCGCGCACATTGTCTGATTGGATGACATTGAGGGTGGCATTGTAGTTTCCCAGCTCGTTCTTGATGCGCGAGGCACTGCGGTCGCTGCGGCATGTGGCATTGAATCGGTTGGGTAAACGGGGTGGTAGGTTTTGTTCTTGCTCGGAGGATTGCGAGGAGGAGTTGAGGGAGTCCATGATGCCACCGAGGATGGCGATACCCATGGTACCTGTGTTGGTTTTGTTAGTCTCGGTTGTAGTAGTTGTTCCTTTCCGTGTGCAATAGATTGTCATAGTGTAGCTGCAGAAATCCACAGTACTTTGCACGATATAGTGAAAGGGCATCACTGAACATCTCTATGGCCACGTCTGTGTCGAGGAAGCGATCTAATAGCATAACACAACGCTGCATAGCAGTGTGGGAGAGGGGTGCTATGACTGTCTTTTGCACACGGGAAGGTTGGTGTTCTTGAACATACCACATCCTACGACGGTCAAAGTGAGGCCATTGTCTGAAGCCATAGTAGTATTGTTGGAAGGATTGGAAGCTGATTCAGTGTGCGACGAGACGTATCGGCCAATCCAGCGAGTGAGTAGAATGAGTAGAGTGGATTGAAGAGTGAATGCGGCTTGTCGACAATCAGCTTGACCAACCTCTTCCCCACCAAAGCTCCCCCTCCGGCAGCGCCCGCCGATACCGGAACCAAACTCATCAGCTCGGATCTAGCCGAGATCAGCTATCCTGCCCCGAGACGACCGTAGCCTCGCGGTGCTTGGCACTACCAAGTCTACGACGACAACGAGGTTGACACGGCGCCCCCTTCCACACCTCATCTCCGTCCTCGCCGCGAGTGCCAGTCGCCTATTCGTCGCATTGCAAGATCGTCTTCGCCCTTCTACGTATCCCTTCCGGAGTAACGCCTCAACAAGACTTTGGCCAAATACAAGGCCAAGCCTGCGACTTTCTGGCGAGCAAAGACAGCCTAATTCGACCAACGCACTCGGGCAGCTCAGCAAGAAACGAAAGCTCTGTGGGCAGCTATTGAAGCTCAGAACTCGCAACTCGCTCAGCTCGCTCGGCAATCGCAGCACACGCCTGCCACCCAGGTTCATCAGCCTCATCAACCCGCTCAGCCTGCTCGCCCTTTCCACTTCCATAAGCTGCTCTCGCACATCCAACCTACTTCACCTCTTACACTCTCCTCACCATGGACCCCTTCGAAGTCCGCATGCGCTTCAACAGCCAACTCCAACACCTCAACGCATCCGTCACCTCTGCCCAAAAAGCTGCAGTCTGGGCAATCAAATACCGCGAATGGGACGAAGACCTACACTCCTGCATCCTCGAAAACCTTGAGCGTAACTCCCTCAACAACCGCGCAAACATCTTCTACTTTTTCGAAACCCTCTGCGATGTCGCTTCCGCAGCCAACCACATCGAGTTTGTCCGCATGATGGAAAGAGATATTCTCCGCATTGTTGATCTCGTTGCTCCTGAAGACGGCAGTGGCGCTGCCAATGTCAAGGTCGTGCGCAAGGTGCTGAGAAACCTTGCTGGAAAGAAGTATTTGCAGCAGCAGACCGTGGACGAGCTGGAAGACTGCATCAAAGACCGCGATAACATTGGCGGCGTGGGTGGCACTGCAAGTCCCGAAGAAGCCGTGCGTAACAGCAATGGCAACGTCAGAGTGGAAAAGAGACAGGTCGAGCAGCGTATCGAAGAGGACCGGGAGCGCCACAAGAGACTTAGAGAGGGCATTTGGGCCGTGAACGAGGACGAGTTCGAGAAGACCTGGGTCGAGACTGCTGATCTCAATCAAGACGATTACCGCACTGCCATGGAGGAAGAAACAGAGCGCAAACAATATGCCGGGCTCCATCGAACGGAACTCTTGGGTACTTGAATCGCCCATTTCCCCTTGATGATATGATGAAAAGCATGAAAGATTGTACACTAGAATAGAAGGAGACGCGTTTTTAACCAAAGATACCCCCAAATGCCAGTTTTTAATTATTGCCCTGCAAACATCACCTCTGGAGCCAGCCATAACAACGCAAGAAGAAAATCATGGTATTGAGATCTGTCCACTGAGATGCGTATTATGCTTCTCATCTCACTGGACAATCCTGTCATCTCAACTCATCTGTGCAATTCGGTAGTTGGGTACTTTACAAAACATCGTCTGAGACGGCAATACTGAACCCCTGAGTATGGTCTCCAATCCCGTAAGTCATGTTCATTCACTCCTGCTACATATCCTCAATGACAAAATGAACTTCGACATCACTATTGAGGATGCACGGCACAATTCAAGATATCAGGCTTTGTCCGATGAGAATTAGAAACCTCCTCCGTCTGAGTGGATATGCTTCGATATGCGAATCAGATTGTGCATTTGAGTAACTACACCAGATATCTAAATCCCCTCAACAGAGAACACCTACAACTTTTCCACGCGCATCACCAAACCAGTTCTTCCTTCTTCTCTCCACACCCAATACCCTCGCAGACCTCCATATCCTGCATACTCCCTGGCTCCCCGACCTCTCTCTTCACCACCCAAATCTCCCTTCCCGCCTGCTTCTCCCTCCTATAATGTCCGGTTACAATCTCCCTAACCGTCTGTTGAAAAAACAGCGGTGCTTTTTCGTATTTGGGATGCAACAGCCCGTTTGTAAAAACACCCGTGTTGAGATTTTTCTGTGCCGCTTGACAGAGTATCTTGTCTTCTGCCATCACGCGGGCGTACATGGAAGAGATGAGGTCAAAATCCGAGGGGGATGAGATGGGCGACTTGTTGCGGTAGATTTCGTAGTGCATGGTACAATTCAAAGGACCGGTGGGGAGGAATTTTTGGATCATGATGAAGTGAGGGCTGTTGCAAATTCGTCAGCAGTCTTCAACCTTGGTGTTTGAGGAGTGAAGAGCAATTAGCAAGACTTACGAGACCGTCATCGAAGTGGCGGGAAAGTAATATGTGCTGGCCACTCCCAACCCTTTTGCCGCTTGCTCGGGTGTAGAAACACAATGATGTTGAATATGCCCACCCTGCAGATCGGAATCAAAAGTCTCGAGATTGATAAAGTCGGGGATATCAGGGTGGGTGGTGGGACAATGATAACACTCGTTGAAGTTGTCAGCCAGGACCTTCCAATTGAAATCTCCTTCAAGCTCATAGACATGATCGAGTTCATAGTCTGCAAAATTGAATGCCGAGTATCGTTCTTGTTTGTCGACGTCTGCGAAATGCTCCGACCAGGGAACTTCGGGGGTTTCATTTGCGTCCATGTTTATCCAGATGAAACCGTTGATGTCGACTTTGACGTGTATGCCAAAGAGATTGTTTTGGCTCTTGTCAAAGCCATCCAGATCCTGGTAACCAGGTGCTTTGGCAAGATTCCCGTTTAATCCATACGACCACCCATGATATCTGCAAGCGAATATCTTTGCATTGCCTTCCTTTTTNTCCACCACGGGATATGCACGATGTCTGCACACATTGTGGAAAGCATTTACTTGGCCAGTACGATCGCGGTTGATGACGATGTCGTAGCCGGCGACGGTGTAGCGAAGAAAGTCGCCGGGGTTCTTGATACGTGAGCTGTGGGTCATAAAGAGCCAGCGACGGGTGAAGATTGCTCGGCGCTCGAATTCGTACATCGAGGGGNNGGAGGTGTACCATGCTGCAGGCAATGCTCGAACAGGAGACTGCTTGGCTGGTAGAGCGTCTGGGAGTTTGCCAGAGGAGGCCTTATCTCCTCCAAAGCCAAAGTAATTGAGGTAGGAAGTCATGGTTGAAAACTGTTGTATGAGCTGGGATACACAAAGATGTCTGAGGTATCTGATGGAGAAGGATGCGATTGTTCAGTGACCTTGCCTCTCCTCTTCAGCAGAGACCTTAAGTATGGATAACATGGCTCAGAGGCGGCTCCGCTAATATCAAACACATTGCTGGTCATAGATAGAATGTCAGCAATGATTCGATCTACCCTATCGTGCAATTGTGAAAGGGACACGACTGCTTGTCTAGGAAAAGACAAACGACGCACTCACGAGAGATGGTCACAAGATAAAGTCTCAAATGTTTCGAGAAGGCGAGAACGATAGCAGCCGCATAAAGCATCTTGGTACGGGCGGCTGCGCTAACTTGCACATCCTGTCACCATGTATCGGCAGAGCTCAAAAGGCGGGGCATGACTGGAACACGGTAACCTTAAGTGATGGCTGACAGGCGACTGCACTAGCTCTGATCCACAGTCGCCCGGAGAAGGACTGCACACATTGTATAGTGGTTTGAAGCAGATAGTGCTCGTGCCAATTACCATGACTCAACTAAAGGGTAATCGCGGACGAATTCAGGCAATCATCGGACTATCAGCATTGTGACATTAGTTTGTAAGAATGATAGGATTGTGTCTTGAGACTGATGCATACGACAAGCTTCAGTACAACAGTTCAAGTCCTTCGCAAGACTCTTGATCGAAGCTCGCGCAAGACTGCAAGAGCGGTATCCTGAGTCCGAGCGGCAGCGTCTTTGTTCTCTTCTGCTCGTCTCAATATGTATAAAAGACAATCGCGCAGAGATCCCCAAGCAGTGTACTTGTAAACGCCAAGACGAGGATACAAGTTCACCTCGTCCGCCTCCGTCAAACACCTGATTGAATCGTCCTTCTTCGCCTGCTCAATCTTATTGACCAGGTCCATCGAGACTTCGTCGGCCATTCCCATCAATTGAGCAAAAGTCATACCACGAACTTGAGGCTCAGGCTTATCTTTNTGCTGTGAGGTCATATAAGTTCTGGTGTATAGGTCGAAGGCTTGTCGGACGCTTTTTGCATTATGTGTTGCTAGCATAATGTCGACTTTCCAGGCTGTACCACTCTCTTCATGCAGAAGGAAACGAACAGCATCGTCATATGCTTCATCCGTCTGTTGCTTGGAGATGTGTAGAGCTTGTTTTTCAAGTTCCGTAGACAGGTACGCACCTCGCACCAGTTTGGCCCCCAGAACATAGCCATGCTTGATCGAGTGATCCAGGTGCAGCCTTATTTTGTCGATGTTTGATCTCAAATACNNCTGCTAAAAGTCAGTTACGGTGCTCTTCAGGGATTTGTCAGGGACTGACATCTGATAAGTGTTGAAAACCAAGGCTCTGTGCGAAGTATTGAAGTGGCTCATAGTGCGCTGAAAGGGGTCAGCGAAGCCACCCGAAACGTGATTGGATTAACTCACAAGAGCTACATAGTCGATCGCCTTCTGGTAGGTCGATGATTCGGCATCGATCAAAACTCGCACTTTTCGCGCCCCAGCTGCCGTACATATCCGTTCCACCTGAGCAGCATAGTATTGCATCTCAACAGAGTAGATTCTGCTCGCCTCTTCCAGATCTTGGGATTTGCAAGTGGCCGAGAAATAGGACAGAAATCTTGCTGCTGCTGTGCCTGCGCCCGTAAATCTCAAACCGATGTAGTCACCCGGTTCTGCTTGCTGTACGGACTTAAGATTGTTATTGACCCACTCTTCGCATTGAGCATCGTCAATCACGGATCCTGTATTGGAGTCTGTGACAGGCTGGGCTTCACGAGCATTTGCCAAAACTATGCCAGTGAATCCGATGTGACGCAGTCCTTGAGTCTTGGCCAAAATCTCGTCTTTCCGAAAGCCAATACAAAAGTTATCGTACAACAACCTCTTGAAGATCCATCGCAAGGGACCAACGGATTCGATGATGCCAACGTGCTTCTTGGTCAAGCGGATGAGAGAGGCCAGCAGCTTTGCCGGAAGTGCGGTGGCCGAAAGTACAATGAGCGAACGCACGAGAGTGGTAGTCGGTATGGCTTGGAGAGTACGTCGAGAAGGTTTGCCAGGGACATTCAGAGCATCTTGCTGCCTGGCTGTCAGGAAAGTGTAACCACGGTTGTGAGGTTGTAGTCCTGGTTGATAGGATAGAAGTTTTGATGCCTTGTAGGACCATGTCTGTATAGGTCCTTTGCTGGTCCTTAACGAGTATAGAGATGGAGCCGCTGTTAGCATGGTTGCCGTATCGCTGCAGGTTTACACAATGTAGATCCTGCGGTCAGACAAGGTCTTCGAGGTTGATACATGTTCGAGCATTACGGACTGGCTACCCCAAAACCGTCAAACTATCCGGTTGCAAGGAGATACATGGTCGGGGCTGGACTATCTTCTACCGTGATCGGATGACAGCAGATAGAGGGGTGAAGGGTGGTGGTCTGTCATGAGTTGGTGAGCAGAGGTTAGCGTAAGCGCGAGGACCCTGCCAAGTTCCCCACTCTGCGGCTCTTAGGGCTCATTCTTTCCTCCGTCGTCACCACCGTGGACTTTCATTCTCCTCCAGGACCTTGATGGACCGATAACAACCGTCTGTGGCGCAATGGGATGGCTAGCGTAAGCGTCTGCAGTCTTTCCTGGTGTGAATGTGGATGAGGATGAGTGCAGGCCTGAGAGCCGATTTCTTTCTCGCCAACGTCCTCCAAGCTATCATCTTCCACTTGTGCGGAGATATTTTATTGCAAACATACCGGCTACCTCATTTCAATCTCCCAATGATGCGCTCTGTTATCAGTCCACGGGTCCTTCCCTGGAAACACGTCAGAAGCCCTGCTCGGACGCCTCTATTGAGAGCTGGAGTAGCTACCAGTGGCCACTTCAAGCTGCCAAATGCTCGTAACGAAGAAAACCTACATTATGCAAAGTCCTCTCCAGAGAGAGTACAGCTCGACGAGGCCTTGCTAGCATTGCGCTCCAAGCTTCCACTCCAAGTCCCACTTCACGTTTCGGGCAAGTCGAAATCAACGAGCCAGTCTTTGACATCAACTATGCCGTCGGAGCATGCTCAAGAGTTTGCGAGGTCCAGTGCTGCGAGCGTCGAGGATGTCGAAAATGCGATCAAGTCAGCGCTCGAGGCCAAGAAGTCATGGCAGGTAGTTCCATTCGTGGATCGTGCTGCAATCTTTCTGAAGGCCGCAGAGTTGGTGGCTGGAAAGTACAGATACGACTTGATAGCGGCGACAATGCTAGGTCAAGGCAAGAACGTCTGGCAGGCTGAGATTGACGCTGCTGCCGAACTCGCAGACTTCTTTCGGTTCAACGTCTCATACGCTGAAGAGCTCTACAACAAGCAGCCAACATTGAATGCGCCTGGCAACTTTGGGTTAGTCATGTTTGCTAGCACAATAGGAATACCGATACTGACACTACAAAGGCGCACAGATTGGAGGCCCCTCGAGGGCTTTGTCTATGCCATATCACCTTTCAACTTCACGGCCATTGGTGGTAATCTCGTTTCCGGTCCAGCTATCATGGGTAACGTCGTTTTGTGGAAGCCATCGCCAACAGGTGTCTATACAAGCTGGCTGGTGTACCAAATCCTTCTCGAAGCCGGTCTCCCGCCCAACGTCATCCAATTCCTGCCCGGCGATGCAGAGCTTATCACGAATACCGTATATGAACACAAGGAGTTTTCAGCTCTGAACTTTACCGGCTCCTCGGACGTCTTCCGTAGCCTATACGGAAAGGCAGCAGAAGGTGTTGTCAGCAGAAAGTACCGCGATATGCCGCGAATGGTAGGAGAAACATCTGGCAAGAACTTCCACCTCATACACTCTTCGGCCGATATCAGCAATTCAGTCAAGCATACCGTGCGAGCTTCTTTCGAATATTCTGGTCAAAAATGCTCCGCCTGCTCCCGCGTCTATATCCCGCAAAGTAAGGCACAAGAATTCCTTGATCAAATCAAGAAAGAGGTGGAGCCGATTAAGGTGGGCCCGCCTGAAGACTACGAGAACTTTTTGGGTCCAGTCATCCACAAAGGAGCCTTCGATAAAATCACCAAGATCATAGACAAGGCGAATGGCGACAGTAAATTACAAAATGTCTTTGGCGGGTCATACGATGGTAGCAAGGGCCACTTCATCCAGCCCTCGCTGTATGTCGCGAACACGCTTGATCACGAGTTGTTCGATCAAGAAATCTTCGGCCCAGTGCTTGTGGCGTACGTCTACCCTGATCAAGACTTTGAGCAAGTCATGGCCAAGATCGATACACAAGGAGGCGGATTTGCTTTGACAGGCGCAGTCTTCGCAAATGATCGCGAGGTTCTACGTCAAGCAGAAGACACGCTGCGATACTCGGCCGGCAACTTCTACATCAATTGCAAGACGACAGGAGCCGTCATTGGTCATCAATCATTCGGTGGGAGCAGAAGCAGTGGAACAAACGACAAGGCTGGAAGTGCGAATGCTCTGATGCGATTCACTTCACCTAGGACTTTGAAGGAAGAGATGATTCCGCTACAATCTGTGCTCTACCCTAGTAACCTTGCTTAAGCAGGGTAGAATGACAATGAGTCGATCGCGCTTGAAGTCTTCCAAATGTTGTTTTATCATTATGTGTACCTCATTGACCTCAGGAAATGTTTATCGAATGATCACCTTAGTTATCGGATACAGATGTTATCTCCAGGTTAAGCTTTCCCCATCAGGCGCCTACGCTAGCCATCAGCATTGCTTCCGACGCCATCATCACCATCCACGGCGGGGAGGTGGGGTGCGGCTACGCTAACCACTGCTCCTTATCAAGGTTTCTTGATATAGACCCGACCACTTCAACAGCCATGACTCTTGAGACGGAAGCGCTAACCGTCTCTGCATGAGACGGAAACATCTACCACATTGAGCACTGCGTTCAGTGAATTGCAATCATGTCATAAGAGCATGTACCTACGCTTGCAATACCGAGGGGAGGCATGAAGCTTTACTTCCGATTCAACTTGTCTTCTTCCTAACTCTCCTCTGTTGTCCATCGCGTTTGTCATGTCGAAGTCTGAGCCAATTGCAATCGTGGGCGGTGGTGCTTGGGGTCTTTCTACCGCTCTCCATCTTCATCAAACCGGACACACCAACATCACTGTCTTTGAGACCGCTGACTCTATCCCGTCTCGCTATTCTGCGGCCTATGATATCAACAAAATTGTCCGCGCGGAATACGAAGAGAGCTTCTACACAGATCTCGCCCNNTTGTGAGTGTCATCCAGCACATCTTGAGCCACAGAAGGACTGACCTCTTTGAAGCAAGCCATTGAAGCCTGGAAAGACCCTTTGTTCGGTCCATACTATCACGAGACTGGATACATTGTAGCGACCTCTGGGTCTGCTCCTCCAAAGGCGAAGAAGAGTCTGGAAACTGCACTTGCGTCTGTCTCCAGGCATCCAGTCTTCGCCCCTGGGATCGAAGCGTTAGACGGTGCCGATGAGTTCAAGAAATATGCCTGGCAGATCACAGGGCCGCTAAAGGGGTTCACTGGATACTTTAATCGCTTGGCTGGCTACGCTCATTCTGCGAACGCTCTGAAGGGCATCTTCCTCCACTGTGCGACTCTTGGAATCAAATTTGTGCTTGGTAGAACAGCTGGTACCGTTACGAGACTCGTCTATGAAGGCCAAGGCATCGATCGCAGTTGCACCGGTGTACGGACAGCAGATGGCATCACACATCCCGCTGCGAGAACAATAGTAGCATCTGGAGCCTATGGAGCCTCGCTGGTCCCAGAAATAGGCCGTTTCGTCACTGCCCGCAGTTGGTCTGTCGCTCACGTCCAGCTCACAGAGCAAGAATGCGATTACCTGCGTGGCCTACCCGTCATCAATGTCCGCGACCTTGGTTTCTTCTTCGAACCCGATCCCGCTACAAGGTTATTCAAATTATGTCCTTTGGGTGCTGGGTTTAGCAACACGGATAAGCAGGGCACTTCTCTCCCACCCATGGATAGGATACCACCACCTCAAGACTTTATACCCGCAGAAGACGAAATCAAGTTGAGAAGATTGCTGGCAGAGACTTTTCCATGGATGGCGGATCGACCGTTTGTTGACAAGAAGTTGTGCTGGTTTGCTGATACCAGTGATTCCGAGTATTGTATTGATTTCTTGCCGGGTACCAACAACTCTGTCATTGTGTTGACTGGTGATTCTGGTCATGGGTTCAAGATGATGCCAATCTTTGGCAAGTGGGTGGTTGAGTTGTTGGAGGATGGGAAACAGAATATAGATAGATGGTGCTGGAAGACCAAGGATGAAAGGGGCAAGGATTGGGGCGATGGCGTTAGTTGGCGTATAGGGAAGTCGAGAGAGTTGAAGAGTTTGATTGATGAAGCGAGAAGGGGGAGCTTACAGGCTCGTCTGTAGCTAGATAGACATGAGGTATCTCATTCAATACGAAGCATTGGTCTTCCATTTCGTTCATCTACTCTTTTATCAACTGCTCCAAAATATTCCGTGCCGATCTAGCGGCCTCCCTCGCCTCAACCTCATACTCTCTATCCTCCACAATACTCCCAAGTCTACTCGTCCAGAACTTCCACCTCTCCTGTGAAAAGCCCGGCTTGTCCTTCACATCCCATAATTCACCCCCAACCCGAGCACCCTTGATCTTCGCTTCCATAAGCTCTCCAGCAGCCAAACGTACCCAGTCATACACGATCAACATATCCATCGTACGAGTAGTGTCATGTGGCTCCACTGTCTCTAAAGCCTGCGTCAAAGCTACTAGAGCTTGATAAGAGCAATTACTAATCCCTTTTGGGTGAGCCTTGCCATGAAGGCGTTCAGATTACGCAGATGTAAGCGCTTGACGACATGTTCTGGTGTGTCCATATGTAGATGGCAGAGATCTTGAGCACCTGTTTGAGAAACAGATCTTGTTAGTGATGTTCTGAATCGCCTTAGGTTTGACATCTTTTCTCACCTCGTGCCTCTATCAAGAGATAGGAGCCAGTCTGAAAGACATATTGCCACTGAGGTTGGCCAGGACTTTTGGAAGTTCTCTCAATGCTTTTATAATCTCAATCAGACGGTCTTGAGAAATGTGGTTCGCTGGAAGGAATTTGCTGGTATAAATACAAATGTCCTCAACTCCATCACGAAAACCACCAATGTTATGTTCGGGCTTGAAAGTAAGAGATATATCATGTGCTACTGCATGTGCAGACCTTGTGGGGCCGAGCAGGAAAGATAGAATGCTGGTTTTGATTTCAGTGTCTGTTTCGTCGTCCCATTCGTGAGTGAGGTCGAGATTCAGAGGAGAGGTGTCGATGGGCTCCATGATGGAACAAACTAGGGTACCTATGGTGGAAAGTTATTCCATGTTGTGGTGACTGTTTGATGGATACATGTTTTGTCCGATTTTGGTTTCGATGCATGTGGTGTCTCATAGGCACTACGTCACAAGATCCTACAAGCTCCACACCTTCGTCATGATTTTAGGGATTGTGTCTGCGTTCCAGGTCGGTGGTATTGTTAATGTACCAACAATTTGAGAATGGACGTGATGTCGGTAGAAATTGATTGTACATGAACATGCTTCGCCGTGTAAAATTACAAACGGGCTCTTCTCAAAACACCCGACCGTAAATGTGGATACATTCAATCCATTCAGGCAGTGTAGCGCCTAGTGTAATGAAAGGTACGTCCCCCCTGCAGTCGTTGAAATGCGACGCTGCGTCTCCCTCAGAATTGAGTTGGCCATGTTCGGCCAGCAGCAAATTAGGCGACGTGAACAGCGTCTGAGAGTCGTTCCATCTCAACTTTTATACCAGGTGGCTCGAATTTTTCAGAAGGTCGGCGCGTACGCTTTCCTGAGCGGATGCGAATGGCTGATAGCGCAGCTCAAAGAGAGAGCAAAAAGAAACCACCTTCTGAGAGTGGGAAAGAAACCAGGGATCCTTGAGTTATCTTATCAGTAGTAACTTGGAGTTTACTACCTCCCGACTTTGGTGCGAAATGGGGACCTCCGCTGGGGCGTCGAACCCATGCACAATTCAGCGTCGGGGTATCTGCCCCAGCCAAGTGTGCCAACTCAGCCATCGGGTCTCGAGCGAACCTTTAACTAGGCGAACCTCGAATGGCGGGGCACCGTCCTTGGCTAAGGACAGGAGCAGACAAAGACAGACAGTATATAAGGGTTGGTGATAGGTGGAGGATAGACGGGCGCCTGCGGTGAAGTCTTGGCCGTCGGCAGGGATGAGTTGATTTGAGCGCGGATCCGTGGCGCTTGGCCATTGCAGCACATTGCTCTCAGGATAAAGCGAGCTTCCAACCAAATGTCGTGATAAGTGTCTGCCAATCGTGTCTTCGACTATTGTCATATCCGTTCAGGTCTCGGCTTTGCCAGATCTGTGTCGTGACGTTGCGGACATAGGAGATGTTACTGATCGGCCACTTGCTCTCGAGTGTGCGGAACATGTCCAGAACAGCCTTCCGGTGCTCGTCCTCAAAAGACGCGCAACCAGCGATAAACAAAGGCCACATTGGGAAGGCCCTTCGTTGCTGATCTTCGTTGATGACCAGGCGCAATGCTTGCAGCAAGTCGGTCTGCATCGCAGTCAAAGCCAACTGGGTAAGACTGGCATCGAGGCAGATCAGGCGAAGATATACCCTTCCTGCAAGCTTGAAACATCGACTACAGTGCTCGAGGTAGCTGTCTTGAACCTTGGCAACAAAGACCATATCGCTCATCGCATCGTCGAACGCCAATGCTGTTGTAGAGTACAGATCAGAAGTCTCTTCTGCAACAATCTCATCCGCCTGGCAATGGTATTTGAGAGCGGACAAGGTCGATATTCTGTTGACCAGCTGGAGGTATTCCAGGGAGCAACCAAAATTGTTGTCAATGTTTTGCATTGCAAGGGTGGGTACTGTATCGATAGTCTGTTGGAGCATTGTGCTCAGATTTTGTAATATCTGGGCTGTCATCGAGGTTTCGCTTGTCACTTCTTCTAGTGGATAGGTTCCCGGCGGCATGGTCGTTTCAAGAAGTATCCATCTAAAGCCAAAATATTGGTAAGCAAACAAGGCACATTCTCGACTGATGGATGATGCGAAGTGATTGTGTATAGCTACAGCACCATTGACATGTTGCAACCAGGCTGGGCGATGTCCATTGGATATCTCAAAAGAAGACAAGAGCACACATGCCAAGATGTTCTCTTCAGCATCGCTGGAGTTGGCCAGTGATAGCTGTAGTTGATTGATTGCGCTATCGTAATAGGTGGAAGCCTTGGACACGAGGCGATCGGAATAGTCATCGCCAGAATTTGCCATTTCGGCTGCACTTAGGGCAAGAATTGTGTACAACAGAGGTCCACGGTGAGTGTATGCGATAGGCATGGTCAAAGAACGAAACGGATTTTCATCTCCAGTGACATATACTCTGCTTGCACTGACCACTTCGGAGTCTATAGAATGTGAGCCCATGAGTGTGATCGAATTCTAGTGATGCTTGCTTACANNATACTGGAGTAACTGTCTCTCCGATACATTGATGAGGGTACCACTCATGGACAAGGGCCTCGGTATTTGTTGCTCGATCATCATCTCGACACTAGGATTACATGTAGATGCGCCGTACGACAGGCATAAACGGGCAACATCTCGTTGATTGAGGTTGACGAAGTGTCGTTCAGCAGAGACTCCCGGCAAGGTGTAATGATCCAAAGCTGACGAGATAAGGTATCGTTCACTGAACGCTCCACTTGCGTTAGGATAGACACAAGATACACCAGCCACTTGACAGCGTCGGCAAATTGGCTTGATTTCGTCACATCGTTTCTTTCGACGTCGACATTCCATACAGCCAGAGCGACTGCGTGTGCCTGACATGCTTGCAATTCATGGTGTATGATTTATGTGAGGGGTCAATGCCACGATAACGTCTTGGGACGGGAAAGGTGCAATGGAAAAACCTCGGTTCGGAAACAGTTTCCCGAAGACGACGTGGGCATTTCGCGTCGCGTCTTCTGTCAATCCTCCTGGAACACGAGCACGATAAAGACTACAATCGTTGATGATGGCTATGGCCACGCTTCTCATCTAACATGCTCTGTTCATCCCCTCATTGTTTGCCGTGAATCATGATATTCTCCATGGCGATCATGCTGTCATCCTCAGCTTTCTTCATCCTGATGGCCGGTCCGTCGAAGGTGCTTGATCCGCGGACGTAATAGTACACTGTTGCAACGACCACAACTGCCAGGGTGACGACCACACTCCAGTTCATCGACTCTGCAGAAGGACCTGGTGCAGTTGGGAAGTATGCAAAAATGAACGCGATTGTGACAAAACATAGCGCCAACACATTGACAAGGTAGCCAAAAGCTTGCGGGTACCTCCATCGAGCTGCAGGTAGCGGAACACCGCTCCAGCGTCGGTAAATCATGGTTGCGATAGTTGTGCCATAAGAAAGTAAGAGCCCGACAATAGTGATCGAGGTTATGTTCTGGAAAGCGATGCTCGACCCACAAATGATCCAGGACAGTACGAAGGTAACACCGAACGTTGTAAGAAGCGCGTTGATTGGCAATCCAGTCCTGGGATCAACCTTTGCCAGAGCATTCGAGAAAGGCAGACCGCCATCTCTGGCGAACGCAAACAGCTGACGCGGTGAAGTTGTGACTGTGTTGATGGCTGTGCAGAAGAACAAAATCAAGATGAGCACGGTAAGAATCGTCGTCGCCGTCTTCGATCCGGTAGCAGCATAGATCACCGCCACATAAGACTCGCCAGTGGCATCGGCAATCGTCTGATCAAACGTCGAGGAGACGTACATGACAGTGATGGTCATGATGAAGCCAACGGCGTAGTTCATCAAAGACGTGAACACCATTGACAGAGGCAACGTTCGCGAGGCATCTTGAATCTCCTCACCGAGGTGGACTGTCGAGTCACCTCCGATGAGGGTCATGATGGGCCCAAGGAGACCTACAAGGCAAGCAGTGCCGACGCTTCCCCATCCAGCGTTATCTTCAAACGTGAAGAAGACATCATGAGTACTGCTTCGCTCACCCATGAGCCACAATGGGATGAGGACTGCGAAGAAACCCACGACATGCAGTGCCAGCATAACCGCCTCTAGAGACGACAAAAACCGGATGCCGTAAATGTTGACGCAGGTTGCGAGAGCAGCACAAGCAATCATGAGAAGACTCGTCATCCAGCCTTTGATTTCAAACGTCGGATCGTTCAAGGCGACGAGGGCTTCAACATGTTGAGCAAGGACAAGAGGGTTGCTAGCAGCAGCGCCCTGCCAACCGATTGCCGCGAACCATCCTNNGCAACCAGTAAGGACCTCGCCATTGTACCTGGATCAAGTTTACTTACCAACAAAGTAGCTCAACAATCGCTGCGCTCCTGGGGGCCCNAGTTCTGAAACCCACATGTACTGTCCAGCCGCACTTGGTGCTNNCTGTATCCCGTCAGTTCGGTCGCGAGAGAGTATCGATCTGACCACATACATTGATGCCATTTCAGCCATGGAGAGCACGACAGTAAACATGCCAATCATCACGGCCAGGAAGATCCAGATTACACCTGCTTTGATCAGTCTCGGATGATTCTTGGAAACGGCAGACGACTGACCTCCAGAGCCACCGTTTGTAAGGCCGCCCTGACTGGATNNCTATGCAAAGTCAGGACAAGTCTGTATGTAGCGATTGAGGACTTACACAAGCGCCCATTCCCAGGTTGCACCGGATATACACGCAAAACCAATCACAGAAGCAAGCTTGAAGCGACGNCTGTTATTTCTCAGTGACCGTGGACGAATTTGCTCCTCTGCGATACTCACGCGAAGCTCTGAGGGGAGCGCCATGCGTTGCATATCTCTGTCGTCGATAGACAGATCTTGATGAGTGGACGGGCCATCCTCCTGGCAAGCATGACGCTTGATGACTACCATTTTGATGTTGGACGATTGAGTATCCAGTGGGTCAAAGGCGGTCGCAGCATACGGCCGATAGCTTTATATACAGAGGACACTTCGTGGATCTGCGTCCAAAAGTCTTCAGTGCTGCATCACCTCTGAAGTTTGACTAAGGACGCGAACACGCCACTTTTTCGGGACAGTAGAAGGTACAGAAAGAGAAAGGTTATAGATTATCTCTAGGCCCAGGCCTTGTTAATATACAATAGTGCTCATGCGCATACATATTCAAAGGCTCTGAGAGGACAATCAACGCGGCACAATGTTTGTGCCACATGCTCCGCCACGTTAGTTGAACGGTCTCCTGGGTCGGTCTCTGTCTACTGCAACTTTTTGGAAAGGATTCAATCTGGTATATATTTCCCGCTAACAAGGGTCTCTACACCCTCAGCGGTAAGGCGTGTAGAGTGGTTAGAAGTCACAATCGCTTCTGGCATTGAGCATCTGATACCGGACGTTCATCCAAATTGTGAAGAGTTGCAGCAACGTCGAATACAACCCCAAGGTATCGCGGGGAGATCTGGCAGGTATACTGGCCGTGGACATGCGATATATACCCAAGCTTCGCATCAATGTCTTCGAAGGTAGATCTGCCAAATCCTGTACTCGAATCTACATCGATATGGTAGGAGCGACTACATCGATCATTTGCCGGCTTGCAAGAGCTCGGATGGGGCACGGTAGATGGCGGCAGGGATGCATGCCGACAGAGTGGTACGCTAAAACAGCAGCGGCTCAACATTATCTCTGTCACGCGACTGCTATTACATCCTACACACTTCATGGACAACTCGACTCGACGAGCCTGTAGATCAAATCCTCGACGTCGCTTCCAGCCGCCACGCATTGGGTCGATTGACGTTCGGGATCCCGACAAGGCAACGACAAGGTCTTGGCCCGACGTGCCCCTGGTCAAGCCCATAACAGGGAACACCATGCTCTGAGGAGACTTGATCGATGCATCATGCCAAGCGGTAATCATAGAATCCTCCTGGAGTTGCAGAAATTCGACGAACCACTCCCTGGGGAAGAGCGTGATGAACCAGAAGATATAGCAACCAGTAGAGGTTCGCCAACCTCGCAGCGTCGTTCATGTCCCTGAACTCCATGCTTTCTCGTCATGAACGGACGTCTCGTTGAATTAAATGCATCACCTTGGCTCTGGGTGATGAACACTTGGGCAATCGTTCTTTGTGCTTTGGCTCTGCTCCTGCGACTCATCGTGCGAAGTCATGAGTATGGATTAGAAGATTTGCTTCTCATCTTTGCGTTTGTAAGGCAGGAGATTCCCCTGTGGCATATTTGTTGGCTAACATACAGCAAAGGTCTTCNNGCTGTGGCCTCATTCGGGTGTGTCTATCAGGCACTGAATGATGGGCTAGGAGTTTCACATCGAAGCTTACCAAAAGAGCAAATTGTTCGAATTGCCCAAGTCAGTACAGGCAGAGTCCTAGAGGATCCAACGACTGACAATTGTGATAGCNTGGTCATCAACAGCTCCTGTTTGTGTTTTGTTGCAGACGGCTTCTCGAAACTGTCGACAATAGCCATGCTGTACAAGATCATCTGCAGAGGCACCATGCGAGACAAGAAGTACGTCGCGGTGTTTGCTGCTGCCTCAGGCCNNCTCACTGGTATCTGGGTTATCTCTGCTGCCGCTGCCTGGGCTTCTCGTTGTTCGCATCCTCTGCTTACACACGCACCTCGGTCATTGGTCTGCAGTAATAACGTACGCGAAATGGCAGCTGCGAGCCAACGGGTTTTGCTGACGATGTTGTAGGTCAAAAGCCTAGAGGCGATCATGGTGCTCAGCATCATGATCGAGCTGCTGGTCTTCTTTTCGTCATCATACTTGTTCTGTCGACTGAACATGAGAATTCAGCACAAAGCTACCGTCATTACCATCTTCGGCATGAGACTTCCGTCAGTGAGGTTTGCAGCTACCATCCAGTACACCGGCTGACAACCCCAGTNNCTTATTCTGATCTCCGCCTACTTCCTTGCGGCCTTCAAACACTATATCGCTCTCGACAGCTCCTCTACGATCATATACGGATCCGCACTATACTGGCAACTTGCTTTGGTGGGTTACAGTGTTCTTGCAACAGCAATTCAACCTTTGAAGCGTGCCGCCACCAACCTCAGCACCCACACGAAGATGCCTGTCAGCAATTCCAGCCGAGGTTCCAGATCCGGACAGTCTTCGAAACCGCGTTCCTCGAGCAAGACTCGACACTCTCGCTTTTTGACCGAGGCTGCCCCTTCGCCACCACCGCCTATATCCTGGTCTAGTGTGCAGGCAAGAGCTCAACATCAAGACGCTGACTCAATCGAAAGCCATGGATCTCAAGACCATATTGTGAAGAAGACGGATGTCCAAGTCACCTACAGCGATGAAGAAGGAAGTTGACGTAGAAGCAAGACCGGAGCAGTGCAAGAAGGAGTAGTGCGACCTGTTTGTGAGCGTGACGACATTTTTCCGCTCGGACGAGTGTACAAAGGCAAGGTTGGGTTGAACGTGATCAGAGGACGACGCGATCGAGGAGACGCGTTTGATGGAAAAACTTCGGCAGAACATTGTGCCTGCTGCTGGAACAACCCTGCTCTCATCATCTGGCAAGGAAATATCGAACAAAAAATGGATCTACCGACATTTTAGAACATTCAGAAAGCACTCCAAGGCTTTGTGATGATATAAGGATACATTTCAATTAACAAAATCATGTGAAGAGCTTTTCATCGTAACTCGCAATCACATCCATGTTTTGGGCTGTAGTTCTTTGCTTCCTTCATTATGGGCTCTGGATAGATACATGTCAACAAACATAGAACAGAACTCAAAGACCTGATACAGGTTGTTCATTGCCGAGAAAAGCTCACTTCATGACGTGGAACCTCAATAGGTCAGTATACCGTGACTCAGATACGACCATTGCACGTGAAAATTGGACATGTTCGTTCATACTCGACCCGACGTCATAGTGACTTCCGTGGATATTGGCGGAACATCATAGTACAAAACATCCAACACACCATCTCGTCAACAGTTTCTCTTCATACACACAATCTTCCTGCTTCAAACATCGATCCTATCTGTTTTTCTCACCTCAATAACACTCATCACACAACAATCATGGCAGCCTCACAAAAAGTCCTAATCATCCTCTCGGATGCCGACCATTTCGACATGAAGAAAACTTCTGGCCCTGATGCTGGCAAGATCGTCTCGCAACCCTCTGGTTTCTTCCTCATGGAACTCGCAAAGCCATTGTCCAAGCTGCTGGAAGCAGGCTACGAAGTCACCTTCGCCACACCCGAAGGCAAAGAGCCAGTTCCCGATCCCAACAGCGAGTCTCTCCTCGCCTTTGCCGGGAATTTCTACGAGCGCCGTCGCGAGAACGAGCTGCTTGAGCGCATGAAGAGGGAGAACGGTTTCTCATCGCCCAGAAAGTTCAGAGACATCAGCAATGAGGAGCTTGAGGCTTTCAGCGGAGTGCTTATTCCTGGTGGCCATGCACCTTTGACGGATCTTGGTGATAACAAGGAGTTGGGTCGCATTCTTGAGCATTTCCATGGCAAGCAGAAGCCTACTGCTACTATCTGCCACGGACCGTATGCATTCCTCTCGACCAAGGCATCAAGCGGCAAGTTCTTGTATGCTGGCTACAAGATCACTAGCTGGTCTGACATAGAGGAGTCAATGATGGAGACGATGCTGGGCGCTGAGATCCCCAAGGTGGAAAGTGCGTTGCGTGCTGAGGGCGCTGAGATGGTTGAGGGTGTTGCTCAGAAGGTCGGATACATCACTGTCGACCGCGAGGTTGTTAGTGGAGCGAACCCTATGGCTGCCAATGCCATGGCGGACAAGTTCATCGAGATGATGAAGGCTTAAAAGCATCACATCATCACGACTGCACGACCACGAATAATCAATGACAACACCTACATCACTCCAATCTCCCTTACTCCAATCTTCCTTCCTTCAGTTTGATCAATCCGTGTTGCTCCTAAGAAAAGAATGATACACTGCAGACCGATCTTACAAAAGCTAATGATTGTTAGAAGATGCCAAGTTCTGGAATAAGGAAGCAGAAGGCCAGGAGCCAAGAGTCGGAGGAACTTCTCGAGCTCGCGGAGTCGTGACGAAAGCGGAAACGATCAGCGGATGACGATGTTCGCGATCCTTCAAAAACCAACCACCCCAACTCCGTCATTGAGTTCTATATCGTTTTGTATTGCATGATCTAGAAGAACCGTCCAGGGACTCCTCTCAAGATGGTTTGCGAGAGTGATAGGCTTGGACAATTGGCAAAGCATCTCAGGATAATCGGTCAGTGTCTTGACGACGGACGAATTTTGCGGCCGTGGTAGACGTGATCCTGTATTCTGATCCATACTCGCGATCGGGATCTAGCTATGGGATCTGGCAAACAGCTTCTATACGTCGTCCAGACGAGACAACCTTATAGGTAAGTACTGTAGATACACGTGGGCAGCAGGTGGATTTTGAGTTATCCCAGGCACGCTATACCCCTTTGGGTCCCGACTGCGATTCGGCATCCTTCTCGCACTGCGAGGTCCAAAAGGGCTGTATACAAAAGGACATGGTGACGCAGGATACAAAGCAAACACACCTGCTGGGAGGAATGTAAAAAGACATATAAGGATGTTGTGGATGCCGTTCAGTGTCTAGCAATAAACATATCTGATCAAGATCACCAAACCACCCTCACCGCCGCATCACTACGAAATCGAAATATTATGTCTCCGCCACCGTACATCCCTCCTTGTGCCCCTTACGGCGCATACCCATCAAGCTATGGATACCAACCATCTCTCGCCGCAGGAATCTTCTTCAGTATCTGCTTTGGTCTCTACACTTTGTCAAACGTCATCCAAACATTTCGCACTCGCTGCTGGTGGATGGGTCTCTTCTTCAGCTGCGGCACCATTCTCGAACTCGTCGGATGGATCGGCCGTACCGTCGCACACTCCTGTTCCTACTCTGGCGAGGTCAACACCATGCAAATCGCCTCGCTGATCATGGGGCCTGCATACACGCAAAGTGGCGTTTACATAGCGCTATGGATGATTGTCAAGATCCTAGGCAGAGACGTGTCGCCAGTCCCACCTAAGCTCTATTTGCTCGTCATATTCAGTGTTGATTGTGTGTGTCTGAGTCTTCAGGCAATTGGCGGCGGTCTGGCTGGTGCTGCATTCGATCAAGGCACTAGCACTTCTACTGGCACCACTATCATGGTCGTTGGCATCATCGCTCAACTGGTCTCTGGGATGATCTTCGCCGGCTTCTTGTGTATCGTCTTTCCTCGTGGAGCCTCCAAGATCAAAGCAAACCGATCACTATTGTTGGCGTGTATCGCCATTGTCATCAGCACGACCATGATGAACTTGAGAGGCTTCTATCGGTCCATCGAGTTGTGTCAGGGCTGGAGAGGTCCGCTCATCACGAAGCAGGGCTATGTCGTCGGACTGGATGCAGCGCCCATGCTTGTTGCCATGGGAGTCCTGGCGGTCTTGAATCCTTCTGTGCTCTTGCGCCGAGTCGAAAAAGCGCAAATCGTCGACGACAGTGTCAGCCCGCTCGACGTGGAGAAGGCAGTACCCAAGAGATTAGACTCTGATATTGAAGTTTGAGACCCACAGAATGTTTTGCACTTTTCGTTTTGTATTGTTCAAGATAAGCTTAGCACTAGAATAGATCAGTAATGGTATGAGCAAGTTTGAGATTGCAAGCACAGTCATATCCACACCGTGACATGGACCAAGATCTTTTTGAATCTCGACGCGTACTCTGCCATCCATACTTCCTCAATCAGAATACTCACGCGGCATAAAGAACCTCGAATCACACATCAAACAGGGTATCCAATATGACCAGTCTACAAAGATCGCAGTCACCACCTGTCTGTAGGAAGACACCACTGTCGGACTGGTGGGTGTTTAGACTCGCAAGCATGTTCGTCTACAAGACATTAAGTAGTCAAGAAATGCCGGCCTTCGAGATCGACATCGAAATGCAGGAAGTCGGTCTCGACTCCGGCGTCAACTGCGAAAGCTCATCGAGAGCAATAAGAAGCCAGGAAGATATGGAGAGTGNNGATTTCCAGAGAAGTACGGTCACTTCACAGGACACGAATAGACAGTGCACTCACAACCATATCAGAATCTTGGTGTACTCGGGTCTGGAGAGAGCGATGGGGGTGAGGGCACCATGCTGAAGGGTCTTCAACATCGCAGTACAACAGATGGCAGATCGAGCAAGCTGCCGATAGAACCTCGCGACCGCAAGGATCGTTGCGTTGCGAAGCCTGCAGCATTTGGATGCTGGTGCAAGTCTCAACCTGCAGGACCAAGGGATTCTCGTGCACAGCGAAGCTTTGCGTGGAAGAGCTTTGAAATGCCGCTTCGACAGCAGTGAGAGAGCCTCAGTCATGTGTTGTTGAGAACTCGCAGTCGTCTTGATAGCAATAAAAGCGCCATCGAGACGCGATTCAAATTTGCGCGGCTGTTTGTCTTGTCCTGTAGCACGTGAAATCCTTGGGTACGGTCGTGCATGTCGTGTTGACAGTCGTGTGCTGGGGCCGAGAGCGGAGGNNACGGACGCCGACAGCGAAAATCCTCGTAGATTCACCGCCCCAGCAACGTCGAAGCGAGGGGGAAGGGNNGATGATGCGACAACGCAACAANAACACCGGGAACCTGGCAAGCATGTGCGAGGGGCAGCCGGGTGTTTTGTTGGCCTGGTTTTGNCCCTGCTCGTGGCGCCAAGGGCGTGTTNNGCCTGGCCCGTCTTTGGGGATCCATTCGCTGATGCAGCTAACGGCCGGAAGTTGCTGAGANCCGCCCGTACGCGCCATGAACCGCATGAAGACCGACACGTTCGGTCGAGCTCTGCGCTTGGGACAGGAAGTGAAGAGAATAATCACGGTATCGCTAGAGATGAGAGCACCAATACCCGAAGGTAAAAGATGTCCANNGCGAGGCGGTACGATAGCTCGATGCCTCGTCGGAGCGCTNCGGCTCCTGACTGGCGACGCTCGCACCCGCAGAGAAGAAGCCACTCCCGGGCCGTGCCTGCCTNNTGCGACCAAAAAGCCCNNGACCCCCGCCGTCGATTTCCCTTCGCTCGCCTCCTTTCATCTCACTCGCCGCCCNTGAACCATCTCTTCAATCTAATCGACAATACTCATACTCCANTCGATAAATGGAAGCATATCCGATCCCGCAGTCGGAAGGTACCCGTAGGTTTGCTCACGAACTCTTGGCCGGTACGCTGGCGGTTACCACTTGTCGCATCGGAATCCGAAGCTCATACCTTTGCAGCTGCGCAACAGAACCAGTCAAACGGTCTATCACAACAACTGAAGGACAACACCATGGCAGACGCCCGTAGTAGTTCTCGTGAAATTCAAGCTGCAGCCGAACTGGATGGTGAACCTCGTCCTCAAGTGCCGACTTGGTCAGTGGCCAACGCAAAGGAATCAAAACCTCTAGCCGAGCCTGAAGTCCAGAGGACCGAGAACAAGGTCGATGTGGAGCTCCCTAATGGAAGTCATGCAGCTTCGGCGGACACTGATGCACAATCTGATATCGACGAACTACTCATCGGTGGTGATGCTGAACCGGAACCGCCACGTTATGATGGCGATTTCGACATCGAAAGACACGACTATTGGTGGAACCTTCTGGATTCGGATAATCCTCGTCATGCTAGAGCGTCCAAGGGCATGCGCTACGGTACAGAACGTAATCCTAGATGCGATACTTGTGAGCGACAGAACAGGGCATGTATGACGCGGCCGAACAGTCACGACAAGACGGGATGTGTTCGATGTTCTTACACACAGAGCGGGTGCTCACATGCTAGAGAAGCCAGAGAGTCTCACGTAAGTTCGAGCGCATTGAAGATACGAGAGCCATGACTTACATCCTCGTAGCAACAACGGACTGGTTTCCCGCTTCTAAAAATTGGAAGCGCCCGCAAACGAGATGACATGGACGATGATGATTCTCGTAGCCCTCCTGTCGAAATCGCAGCCAAGCGACCACGCTTGTCGAGTTACAGCGGCGGCATCCAAGAGAGCGGCAGAGGCTTGAATGCTACACCTTCGCGGCCTACATTTGATGCGCCTGCTTCCCCGAATCTTCGCTTTTCTCCAAACATTATGGGACCGATGGCGCCAGAAAGAGAGCGGAGCGGTGTCAACGGTGACAGTTCACGATCTACTCGACACGATGCCGACACCCGCCAGTACTATGATTCGCGCAACGACCAGCCTCGACCAGATGACAGATATCAAGACCACGACCGTTATGAAGTTTCTGCCCGCGACATGAACAATTTGTTCAGTCTGGTCAAAGATCTTCAACGCGAAGTAAGAACTCTTCGCAGCAAGTTGACTGGCGTGGAGGCGCGTGTGGACAACATTAGCGGAGCTGTCGATATTTACAGGTCGTAGGAAGATTGTAAACCTGATCAACGAAGATGCGAGGGATATGCTAGTTGCTTTGCCCGGAATTTGGGAAGTGCCTGCAACGGGACATGGCTCATGAGAACGATCAGATCGCAAGACATTGCAATAGGGGTCTTAGGAGGTTATACGAGATATGCTCATGATTTTACACAGGACTTGCTGCACGCCTTGGTGCTTGGAGATATTGTTCTATAGACGAAGCAGTAGCTGGACTTAGTGATCATTATTCTTAAACTATATTTACTGCCTCTCATGCTTCAAGACTTCAACACTGCGTTGCTTGAAACCAACACCCGATCATAACCATACTGCTGTAGCAGCGGCTAGAGTCATTCCGTCTTCACCCAACAATTGTGTCCTCGCAACCTCGGTAATCTTCTTGCCGTCAAAGGCCAATATGAACACATAACCCTCCTGACTGTCCGTCATAGCCATGTACTCCACTCCCTCTTGTCCCTCAACCATTGGTGCAGGCTCAATAGCATTAGCAATACCACCACTCGTCACAGTCTCAAACATGTCAATCGCCTCTCCTCGCACCAACCCATCCTCATCCAATCCGAACACTGCAACATAGCCTTTCGTCTCTTTTTCCAGCCCTCGCGTCGACGCGTACAGATATTTCGGATGCCCCGAGATGGGTCTACTCAACCGTACCTCATCAGCCCAGTAATCCTTTTCGTCTTTATCTTCAGGGATGATTCTTTTCCCGGAGATGAGCTCCAGAGTTGCTTGTTTTGAGATTGATAGTGTATCCACATGACAACTGTGTTCTTGAACCGAGTAGAGAATTTTTCCATTGGGATGTGGCCAGGTGTGTCTGGGGCCATCGTTCTGTCTGCTTGCGATCCATTTCTGTCGTTGGTTTAGTTTTCCTTGGTCTGGACAGACGCTGTAATTCCAAATACAGTTGTGGCCTATATCAGCAATGTAGAGAGACTTTGCGTCGGGCGAGAGATCTACACTGTGAGCGCCATGTCTCAAGCCCCCGAAGTCTCCATGCGCGACTCCATTTCGAGCTCCATCATTTTGATTGCCTTGATCTCGGAATTCTAAATTCTGGAGGAGGGGCCCAATGCTGCCATCGTCTGGGTTCAAAGAGAAGACTTCGCCAGTGGGTCCGCCGGCGGAGTATAGTGTTGTGTTTGAGCAGCATACGTAGCCACTCATTGCTCGTACGGGCTTTGAGTTCAAGTGTGTGAGTGCGTGGTTGGGTTCAATGCGGTATGCGGCAATAGCGGGAGGAGATGCCCATACGGTGGTGTAGAGGAACTTTTTGTCGAAAGATAGAGAGAGCCAGGAGTGTCCGCCGATGGCATCGGAAGTATGTGTGATTTCCAGCTTACATTTCGAATCGTCTTTGCTTGGTGTGAAGCGGACAGTGAAGAGTTTGGGTGTATAGAATGTGCCGACCAGAAAATCCATTTTTGATTTCGGATCCGGGTATGAAGTTTTTCTTGGTATACAGGGTGTGACGAAGGAGTGATCTGGATATTTTTCGGAGGATGTCGTGCGAAACGGGTTATGTTAAATGGTGACATGGTCTCGGAAGCAGATCATTGCCTGAGTGCAGCTTCCGATGGAGCACCCCTCCGGTTCGGCATTGGGTTGGAAGCGGCTTTGCAGCAAGGTTCAGCCCAAACGGAAGACAAGATCGATGAGACAAAGCTTGATGAGTCGAGGTTCTTGGAAGCAGGCAACTCGTAAGAGCTGTGTTGATATTGATTTATTTGAGCCCGGAGAATCCATGGAGGCGCTCTACTCCTGTAGATTCACAAAGGATTGCCTAAGAAATGGTGTCCCAGTGTTACAGGTAGGAACATGCATCGTTCTTCCTTCAAGACTATCATCGCGATGCTCTTCTTCGTCTCGAGGTGGGGTCAAGTCGACCTCAGATGAGAATGTTTGCATCTTTCCGAGCCCATTCCATGTGGTTCGGCATGTTGGTACTTCCGGATCTGCAAATGCATGGCAGCCCAGGATGCAGATCCCTGGGATACCTTTCGTATCCGCGAGCACCTTCCTATTTGAGGGTTTGCACTGACTTTTAGGATAAATATCGTAAAGCTGCCTTTGCGTTTTGCAGATTTATTCCAGGGCAGGACGTTTCGTTCTGACACGGTCGATGGTTGCGTTATCCAGTGTTAGTGTTCAACCGCGTACCGATAGAACATTTGAGCAGCATTTTATGGTGGGTGAGGCCGATAACTTAGCTCATCACTCATTGGTTCCGGCATGCCTTTTGATATTGCGCATCTTGCGAGCCTCCTTGTCAGCTCGTCGTGCCTGGTTCATACTGCCGCCCATGCTCGATTCTTCCATGATTCTCTTTTGCAGGCCGTCTTCGGTGACTTCGTCGAGAAGGAAGCGGCCCCATAGACCATTTCTCCAGCGTTGGATCATCCAGAGAGCGGTGGCCTCGGTATCTGGTTCACCACCCTTCTGCAATCGGCCGGTCTTGTTGGCTATGGCATCAAGCAATTCAATAATGTCGTTGGTAGGCGGGCAGTATTCTTTGTAGAGCTTGGGGTCGATGAGGTTGACGCGGTAAAGAAGGTAGTCGGCGAGAGTGGCAGGCGGGATGATGGTGTCCTTGACATTACCACACAGGGCAAGCTTCAGCATGGCCTCGGCGTCTGGGACATATGGTATGAAGACACCAGGAGTGTCGAGCAAGTAGACACCCTCGCCGTCTTCGGTACTGTCGATGATCTTGACGCTTGTTGAGATTTTGCGTGTCACACCTGGTTGTGCGCCCGTATGTGCAGCCTTGCCTTTTCCAACTCCTTCTTTGCGTAGTGCGTTGAGCAGCGATGATTTTCCGACATTGGGCATGCCCACAACCATGATGCGCGATCCGGTCAGAGAGGTGCTGTTTTCGAAGTAGCGGCGCGCGAAATCCAGGACTTTGCGAATGTCTTTCTTGTCCTTGTGGTCGGAGAATAGGACCTCGGAAGGCTTGTGCCATTTGCGAATGATGTTCTCTCTCTGTTCCGCCGTGTTAGAAGAGCCAGGGCAGAATGCGACGCATGCACTCACCTCCTTGTCTACGGGTTTGTTGGTGCTACCCAAGTCGCGCTTGGTGTAGATGATGATGCGCTCGCGACCTGCCAGACTCTGTTCAAACAAGGGATTACGAGAAGTTAGTGGTACTCTGTAGTCACGGCACTCGACAATCAGGTCAATCTGCGACAGCAGCGTGTTCATCTTGGAGAGGCCTGCAGCATGATGGCCCAAGAAGTACGATCTAGGAAGCGACTCGACTGGCGGAAATACCGCTCGCGCTACAAACTTCGCTGCCATCTTGTTGCGAAGATAGGTATATCGTCGCCTCTGGCAGCTTCGAAACTTTCTGTTGTTTGGATCGCTCTCTCAGAATTGTTTTCGGCTCGGACAAGCTTGAGCCGAGCACCGCGTCACCGAAAAGCCACGCTCTTGATCTTGAAGAAAGACCATTCCTTCCAAACTCTACCATTCTACCTAAGCCCAAAGACATGTTTTGCATTGATGACAAGTATGAATGTCTCGAGGATATCTAGAACCTTGAATGAACAGCGAATGTCTCGGTATTCATCTTTCCGAGACCCCTAGACGCGTTCACCACCAACACCTACCTGTCAGTTATATATCAACATGTCTTCTACACACTGGATGGCTTCTTCTCCTCCACCAGAACCCCTTGTGGAGGAAAAGCCAGATCCAATGCCTAAACCAGCTCTACAACTTTCATCTTTGCCGCCCATATTCGTATCAGAGTCGCATTTGGATACCTGCGAGCTACATGAACTGGAAGATGATGTCGTCGAGGCTGGAGGTCTACTCTCATACGATCTGAAAGAAGCAAACATCGTCCTAACTAAAGCTGAACGGAAGAGACGGATTCAGCTTGATCTGCGATCGAAAGGATGTTACACTGAAGAGGTCGAGATAGTCAAAGACACCAGTACCGCGGGCCTTGCCACAGGAGAGCCTGGTGTTAAGAAGCAGAGAACTTCCCAAGCAGGAAGTACCAGCAAGGGCGAGGCAGAGAGATTGACTATTCACGACATTAGCACCGAATCGGACACTGAGGACGAGTCAAGGCCTGCAAAGCGTAAGCGCAAGCAGTCTTCCGTCAAGCAAGACCCAAACGATGCATACTTTTCCAATTCGTACATCAAAGTTTCGAGGCTGCAATGGTTTGTCGATTGTCGAAAGCAAGGCATTGTTCTTCCCATCGAACCATACCTCCTCTACCAAGGACGTCGTGTCGAGAAACCTAACGACATGAGCACGCCTGTCATAGGCTCTAGCCTCACAGCTCAATCCAAAACACCACAGTCCATCTTGGAGCGAGCAAGAGCAGATGGTGAGACGAACATATCTTCGCCGGTCCAGCAACGCAGCGCCCGCAAACTTGGTCAGATTGGCGGAGGCAGAGTCTCTGCACCATTCCAACCTACACCACACACGAAGAGAGCTCATCTACTACACCAAACAACCTCGGAACACGATCTTGGCCAATCGAGTGATCTTCCAGAAATGCCGCCATGGGTTCAGAACGATGTGAAGTACGCCTGTCAACGGTCAACTCCAGCTGATCCGCCGAATACATCCTTCATCGCCCAACTCGAGAAGATCAAACTGGCTAGACTACTCACAGGCGATGAGATAGGCGTGCGAGCCTATAGCACCAGCATCGCTTCGTTGGCAGCCTATCCCTACAAACTCAGCACCGCACGAGAGATTATGCAGTTGCCTGGTTGTGATGCCAAGATAGCGAATCTGTATGTCGAATATGCAAACTACGGCAGGATCCAGGAGGCAGAGAGTGCTGAGAACGACGAGGCACTGAAAGTCCAGAGGCTGTTCTACAACATTTGGGGCGTAGGAGCAACCACCGCAAGAGACTTCTACAAGGAGAAAGGATGGAGGGATCTCGACGATGTGGTTGAATACGGCTGGAGTACATTGACTCGAGTCCAGCAGATTGGTGTCAAGTTCTACGACGAGTTTCTCCTTCCTATTCCTCGTTCAGAGGTGGAAGATATCGCCTCGACCATCCACCAACACGCCGTCAAGGTTCGCGACAAGGGCATGCAGAGTCTAGTAGTTGGTGGCTACCGCAGAGGCAAAGAGAACTGTGGAGATGTGGACATTATCCTATCTCACCCAGACGAAGACCAAACGCTAAACATGATTACGGATATCGTGGCGAGTCTGGAGGAAGAGAGTTGGATCACACATACCCTACTCATCAGCACGACGACTAGTAATCGTTCGCAGCAGACACTTCCCCTCAACACTTCCCCGGCTCACGGGCATGGATTCGACTCACTGGACAAGGCGCTCGTGGTCTGGCAAGATCCTAGCTTTGATCCCGACCCCTCGAATGCGAAGAAGAAAAACACAAACCCGCATCGCAGAGTCGACATTATCATTGCGCCTTGGAAAACAGTAGGTTGTGCAGTCATGGGGTGGTCAGGAGGCACGACGTTTCAACGCGATTTACGTCGCTACGTTCGACAGACGTACAACTACAAGTTTGACTCTTCTGGAGTCAGAGACAGAAGGACTGGAGATGTGGTTGATGTGGATGGAAAAGCGGATACCATGGAACAGGCAGAGAAGAACGTGTTTGGTGCTTTGGGTTTGGAGTACAGAGAGCCTTGGGAAAGATGCACAGGATGAGCTAAGAACTGCAGGACAACAGGACAAGGAGTAGCATGCTGTATCAATTGGTAGAGAATGTTAATGAGGGCGAGTCCACCCGAGGTGTCTGCATAAGTTGTGCAATCGAGATGTGGGATACGGGAGTGTGGGTGGCTGGCAGCTCTCACTGTGGCTGAAATGATGTCACCAGATGTCATTGGCACGCGATGCAATAGTGAACCTTCGCGACAACAAAACCAGAGCTTCTGCATCATCTGATCTACTCGAAACATTCACCTTTCACGTCGAGTATCCAGCAATCATGGCAGCACAAGACAAAGTCAAGGAGACGGTCCGCGAAGAGGCTCAAAGAGTGGCCGAGCTGGCACAAGATGCCGCTCAGTCTGGAGCCTACCTCTATCCCATCAGGGTAGTGTCGCACCTATGAGCTTCTGTCGACAAAGCTGACCATTGTCTAGNNGGCATCTTCTACTTCCTCTCGAAACGCGAGCTCTGGAAGCCCCTCGCATCCAAGCTGCTTCCCACCATCGCCCTCGGCATCACCACCCTCGCCAGTGTCTTCTTCTTTGGATACCTTCCCCAAGCCGCCATCCTCGCCATCTTCAACGGTCCTTTGGCTGCCGTCAATGCTGCCTTGCTCTGTCTCAACGAGAGCAGCACCATCTTCAACACCCTCTCCAAGACATTCCTCGTCGAGGACAGCCTGATCGACACCTTTGACGGTACCCTTGTCGCCAAGGGCGAGGCCGAGCTCGTCTCCAAGGAGCGCAAGGTTGGTCGCGGTGGTGATGCCATTGGCCGTCTCGGTAAACTCGTCTCCAAGCCATTCGCCAAATTCGCACCCAGCGCCATCATCAGATACGTCATGTACCTGCCTCTCAACTTCATTCCTGTCGTCGGAACCGTCATGTTCATCTTGCTTCAAGGCAAGCGTGCTGGTCCTGCTGCCCACGCCAGATACTTCCAGCTCAAGGGTATGAGCAAGGCTCGCCAGGAGGAGTGGATCGAGAAGAGACAGGGTGCATACACTGGCTTTGGAACCGTTGCTACTCTGCTGGAGCTTGTCCCCATCGCTGGCGTCTTCTTCGCCTTCACCAACACCACCGGTGCTGCTCTTTGGGCCGCTGATCTCGAATCTAGAAGCAACGAGAACCAGTCCACTGCTCAGCTCAGAGATCAGTCGAAGAAGGCCATCTAAAGAAACTTTCACGGGCTTGTCGTCTTGGTAGTGCCGGCTTGTCTTACGGGCGAGTGAGATGGCCCGATAACAGAAGAACGTCTCAGCTCTCGAGACAAAGCCACAGACAGCAACCTATATCAAACATTCTTTGTCTTCCATGCTGTTCCTGTGCCTTGACGCGTCGCTCGATTGAACCTTGTTGCTGCTTTCTGCCAGCGAACTGCAGATCATCATTCCGCCAAGCACGTCCCCACCAAGCGGATCCCCGGTTGCCTCTCACCCCCGCTCCGACCTCTCTTTGCCTTGTGTTGTTTGATCCGACCAGCATCATCAATCTCGTCTTGGTACAGGCGGCTGGGTGCATCATGTCCACAGCACTATGCGTCAGCCTGCTAGTCACAATAAGCGCTCCTGATGTAGAAGGTAGCATGTGTCGGCTCCTCATGGCCCAATATAAGTAGGTAGGTGACACTGCCTCTAATTCTTCCCCGTCACTTCGTCCCCTCCGATCATATCCTCCGTCAAGATGCTTGTCCGCTCACTGCAGCTTTGTGCTGCCGCATCTCTGACCGCTGCCACCAACCTCTTCGTCTCGGACTACTCTGGCGATATTTCCACTCTGTCCCTTACCGAGCATGGTGGTCACTACTCTCTGTCAAAGACCTCTGTCAACCCCGGCTGCGCCCCGAACCCGTCATGGCTTACTCTCGATCCCAATCGCGCGACTCTGTATTGTCTTGATGAAGGCCTTGAAGTCACCAATGGCTCTCTCACGTCCTTCACCATCGGCGACGATGGCAGCCTGACCAAAGTCCACCGCGAAGAAACCATCAGCGGTCCTGTCAGCGGCGTCATCTATGGCAACCCCGCCGAAAAGCGGTCGATCGCATTGGCACATTACTCTGGCAGCGCACTGAGCAGCTGGGATTTGGATGTCAATCGCACCGGCGGCTTTGCATTCGAGCAGGACATGCTTTTCAATTTGACCAAGCCTGGTCCCAATACCGAGAGACAAGATGCTCCTCACGAGCATGAAGCCGTCCTTGATCCCACCGGCCAATTCCTCGTTGTTCCCGATCTTGGAGCCGATCTCGTTCGCATCTTCTCTTTTGACGCCAAGACTGACAAAGTGAAGGCTGAAAAGCCTCTTGCCGTTCTTCCTGGCTCTGGGCCCAGACATGTCGCTTTCTATCAGCCTTATGGCGTCGTTGGCAAGAAATCGACCAGTTTCATGTTTTTGGTGTCCGAGTTGGCAAACACGGTGACTTCATTTGCGGTCTCGTATCCTTCTGCCGGCGGCATGAGTTTCAAGCAAGTCTACAACACAACCTCGTACGGCGACCTTGTCGTTCCTGACGGCAATGCCGCTGCCGAAATAGCAGTTTCTGTAAGTCTTGCTGGGCCCCTTGCCCATGATATTCTCTCTTACCACCATACTGATTCGCTGTACCACAGCNCCGACAACCGCTTCCTCATCATCTCCAACCGCAACAACACCTCCTTCCACATCCCCAACCCCTCACCCCACAACATCACTTCCATACCCTCAGACTCGTTATCCACCTTTTCCATCAACAAAGATGGTTCACTAAAGCATATACAACTCTGGCCCGCGGGAGGCATGTTCCCGCGTCACTTTTCGCTCAACAAGTGGGGGGATCTGATTGCCGTGGGATTGCAGTATGATAAGAGTGTTGTGGTGTTTGAGAGGGATGTGGCATTGGGTACGGTGGGCAAACCGGTGGCTAGATGGGTGGGTGGAGGGAATGTTACTTGTGTTGTTTGGGAGGAGTAGAAGGGGGTTTGATGGGTTGGGATAGGAGTTGATAGAAGAATATGATTGAATGAATGAACAAAAAGCAAAAAAACAACGTTACAAAGACCTCATGACGAGATTGTTTCGTTGCGAAAGTTGAATAACAACTCTTGCCACCAAGCCGAGGAAGAAGTTGAGACATCTCACAATACCGATTGTCACTATATCTGTCGTCTGGCCCGCTGGTTCAGGATTGTTGCTATACGTGGGATATATCTCTCTAGATCTGACCTCGGGGGCATGGTGTCCGCTTGCATGGACATCGACGACGGTGAAGGATTCGACTACAGATGAAACCGCCTCTTCGGAGGCAAGCACGCAATGTGCTCGCCCGAACAGGCCCGCGTGTTTGCCATCCACATAGCCACATCTCCCGCAGAACCACGCCGGATAGATATTGGCGTGCAGCCGAGCGGCGCGTGATCACACAGCACAGAAACTACACCTGTGGCTTTACTTCTCTTTGCAAAGATGGATATACCAAAGTATTGAAAGAAAGAAATGAACAACGGTTTGACAATGACTAGATATCCAGCCCGAGCTAAATCATCTGCCCATGAAAGACTTGGAGAGCAGATGGCGAGAGATTGATCAATTTGTCCAGACCCGCCACAAATAGAGCGTCGAGTCTCAATAGTGCCAGATTCAAGAGATCGCAGCTGCAAGATTTGATACGCAGCAGACTTCTCCACGAGGTAAGCATATCCAGACATTCTTTTGCGTCTGCTTGGGTTGGAGAAGTGACAAATAACAGAACCATGAAGTTGCTTGCTATTGCAAAGTTTGTGCGTGAATCTGTTGACGCTGTTTAGCATGACTGTTTGATGAAATGAATTCACGCAAAGTTCGAGACTTACAANGATGGCCAGAAGGCTTCCATATGGTTAGCATCGAGGCTTTCTAGAAAGTCGAAAAGTTCTCTTCCCATGGCTATCGCACCAGTACGGAGAGCATTCGTCGCTTGTGTTTCTGGCTCACTCGTAGGACGGAACATGGCTCGGAAGAGTTGTATCTTGGCTGTAATGTAGGCTAGATGCAGCCCGCCTTGTGCATTCAAATCATGCCCATAACCAAATCTGACGGTAGGTAAGAGATCTTGCGGTAGTTCCTGATACCATTTGCTCAATCGTACGCGTAGCGGCTTAGCCACTTCAAGCGTTGCATCGAGAGAATTACAGAGTTTTCTGGTGGCCTTGATCGAGAACAGGTTACGAAGGATATTGTCCACGATCTCAGTCAACGAAGATAGTTGGATGAAATGCTCGGAATAAGCTCTGTCGCCGCTATTTTCTGCGAGTTCAAAGTCGTCTTGTGTTAGTGGAGACACGTCCCAATCGTCTGAGATGATATGTGAGCTGCGACCGGTATTGAGCGCAATCCACTTTTCTTGAGTAAAGACAGCCCAGGCTAGTCTTCTTCTCAGCCTTTGCTCCCATAGAGGAATTGGCCAGTCTGTAGGATCCAGATTGAGACCCAGTGATTGTGCAATAGACACAGCGTCAGTCACCATCGTCCATTTGACTGGTGTATCTGCCACATGCTTGTTGGTTGGTCTCCTTTGAACAAGCAATAGAAGGGTCTGAACGATTGATAGTGACGGAGTGTGATACTTGGGATGTGCGGCTGACCAAGCAATACGGAACAGGCAGTCGGCGGATGGTGGAGTGTATACCTCGATACAGAGCTGGTCGTCGAAGATGCAGAATGGCAGTGCATGTCCATAAACTGCGGCAAGTAGCTCGGTGGGGAAGGCTTCTGGGTCGTACTCCCCGTTCCTCATGCTGCGTTCTCGAGATACAATGGGAAAGTAAGGCTGCACAAAGCGGAAGAATCTGGTTGGTCAGTACACGGAGTCACAAGGATTCGGATTTCCGCAAACATACAGTCGGATAAGTCTTTTTCCAACCTCATCATGGACCATTTCCTTGATTTCTCTCCTGAAGTTATCCAAGGTGCTGACGTTCTCTGCGGGTTGAGCTTTGGCAGCCAACTTGTTGCGCTGGATTAGAAAGTGCACAGGGATATTGTCATTCTCTCCGACCCTTCGCAAACGAAGTTGCTGGAACAAACACTCATTATTGCCATCATAATTATATTGGCGAAGCAAGAAAGGGTCCGATTCGCCGCTCAATCCAATGACCTGAGCATTGCTGGAGCCTTGGACATCCAACGAGGGCTCCTGGGCATTCTCAAAGAAAGATGATGGAAGAGAGCCCGTAGACTCAGGCGTGCGTGAAGATCGACTTGATGGCGGTGCTAGGCCTGCTCGAACTGGATCAAATTGTTCAAACGTCAATGGCGCGAACATCGGCGAGTCGAATTTGAACTCTCCAGGTAGACCTCCTGGTAAGCTTGCTGTCATGAAGTTGGGCAAAGGTTCCCAACTCAGCAAGTCACTTCCAAGGTCAAAAGTACTGCTAGGTGGCAGCAAGGGTTCTCGAGGAAGTTCTCCGTGAGTATTGGGGCGTCGTCTCTTTACTGGAGACTCTACGAATGTGCAGTCCTTGCCATAACGGAGGCAGAGTTCACAAGGTGGTTTGGTCTCAAGATGGCAGGCAGCTTTCTTGTAACGGCAGAAATCACACGGTCGTTTGTTCCTGCTCTTATAGGCTCGAGCTCTGTCTTGCACATCACTCCGCCCGAGCTTGTGTTCGTGGGGCGTGGTCATGACCTCCATCTGGAATGTGCTTTCCTGTTCAGTTGCGATAGGCGGATAGGCGAGACTGGTGCGTTTGGGAGTGCTTAAATATTGAAGAGCGGGCAAGAATGAACAACCTTTGGAAAGGAAAGTAGGTGCCGGTCATGGATATGTTTACTCCTCATAGTTTCGACTCCGCATTACTCATAGGATCTTGTCGCTATCAACCCCAACTCGACCGGCCCCATCACGTCCCACCTATTTGTATGTCATTGCGGTATCGCTTCAACATACTCTTTCAGATGCCGATGGTCGGTAGGATTGTCGTGTCGTTGCGTTGCATGCAAGCTGCAGTTGCTTGAAAGTGGGGCTAAACAGCTGCTTCGGGAGGAGCCGCCAGTCCTGTTTGAACCCTAATTCTTTAACCGGCGGGGAAGTCGAGTCGGTAAACTTCGGCAAACTCTGAGAAGCTTTGGCCTGAGTCATGGTTTTCCTACAGGACCGCCGTCTCCTTATCTACAATCGATTTTGTATACTACTGCGCCTCCTCCTGCTATCGATATCGCGAGAGACATGCCGTAACACGACGTTATACTGCCACACATGGCTAGTCCGAGCGATTGCTATTGGCTCGAGCAGTAGATAGGCTCGTCCGACAGCTCGACATATCCGAATGCTCTGATAGCTGGTATAGCCCGATCTTGTATTTCTTATCAGGACCCTTGCCATCTACCTGTTCAACAATTCCACTTCACGCTCCAATTCATTCTCAAGACTCCACATCCGAAGGCTGCTTCCGAACATTACCTATCATGACTACCACGTTACGAGGCTTGTTAGTCGACTCAGACTTCGAAAACGATCCGGATCCTTCTTCTAGACCCTCATTATTGAATGTTGCTGTCCACTGCTCCAATGAAGATGCAGATCTTGTGGATAAGTTATCGAAATGCATGATCGTTCCTCAGTAGGTGAGGTGTTCAGAGAGATCTCTCCAGATACAGGCTCTTATTGGACATCGTGCTCCTATACTCATTCACTCCATGTTAACATGAGTCTTTGGACTCAGTCGTCTCTGCTATAACTGGCAACTACATCCTTTGAAAGGTCATCTTCTGCACCCATGGGAGGAGCAAAAGAGACTGACATGGGCCAGGGACTATGCCCGGTCCCTGGTAGGTATGATACCTGACATCGAACACAGCAGAGGTCACGAGTGGCCTACACGAGGAGAGTCTGGCGCACCGGGCCATGATTGACTGACCGTAGGCACGTTCCGCTCGTACCTTCCGGGAGACAAGATGAACCCTCTGCGTTCACGCACGATGTGTGAACAGCAAACAGTCTTATCCTGTCGCGAGGTAAAATGTCTGTTCAAATTCTGACGCAAGCTGGAGCTCTGTGCATGCTGGTGGGTATGTTTCCGATGGTTTCTGTCCCTGGTATGAAGTGCATGAATGTCATCACGAAGAGGAAGCGCATGCGGTGTTCAATATCAAACTCTCGATTCAGCTGAACAGCTGGGAACTCGATTGAAGCCCCAGGGGGAAGGATGTTACCTTGCTTACTCCCCGTGCACAGAAAGCCAAGATTTGAATATCTATAACATTGCAAGAAGATGTCTAGTGATTTGAGTACCCCGAAGAGATGACAAGCTCGCAAAGCCGGGTGAAGCCTCCCAGCCTCAATAACAGCCGAACAAGCTGGGCAAAGGATCAAATAACCCCTCACCAACCCCTCTCACTATACAAAGAACATTCTAGGCATGCTCTTGGGTCACAAATCACCATGTTGTTGCCAGCAAACATCCTTGTCATCTTGCACACAACCCCGCGTTGCTCACCCCGCGTACCCACAATTTGTCCCTCCTTGTCCGCAGCTCCGTAGTCCAATATTATTTATACAGACGATTCCCGTCAAAACCAAAAACTCAAAAACAATTCTCCGAGAGTATTGACAGTTTTTTCTTTCCGTCGAATAAAAAGCAGACGTGACCCAACACGCAAAAAGTTCTTCCCTCAAAATATATACACAAACCGGACTGTGGAAAGAGAAGGAAACAACCAAGACCACAATGGCGACTTTAGGACAAAACAACAACAACATTCCCCAAGGCGACCAAGTCGACCCAGCACAGGCCCAAGGAGCCCAAATCCCCCTCCAAACCTTTTCACTCCCGAAATTTCCACCACAAGCCGGCGGTCTCAGAGCCTTGACCCTAACCTCCGACATCAAACTCGACGACTACCAAACCCTGCTCTCGGAATCCTTTGTGATACCTCCATTGCCCCCAAATATCGAGTCTTTGACTCTTGAATTGTTTACTTTGGGATATCCCGTGGGTTGGTTGAGTCAATTGGCTGATCGTCTGCCTAATCTCAAGAGTTTGGTTATCTATAGTCAGTTGTTTGGGGGTGTTTCTGTAGAGTCGCAGGATGATGGTGTGGAGTTTTTCAAAAAGTTGCCTGGGTTGCGAGCGCTGCATCTTTTGGATGTGTTTGCACAGCCAAAGTTCTTCGAGAGCATTGGACCGTATGTGACTTACTCGTCCGACGAGGAGACTGCGCGACGAGGCTTGATGTTCTTGGAGATCAACTACACGGTTCAGCATTCCGATCCAGAGTTCTTGGGCAAGATTCAAGCCGCCGAGTTGAGCAACTTGATTGGACCTGGACTGGTTACACTAGCCTTCAACGTCAGCGAAGCAGATGTCACCGACGACCCCGAAGATCCAACAAACAACACCGACACATCCGCCGAAGAAGCAGGAAAAGACGGCGTGGTGGCACTGAACAGGACTCTCGGCTCTACCCTCGTCAAAGCCCTGACAGACGAAACAACACGACCCCGTGGCCTGCGCGTGCTAAACTCGACACTCTTCACCCTGACACCGAATCAATTGCGAACCATCCTCGAGCAGCAAAAAGCCTTGATGGTCCTAAACGCAACCCTCGAAGTCGACAACCACGAAACCTTCAAGAAGGAATTGCTCTCCATCCTGCCGGCGCAGGAATACCTCGAACAAGTCGAGATTGTCGCAAACCCAAGCTTGCAATTCTTCCTTGCTGTTCGTGTCACCTACCTTTTCTCTCAATCTTACATCCACTGACCCCAATGTACAGNNATCCAGAATCCCAAGCACAAAGCTTTCGAAAACACATTCCCCTCGCAATCCGAAATTGGAGCTCTAGGCGAGAAATGCAAACGCCTTGCAAGCTTCAAAGCCGACATATTGCGCTCGAGCGCCATGCAAACAATCGAATGGGGAAAAAAGGACGACAAGTGGTCGGGTGGTGTCAAGGCAGCAAAGACGGAGTTGAAGATATCGGACATGGAGTAGAATCACAATAAGTCGACAAGAAGAGCAGCAAAGAGAAATGAATGATGCCATGACGAGTTGAACCGAAGAAATGCCGTTGTTTTGCACCTCCGTTCGATAGTTCCGCCCAGGGTGATTTCTCCGATTGTCGCTGTCGAAATACGTGAACACTTTGTCGCTGTCGTTAGTGACCGCTGAGAGTAGATCATGTTTGTTCACACTCCTCGACCCACTTGTCAGAGAGCGTGGCGGGCTTACTCTCCTGCAATCCGACCAGCCACCGAGATTTGTCTATTCGTTCCTTTCGGGACTTGCAACCACGATGCAGGCATGATATCTCTGTAATGTCTGTTGAGCGACCTGATCTTTCTACAAAGCAAGCGACATGTCGCTACATGATGAAACGGTTGTTCTACTGTGATGCATCAATACCTTGTCAAGTTGAAGCCTCGTCACGGCAACACAGCATTACGCACGAATCAGATGGCTTAGAAGACGAGTCATCCAAGGCAAAAAGCAAGTGTGAGCCTCGTACATCTTTCGTGGTCTAGCTAAATTCTCTAGCAATATGTGCAGTGGTGTAGTTGAGACCATGTCGCCTCGACAGCAAGGGAGATAGCAAGATGCGGATCGAAAGAGAAGAAAAAAAACCCAGCAGCCAGAATCCACCGAAACTCGTCTGTTTGTACATGCAACAACAAGTGAAATACCGAAATCAACTGGAAGACATTGCGAGAAAGAGAAGCAAACCATGATGCCAGAAAGGAAGAGCGAAGAAAGAAATTGCAGAAAACATGCAGAAGAACATGCGAAAGCAAACAAAAGGACAAGCTGCATGGAACATCATGCTGCGATGGTCGTATCTCTTTCATCTCGGGCGTAGCTCGTGACAAGATCGTATCTCATAACGGCGAAAGGTCATAGATGCGGTGGAAGCGAGAGTGCTTCAGTAAGGCCAATTGCCACGCATGTAGCGAGGGATGCAGGACGGGTGTCCCGGCTTGTATGTGTAGTCTCTGCCATCGCGAAACACGCCATTGGGAAGGTTGTCGAAGTAGTTGGGCTGGCTGCGACGACGGGGCTTGACGCGCTTGAGCTCGATGTATGAGAGATGATCATCGTCGACAGCACAGTACTGAAGCACGAAAAGATAAGTAGAGACTCATTGTGTTGAGTGGGGATGGTTGACTNNCACAGGGAACTGACAGGCCATGGCGGCTGAGTGAGATGAGTTGTAGTAGATGAAGGCAAAGGCAACTCTCTCTGGAAACTGGNNTCAGTATTGACAGAAGCGTATGGGAAGTGGCCACTGACTGTGCAAAATCTTGCGAACTTCGACCTTGGTGATGGATCCATAGTGGGCGAAGATCATGCGCAAAGTGTTCTCGTCGACGTTGTAGGGAAGATTGCCAACGTAGATGGCGTTGGGAGTAATCTCAGGTAGGATCGTGTTGAAGGCGGTGAGAGCAGGCTTGCGCTTCTCAAGCTGAGCAAGCGTGAAGGTAAGAGTCTCATGGTTGCGGAGAGCNCTGTTGATGAAGGTCAGCAGGATTGACATGGACAGAAGGGAAGGGACAAGACGAAGTACCTTCAAAGCATTCTGGCAAGGCTGAAACAACGAGAAACGGAAAAAAGCTCCAGCAGGCAAGTTGTACAGAGCTCTCTCGGTCTGGCACGGAGTCCACCAGAAGTCGACTGCACCGAACATTCTGAGGTAGTGCCATGCTTCAGCAGGAAGCAGATCATGCTGATCACGGCGTGCGACGAAGACGGTNACCTGTTCCCGGATCAGTCAAGGGTCGAGTGGACGGCAATAAGGAAGAAACTTACGTGGAGCGCGAGCATACTTAATGCGGCAGGGACGTCCGGAGATGAGGGTACCGTGGAAGCGAGCATCTGCTTCAAAGGCTTCTTCGATAGTCTGGAGCATGCGTCAGCCAATGCTCGACACCAACCGATAGTTCGATGGAGTCCTTACCTTGTATTGCACGAAGGCAGCTGGGATGTTCTTCTTGTCGAAACGAACCTTGACCCAGCACTCTCCAATCTGTCCAAAGATACTCTTGACCTCGTCTGCAAGCTCGGTGCCAGAGCGAGTGCGATCGAGACTNGATTGAAAGGTTAGTCAAGACCATCGTGCACATGTACGGTTAACTTACTTTGCGACAAAGATGCATGCCGCAGGAGAGAAGACGGCTTGAGCATTGTCGGCTGTGACCAAGACACCCTTGTACCAGGCTTGCTCGGTTGGAGGTGCCTGATACTCGCCTGAAGCATCATCAAAGTTGGTCTCTTCGTAGCTCACGATGCTCTGGTCCAGAGTCTCGTGCGTGCCGTCAGTGGTGATGGCAGCAGGCTCGATGGACGAAGCGTTGTCGGCTGAGAGCTCGGTTTGGGGACCCGAGGAGACATGCTCGGTGGAGTAATCTGCAACCGAAACTTACAAAGATTAGCATGGTGCAGAGACCAGTAGAGTAATGTTGATGTTTGATGATGAAGGAGGAAGGACATGGTAGGTGGAAGTGCAGATCACAGAGGCAAGTGAGTTTTCCTTTCTCTGACAACGCGCGCTCCATGATAGAGACGCGTCGTAAGCAAACAAGAGCATGGGCAGAAAAGCAGCAAGCTGAGTGGTCGAGACCAAGTCCCAATGGGATGGTAGACTGACTCAATACGTGTTGAAGCGACGTATAACGACGCAGAACATGACGAGGATGGTAGAGATGAAAGAAGATGATGAGAACATACCTTGGGCACTGTAGTCGATGGTGCCATCGGATTGGCTTCTTGGGCGCTGAGAGACCGTCTCGTCGCTGGCGATAGATGAAGATGGAGCCATTGGTGCAAGTTGGTCAACGATGAATGAGAAGATGCAACAAACGCGATGAGCACGAAGCGATGATGAAGAGCTATCCGATCGTACAATGGAAAGGAAGCGATTGATGATGGGAGGATAGAGGTGGATGAAAGAAGGATGGTCTCGAGACGAGGAAGAGATTGGTTTTGGGAAGTGCTCGAGGAAGGTGCAACTCCCACAGCGTGATTCTCGGCAGGAACAGGCCGCAGTGACGGACAAATAGAACCGTCGGTCCCGTCAAGGAGAGCAAAAGGCACGTTGTCAATTATGAATCTGTCTCAGGCGGGAGAATAGAGAGTTCTGAGTCTGGTCAAAGATGTCTGCATCTACAGTAACCCTTCCTCGAGGATAATCACAATGGTAGTTGCCTCGTCAAGGCAATGTCCACGCCGGCGGGGGCGTCGGCGTTAACTCCGGTTCTGCAAAGGGAAGGGTACGGGTGGTGTGGATTGGGGAAAAATCACGGGCTTCACCTGACCAAACATGGGCTTGGATACTAGTGCAACAAGATGTGGAAAGGAAGCTTGAATCACGAAGAATCTCGCTAGATGAGACCGAGAAGTATCTGCTGACTGACGCAACAGATATTGTTGATGGTACAAGGCTTCAGCCTGGTGGCTTTGACAAGGATGTACTGAAATGCAATACTAATTTGAATCCATGCTTTAAAGGGCAGAGAATGGTTATAAAGGACGGCTGGATCCTCCGTCGACAATGTGCAAGACGTATCGTAAGAGTTGTTGGTTGATACGGAGTTCTGATGCTGGATGCAGCCAGATTCTTTGAGCTTGAAGCCGACGACGGACCGCCATGCCAACAAGGCAGCAAACCGACCACTGTTTTTCTTTGTATTCCTGGATCAAATGTTTGACAATTCATGAAGCATCGAAATCTCTTTGTGGTCCATGTATGACAAGATTCTCGCTTGCAGACATTTTCCTGCAGCAGGGCTAACCACATCCGCCGTATGCCAAATGTTCCAACATCTTCTATCGTTTCCACTAGATGAAAGATTCTATAATAGAGCATTAAGGGGCAGAGAAAAAGAAGAAGAAAATTCAGAATATGTGCCAATAACTTACACGATTTGGCCGAAGCACGGGATTTGCTAACACGATTCCAAGCATTGAAGACTTCACTTCGTTAGTATATACACGAAGCTTGGTTAGTATGAGACTCTTTTCCTTATAACTCTTCACCATCCTCTTCCAGGACGAGGCTGAACTGGAAGGAATCATTGTCTGCTGCGTGCTGCCGGACACATCGATCTCGCCTCGACACTCAAGGTCGCCGAGTCCTACTCCGCCTATAAAATTACGATCGACAGAACTCTTACTCTACTATCGTAAGCTCACGAGCTGCTAATTTTGAAGGTATAGACGATATCACAGACGTTGAAACAGGACATGTCGTCGCTCGGGGATACGGAGTCGGCGATATATGCCCTATCGCCGCGATATACACTACCCTCATCACGTGTACGAAGACGGTGATTCTCGACGTAGGATACGTGCTCTATGACTCCAGAGATGCACAGAGTTGTATAGAATGAGTCTGTTATCCCGCCAGAATGACCATGATCTCATGATTGTTTCGTGCATTTCTGCAATCGATCACATTTCGTGTAAATACCTGTGAGATCTGGGCATACTGTCGTACTTGGCCATTACTAACTCTGGTCTCAAAGGCAGTGTTATATCAAAGATATCTGTGGAATTGCGCAGTTGATTTTATTTATCGTATATTGTCCACAGAGATAGCGAGTGATATGTGTAGACAACGACAAAAAGTAAAGCATAAAGACATTAGACTTGAGAAGCGTATCTGTCATGAAACATCATTCCACTCATTCCAAGCATTTCCATCTTATACATAGCCTGCACAGGACTCGAGTGTACAAGCGACTAGCTTACCAACCCCAGGTAGACCAAGAAGTGGTGCTCTTGCACTTGCTCTCAGTGCTGTAGCCAGTAGTGGTGTAAGGCTTCTGAATGGTGATGGTCGTGTAGTCGGTTGTGGCAGAGTAGTCGGTGTAAGTCTTGGGGACTTGGGTAGTCTTGGTCTCAGTCACATAGACTGTGGAAGTGAAGGGGACATTGGTGACCACAGGCTTGGTCTTGACCCAGGTGTTCGTCTTGACCACTGGTTGCTTGGTGCAGACCTATTGTATTCATGAGTATTCAGTCTGCAAGGGGCACATGCGGGAATCTGTGCGAGAAGGGTAGGGAGAACGACTCACCTCAGTCCAGGTCGTCCAGACATTGGTCTCGGTGACGGTACTCCAGATCGTCTGTTGGGACGAGCCGACCGAGTTGGTGGATTCGGTGGTCGTGTAAACGCTACTCTCAGCAGTCGTGTGGGTAACTGGGGAGCTGGTCACACAAGTGGAGACTGAGGTCTCGGGCTTGGTGATGACCGAAGTCCAGGGAACTGTGGCCACGGAGCAGGTGGACTTGGTAATGCAGCTGGAAGTTGTTTTGCCCCAGCCACCACCACCTGGCATGGCATTGACTGCAACGCTGTCTCATTGTGAGTCAAGTTCATATCTTGGGAATGTATGAGAGCCGACCTGGAAGCAAGGAGAGCGACGATAGTAGTAAACTGCATGTTGGAAGGACTAGGTTGGCGTTGACTAAGAACGAAAGTAGATTGTCTTTAATGAAGGATGAGTTAATTTTCTCCAGAGGTGTTGATTGCTGTTGATACTTGGATGAAATTAAGATGAAAGGGAGGAAAACAGATGCCTCTTATATCCTCGAGCGACGACCGCACCCTTCCATCTATCCGAACCAGAAACATGTTGATCGAAGACGAAGTGGAGTCTGATTCCCGATCTGGGCAGAAAGAAAAACTATTGAGCTGACCGACTGCATGTATGCACGCTACATACCGTGAGCATATCGTGAACAGGATGAACGGTGTCGAAGTGGTGATAGACCGCTTCACTGGGATCCTTGAGGCACCTCACCAGACAGATCGCTCACAATTATGCATCAATGATGGGCAGAGGATGCGCTATTGAGCTGACTGACTTACCTGCAGATGGGAGAAGCGTGCATCGTGGAGCAACATGAGCATGGTATACTGTCGATTGACTTCTTGCTCTGCATTGTACCAGGACGGAATTAGAAAGCGGTCTGGCGGAGGATTGTAGAGGTGCTGCCTGAGATGTCAGTGATGCAAACGATCATCGACGCCCCGTGACTCTTTCGATATGGGTGAAGACGGCAGATGTCATAGCGAAGGTACCAGGGACATCTCAAAATAGACAACGTGCCTGTGTACAAAGCTCTGATCCAGAGCTTAAATATGAAGCTTCAATATTCACAGCGGCAGAGAAAGGTGTTCCTGCAACTCATGCCGTGATGCCGTGCACATTCGTCAACAGGCCATCTGCCAGAGACGATGTGCAAATCGCTGCATCCACACCAGGGAGTTCAGTCAACTTGCGGGATGATCGGACGTTTGATCAGACGAGTGATGATCAGGATACTAAGCCAGCGAGTACACCAAGACTGACGAGCAAGGCTGTTGCTGACACGAATGGTCGAGGCAGTAGATGAGGTTGTAGAAAAAGCGGAGGTATCTGGGCTTGCTGTAACAAACCGGTGTAGCATGTGGGGTGCATATCCAGTGAGACCTAGCAAGGATGATGAGGTTGTTCTTGCGAGACGGGAAGCACGTCAGGTACAGTACTCGGTTATGCATTCCGGAAGAATCGAAGACTGGGCCCTACTGACACGGCATGCGCTGGTACCAAAAGACTACTGGAGCTTTGATCCATAACAAGGTTGAAAGAGGCAGTGAGAGACAGCGCAAGCTGTGTACAAGCACAAGGTGATGAGATGGCTTGATGCCGGTTGCACACTGCATAGGCTAAAAACAGACATGAAGGCGCTGATGGGCGATGTCATGCACATGTCTGGTGTGCAGAGAGCAAGGCATTGGAAGTGTTCGTTGAATGTCTCGGGCGGAGCAGAAGGAACAGAGCGAACAAGCAGAGATGCAGCTCCTTAATGAAAAGGTATGCTCATGTTGGTAGTAGAATCGTAGGTCGAGCAGGGCGGGAGGGGGAGGAAGTGCTCGGGGAGCGCACAGGCCTCTGGGCCCTGGCAGCAAGATCTGCGGAGAAGGCAACAGCGATCAAGGTGGTTTGCTCCTTCTTTTTACCCAATCATCAGAACACAACATGGGCATCCTATCAAATCTTCTTACCCAGTACTCTGGCGGAGATGACAAGGCCAAAGCCGAACAGGCAAGCCCATCCGTGCCACAGTCAGAATCACAGCAACCTCCTCTTTCANCAAGCCATCAGCCAGCTTCCGAGCCAAAATCCGAAACAGAATNNGGCCTCCTCTCAGTGGACGATGAGCTCCGAGAAAAGATGCGCACCAATCCAAGAGCACGCACAGTCAGACAGCTTTCCCTCTTCTTCGCCGGCGCCACCTTCTTTGGACTGAGTCTTGCCGTCACGCGCAGAGCCGTCGCCCGGAAACTGCTTGCCGATGCTCCCAGACAGTTCACTCCTTCCAACTACAGGCCCACGAACGTCAACGGCGGTGTCGAAGCTGCCCAAGCCTTTGTTCTCGCTACTGCAAACGTCACCAGTGCAGGCATGATGGCCACCGGCTTCATGATGTACGCCCTGGACGTCACCGACACCGAGGACATGCGCGCCAAATTTAGGAAGGCCTGGGGCTTCGAGCGTACCGCCTTGGAAGAGGCTGAGCAAGATGAGGAGATGGAGAAGATGGTCAAAGAGTTCTTGGACAAGAAAGAAGGCGGTGACAACAAGGGCATGGCTGAAGGTCTTGCTGGTCTCGTCGCTGCAATGGCCGCAAAGGAGGAAGAGAGACTCGCCAAAGTTCAGAAGCCCGAGGAGAATAACTGATCGCCGAACGCCTTCGAGAAACTCAGAGTCGACTAGGAACGCACCACCTCGACTTGTGATGCAAGCGTCCATCGTTTTATCCAGGACCCGCCACCCCTGTCGATGGATTCACAACGGTGCTATTCTTGCACCCACCCTCATGTGTCATGACCTGTATTATAATATGTACATTAATATTTCCCTCATCTCATTCGCAGGCTCTCAGCTCAGTCGCTAATCTTCACACCTGCCTGTCCATCTCTGTTGGCCCTCCATACGCCGCCTTCCTCACCACCGAACTCCTCCAACTTCCACACTTCGACTTTTTCTTTGGTCAACTCTAGTGCTTCCTCTCCTGCTCGCCATGCCGCCTGTCGGTGTGGTGACGACACTGCAATCAGAATGCTTTCCTCTGCAATGGGCACAACACCAAGACGATGGATCATTGCCACGCCATTTAGACCATGCTTCTGCTTGATCTCTCGTGCAATCTTGGTCATGGTTCTGATGGCAAGTGGAGCGTATGCTTCGTAGGCCAGGTGCACAACAGGCTTGTCTCCAAAGTTGTCGCGGGTAGTTCCTCAAAGATGTCAGGTTAGGCATCGAGCATGGCAGTATATGTATGGCGTACCAGCGAACAGCACGATAGCTCCAGCTTTCGGACTTCGAACTTTGTTCATGATAGCAGCGGCGTCCAAAGTGTCGTGAGTGAGAGCGACAAAGATGCCATCTTCTTCAAATTCAGTCGGTGCATTGGAAGGCTGCGTGCTTTGTTCTATCGAGTCCAGCATTTTGAAATCAATAGCAAGAAACTAATTGATGTTTTTTGTTGATTTGTTGATTGTCTGATTGAAAGTGATACTCGACGGGACCAAAAGCCGAGGCTTCGTCACATGGGAAACAAACATAGCAAACAGCTGGCTGGAGTCACGACGAGGCTGTGATCGAGGGAGACTCTACTCTCCACCTCATACACTCCTCAATCGCCTCATCACACTCGCAGCTTGTCGCGGACGTTGACGTATTCGCTCCTCTACGCATCGTGTCACTTGTTGCTGCTGAATAGCACCGTCGCCACCACTGGCCACATCGACCTTGAGCCCCACCAAGGCATCAGCGTCAAGGGCGGCATCCACACAGCTAATAGGCATTCAGACATCGCATTGTGTGTCGCCGAGTAAGGGAGAGGGACACTAGGAGTTGCAGAAAGATTCGAGGACATTGATTGCTTTGGAAAGCATCTTGTAAACACGGACAAGGCCTTGACGTGCAGCGTACTCTTCATCGGACTTCTTGTATCGCTTTGCCAAACTTCGGAGGAGACAACATATCGTTCTGACGCTTCTTCTTTCTTCTATTCCTGTACCCTCGCGTTGAGGAAAGAGCTCAGTCTCGCATTCTTTCTTTCAAGCTATTGCTGAAGCCTGTCAACATGTACGTATCAACGCGTAGCAGTCATCCACCACTATATGGTTACCATCATTCATCACCCTATCGTCTGCCTGGGCTTCACAACGACCGGTCACTTGGCTGTTCGTCTGTTCGTCTGTTCGTCGAGGGAGCCACAATGTCGAACGGCCTTAAGCAGAAGCCAAAGTGACTGGACTTCATTATTCTGGACGACGTGACTGGTCGTTGGGAGTCTACTTCTGCTTCACCTGCAGCACTCTGCTTCCCATTCTTTAAATGCTCACCTTACTGATTGACCGTCTCCAGACCAAGACACGCTTCAGTGAGTTTGCTTCAAACTGCTCCCACGACACAAACATCCGGGTACCGAAACTGGCGTCAACAAACTCCTCCCTCACAATGGCCGACGACGACAACTTTGACATTGACATCTACGGTGATGACGAGCAAGATCTCAAGCCCGAGCCCCAGCCCGAGGAAGATCAGAAGCAACAAGGCACAGACTACGACCCGGGTCTCGACGGTACCAACTACGGCCAGCAGCCCAACGAGCCCGAGACGGAACCCCCAATAGACGACGGCCCAAAGCTGGAAGGCGATCCCGACGAGATGAAAGTCCAGTATGAGAAGACGCACGGCGGTGCTGATTCGAGCGGTCTGCAAGAGCAGCAACAAATCCTCAGCACCACGGGTTCGTCAACCGACCAGTACAATGCACCAAAGCAAGCACCCACGGAACAAGGTACCAAACGCAAAGAGGGAGAAGACACTCGTGAAGTGGATCCAGGTGCTACATCTGCTTTGAGGCTTGGAGAGCTCCAATGGTGGATCAGCGAGGATGATATCAGAGGATGGGCCAACCAATGCGGTTGCGAAGACGAACTCAAAGAGGTCACCTTCAACGAGCATAAGGTGAACGGAAAAAGCAAGGGGTGGGTTAATCCTCGTGCGTTGACGCAAGACTTGAAGAGCTGACAAGATTATCCAGAGAAGCCTTTGTTGAGCTTGCATCGCCGCAGGCGGCAACAGCACTCAAACATCGTATCGACTCTTTCGGCGCAGACCAGCAATATGTTAAGAAGCACACTTGCATCTACGCACGACCTGATTACAATCCTTTTAAAACCTCGCCGAAGGACGCACCTCAGCGCAACAAGGTCGTCGCCCCGGGCGCATACAACAATGGACCCGCCTTCCAATCTAGCGGAGGCTTCCGTGGCGGTCGCGGTGGCTACAACCGTGGTGGTATGAACAACATGAATACCGGCATGAATATAGGTGGTATGGGCCGTGGTGGCTTCAACAACCCGCAGATGAACATGATGGGCGGGTTCAATGGAGGAACCATGGGAGGCAACTTCAACAACAACAACATGATGGGCGGCTTCAACAATGCCATGGGAGGCTTCAACAACCGAGGCGGTATGATGGGCGGCAACATGCGTGGAGGTTTCCAAAACAATCGCGGCCGGGGCGGTATGATGATGCCCAACATGAACATGAGCATGGGAATGGGTATGAATAACATGGGCAACATGAACAACATGGGAGGTATGGGTGCCATGGGCATGGGCATGGGCAACATGAACATGGGTAAGTGCGAAATTGCTCAGGATATCAGCTCATGCTTACATCTACCAGGAGGCTTCGGCAACAACACGCAAGGAGGACACTTCAACCCAGGCTTCTTCGGAAATGGAGGTGCAGCAAATGGTAACTCATCGGGTGGCAGCATGTCGCCAAGCGGTAATCCTCATGGTGCTAAGAGACCTCGACCGGAGTAGAAGGACGATTGGATGGACTTTTGACATGCGACAGTTATTTTCATGCTGGGGAGATGACGGCTACAGGTTTCACAACATGCATGTATGGTTGTTTTCATCTTTGACAAGCGATCATCTCATCTCCTTCATGAATCCTCTCTATGCGGCGTCTGTAAAATTGCGCAACACTTTATGGAATCATACAACCGTCCACTGAGAGCCATGAGTTCGACAGCTCCCAGTGTACACGTCTCTGAGCTGATTACAATTGTGCATCTTGACAGTACTATGTATTGATGCTATGAGTTGATCCGGAGACAAGAGCGGGGCAAACAAGAGTGTGGCACAATCGTCTCAACAACGCTTCCGTGACCAAAGCAGCTATGAAAATGCATGACTTTTCCCCAAACAGAATGTGTCCATAGAAAGAGAGATGAGCGACTATCTTCTTTGGACGAATCCGTACATTGTAAGAACATTGTGCATTTCTATAGGTCAGGTACCTTTGTACTACTCGGTGAGAAGGGTGGGACTTTCAGGTCGAAAGCCGGCAAGCAATAAAGCTTCTTGCATGCTCTCGGAGATGTCGTGTCTAGACTCGTGGTATCGAGGTATCTTCTTTACATATTGGTCACTATGAGCAGACAATCATTGTTGCGATGGTGATAAAAGCAAGGAAAAAAGAAATGGCCAGCAAGGAAGTCTTATCGTTTGTCGGCTGCAAGAACAAACAGCTGGAACAACCAAGGAGATTTCGCGTTTCAGTGATCGGCTCCGAGATGCAGACAATCCCCCAGAGTTTCGGGTTGAGCTTGGAGCGCAGCGGGAGCGGCACGGTTTCACCAACCTTCAGCCCTATACCACGAATAAATTGAGTCAAAGGGTGCTGTAACTGTTGTTGTGTTTCATGGGCATGTTTGGACAGTCTCGCGCAGATGGTGATGGGTGATAAAGAGCAGGCGGCGCACGTCGTGGTGATCGCCAAATCGACCACGTCTGCACCGTTCAGGAGGTTTGCAGGACAAAAACTTGGAATAACCCCACCTCCGTACCGATTCGGCCTCGACCCTGCATCAGCTCTTCCTTCGTAGAGATCCTCGAGGGTTTTATCGTGACAATTAGCGTCTTGTACGTCAGATTGGGTGCCGGTTCTCCACTAGACGAACTATCTATCTGAGGGACAGTCGACGTATAGAAGAGGCGGCTCTCGGCCTGCTGGATGCGACCTGTAAGTCTGACCTTTCCTTATCTCTTGCACACCAAAAACATGTCGGTGGCCTCGATGTCCTCGATGTCTTTTGACGATTCGCTTGAATTTGTACCTTCAAGACCTGTACCAGCGAAACCACCAAAAAGATTATCGGATCCGACACGCATTGGAGTTAGTATGGCAGTTTCAGCAATTGACACGGTCCAGGCAGCGACTGCCTTGAGCAGCTCGGAAAGTGACGAGCATCCTGAAACAGAGCAGTCACGACCCCGACGCCGTGGCAGCTTTTCTTTCCTCACTCGCTCAAAGTCTTCCGAAGTCCCAGTCATCCGTAGCCCATCGGGACGAAGGATGCTACGCAACAAGAAACTCCGCGATCAGGAGGAGCGTCGTCGTCAAGAGCAACAGATGCCTGTCGTCTCTCACTCTCCTCCTAAGCTGCCCGTCCTGCCAAACATGGAGCCCATGGAAAGCGGACGCCCCGAGTCCATCTCGACCTCGTCTGAGAGAGGTGATCAATTCCCTCCAAGAAGATCATCCGCCGCAGCCAACTTCTCTCGTCCTGGAGCCAAGCAGACAAGCACATCCAACTCGTCAATGCCATCAATGTCGTCGACCGGCAGTCTCAACAACCCCTACGGCGTTCCATTGCCTCCCATGCCCAACTCCTTGCCTCGCACGGAGAGCATCGTCAGCCGCGGCAGAGAGAGTTACGCTCCCAGCATCTCTGCCAACATGCACTCGCCTCGCAGAATGCGCCGCCGAAAGGAGCCAGAGGCTNTTCAAGTATGTCTCATCACCGGCCCTGTTCTATTCATCACAACTTACACGTCTACTAGCATCCTCATCGCTGGAGCCAAAGGTTCGGGAAAGACGTCTTTCGTCGAGTTCCTCAAGACAGCCATGGCCCTGCCATCACACAAACAAAGTCGCGGCCACACTCCTCCGCCTCACTCACAAAACGACTCTCCTTTCGAATCTTCATACATCGAGACTGACATTGAAGGAGAACGCATCGGCGTCACACTGTGGGATTCTCAGGGCCTGGAAAAGAGCATCATCGACCTTCAACTTCGCGATCTAGCCTCCTTCGTCGAGTCAAAGTTCGAAGAAACCTTTAACCAGGAGTCTAGAGTCGTTCGCACACCTGGAGTCAAGGACACCCACATCCACTGCGTCCTCCTGCTACTCGACCCCGCTCGCCTGGATTCCACCATGCGCTCCACAGACCACTCCTCAACTAAGAAAGTTTCGGGTGCAGAAGACGAGGCTCTGGATCTCGATGTAATCAGAGCTCTCGAAGGCAAGACCACTGTCATTCCCGTCGTTGCCAAAGCCGACACCCTCACCGCTGCTCACATGGCTCACCTCAAGCGTATGATCTGGTCCAACATTAAGTATGCAAAGCTCGATCCGCTACAGGCTCTGGATCTGGACGACGAAGATGAGGACGAGTCTCCTGATTCCAATGACAGTGAACTCTCGCTGTCAGACTACGAAAATCCACCTGTAGCACGTTCACCGCCACGCAAGGTCACCGAAGATACCAATGCCGAGGACAGCGACACTGTGGCCCACTCTTTCCCGGTTAGAAAGTCGTCGAGAGCAATACTAGGCCCAGTCTCTTCCAAACGTGCAGATTCGTGTACTCCCGCACCAGAGGAGCTGTTCCTTCCTTTCTCCATCTTGAGCCCGGACTCGCACACCTCACCAGGCGCCTTGACCCGCGTCTTCCCATGGGGCGAGGCAGACCCTTGTAACCCTGCTCATTGCGACTATATCCGACTCCGCGAATGCGTCTTTGGCGATTGGCGCTCTGATCTGCGTGTCACTTCCAGGGAGAAGTGGTACGAGAACTGGCGCACCAGCCGTCTCAAGCGCAATCCTACATCTCGTGTTCGAGTGTCTGGCGGCGTCACTCCTATCACTGCAGTCCCCAAGGAAGGTCGCACTGTCTCGCCTACTCTTACGAACAGATCTCGTGCTGTCAGCGCTTCCAAGCAAGCATCGAGAATGTACGATGAAACGCCCGAGAGACCTCGCACAATGAGCACTAGCAAAGCTGAGCGTGTCTTGGGTAGTCCCAGGGGCATTGCTTTGTAGAGCTTCGCACGCTGAATGTTGTTTCTTTTGTCACTGCTCTTTTTCCAGGCGTTTGAGATTTGAATTTTGAGCGCATGATATCCAGGGACGGTCTGGCAGGTGGAGGAGTTTCTGCATTGTCCACACACTCGCTTTCTCTCAATCTTGGTCATAGCACGAGCAAGTTTTGTTCTCTTGGGGATGGCGATAATGGATTCGGGGCGTATATGAACAGTCAAGAAAGACATGCATTTGGCTTGGTAGCGGTAGTTGCAATATCAAGACAGAATGAATAACGATTACAACGATGTGCATGAACCTACAACGGTTTGCCAGATCACTGACGATGATGATGGTGATGATGATGAAATGAAACAAAGTTGCCAAACACAAACTGCTTTCCATATTCTTCGAAAACCGTATGTTGTCAGATACTCCAGACGTTTGGAAAGCGAGACGGTGGTGCAGTTATACTTTTATACTCTCTCGCGGCCAGCATCCCCGAAAAGGCCCGTGCTCTCCGCTCCTCCAACATTTCCCATTTGCTCCACCGCGAAACATCTATACCGCTGCCCTCCTACGCCACTCGCACAAATCATGTCGTCAACACGCACGCCAATGCAGCGCTTACTGCTGCTACAACAATCAGGCACCTCATCCTTCACCACTTGCCTCCTCCAACCATGCTCGCGACAACCCAGCACCCGCTTCTTCAGCACCAGTCCTCGCACCTCCGCCGGCGTACGCAAGTCCAGGTCCTACGCACCACGCGAGACGGGCATGAAACAGCCCAGCCAAAAGTCCTTTGAAGTCATGAAGAAGGAGCAAATGAAGAATATCGATCAGATGCCCAATGATGTGGGCTTGATCCCTGCCACTTTTATCATGCCGACTGGAAACCGATTGCCTTCTCTCACCGCCGATTTCAGCACGAGATTTGCGTTGGAAAAGCACCGTGCTTGGCTGCGTATAAAGGAGATTTTCGGGTATGGTTTACCTCTCCCCCCCCCCCCCCCCCCAATTCCCGTTTCTGACCTTGATCTGCGCCTTTTGCATTCTGCCTTTTTTTTTGGACCAGAAGAGACTAACACATACTCACACAGTCGCCACTACATGGGCTACTTCCACGTAAAACCCCGCGCAGACTTCCAAACCTCTGCAATCCCTTCAATCGCAAAATCCCTCTACCAAGACATGTACACGGCCTTTGCCTCTGGAAACCTCGCCCCCGTGGCGCCAAAACTCTGCGAAAACGTGCACATGTCACTGGAGCAGAGGATACAACAGAGAAGTGCCAATGTGGGCATCGCATGGACACTGCACAACTGGACCGCAACCCCCAAAATCGTCAGCCACAAGTACATGCCCATGAGTTTGGAAGACAACAAGGACAAAACGAAACAGACGACCATCCAGCAAGTGTGTGTGCGGATGCAGAGTTTGCAGAGTTTGAAAAAGGTGAGGAGGGTCAAGCAGGGGAATAAGACGGTCGAGGTTATCGAGGAAGGAAGCTCGGCTGCTCCAAAGGAGGTTGTAGAGTATCTTGTTGTGCAGAGGTTGTGTAAGAGGGGAAAGATGGGTCCTTGGATGGTTTGGGGCACCACTACCGAGTCTGATCCCAAGGAGGCTCTTGCCGGATGAAAGACTGGGTCGACATTTGTACAATACTCTTCCAACATATACACATTGTAAGATAGCAAAATTTGAGTGCCACAATACTATTCACATTGACATGCAGGAGAGAGCCGAGCAGAGATGCGCAGGTTGATTTGATCATGAGAGAGCCGGTCACAGGAGGAAAGAATGATTATAAGAAGCAATACTGAGCATTTCCATATTTCAAGCAGCAATATCCTCTGGCCTGGCAAGCATAGCAAAGGCAGTAGAAGGAAAAAACTCGACTGAAAAGTATAGGAAAAAGCATAGAGCAATCGTAAAAGAATTGCTGCAGCAGTAAAGACAGGTTTGGGTATCTTGAGCAACGCCAGTATCTTCGCGCCATGATCTCAAAAGGTGATGATGTTGATCATGTCTCAAAAGTTCGTGAGGGTCGTATAGAGAAAAGAAAAAGCCGTGCGGATCGTGGCAATGGGCGCCTTATTGACGATTCGAAGAGGAACAAATGTCGTGATAATCCACCGGCTGGTCTCTCGTACCCGACGAGGGTGCATGGCGCGGTTGTTGGACGTTTAGAAACCGTGGACCTGCGCAGAGCAGTTAGTATGGTGAAGCGGTGATGAGGAAAGACACAGAAAACTGACCTTGATGGTCTTGGCATCAAGACCGAGGCCCTCCTTCTTGTCACACAAGAATTCCTGGACATCCTTTCTCTGATCGCCCTGAAGCTGGATGACTTCACCCATCTCGGTGTCGCTCACGATGGTGCCATTGCAAGCAAAGGCCTTCTTGATGACCTTGAGGATCTTCTTCTGGTCGAACTTCTTGGGGAGTCCTTGAACAGTGGTCAAGGTCTTGCGTCCATTGCGCTCTGTGATGTGGGTATTGTGTCAGCATACCCCGCCTTTTTTTCTGTGTAACCAGCCCGGCGCGTGGTGCCAAGGCGGTCAGATGATGGGAAAAACGAGGCAGAACGTACGCTGGATACGGATGTGGATGTAGCTGCTCTGGTTCGACTGCTTTATCTCTCCGGTGTCTTCATCGGCTTCGGCGAAGGGGTCTGTTCGAGTCACACGAGTCAGCGGGTGATGCCCAAGCGTGGCGGCAGCGTCGCTCGGCGCTTCGACTCAGTCTCGCACAAGACAAATGATATGGAAGTTCAGGTGAACAACCATTACACATGCCAGGAGTGAGAGCGAAAGTGTCCAAGCAAGCGAGTCAAGGCGGAGAGGAAGTCGGTCTGGGCCTGACGTAGTGGGGGGGGGTCTGCGGCGACATACCGAAGGACTTGAGGTTTTCGATCGAGGCGGACATAAAACGCAGTTGCTGTTCTCTTTCCGGGGAAGGGTTGTAGTGAAGAAAGTGTGTTGGTTGGGTGTCTGGTGCAAGTTGCGCGGTGACAGTCGTCTGTTGATTGAGTGGAGAGTGTTGCGTAAGAAGTTGCAATGTTGTGAAGTTCGGAAGAGGGTTGAGAGCGAGGGGCAGCAAGAACGCCAAGATGCGCTAATTGCACGTGACTTGACCTTGACTTGATCTTCTTCTTTGTTCACCGTCCCTCGACATGGTTGCACCAAGGTTGTCGAGTTCTTCTGCTGCTGCTCGATACTCTACGGCTTCATATTTGATCTCCGAGAGAGGTCAACAAGGCCATCTGACTTCATCAAGGTCTGTATTATCCTCACATTCATCTCTCACGACGGCATGCAGCGATTTTTAAACTATAAAAAGGCACAAAGGTTTCGAGCAGAGAGATAGTACCAGAGAGAGCCCATGAATTTTTGCATCTCCATGGACACCGCCTTGTTTGTCAACACCGCTGTGCATTTCTATAGCTATCTTCCAGCATGCATGGAGGCAGGCGATCGTTTGTAGGGCACGACGAGATACTTGACCAACACTAACCTCGCATCTTTCTCCCACAACAGCATAGAGCCACTCTCCGAGTATAAAAAGGCACAAAGGTCACCAGATTAGGGGTGTGACCAGAGAGAGCCTACGATATTCTGCCTCTCAGTGGACTCTACCTTGCCTCCGAATAACTTTGTGCATTTCTATAGGTATCCTTCACCACACGTAGAAGTAGGAGATTGTATGCAGGGGACGACAGAATATCTAACCAGGTTCATACTTGCGTCCTTCTCTCACAATGGCGTAGAGCAAGTTACCGACTATAAAAAGGCATGATAGCTTTTAGAGAAAGGGTGTCACCAGAGAGAGCCGACGATATGTGTGCTTTCGATGGGCAACACCTTGTTTTGGAAGACGATTGTGCATTTTCATAGGTATACTTCAGCACGTGTGGTGGTAGGAGATGACATACAGGGCATGCCGACATGGTCGAGGGGTATTAGGGGTTTCTTGATTATGGGAGTTCTCCAGGCTCATCTCCTCATAGACCATTGGTGAGGTTGCCTGTGCCCTCGGCAGGAGCAAGCACNCAGTCCTTGACACCGCCCTTCCAGTCAGCGATTCTGCCCTCCTTTATCCTGACAACGACGACTCTTATGTCCTCGTCTTGCAAGAAGGACTGTTTGCTGGCCTCCTCATCCTCGGGATTACTCGTTGAACGAGTCAGGACGTTCTGTGATGTCTCCTCCCTCTCAAAAGTGTTGTTTTCCAGGTGCTGTAACTTGCACCACTTCTCTTCCTCTGATCCGACTGGCAACACGATAGCGTCACCATTGATGGTGGCACTGATTGAACCCATCTGAGTTGTGTTCATGCCCATGAGCAACGAAGCCAGGGAGCTACGACCAGGAGCTCTGCGACCTTCGGGCGACGAGTTTCTGTTGTTGGTGGCAGGTCTATGTGAGACCCAGTCGTGAACGAGTAGCGAGACATTGGGGTTTGCGGTGAGGTTGACAGTCTTGCGCGAGGCAGGGTTCGAGGTCATGATGATTACGGGACCAGAAGGCATTTGCGATGAAGAGTCGGCGAAGGGATGTGAGGCGAGGTAGGTGTAGTTCATGAGGGCGACATGAGGTTGCAGCTCTGTGCAGGTTGCCAGATGAAGCNNTGTCATGAAGGGTTAGCAAATGCTGCAGAGGAAGCGTCAAGGTGGGGGTGAACGGACATAGCGAGCATTCTCCAGGCAGTTGACGACTTCGGACGGCAGAGACGTGGCCAGCTGGGGCTGAGTATGGGTCGAGGTCTCCCAGGTCAGAGGAGCGTGCGCGTCAGACATGATTTTTATGGCAAGATGTGTGTTTGTGGTATAGAGGATACAGCAGTGTTTTGTTATGAAAGAGCAACGGACCTGAAGATCGAGACGCTCTTTCCAGATCGAATGACGACGCCGAGCTGCGGCGCGCGGTCCAAGCCCCAGCATTCGCATCCAACGCGCGTGCCAAGCGCTGCGTGAGGTGTCCATCTATCGTCTATAACACTCCTCATTGTCTCAGGCCTCACCGCTTGGGTACACACCATCTCACCATGTCGTCCGACCTTCCGCGAACCAGCGACCTCACCACCAACGGCGACTCGAACGGTACCTCACACGATGTATCGTCCGTCGCGCCAGCCACTACGTCGGCCACGTCGACAGCCCCCGTCTCGAAACATGTGGAGACGGTCATGTACTCGGATGTTCGTAGTCGCATCGCGCATCGCGAAACAAATGGCCCCCTGCTAACTTGTATAGATTGGAGTAAACACCCTTTTGAATCGTCTCAAGCAAAGCATTGCATCCTCGCGCGTACGCTGAAAGCTACCACTTTCTCAAGTGAGCGCCCTGCTGAACAGCCAATCTAGGNACTTTTCGGACTTCCTTAAAAAACGTGGAGCTGTAGAGGAGGACCATGCCAAAGGACTGCGACGCCTGGTCAAGCAAACCACCGACAACGTCCACTCCAAGGAGTCTCGCCAGGGTTCATATGTCACCCACATTGAAGAGGCTATGCGCCTTCACGATCGAATCGCCGACAATGGAATGCAGTTCTCTCTGGCTCTGCACCAGATGCACGAGGACCTGAACGAACTATCACTCAACATGGAAAAAGGGAGGAAACACTGGAAGCACGAAGGCTTGAATGCTGAGAAGCGCGCCACTGACGCCGAGGCTGCCATGGAAAAGGCAAAGTCAAAATACGACGGCCTGGCAGAAGACTACGATCGCGCCCGTACTGGCGACGCAAAGAGTTCGCGACGAATCGGTCTCAAGGGCATGAAGAGTGCTCCCCAGCACGAGGAAGACCTCCTTCGCAAGCTTCAGGTCGCAGACTCGGATTACCAGGCCAAGGTTCAGGCAGCAAAATCGCAGAGGGAGGAACTCATCAAGACTTCGCGGCCCCAGGCTGTCAAGGCGCTGCAGGAATTGATCAACGAGTGCGATTCAGGACTCGCTCTGCAGCTCCAGAAGTTTGCCTCGTTCAACGAGAAGCTTCTCCTAGGCAATGGCATTGCTGTGAGCCCGCTGCCTCCCACCGACCCCTCGGCGCCCGTTCAACACAGTCTGCGCGACATTGTTCTCCAAATCGACAACAAGGCCGATTTCGACAACTACCTCTCTGGTCACGTCTCCAAGGTTCCCAACAGAATCTCCGACATCAAGTACGAACAACACTACACTCTACGACCAAAGCAGCAGACTCCCACCACAGCCAGCCGACAGCCTTCGTCGACGCTGCCAGGCCCAGCGCTACCTGAAACACCGCTTACAAACGTCCCAACGCAGCAGTCCACCTATTCCACATCACCAGGCCCAGTCCTTCCCCCCACATCAGAATATCCGACCCAGCCTTCTTACGGCAACCCTGCAAGTCCTCCTTACCCCACTGACCCGCCTCAGCAATACAACACTGCCCCCTATCCCACCAGCCCAGGACCCTCCCGCGGTCTCTCCACCTCGACCCAGGGCGCCAGCATTCCCTACTCTCCTGCGACACCAGGCGCCATGGGAGCTCAGCAGAGCTTCTCTTCTCAGCCTCGGGCCATATCACCTGGTCCTGTTGCGACTGCTCTCCCACCCCCTCTGAAGCCTGTCTTTGGTGTTACCCTGGACGACCTTTACAACAGAGATCAGACTGCCGTTCCCATGATTGTCTACCAATGCATGCAGGCTGTCGATCTCTTTGGTCTCGACGTTGAGGGCATTTACCGTCTCAGTGGTACAGCCAGCCATGTCCAACAGATCAAGGCTCTCTTTGACCACGGTATGTTAGCCCCTGATCTCGGCGTTGGTTCGACTTCTAACGAGATTGCAGACTCGCAAACCGTCGACTTCCGCAACCCAGCTTCCTTCTACCATGATGTCAACAGTGTGGCCGGCCTCCTCAAACAATTCTTCCGCGAGCTTCCCGATCCACTCTTGACACGCCGCTCGTACAACAACTTCATAGATGCCGCCCGCATCGAGGATGCCACCACACGTCGTGACGCCGTTCATTCCGTCATCAATGAGCTTCCCGATCCCAATTATGCTACTCTCCGCGCTTTGGTCCTCCACCTCAACCGTGTCCAGGAGCATTACGCCAAGAACCGCATGTCCACTTCAAACCTAGCCATCTGTTTCGCGCCGTCATTGATGGGCTCGCATACTGGTCCTCAGATTGCCGACGCAAGTCTGCAGGCAAGGGTTTTGGACACGATCTTGACCAACACGTTCCAGATCTTCGACGAGGACTAAGCTACTCGAGGCTATCTAAATGCTGCTTATGTTGATGATTGGATGGGTTGTTTTTTTGTGCATGGCGTCCTCGATCAGTTTCCCTTAGCGACCGAGTGTTTCTTCCCTTTTTTTCAAGATACCTTTGTCTTTTCTCCTTTGTGAAACCAATGCTTCTTTTCCTTCTGCATGTCATGATAGCGATGTGTACAGCAACCACCACTTTAAGGAAAAAAAAACCCCTTGGAAAAGTTGTGGTTTGCTGTGATGAAGATGTTGTCAACCCCTGTCTTGCGTTTGGAGCTTTGGCCTTGCCGCTGCTCTCTCTATTCCCCTTCATGGTGGTAGTGGAGCTATAAAAATGCACAGTAATCTTCCTCATCCAAGTGATGTCCACAGAGAAACTATTGTTTCTGTGCTATCTCCATGTTCACAATCCGATTTCGCAAATCATCTTGCATTGCTGTTGCCTATTATGGCCCTAGACATTATCCCGGGGGATAGACGCAAGGTCCATCTAAGGGGATCATTAGGTCGTTCAGAAGATGCACCACTACAAATCTCTCTATGTACTAAATGTTGTTGCGATATAGTTGTAGAAATGCACAGTGTTTCTTGGGTATAAAGTGATGTCCCAAGAAAAGTGTTATTAGGGGGCTATTTCTATGGTTGACAGTCTGATGTTGTAAATCACTAAGCGATTCTATGATATACTATGATTCTAGATATCGCCCTAGGAGATACGAGAAAGGGGAACCATCGCAAAAGTCTTTGGCAGACGGTACAAGTACCTTGATAAAATCTCTCCGTTTGCTAGATACAGTTGTAGTATAGCTATAGAAACGCGCGATGCTTTTCGCACCTCAATGATGTCCAAATAGACATCTTTTTTGAGTTCATCTCCATAGTCACCGTCTGATTCAGCGAATTATTCTGGATTTGTATAATATACTATATCTCTTGGTATCGCCATTGGAGATGAGAAGGAAGAGGGGTTTCATGATGATCGGTACAGACACATTTTATAGCTTCTCTCGTATACCAAGGACAGTCATAGCATAGCTGTAGGAATGCTCGATAATCTCTCAAATGCAGTGACGCCCAGAGAAAGGTATCATCACCAGGCTATCTCGATCATTATGGTCTAAGCTAGCAAAGAGTTGTGTATTTCTCTAGTATACTGTAGAGTACACAACAATACGGAAGGGCTGATGAGATGTAGGAATGCTTCTCGAGAACCTCTCTGTGTACCATATATGGTTATGGTATGACTATAACATTGCACGATACTTGCTAGAGAAGGGTAACGTCGAAAGGGACAAATCTACAGTCATCCGTGCGGTTTAGCATATAGCTCGAGATTCCTGTAGTATATAGTGACTGTATGTTGATAGGAAAGAATACAAGAAGGTCATCATCTTATGCTACTCTAGGTCATTTCCTTCCCGTGGCCTCAAGACTCTCTACAACGTAGCTATGGGGATGCAGAATACTTTTCAATACGAGACGATGTCCAAGGAAAGAAGATGTTGCCTCAAGGCTGTCTCTATAGCCACCCTTTCGATCAGACTGACAACCGCACATTCTTATAGAACACCGACTCTGGCGGGAGAGACATTGATTGTGAGATCACGAGAGTGCCCCTACCGTGATGGTTGTGCAGCCTCAGATTTGACCGCATGTTTTCCAAAAGGCACCATGCCTTATGCTGGTGGTTCCAAGACTCTGGTAGGCGAGCCCGCCTTTGCCCCTTTCGGTTAGCCATTCATGGACTCCTTCCAATGAAGCTCTCTGCGGCTTGCAGTGTTTATACGCTTTCTTCCAAGCCACCCCTCTTTCTCACCACCTCTCTTCCACAGCTTTTCTTCCACAACGCATCTTTGACCATCCACCTGCCTACAGTCACACCTTCTGGGCCAGATCTCTTGAAGGTCGAAAACTTTAAGATCTTGATCAGACCTCTCCAAGATTTAGAAGCTGAAGATCTTGGTCAATTGTTCGATCTCCTGGCATAGTCGACCCTCGCCTCGAACTCCGTTCGACTCGACTTCGAAGGTAAGTCAACAGTACTTCCAAGGACCAATCTCCAATGACTGACCAGCCTTCGTTCAACGGTTAAGCCACCTCGAATACCTCTATTGCCAGAGATCTTTCTCGTCAACAATCTCTAGTCTGTAACCAAGTACCAGGCCTCAACATGGGTGGCATACTTTCACGTCCCTCAACCGACACCGGCATGAACATCGATATCTTCTTGAACTTTGCCAGAACACCCAACGCCGACATGATCGCCATGGACCCAGAGACCGACGACGACCTGTCCAACGCGAAGAAGAGCCAGATTCAGCAGTCCACGTACATCAGGGCTGTGATGAAAGTTTTCGCAAGATTCCCTGGACTCGTGGTGGACTTTGACCACGATCACGGCAATCAGCAACACCAAGTTCACCCAGGCTGGAGCGCATGGCCTTTCAAGTGCAAGGATGAGGCCTCTGCGCGCAACCCTTACGCAAAGCTCCTCCAGACTCTGTGCGCAAAGTCCAAGCTGAACGGTGCAGCTTCGAAGAAAGGCAGCAGCGCCTCCAAGTCCAAGGAAGTCATTGAGATCAGTGATGAAGACGATGACGACCAATACTACGATGACGACCAAGACTACGATGACGACCAAGGCTACGATGACGACCAAGACTACGAAGACTACGAGAATCACCAAGACCACGGATACGAAGAAGACTCGGACGAGTACTAATGCTCAACAATCCAGACAGATCAGCTTGACTCCTATCCGCAACAGAAGATTGTCTTGCGAATTTACAGTCCAAGTCCATCAAGAGTCCAGCGCTTGATACCTCGCTCTGATAACCATGACGAAGAGAAGAAGTTGTATGATAAGGTCAAGAAAGCTACCATGACTGCGATCAAGGCAGAGATAAACCCGATTCCCCGAAGACATAGGGGGTCAGAACAAAGACAAGAGCGGAGCAGACGAGCACGAGGTCAATCACAGAGACAAAGTTACTTAGAACAAAAAAACGAGGACGGAAAGCGAACAAGATGAGATCGAGAGAGAAACTCCCTGATTGACCCGGACGAGTTTTATAATCAATAAAGGGCAAGTAGACTTGTCTTTCTGCCTTGGAATCAGAAGGACTCGAAGATCATTCAGACTGTTTATATATAGATAATCTCGACCTCAAGGAAACTTTGTCACCTGTACCCATGAATTAACTACAGAATTGTCGTCGATGCTGGTTCTGCATTGAAAAACATGGTGTTGTGAGGTGCTGGGTAGAATACACGGTTTGCCTATTGACCCTTTACGCGAAACCCATAGAGATGGACTCACGATGCCTTTTTCTCTGGACATTACCCGGACCTTGAAGTTATCATACGTTTCTATATATTCATTACGACATGCTCAGCACACATGGACAAAGATTGATGACTTCCTTGAACTCTTACGACCAAAGACGGGGACTGACCACATGTATCTCTAAAGGAAACAACAAGGTATGGAGATATGAGAACATGATATTTCTTTTTTCATACCATCACCCTTCTCAACCCACCACTGCCTCCTAAAAGTCTGCGTCCACTGACCGCACACCTACCCCTCCCATCTTCCCAGCTTCCTTCTCTATTGCCTCCTGTCTCTTCTTTCCAACCCTCTGCCGAGTCCCCTCCTTGCATGAATGCTATTTGGCGTGGGTGCTCGCCCTCTAGCCAGCGAAAGATGCATGTGTAGCAGAAGACGTAGCCTGTTTGTGCTGCTGTGGGCGTTTGAATGGCAGAGAGACAGATGGGACAAGCCGAATTTGTTGAAGGGGCGACAGTGAAGATGGGAAGATTTGTCGAGGCGGAAATTGGCGGTTTTGATTTTTCTTTCTCGTCTTGTTCTTCTTTGGCTTGGACCTTCTCATAGGGTGTTGTTGCGAATGTGACTCCGGATTTGTTGGGCGGAGTGGGTGTCTTTGGTATTCCAGAGATGGTGGGAGCAGGTAATTCGAGTCCTTCAGCAGCTTTGCGGGATAATTGCCTTGCGAAGTCTGACGCATGCCACCACTCCAGGAATTTGAGTGCAAAGATTGAGGTCGGGAGGAGGATCTTCAGACTCGATAATAGCCGCGGGTAAACCGTGTGCGTCAATGTCCTGGGACTGAACAGTGATTGCGAGACGGATGGTGTTGCACCAGGAGAAGGAGCCACAGGAGCAGCAGCCTCAGCAATGGCTTTATAGTCTGCTTGGTTCATGCGTCGTATCCTCGTGCCAATGAGCCAGAAGAAGGGGTTGTGATATTTCGAAGTGTCGAAGAGGTAAGCAAGGTTGAATGCCAGCAAAGCGAAATAGTAGGCAGCATTGACGCTTGGGTACAGTTTCCTCAAGAAGCACTTGTAGTAGTGGAAGATGCGTTGCTTGTAGGTTGCATTATCTGGCAGGGCGTCTCCTCTGAAGGCAGGACCCAGGATATTCGCAGAGGCAGCATGGATATCGTAGTGCTCATCCAGCTTCCTCTTGGTATATGGCAATGCCACCATGACAGCAAGGTTCTTCCACACGTCTGCGTTTCGCAGTCTCAGAGTTTCGCGGACCTGTTCGGGGGCTCCAAGAGCGGCGCGAGGGATCTCATGGCCTTTCGTGCGCAGCACTCTTTCTCTNTTGAGTCCGTAGAAGTTCTCTGTGAAGCCACCTCCATAAGTGCGTAGGTAGTGACGTTCGACCAGTAGGGAGAGGAAAGCGTAGAGTTCGTCGAAGGAGTTGAGGATGCGGAGGAGGTAGCGAGGGTAGCGGTGGGTGGCAATGGCGAGGAGGTATCGAAGGGAAGGCGGGATCAAAGCACCCAGTTGTTGTTCGGAGAGTAGTTCTNNGTATTGGAAGGTCAGCTTTGCGACAGTTGGTGGTAATTGCGACAGGCAGAGTGACTTACCGAAGAGGGAGGGTTTCTGCTCGTCGAGCCCGTTTTGCAGATTGGTCATGAACTCCATGTTGGCTGTGTTCTTTCCTTCATCCTACCTTGAGGTCACCCGCTCTCCAATATGACCTCTCAAAGGCCGTTGTCTGGTTGTGCAACTTCATGTCTGCCTTCACATGCTGTTGGTGACGCGAGAGGGTCGAGTCTGGGGAGGCTCCACAGGCCGAGGTCCAACGTCTTGGCATCCTTTTGCGCCGATCATGCTGTCTGTACCACCCTGACACTCCTGGTATAGCTATAAAACTGCACGATGTTCATTCGTAAAACATCAGCGTCCAGAGAGAGAAGGCATTCATATGTCATCCCATGGTCGTACTTCAAATCGATAGTCCACCGTGGAATTTCATAGCATACTGTAGCTCACATACCGCTATAGGAGACAGAGAGACAGGTCTGTCGCACAGTGCCCACCACTGAAAGTAGATTCAATCATATCTACTCTCCGATCACTCCTACTCAATTCGATATACTGTCCTGCGAAGCGATCTGTCCCAACTCTTTCGCAAAGTTGCACTCGCCGAGTGTGAGAGTGGTCACGCATGCCCCATCCTCTATACGCTTTTGTCTCTTGTACTCTGCAAGATTAACGTTCATACTCTCGCGTCTCGCTCTTCCATCCGGGGCCACAACATCTTGCACATACATTATCCCCTTTCCCTTGCCGTTGACCGCAAAGTCGAAAATCTGGGTATGTACTCCTGTCGTATTTGGTCTCGAGTGCATTGTTTGAGTTGCTGTGCAGTCTCGCCCGCTATGACATTGAGACACGGGAACGTACCGTTGCATTTCCTCACCTCTGGTAGGGAGAAAGCGTGCAGCGGCCAGAGGGTGGCAGGTTCGACGCGAAGACTCAGCTGACTGACGATAGTGTTCTTCCCATCCGCGGTGTAGCCAGTCGACAGGACCTGCTTGGCCTACAGCAGGTATATCCATACCAGGAGGTAGATGAATCCGAGGTCTCATGTATAGCTCGTCACGGGTGAGAGCTTCAGACCCTCTGCGGCGAGTAGCTTGTATTTGAACTGGGTATGGTTCCTGTGCTCGACGAGCTGGACGAGCTGAACGAGTTGTCGGAGACGGTGGGTCTGAGTCAGAGTCGGACGAAGAGTCTGATGAAGAAAGTGAGAAGACAGAGGCGTGGTATTGTCGGATCCAATCTATGGGATGTAGCAGGAAGACCAAGTTCTTTTGTGGTCGCTCGTCAGTTTCAAATTCTCTGGTGTTCGCCTCCATGTCCGCTGCAGCTTTTTCGGTTCCCTGCATGACCTCGTGGAAATGTGAGTCTTTGCGCTTCACTCTATCTTCGCCGGACCTGTTGGAGTTGGCGAAACAGTTCTTTGGAGGCCCCTTGTCTTGTACTGAAGTGGTGGTTCCAATGCCCAGGTCGGCCGATATCCGTGACGAGACGTCAAGCCCGTTTGATAGACGGTTGATGTGCGATGGTGATCCTTGAATAGCACCCGACATAAGTGGAGGTAGATGTGTAGGTGTGCGTTCATCATCGCCAGTCGGAGGCTGAGCATCAGGAAGCAACTCACAAGAAGCTTTGCCCTTACGAGCCTCTTTGCGAGCTTCCATGAGGTCAACACTTCGGCGCATTCGACGGACTAAGCTGAGATTCTTCCAGTCGACCAGTGGGTATGACCAAGCTCGAGAACGACTGCCATTTGGGACGGACTCTATGGTGGTGATAGAGCCATGAAGCGAAGTACTCTGCGAGGCGGGTTCCGTCTTGACCCTACGAAGGCCGAGTCTCTTCTTCCTTCGCTTTACTGCTGGTTGCTCGCCTTGTTCGGCATCTCGCTGTTGTGTCTCGATAGTGATGATACTGTCACCTACTGTCATGACATGTACCATGGCGTCTGAAGGATACTCGGACGACACCTCTGTTGGCGCGTGGTTCAAGTTGTGCAGTATAGTTCCGGAGGGAGCTGGAGAATGCTTGTATATCGATGTCTTAGGGCTAGGTCGTTGACACTGTTCGTCTACTTGTGCATCGCTTGGCAGTTCTGGCGCATCACAGCTGTCGGTTCCATCTGTTGGTGTATCGCGGGCAAGAACTCGCGACAACTGTCGCTTGAGAGAGGCAAGGGCCATAGTACCGGCACGGAGCTTGTAAATGTGAAGACACACGTGTATGTGACGGCGATTGCTGACAAGACAGACCTGGTCTGAGAACCGAACGGGAAGTCGGAGTCGGAGAGTTGTGGTTTGCGGTCGGGAAAAAGATGATGAAGTTTGTGTTGAGCTTTATAAAGTAGAGAAGCTCTGATTGAGTTCACATGAGTTTGTTATAGGTAGTATGCTTTGACGGTACCAAAGCATAATTGCAGCTCTGCGACACACTCCACTGTGGGGATGGATAGACAGCTACTCTTGTCGTCTACATGATGATCTCTTCTTGAACACCATCGATATCTTGAAGTGACTCGGCAAGCTGATGTACAAAAGTGTCGGCAACCTCGTCAACAGATTGATCGTTAACACCTTCATTGTCAAAGCTCGTGGTCCGCTTGCCTTCAAGACCGCAAGCAACGATACGACTGAACCATTTGAGGTCAGTATTGATGTTGAGACCTATGCCGTGGCTAGTGATGTTTCTGCGCAAGTGGACACCCAGGGCGGATATCTTGTCGTCTGGGGTGGTCCAAACTCCAGGATTCTCGGTAGTCATGGCTTTGATACCGTAGCGGGCGCAAGTCTTGATGAGAGTCTTTTCCAATAGACACACATAATCTCTTGGCGACAGATTGTGTCTTTTGAGATCGATGATAGGATATGCAACAAGCTGGCCAGGACCATGGAAAGTGGTTTGGCCACCGCGGAGGGCCTCGTGAAAGTCTGCATTGCCATTGTCCTTCAAAAAGGTCTGCTGTTCTTCTGAGACAGTGCCAACTTCGCGCCGACCGCATGTATAGACAGGAGAAAACTGAGCGGTGATGATGGTCGGAACTGGGGCAGGTGTCGTTGTAGGAGACGCCTTGTGGGCCAAAAACTTCTTGACCAGATCCTGCTGCAGGAAATCGGCTTTGGCGTATGGCACGATGCCCTTCAATCTGAGATGGCGTATTAACATGTTCAATTGGATGGTCGACGTTGGGCATAGAAGGTGTTTTGGCGAAAGAAGAAGGCTCGGTGGTCAGTGGCGTCACGTTGTGGCTCAAGCGTGTGGCTGTGGCTCGAACGCGGAGAGCTTCTTTTGAGTCTTCGACAACAACCTTGATGTTCTCCACGACTCTGGCACATCATGACCCAGGAACAGAGTTCCTCCAAGAGGCCTCGCAAGATGGCGCGACTGCCTANNAAGGTCAGTCTGCAGCTATATTCACTCGACCACCCTTGGCTCAGCTCACACTGCGCAGAATACAAAGTCGAAAAGCGACCACTGCTACGCCCTCCAATCACGTCACAGTACGCCAGCGCCGACGTGGCCAAGATTGTCTATGTCTCTACCAAAACACCCTTCATGTCGGCCGTCAAGCGTGTGCAGAAACTATTGGCCCAAGCCGAGAAGCGCCTCGCCCAATCAGCCGCCGATCAAGTCTCCAACCGACCCAAATACTCGCACACCAACGACGACATCACCGACATCGAGCGCGTAGCTGCCACCATGGCTGCCCGGAAACACGATCAAGACGAGATAGTCCTCAAGGCAACAGGAAAGGCCATCGCAAAGGCCTTGAGTCTGGCTCTGTGGTTTCAACAGAGAATCGAGTACAGTGTTCGCATCGAGACTGGTACTGTTGGCGCCATTGACGACATTGTCCCTCCTGAAGACACCCCAGAAGGCGAGCACCACAACATGGAAGATCAAGAGGAAGACATTCCCGAATCCAGGATTCGCTATGCCAGTACCATCCAGGTCTTCGTCTCGGCCGCTACATGAGCCTGCCATACACTCGACCTCACATCCCTGTATTTTTCCACACTCTGGTGCCGGGTAGTGCTACCAGTTTGCAAGCACTCTGGCGTCGGGTCTACTCAGCAGGGAGCACGAGCCAGGCATCGGTACCTTTTGAACATCATGTCGTTCGCCCATATCACAACAAGACCAATCAGAGTCATAAGTATCGTGACCGACCACCTTGATGCCGGGGGCTCAGTCAAGGCCATGGCCCCGAATACTGTCTTCATCAGTATCCATGTTATTTGCTCCGCTCTGAACAGATTGTGAACGGCCTTTTTCATCACTCTGACCTCGAGGAAGTCACTTCCTATTGGGCATCGCCATGCTCGACTGATACGGGAAAGTTTCCGATACATCGCCTTCACAAACGCGCTTTGCCTCCCTTGCGCTCGGTTTGGAAGGTATCACAAATGGCAGTCTGATACACGATCAATCATCGCAAAGCTCTGAAGTGCCCTAGTCCGATCCACAACTCTGTCTCAAGTGCATTCGTTGTCGACATTTCTCGTGTAGAGAGGCTCATCGCATCCAGATCCCATCTCCGCAGAAAGCAATCGTGTTGCGGAAAAGATCGGATCGAACAACAAATCAACTTGCTCACACCACCCTCTGTGACCACCTATCCTTTATATTCTGGAACTATTCTGTCTCTGTCACCAAAACAAGCCGCGGTGGTGCAGTGGTCATCACATCCGACCCGGTAACCTAAGCCCCTAATTCGCTTACCTAAGTCCCTAATACTCTTTCTCGACGGTCGGAAGGTCGCAGGTTCGATCCCTGCCCACGGTGACTCTTTTTGTTCCTTGTTCTCGCCCTATGTCTTGTGTTCGCTTGTTGCAAGTTCTGTCATGGCTTTGTCGTATGCCTGATACTATAGTCTGCGAATGCAAGAGATCGTGTTTTTGGTCAAGCTCGGGTTTCGCAGCAGAGGGACCGGTCTCCAACACGCCAAACCGCCCAATTCCATCTGACGTCTTTGTGTGCATGCCTTATTCTTTTCTTTGGAATACACAAGCATGGAAGAAAGGATCAACGTGGAGAAAAGTGCTTCTTTCCGCAGAGCAAACTGCCAGAGCTTTACAAGCTACGGCAGTTTCCAGAGCCGTCCAACCTGTCTTCTTTGACTAATAGCAATCAGATTGCGATATATAGGCCTGTCTCTCGGCATCCACAAGTTCCTTCACTCATTCCAACATCAGCTTTATCCACATATCCATATATCACAAGACTTGTCTAATGACAGTGTCAAGCTCGCTGAGCTTCCTGGTTTTTCCTATAGCCCCAGCATCGTCTCAGCACTCAAGACGACAGCAACACGATCAGATCTGATGATAAATCTTGGTATGCTTCCGCGGTCTTCGAAGAGACCTATGCTTTACTGATAACGAGTCTGACAGACAACCCACAAAGCTGCCGCTGCCTACGCCACCAGAAGATCGAAAGTTAGAGGTTGTGAAACTAGATTCGCAAGCCTAACTGCAATGACCGCGCTTCTCCAGAGGTCCTGCAACAGCCTTTAGGAGCTAAGGAACCGTCATTCCAGCAACAGTCCCACTTCATTCAGGTCATCCACTAGCAGCCACCCAGGTATTCATCAAAATCTCAGGCAGAAAAACCTGCATCACTCGCATCAAAAGCTGTAGATGCTGACGAGGGCCTACGCACGTGTGGCGTGGATCACACTGAGGCTCTGCTCAAGAAACAAAAGCAGAGGAAGGAATTCAGGGAGTTTGAAGCTCATCCTACCCTTGTGGCCGCTGCCGAAGAGAGAATCATGAGGCCTTGATCGATGTAAGTTATTCTGTTGTTGTTCCTCGATATTTCTGAGACTGATTTGTGTGGAAAGTATGTAGGGCATCCTCCGACCTGCCACTTGCCATAAGCAATGGCTCCCTATAAGCTGTTACGCCTGTGGCTTCTCACAACCTATATACCGTGGAAAGACTTCTTGCTAAGGTGGCGGCTGACATGGGCTGACAGCGACTGTTCCATCAAGTCAGACGAAGAAGAGTCTCAGGACGAGGGCAACTGGATCGACTCCCAGTGGCTCGACATGTCGACAGCAATGATCGACGACAGACCCACATCCAATGCTGTAAAACCGGACCCATCGGCCACATTCTTCGCGGATGCACTCGATCGATCAGACCAACCCATGAGATCGGCACATCTCAAGGACAACGTCAAATCTCACCGAAGCACAGATCGACCCTCTCCGCGGACACCTGTTCCAAGCATATCTTGAGTCTATCGGCGAGCAGTATAAAATGGACACCGAGGGTGATGGGTCCAATGCACTGGAAAAGAGGCTGTTCCATTCGCACCTAGTGCACCGAAATTCAAGTATGGTCGAGCCGCCAAAGCATTTCGATGCTGCAAACTTGCAGGCTCTTTTCGAGGTCACAAAAGAGGCCAACGAGCTTCTGGAAGGGCTTGAGGGTCCAAATTACGCCATTTCCAAAGCTGATGGTATAGCCCGAGCAGATATCCTTTGCCGACTGCAGGAAGTTTCTGATGCAAATGATAAGTATCGCGACAACTTCGTTCGTCTGTGACACGAACTCAGTTGGACCCTAACTCTGGATTTGATCAATTGGATTATCAAGGAAACCAGCCTCATCGACGACGGGCACCGTCTGGAGTTTCCCGTCTACCCTTTCTTGCAGGAGTACAAGTTTGCTCTGTGCGTTAGCGGCAGCAACCACCAACCACGTATGCGCATCGGCCAGCTTGTCAGCTATCGTGGTGAAGTCGAACTCTGGGCTGGATGGTCCGCTACCTCAACTAGGGCCGAGAGGAAGCTCTACCACTGTCCCTATGGACCAGATAAAGATTCTGGCGAGTACGAGCTCTTCCAGAGCTTTGCGTGTTCATCAAGTGGGAATAGGGGCTCGAAATAATCTTCATGCTGAGCGAGTACAAAGCAGAGCCTGCAAATCCTGCAGATGCTCCCATCCAGGACGAAGTCGTCGCTCGCTTCCCCGGTTCGATGATGTCGCTTCCCGGTTCTGAAGACAGCCCAGCTGTCGAAGTGTTGCGTTCCAGATTCGCCGACCGCCCGTTCGATGCCCGCGAGGAGCCCTCTATCTACAGCCCATTCTGGGAAGGCCGTCGTGTGCTCGTTGGCGGAGTGAGCATGCACTCCAGCGTGCACCCAAACTACCCAGCACATCTTGACGCTTTTACCGAATCCATGGAGGAGATTGACAGACTTGCTGCCGAGGACGAGGGGAGAATCGAGTACAACAAGAGCAAGTACAAGAAGGAAAACAGTAGCAACTAGGTGCATGAAGTCATCGAGTATCTGGGGGAGAAAAACTTCAAAGCAGGAGGCAAGAAAGGCAGAAATATCATTTGAACAGCGAATCTGGCATAGATTCATGATGAGCAGCACAAACAGGTCAGACAAAGCATCAACATCACCGAAGACAAGATCAGAATGGCTCAATTGCTGGTTGACATCTGCCAGAAGGCCGAGCATTCTCGATGTTATTGCTTGCTTTGGTTCCGTAGCCGGTCGCCTTCGATGTAATGAAAGCAGCAAATGACAGCTTTCGAGAACCTCGCTCCACCGCATGAAGGCTCCTATTGTGCTGCTTTCATTGACATCCAGACTTGTCTTTCATACAAGTGAAATGACAAACTCTCACTCGAAGAGCACAGACCACCCGCACTCCTATAGTGTCCTTCCTCCCTCCGCGTCTCTCTCTCTCTCTCTCACACACTCTGTCTCTCGCATCCTTTCTTCCATCAACCACAGCAACAACCACCAACTTGGTGGCAGTTCTTTGGTAAGATCTTGGTCAAGCTCGGTTCATCTCATTCGTACTGACATGAGCCTTGACAGGCAAAATGGACGAAGCCACTCGCGCCGCCCTCATGGTGGAGAGCGAACAGAAGAAGCAGAGACTCATGAGCAAGAAGCGTCCAGCCAGCGACACGACTGTTCAATCTCCAAAGAAGAAGGGGACTCAGCAGCCGGTTTGCAAGTCCACCGAGCCCAAGTCCACCGAGACCAAGCCCCCTGAGACCAAGCCCCCGAGACCGAGACCCTCGAGGCCAAGCCCAGCAAGTCCTCTGTCACCACGACTAGAGCCGCCATCCTCGCTCGCATCGCCGAACTTCGCAGAAAGGTGAAGATCAGCGAATACCCCGGTCTCAAGCCGTGAACTGATCAGACTATGGCACAGATACAAGCTCATCACGAGAAGTACGAACAACTCAAACAAGACACCAAGACCTTCGACGACATGGCCAGAGCTAGTCAACAACAGATCGACATCTGGCAGCAGGCCGAGAAACTCCCCGATCTGGAACAAGGAATCGCGGAAATCATGGACACCCCAAAGGCCGAAAGCTTTTGAAACCTGATGAAATACAGAATCTTCTGCAAGAGAAGACGTGTATGTTATTTCGTATCCGCATCCGAGTTATGCTAATGATCCTCAGTCACTCATGCGTGAATTTCCTCAGATCTGCAAGAACTTTGCCATTCTCCAGGACGACCAGGTCAAAAGCCGCCTTCGTACAGTGGCCGTTGACTTGGAGCTCGCCATTGCTCATCCTACCTTTGGATACTTGGCCTTGCTCCGTCGTCTGCCTCTTGAAGACTGGGTGATCCAAGCCATCCTCTCCTACGTGTTCAAGAAATCGCGCGAAATTTCTGCAAACGACCCACTGCTTCGTTCCTGCTCCTCGGTCGAGTTCTAGAGGGAGCGCTCAGGAGATTGGCGCTTCACACTTCACATCTGTAAAATAGCACCTATCAGGAGAGAAATTCAATGTTTTACCATACCACAATGCCTCTGTCACTTCGTGAATGTTGTCTCTCGGGAAAAATATGCTTTGTTGCTGAACAGGGTTAACGAAAACTATACTGCTTCGTGCCAAGTTTGTCAAAACGACCAACTTCCTGGTTGCGTCGAATCAATCATGTCGCGCCTCGTGCTTCATGCTCTTCCATCATCGCTTTGATGCCAGCCTCCAGTTGTTCGACGAGATTTGGCATACCTTCGTGAAACTCATGCACCGCTGCAAAGTCGTTCTGGACCATCTCGGTTTGGATCTCTCCGGATTTTGCCTTGATATCGACAACCAAATCCTTCCAACGCTGAATCTCGTCGCGCATGTCCAACCTTAGCATCGTCATGCGATCTTTGAAGACTTGTATGTTCTGCTGCCACGGTGTGTTTCTCCGCATCCAACTCGCGAACTTGGACCAAGTCAGACTTGACTGACGATAGGTGGGTACACTGCTCAGACCTGCGGGCCAATGGGAAAAACCAGCCCCATTTTCAGTATAGCCTTGGCCGAGCAGGTGGAAAAACACCTCGGCGAAACAGGCCTGATCTGAAGATTGGAAAAGAAGCACGACGAACTGGTGCAGGGCGAACTTTGCTGGGAAAAGGTGCTCGCAGCATGATTGGAAAAGATTCATGATGTAGTTGGAGCCCTCGTGATCGCGATGAGCCATCAATCGACACTCAATATCGAGGCCCATGCCAAACTCAAGTATCGAGCAAGGAAGGGGTGTCTCGTGGCCCAAAACTTCAGCCATTCTCAGACAGCGCTGGCGTGCAGCTTTGACGAAGCTGGAGATCTTGACTTGGGCCCTTCCGCTAGGAATGTATCTCAACCGGCTGGCCAAAGGGCTAGGGTTATATGAGNNACTGTCAAGTCTGCTGGTTAGCACGTCGTCTTGGTCTTCAATGTAGATGCTCATGATGTCCAGAACCTGACACAATTCGTTTGCAGAAAGGAAATCTTCGTTGGTACTGTCCCCGATGGCGTTGCAGTAAATACCTGGACGAACTCGACTTGCAGCAGATTCACTTGCAAGAAAGTCCAAGACCGAACGCGTGTCCTCATCCGCAAAGTATCTCTGTGCGATGTTCCCTTCCGCTATGGCCTCGAGGACCAAACTGTGGGTCGTCCAGAGAACATGGCTGGAGCAATCAGCCAATGAAGTGCTCTCGATCTGCTGTCGAGAACTCTCCTTGTACTTTCGCACCAACAAGTCCAATACATGGTTGCAGCCTGGGAGTTGGAGGGCGTTGATATATGCATTGAGACCATCCGCTCTTGGAGACAGGCGCTTAGCATCGAAAGGTTGTTGGAGGGTGCGGGTACTTGGTGGCTTTCGGGTCTGATCTGGCGAAGTGACCGGCATGTTGGATACCTTTTGAGTGTTGGCAAGAACCATGTCAACCTCTTCCGTAGTCATGCCCCATTCCTTCGCGGTGGCCAATATCTCCTGCCGACTTGGAAGCATAGATTGCTGACTGCTCCGTTTGTCAGTCCGGTCAAGTTTTTGTCGGCCGACTCGGATACTCACGATGCTTTGAGTGCTGCCAACCCCTCGGTGGTCATCTCAATATCGGACGAGCTTGATTGGAAACCATCCGAGTCACTGATGGAGTATTCGTCTTCGAAATACAGGGGCTTCGTGGGTGGCGAACACGACATATTCGCGCAATTGAGGCACTGGCTTGGTGCTGGAGGGACGCGGTCGAGACAGAAAAGTCGAGGTCCTGGGAAAAATGTCGGTTACTATGGATTCTGATGCACTCGTGAGTGTTGATGTTCTGGTATGAAAGGGGAACGGACGCGGCAGAAGTAACTCTGCATGCAGAATGGAAAGGAGTATCAAAGTTGGGGAAGGTGCAACTGTGTAGCCGGTATCCACAGTCTGCAAAGCTATGTGACGTATGAACAGCTCATGTTTGACGTGTCGAGTATCGACATATCATGGGTATACTGGTATGACTTGCGGTAATGACAAGCGGATTCATCTTTCTTTTAGCACTGTGCTATCTCTTCTAAAGTGTAAACAACGTCAATTATGTTATGGCTTTCCGTCTGGCATCTCCTATCGTCGCGAACCATGTTTGTGTTCGCCATGGAATCTGAACCCGCATTTCATCTCAAGTTCAATCCTTCTCGCTATGTAGTCGGCTTCAATCTGTTCCTCAGTCCTGTACACCAAGCCTGCGTACCAATCATCAGATTGGCCCAGTTCTTGACCCTTGGTGGTTTCTTGTTGAGTCAAGTCCTGTGTTCTAGTCGATGTTGGCGCTTCGCTTGGTGGATTCTGGGTGTCGGGAACCTCCTGGCTGTCTTTGGGGATGCGCTCGGTCAAGTACGAGATCAGATCTTCATCGGCGGCGGCGGCGGCGGCGACGGCGGCGTCAAGTCCTTTGATGGTAGCTTCAAGAGCGTCCTTAGATATACCGTGGTCATGGAGTCTGCCATTGCCGGATGTGCCAAGCTCGGGACATTCCTCGAGTAGAGCCTGCCAAGTATGTTAATTGGGATGATGCTCCGAGTACTTGATGTGCATACCAGACTGGTCTTCAAGCTGCGTTGGTACTTGATCAGAGACAGCATGTTGGGACGAGTGTTCGGAGCATCAGTGGTGAAGGCAGGCTTGGTCGACTCATCGGGTTCACGCTCAGTCTTCACCTTGGCTGCATCTGCGTCAAACTGCTTGATGGTTTTGGTCTGGTTTCCAGATCTCTGCCCTCCCTCTATCTTGATCTTTTTGGCTGCGTGTTCGTTTTCCATTTTGTCTCTGACACTCTCATCATGTCAGTCGAGTTCTGAAGGGTTGCAAAACATCATATCGCTGGTCAGATCTTACCGCTTGGTGGTTGGCCTGCGATGTTTGGAAGACGGAGCCTGCTGTTGACCAAGATCTTTGGTGATTGTTGAAGGTGGAGGAAGACAAAGAAAGGTTGCGCGGAAAGAGAGGTCTGTTGTGTAGGCGCAGGGGAGGTCCGTGCAGCGTGAAGCGAAGTGAGTGAAAGTGATGGTATTGTTGCAGCTGAGTGAATCCACGCCCCATGGCTTGAGAGGTTACTGTGAATGCAGACAAGGTCTTATTGTCGTCCTTGCCTGCCGGAGAGCGATTTGCGGTCGCAGCCCCTTGTCATCTGCACCACGACCGTAGTAGTCCAACGAGTGAAAGCACGAGGGAACACATGGCTGAATATGGAAGAACGAGGAAGGAGCTCATCCCCGACCTCTCATAAGCCATCGACGGGCTCAGCGCAATACAAGATACCACCTCCCTATTATTAGTGATCACAATTAGTATACACTTTCCACCGGACAGCCTGTAACCGTACCTATAAAAGGACTAATCGCTGTCTAAATCTCTTTTTCTGTTTTTTGTCTGTTCGCTGCCCCGGGCTGTGCCATTGCCCATCAGGATCGTGCCTGCCTGGATCTTGACCTTTCCTCCGAAGTTGGGCGTGCGCGTGACCACGCACTCAACTTGCTACTTCCAGTTCCAACTGAACTTCGAACCTCAACTTAGTCGTCCATTTTCCCAACCTCTGACTCCATCACTCTTGTCAAACAAACATCTTACCATCGCCATGGCGGACCCTCGGTCGTTCTCAGCTGATCACGCAGCACTAACAGATGCAGCTTCAACTTTGCCAGGCGCCGAAAACCCCTCGTCCAATCTTGTCGGTCACATCTGGACCGCCCTCCAAGCCATCTGCTAGAAGATAGAGTCAGCACTAAACCCTGCTTCAAGGCGAACACCAGGTCGTCAGAGTTCTACTACGAATGTTTTCTAGACTCAGTGGTTCTAGCGCTTCGATACTCGCCGATTGGATTGACCACTCCAAGATCTTCTGCTATCTCTGCCTCATCTTCGGCAACGAACACTGCAACGGACTTCTGAACTTCTTCGAGTGAGTGTTCAGTCTCATTGATAAACGAACAATGGCTTCTCATACATTGAAACAGTCCACAGCCCGAGCGTCCATAGCACTCCACTTCTTCTCGGAGATAGTGTGCAGCCTGATGCGGAAATATGGCTCGCCATAAAATATAGGGATGGCTTCTGTACGGAGTTGGCTATTGGCATGAAGTAGAACAGGCGGACGTGGACTTCCTTTTGCGATCTCCTGATTCTCGTTGTTTCCACCCCAGAGCACGAAGCTGTAGATGTGTTGGCGGACGCTGAGAGGCAGATCAAACATCCTGAAAGGATGTTGATGGTCGGACTCCCTCATGAGCTTCCACATCTCGGACTTTGTCTCGTCGGTAGGCAAAATGATGCGCTGATTGAGGGCAGCCATGAGATTCCGAGGATGCCAGTACATGTAGCGATCAAAATGCCTGGCCTCGATGTCATCCACGAGATCCTCGAGCTCCGGCAAGCGTTCTTCTAGATCAGGTGGCCAACTTCCCCACCTGCATAGGCAAATACCTTGCTCACCGAGGGAGTTGAGGATTCTGATGCACCTCTCTTTGCGGTAGTTGATGATGGGCCTGAGATCAACAATAAACTTCATGCCACCGAGCACCTATATCCGTTCGGCACGTACGAGAAAATGCGAAGCTGCGCGGTGCAGGGGTGTTAACGGATCCACTTCATCTCACCCATGTCTTCAGGGTCAGGACGACGGATGATGGGTCCTGACAACGTTGATTAAGTTCATATGGCGATGCAAAGGTGTTCTAGTCCTGAGGAGGCTATGAGTCGCAGAAGGGACAAGAGTTGGAGGGTCGGAGAGTGGGAGTGTTAAAGAAGTATGATTGAGAGTGACTGGGGGAGACGCTGAGCGAAGTCTCCAAGTGAGCCATATTTGTGAGGAGCAAAAATTCAGCGTGTCTGGACCTTCGCAACGGAAGCCGGGCAAATGTTACTCGCGCTCGGTAAGTATGGAACTTCACTGCCGTGCAAGTGAACATTCTTTGTAGTCGTCCTCAAGATTGAGTTGTTGCAGAGAACGGACTTTATGGAAGACCGAGTGTGGCGTTTTGCGTCCATGTGGAAGAAAGTAGGGAGAAGCAAGAGGGGTTGGTGTGCGGAAAAAAACAAGAAAGAACAAGCCAGATTGATCCGGATACCGTTGTCGAAGAGAAACGCGAGCGGAAGAAATAAGACGGAAGAGAACAGAAGCGGTGTTGATGCAGGAAAGGGGTAGGATGTAAAGGTTGAAAGCGTCGTAGAGAAGTGAATGGACGTTCTCGGCGAGAGGACAATCTATCTCCTAGGTCGCACAGATTGGTCTCATGCAGTTGAAGAGACGCACAGTAGGAGGACAGCTGATTTCCTCGAGGGACTTTCTTTCATGTATCTGCGAGTCCGTATCTTCCATTCGTATTGCAGTCTGCAGAGAGTCACAATAGTATACGATCAGAGCGACATGCCTGAGAGCCTCTCTATTTTCAGCTGTCTCTGAGAAAGTATCGTATTCAGCATGGTTTGTATGCCATTGAGAGGTGTTTGTACCAAAGCATCAGCTTGGAAACAATCAGGTGCTGTTTGTGGCTTTACATGCTGCAATCTCCTCATCCTTTGTACGTGTGATGGCCGAGTCGTGAGCACTCATCGAGGTGGCTTCTGTGCATGTCGCGACTGTGCATTTTCATCATCAATCACACAGAGGGTACGAGACGTGCTCTGCACCCTACGCCTACCAGCCAGACCATAGGAGGCCAAGTCGGACATCTCCAGGGATCATGTTAGATTGAAACCTTCTGAGACCTTGACTTCGACTAGACTTGTGACGATCGACGAGTGATGAGTGTCAATCTCTCATGTGTAAGAAATGCACAGTACCTTCTTGAGAATAGTAAAGACCACAGAGAGTATACCATCAGTTGCATTTCCGTGTGATCATGTTCCAAATCCAGTAGGCATTGTGCATTTTTATAACCCACATCTGAGCGCGTTTGTTTTTGGGGGGCCGGTTCATGTGTGTATCTCACAATAACATGTAGCAATCAGATCACCTGTCATAATGCATAATGATTCGCAGAGAAGAGTAGCCTCCACGGAAAGACTGCATCAAAAGGGGTCTTCCATGGACAGTTCCTTGCCCGGAACCGATTCTGCATTGCCTTAGCTATACCCCGACAATCACTGATACTCGGGGATAGAATGATCCAAGCTAGTCTCCAATAAACCCTCGCCAGTGGTCTATGGCAGGCTGCACAGGATAAGTGTGCCAACTTAGTATCTCACGGTACCATGTAGCAATCAGATGTACTATCAAGATGCACGATACCTTTTGGAGTAGAAGTACTGTTCGTGGAAAGGTCATCCCGGAAGGGCTCTTCTGCGGGGGATATGACTTGCAAAGAGTATTGTAGACGGTGCTTGTCGTCAATAAGCCTGGCTTCGTTGATGAGTCAGTTCACCGTTTCCAGATCGGGTATTCAGCCGAACCACCGGTAAAGACGAACAAGGTTGTTGAGGCCGTCGTCCTTTGCATCGGCATCGGTTATGAGATAGTTCTCGTATTTCGTGAAGGTCGGGTGTTTTCGAATGTCTTCGGGCGACAGCTTGACCTTCTTGTTCGGTTGAGCATCGTTCTGATCTTCTACCGGGTTTGGTCGGCGAGGATGGGGTCTGAGAAGATATGTTCTTTGTCAAGAGAATTCTGGTCGTAGTTGAACACAGGGAGCGTAACTTGGTATTGAGTTGGCTTCTGGTATGAAGTAGATGCTTGTAGTGGTGATAGGCGCGAGTTCTCGCTCTTTTCTTTTCCCTGGGTTTCTGTTTGCTGGTGATGCTGCCGAAGTCGGCAGCTAGCGGTTGTGTTGAAGATAGGGAAACGGGGGAGCAGTTCCTGGTGGTATGGAAGGATCTGAAGTGGCTAGAACCATTCAATCTGTGCTGCTGACGTAGTAGAAGAGGGGAGAGGATGTGTCTTGCAGAAGGGTAGCTTTTATACGGTGGCGAGTGAGTGCGAATGGCGCCTCAGTGAAAGCATGTGGTCTGCGACACGTCGAAAAGAGCAAGATACTTTGCTTGAAATGAGTCCTCGTTTCCATAGTCAGATTGCAACGGTTCTGAGGACCCGGAGATGCTGTGGGCCACAGAAGAAGCAGATTTCATGAATTTATATCAACTGCTAGAATCAACAACCCTGGGTAACTTCTTTCTGGTATCACAACCAAGCCACAACAAGTCCGGCCTACTGTAATGACCACAGATATCTAGAAAGCTCTTAGCGAAGATGGCCGTAGTATGATCGAGGTCAGCATATATGAGTCCTTCTTTCGTCGAGTCCAAGGGTTCAGTCAGAAGTCTACCATCAGGTCCGAAGACGGCAGATGCTCCTCCTCCCGGGCTACTCATAAGAGCCCCGCCTTCAGTCGACATAAGTTTGATGCCCTTTTCCGAGATAACGGTCGTGGAGTGGAGAACAAATGCCTGCGATTCGATGGCATAAACCTGGGACAAACTCTGACAACCTNNATATATTGTGTCAGTCACGATTATGATGGAGGACAGCATGGTGGATCTCCCACCTTCTTTGGACATGGACCATAGACCAGGACCTGCATCATGGGGCACAATCGGAGGCCAAGCCGAACAATGTATCTCTTCCTGTTGAGAAATGGTGTTGTATTTCAAGAGTGGTTGAGCATGTTCCCAACAGGCAAGGGTACCGACTCTTTTTCCCAAGCTCGTCGTTGCGACATTAGACAGACTGTCTCCCGATGCATCGCCGAATATCGTTCGTTCCATGTGGGTAGCCTTGAGCTTGCGACGATGCATCAACATCTTCCCATCGGAGTCTATGAGTGCTTGTGCTATGTAGACAGAGTTGTTATCATTCTCGGAGAACCCAAGAGATACAACAATCTTGTTGCGAGCTGCACACTCCTGTATCTCTCTCATTTCGTCCGAGTCAATTGCCAGGGAGTTCTGTATATACTGTGTAGAGAGAATGGGGTCCACGGGACGTGTCCTAGTCACAAGGTGTAAGTTCGAGTTCATATGTAAGAGACAGGGGTACTACCAGATCCAAGCCGGATAACCAGGGATGAATGCCTCGGCGAAGGTGACGAGCTCTGCTCCACCAGAGGCTGCTTCTTCTATGATATCGCAAGTCTTTTGGACCGATTTCTGCAGATCAAGCCATTCGGGCTCATGCTGGGCGACAGCGACACGAGTGGTTGATTTGGACATGATCAACAGATTTGAATTCGATAGACTGATGATGGAGATAGCAATGCCGACGCGGATGTCGTGTTTTATATTGAGGTCGAGAGGTTGGTTATCATTACATTACAAGTCTATATCGATCCCCTATCATACTTCGACCTCGCGGATTTGAGCCGCGCCGGCTGTGCGGAAGATTTCCGCATGCGGTAACATGATAGCTGGGTTGGATGAAGTTTGTCTGCGCAGCCCTGATCTCCCTTGATTGAGCACCTACCCCGGTATTCTCGGTTTCAAAATTCATTAGAATTCGCCACCCGGTTTTCAAAGTCGATAAACATAGAATTCATTGCGTTTTGAGAGATCCATTTAAATAATACTATAACTGCTTATTTTAGTTAGCTACAAGTTTGCGCATAGATGTAAGCCATTTATATATATAGACTTATCTAGTTATATATAGTATAGATATAATATTTAGCTTATAAACATAGATCTACTAACTAAAATTTTAGCATTAATTTTTTTTTATTATACTAGCTATTACTTTATAACTATATATTATATAAGCCTATAAGTTTAGCTACTTATATAATATAGCTAGGTCTACTGTTTTATATAAGTAGTATTTTAAATAGATCATTATAGCCAAAGTTATTTGCTATTTTATGCTTAATAAAATTTAAGCTTTAGTTTTATATTGTTTTTTTTTCTTATAAAATAAATAAATAGCAAATCTTTTGACAAAATGCATATTATTTCTAGTTTACAAATACTATAATTGCATAATACATATAGGCTTATAATTGACTAGATCTATATAGTCTAATAGCTTATATAATTACTTATAAGTATATCTGTTTTTATAGTAATATAAGCCATTGGTTGTTACGCAAAACCACAAAGAACGTCAAATTTTACAAAGTTTTACAACTTTTAATCGACTTCAAAGACCGGGTGGCGAATTCTAATGAATTTTGAAACCGAGAATATCAGCATAGCCGCCTCCAACCATCACTCTTCCCTCCATTTTCGCGAGGGCAATGGATTGGCCGTTCAGTCAGGTATGACCGTGTGCGTATAACGTAATGCAAACGAACTGCCAGCTTATCAAGGTTTTCGGTCTGCTTCCATACAAGTATCATGGCCACTCCCATGATTTGTTCTGACTGAAATCCTTCATCCACGCCATGGTATTCCTCGCCGACTGGGAAGACCAGCAACATGTCTTTGTCTACGGTGTTTTCGGTGTTCAACATGCATCTTCGTTGACCAACAACAACAAACCAACGATCGACGAGCTACACAATCTCTTGACTTCATCAGCAGGGCAAGTCGATCTTCTCATTGACGAAAGCCATGGTATCGAGGCAGGAGAGAAGCCACGTACCACGACCTTCGTCGCCTACTGGCTCGATGCTGCGACATATCAGTCATGGGCTGGTTCGAGCCCTGTGCAGCACTTCTGGGACACTCTTCCTGAGGATGCCGGAGTCTGGCGTGAAGTCATGAAAGTTCCTACTTCGCGATACATGTTTGCGGCCAATCAAGACATGCGTTGGGGTCTTACAAGTCTCATCGATAAGTTACGAGCGAGCAACGACGAAGGCTACTGGGGTGTCTACCGTCACAGAATCGGCTCCAAGGACGACACTTTTACATCGCCGTATGTGACAGCCTCGAAAGCAAAGAAGGTTGCAGATCATAAAATCCTTACTATACCCACGCAAGGTCCACGGATTGCAGACGGTATCCGACTTGGCCGCGTGCACGTAAATAATATCCCCGACAATATCTGCTTCGTCCGGGAAGGACAGCGTCAGCCAAACGTCGCAAAAGAGGAACTGGGTCTCTGGCTCGAGAAGGTCGCACCTCATGCAAAGTCCTGGATTGAACATCTTGATATGCACCGGGAAAAGAACGGAGTACTCTCCTTCTCAACACATGTCTGCGAGCAATCCAAGCTGAACGACGACGATGCCGCTGAGACTGATCAGCTGGCATATTTCCTCGACCTTGCTCACTTCGAGGCTGCTGGACGTGCTTTCAAAGGCCATGTACATTTACGAAAGACTGTCATGGAGATGTATGGTCCAGGTGGCCCTTTGGATGGTATCGGAAAGGCTGAGCTGTATGTGGAATTACTAATCTTGAAGTCGAAGGAGTTTGAAGCCGAGTACGTTGGATGTTTACAAGGAACTGGACTCATGTTCCTGCAAGATATTCAGCAGTGATCATATGGCTATATATCAAATATTCGTTGGGCTCAGTACCATCCCTCTGCTTGCTGGCTTCAGAAAGGGATTCCATAAGGAATTCTTGACGTCGGATGGTAGAAGCGACCGTGTTTTGAATTCATGTTGGAGTCGTGTCTCCATCACCATCCCCAGACATCCGAGATTTTCCTCTCATAGACCCTCAAAAAGGCATTTCCTGTTTACACTTTCGAACTTTCCATAGTTTCAGCAACCAAGCTCTCAAACTCGGTGTTGTTCCCGCCCATCTCTGCATGCAGCTGCAAAGATCTTTCAAGCATACTGCTGACTTCATCCATCTCTTTCTTTGCGGCATTCTGCACTTTAGCCTTGTTCTTTGCCGTCATCAATGCTTGAATTTCGGTGTGAATCTGGTTGTTGAGGGTGAGCAAAGAAGTAGTCGTATTGACGGCAGTGCTACGGTCGTTGACGGGCGAAGCAGTGACGGTTGATTGCTTAGAGGCAGTGGGTGTAGTGGGAGACTCCATGGCTTGAAGTAAGATCTTTGTGCGGACATTGGACGGAAGACGAAGGAAAGGTGATGCAGCGATTTTGTTTGCTGTTTGAGAGTTAGCATCATGATGTGAGCGAGGATTGAGCGAAAATGGCCGAAGGGGAGGTGTATAGACATCATATCAGTGAGGAGAGAAGCCATACCACGGGAAAGCTTCTTGTGCTTCTTGATGGCGGTGCGAGTCTTGTGGAGACTTTCGGTGTCTTTCGTGTTCGGCCTGGCAGGACCGTTGGAGGTTCTGCTAGGGTTGTCGGACAGGTTTGGAGTGAGGTTTATGTCGATAGTTTTGTCCTTACCAGCATCCTGAATGTGGTCAGAGGTGACTTGAGCCTGGTCGTGCTCAGTGTCCATAGTGCTAGATGAGTGCGCACGGTTATCTTCAGAATCGTCCATGTTGTTCATAGTAATCGTAATTAGTCTAGTATCGAGTCAACATTGGTTATAGTTGTTAGAGTTTGAGTGTAAAGCGGAAAGAGAAGAATGAGAACGGGACATATCCCTTTGAAAAGACCAACATACTGATGGACCACGCAAGTGAAAGGCAACGAGAGCAGTATGTTTGGTGTTGCGTGAACCTTTCAGTGAGGTGTGGTGAGATGCAAAGAATACGTGAAAAGAAAGTGTTGAATAATGGAAAATGAAGCACAATGAATCGATCAAAGAAAGCTGTGGTAAAACATAACAAATTCTGAACAAGCTTGCTCTTATGTGAAAGTCTACGAGACTGCACCAAAGAGCGCTTTTTGGAGCCGCATGGTTTTGTGACGTTGGTGAACCTCGTCATCTCCAGTCCGCCAGCACTCCGTTGATCCTTATGCCAGCCAAGTGCAAGAAATCGATAAACACAAAAGCCAAAACGAACCCAATCACCATGGCGTCCATCTGATTCCATAACCGTGTGAGGTAAGCTTTTGCATCACCCACCCAGAGCCATTCTCCTCTTGTTCGTCTTCCAGCTTTGAGTCCAGGAAGATCATCCAAGCTATACGCATTGTTCTTGGCACGATAATCGACCATTTTGTTGTCGGAGACTGTTTTGCCGGCCCAGTGTCCGAGTGTCTCGCGATCCAAGGGGCCTTTTTGTTCAGTTTCGGAAAGGAGCGGTACTCCATACCCGCAAGAAGTTTGGACNCTAGTCATCGACGAAGAGAGTTAGTGGATAGCTCTGTCATACAAAGGAAAGAGACCTCGTACCTTGAAGATCTCCAACACAATCACCGCCCTCGCACCCACCGGCACTTCCATCCCCATCTGCCTAGTCAGAACTCCGAACTCTTCATCCCAAAACTCTACTACTCTTCCCTTGCAGAACAATCTCAAANNAATTCTAGGCACCTTTTCGAAGGAACAAAACATGATTGTACAACGCCCATTTTCGTAGAGGTGAGCAATTGTTTCGGCACCAGAACCAGTGGCATCAATGTAGGCCGCTTTGTTTGGGTCTAGGATAGAAAAGGTGGTGGACGGTAGCCCTTTTGGGGATATGTTGATGTGGTCTCCGTAGCGGGGTGCGGAGGCAATGTAGAAGAGGGGTTGGGACATGCACCATTCGCTGAGGTCTGGGGAGAGGGAAGGATAGAATTTGACCATTATGATGCTGTTGTTATTCAGAAGGGAGGGCCAGAGATAGATTGTTGATATGAGATATGGTGTGTTGCTGCATAATGACTTGTAGTAAGTCACCCCGCTTTCGCTCGGGATCGGCTATTGCGGACGTTAGCATATCGCAGCTGGTGTTCCACAAACAATTCATCTTGTCTTATGATGGATAGCGCATGCCATAGAAAGACTTACATTTGTCAGAAGGAACTCAAGGGCTTATTGTGGGACCGTATCAGCCCTTTCAAGATGCAGGTGCTCTTCTCAAGAGCTGGCCTTCGATAGACCTACCTTGACATGCTCCGGAACACGTATCTTGACCAAGCTGATGTCTTTGAGAAACCGAGATAATATACTTCAGAGTCATGACTGAACGATTTAGCATATGCTCGAGACCACAAGATACAGACTGAGTGTGGTGTGTTGCGGGCAATTGTCTAAGTCCACGAGCATATTCAACCTAGACCTTGATGGGTACAGTATCTGACACAAATCATGCCATGGCTCATGTTCAGAATTTAGCATTATAGACAGAGCATTAAAAAGAGATGTAGTGGTCGGAAGGCTAATCTTCGCCGTTGGGTAGGGTATGCAGAAAATTCAACTAGAAGCAAAACTTCTCCTCCACTCTGCATTTCTCACCTCAGTGCTCCTCGCAAAACAGCAATTGATTCGCTACCGCGGACTATCGTTGCGACATCTGCTATCCTTGGTCGTTCCTTCTTATGTAAGATCGAGTCTTGCGTGTTCCTCTTGGGTATTGTGGAGCCTTCGGTTGCTCTTTCCTCCTCGCCTTCGTCGGTCATTTTGGCCTCGAGTACATATATCCCGCGTTTTTGCTCCTTCCATCTAACAGGATCTGACTAATCCTAAGATTGGGGGCGAGGATTTGGCAACAAATCGCCAGTCGCACTTCGTTGAATGGGTTCGTCACAGCCTTGGTCGCTCCTTCCTCTTCAGATTTGTGGGTCGCACCTTCCTACTTGACACCGTGGATCGTTCCTTCCCTTTGTATAAAATTTGTCTGGTCATACGTTCCTTCCTCTTGAGCTGAGCTTCATATACCCCGCGTTTTTGCACCTTCCCATCCAGAAATGAGGTCCAACCAACCTCGAGACATGGGACCGAGACCTCAAAATTCTTACTCCTTAACAAAGGCGCTTTGGCGGAGTGGTTAACGCGATGCCCTGCTAAGGCATTTCCTTCGGGAGCGTGTGTTCGAATCACACAGGCGTCGATCTTTTTGCACATCTGAGCGTTCGCGGCGACCTTTTGCAATTTTCTAAAGAGACAGAAATGTATAACGAGAGATGGCGCATCTTTTGAGCTGTTTTTCATCTTTTTTAGAGCAAGACGTTGTGGTGTTGTGGGGGTTTGAAGTGGAGGTAGGAATTTATGGCCCCTTTTTGCGACGATAGGTATAGAGCAGAAGATGGTGATGCTTCGAGCTACTTTTGATCGCATCTGGTCGAGGAAGTACGATTGCGATATGATGAATTAAAGTTGGGTGGCACAGAGGAGCTCCAAGAGAGTTCGAGTCGTGACGTCTTTACTTGATCATGTGCAGTCAGATCGATGTTTGTATACAATATCTGTGCGGTTTCCTGAGCGCGAAGCAACATTCCTCTTTGCGTCCACCACTGTAGTATCATCCTTCAACACTCAAACAAATCAACATGCCAAACCCATTCTCACCACACGGCTCAAATGGCCCATTGTGAGCTGATATCTCGTCATTCCTACCGTATCATACTTACCAGAATGTTAGACGCCAAAATGCAGTCCTACTCTCTCTTCTCGCTGCTGGCGGTGTCGGCTACTGGGTCATCAAGTCGCGATCCCTCAAACGCGACCAGAAAAGACAAGAACAAATCTTCATTGAACAGAGAAAGCACATTGACACCACGAAGAGTGATCATTGAGTTGGCGATGTCGAATGTAGATTCATGTTATAATAACGATATAGCAGGCGCTTGCGCTTACCATTTTTATGAGACGGGTGTATCTAAGAATGACGATGTAGTAGGATACAACTCCGAAGTGGGGCTGTTGAGCGGCCAACCTCCTGTGTTTCTTTCCATCTTCAACATCGCCGCGTGATTTTGTCTTGTTCAACCGCCATGTCGCGTAACAACTCTCTCAGCAGACTCGAAGATAAGATGAATTATCCTCAAGAAAGACTCAGCATTGCCGTGCTCGGTTGCGGTTTGTCATGTCGCGTTGTCCTCTAGCTGAATGATCGAACCTGATGTTGAACCANNGGCTTCATGGGCACCGCCATCATCAAAGGTCTTCTCACCAGTATACGCCCCGGACACGCAAACTCGGACGACTTCAGAATGGAAATATACGCCTGCGTTAGGTTCCAAGAATCTTTTGATCGCGTTCAAAAGGCTCTCGGCGACGAAGCCTACCGCGTTCAGAGTGCGACAAATCTCCATGCTTGGTCACAGGCTGTCGACAGAGCTGATGTCGTCATGTTGGGTATTCCACCTGCAGAGCTCAAGGCCATCTCGGAGAACATGCCGCTGTGCAAGTCGTTGCGGGGTAAACTTGTCATCAGTCTGCTGGCAGGCACGTCTTGCGAGCAAGTCACGGATGCTTTTGTGCTCAACGACAAGGGCAACAGAGCAAGCCAATTCCATATCATCCGTGTGATTCCAAGCATTGGAGCACAGAACTTGGACTCGGTCAGCATGATTGCCGATACACCTCATGCTGGAGATGAGCAGAAGACCATGTGCGACTGGATCTTCAGACAGATCGGCAGTGTGCATTACCTACCCGAGGAACTCATGAATGAGGCCACTGCTACTCATGCGACTTGCAATGCTCTTGCAATGATTGCTGTTGATGCTATCACGGATGCTGCCGTGGCGGAAGGTATACCTCGCTCACAGGCAATGGCGTTGGCGGCACAAAGTCTCAAAAGTGCGGCTGGCCTGTTGGAGAGCGGCATGACTCCCGAGTCGTTGAAGGAGTCAATGTCTGTGCCAAGAGGCATCACAATCAACGCTTTGCTCGACCTTGAAAGGGGTCAGGTCAGATCTGCTACATCCGACGCAACCAGGAACGCCATCAAATACACAAGGAATATGACGAATCAAACATCTATGTCCTGAGATCAACAACAGGAAGTCTTTGGGTGGTTGCTATCTACTCAGACCTGCGATCAAAAGGATACTCTGGCAAATCGAACTTGGGCATCTTGAACCCGCCAACCCAACGAGTAATGCCACTCCAGTAAACAAGCCAGAACAGAGTTCGGATCATCCAAACCCCAAGCCTCGTTTGTGGAACAAACAACTGAGGACCTCCTGTCGGAGCACTCTGCGCCTTCTTGACATAACCAGCCAACTTATCCTCATAAGCCTTGAACGCAACCTCTGGCTGATCGGGCGATTGCAAAATTTCTCCAGCAAGCATATAACCACCCAGGATCGCAAGCGTGGTTCCAGTTCCTGTAAAAGAGCAATACGCAGCATCGCCCACCATCGCACATCGTCCCTTCGACCACCCTCTTCCACCCAATTGGATCTTGGCAACATCCTGCAAATAGAAATCTTCAGTGTCTTTCATTCCGGCAATCACCCTTGTGGCTTCCCACCCAGCATCTGCAAAGAGTTCCGCCAGAGCTGCTTTTTGCTCTGCCATACTCTTTCTCTGCACTTTACGCAAGCTTGGCTCGTCTTTACTCACGACCAAGTATCCAGAACTCACTTGATCGTCTTTTGGCCTTATCATGATGAACCGTCCCCCAACGGCATTATACCCACGCGACCTTGGAAAATCTTGAGGTTTCCTTGGGATGGAAAAGTAAGCTACCCAACAGTTTTGCGATTGGATAAAGGCTTCTGAGTCGTTGGTTTCGAGGATGAGTTGGCGGGTTTTTGAGCGGAAACCGTCGGCTGCGATGAGTATGTCGTAGGTTTCTTGTTTGCCTGCAGAAGTGGTTATGGTGATTGAGGAGGAGGTTCGTTGCACAGAGGTTATGCTGGTGTTGAATATGAACTTGACATTGGGAAATGCATTTGCGGCTGTGTAGAAGATGTTGCAGAGATCGCCTCGCATGATTTCGATGGCAGAAGTAAATCCTGTATGCTTTTTGTCAGCCAATGATAACCACACTCGCCCAGAACCATTCTTACCTATATCAGTCCCCTTGTCACCAACATCGAAAGTCGCAAAAGATATATTGCTTTCATCCACAAACGCAACGCCTTTTTCTTTTGTAGTCTTTTCGTTGATCAGTTCTTCCACGCCCATCTTCTGTATTATCGGTATGGCGGGTCCTTCCATGTCTATTCCTTGGCCTGCGGTGCGCAGGGCGGGATTGCGTTCGAGCACGGTGACGGAGAAGCCAGCGCGGCCGAGAAAGTAGGCGGTCACCGAGCCTGCTATTCCGGCGCCTGAGATGAGGATCTTCTGGGGTGGCATGTTTGATCGTAGGTGGTTTGGACAGTTGGGTGATGTGTGTCAAGGAATACTTGTGTGATCAATGAATGTTATGAGGAACTTTGGGTGCTTCGAAAACGACGGGTTTATGAATAGGCAACAAATGAATGGATAGAGCAAGACTGGCAGGTTATATATGTAGTCGAGCGTTGAAAAATCCTACTGCTTGGTGATAGTGGCTGCAATCCTTCCTTCGGGGAGGCGTCCCCGAGGGGCTGGGTCTCGGTCGTGTTGCCGAGGTGTAATTTTGGTGGTATGGAGACTTTTGAAGCCATCTGGTTTTCTATGGATTGTCTTTGCTGTATCTGTGTACACATACAGCATCACTGAAATTGACATCTAAGAGCAAGGAAAGAGGACGTATCGGAGTTGCTTCCATTGCCAAGAGAGATGTAGAAACTCATTTCCATTGCGGCTCGCGTGGCTGAACTCTGTGTGTTCATCCAACATCAGACCTGAGTTCAACGATTGTGCTGCCGCGACAGAGAAAAGAAGGTGCTGGTCTACCTTGTTATAAACAACACAGCGTGGTGTTCTAGATCTCCTAAAGCGCGAGGTTGATGTGCTTCCAGATCATGTCCGCGCAGGGCATGGGGGAAGCAACGTCATTGGTTCCTGTCAAAATTTGAGGCGCATCCTTCGGTCTTATTTCCACGCCCAGCCTTTGTCCCATTCCTTCGCTTCTGCAGAAATCCTGCTGTGTCGCTTGCTGAACTGTTCTTGCGTTGAGAAAGTGGAGCCCCCTATAATCAGAGCGCTAAGGATGTCCGCGGTAAGGCTATGGCGCATGGCGGGTTAGCAAACAAATCAGACATGTGGGTGTTTGTTCTCGTCGCGCCTTCTTTCTCTCTCTGCAACAGCTAGATCGCCCAGTCGCGTGGACGAATACAACGATGATACGAATTAATGCGCGCGGTATTGTCATCACATCCATCATCGCTTTGGTGCTTGTTCTGCTCTTTGTCGCACAATGGAAGCGCGAGGAGATCAATGCATGGCGTGGTCCTCAGTCCTCTTCACCTGACACCAACTACCAGAACACCAAGCTGGAGGAGGTCGCTGAGTTCAAGGATGGTGCCGCCCCTATCACCGCCCCTGTCGTGCCAGACTATTCGGCCGCAAACTCGACACTAGGTGTAAGACCTTCCACCACGACTCGCGACTCCAGAAACATGTCCCACTGACAAGCATCCCAGTTCCAAGCAATCCTCGCACTATCCCAAGGCACCAAATGGCGAGTCGAAGGCCTACACGCTGCAGCCAAAGCCGCCGGCATCAGCGTAACCGTTCCCCAACAACCCAAGTGGAGCGAACCCTTCATCAAAGCCTTTCAAGAATTCGGGCCCGTCGAAGCCCACGGCGCAGCAATGGCCTGGCTCGGCCACCTCGACCTCCTCAAGTTCGTCATCCAGAACAACTGGGGTTCCGCCTTGATCCTCGAAGACGACATGGACTGGGATGTAGAAATTCGCAAACAAACACCGCCAATCGCAAAAGCAGTCAGGGAATTGACAAAGGCGAAAAAGGGGGACACGGAGCCGTATGGGAAGAACTGGGATGTCATGTGGATGGGCCATTGCAGTGATCCGCCGCCATTCAAGGATGAAGGCAAAATCATCACCTTCGCCGACAACACAACTGCACCAGTGGATAAGTATCGTGGCTTGAATCCAAGACTGAAAGATGTGATAAAGGATGGCCAACGCATCGTCCACTACTCCATCAACCCCGTCTGCACATTCGCCTACGCAGTCTCCTACCAAGGCGCTCGCAACCTTCTCGCTCACGCTTCCCTCGGCAAAGGCGGAGCTTTCGACTTGATGCTCATGCATGCCTGTCAAGACAAAGTGCTCAAATGCGTCTCTGTCAACCCCGAAGTCTTTGATCCTTACTTTCCTGCTGAAGGCGGTGCCAGTGAAGTCAGGGCTGGAGATGCAGGTGTTGACTTTGATCATGAAGTCGGCAAGGCCATGGGTCATACGGACAATACACTGAACAGCGCGCGCTGTTCTGCGCAGTTTGGCAAGACGTGCTTGGAATGAGCCATGTCTTTTCTGCATTCTCTTGCATCCTTGCAACCCTTTTGAATTATTTCTTGGAGCGTCTTAGCGAGTTTCCTCTGGTTATGAATATCACGTTTGGTTTTTCCTCCGCGACGGTCTTTTTCCTCAATTCTTGTGCTTGTATGCTGACCGTACAAGCCCCCGGAGTTATATATAGGGTGCGTATGCTGCAGCGCTTGTACCGCAACACCCTAGCCAACTACAACAACAAGTGTGCTTGAACTTGCTTCGTCATCCTCGCCCCTCTCAAGGCCGCCTCGCTGTGAGGAAGAAGACCAGGCTCACCCGCGTGTTCATCGCAACCGGTATCTCAGCACACCTTCTCCAGTCTCGATCTCTTCCCTGTCTCTCAACAACTCCAACCAAGTCAACTCCAGACCATGAGATTGACCATGGCTCAGTCAACATTCAACCATTGGTCGCTGGAGTAACAGGAGGAGCTCGTGGCATTGGACTCGAAGTCGTTCGCGGTCTTGCAAAAGCCGGCGCATCGGAAGAATCAAGTGTTGGCCAACAATGAATACTGTATTCTAGAAAAAACTCAATGCAACAAGATGCGGAAACAACAACAAAACGAAAGAGATACGAAAAGTGAGCGTTCGCCAGGAACACTCTACGCGATGCCAGCACCGAGACCGCCACCGATATTGCCAGCGGCATTACCAGCACCTTGACCAGTTCCAGAAACTCCATTGCCGGCTCCCAGTCCAATCCCACCGATGCCGTTTCCAGAGCCTTGCCCGATGCCGTTGACGCTGCTTCCAAGACCGCTGCCCAAACCGCGCTTGGTGCGTCTGCTGAGAGCACCGCCTAGACCGCCGCCGATGCCTGCAACACCGTTTCCAGTGCCCTGGCCAATGCCAGAGACGCCCGAGCCGGTGCCTTGTCCAATGCCAAAAACACCTGAGCCTGCTCCCTGGCCAATGCCAGAGACACCCGAACCTGTTCCTTGGCCTACGCCAGAAACACCTGAACCTGCTCCTTGGCCAATACCGGACACGCCTGAGCCGGTGCCGCTGCCGATACCACGCTTCGAGACACCTGAGCCGGCTCCCTGACCGACTCCAGAGACTCCAGATCCAGCTCCTTGGCCAACACCCGAAACTCCAGAGCCTGCACCCTGTCCGATGCCAGAAACACCGTCGCCTGCTCCGTTGCCGATACCAGAGACGCCATTTCCGGCGCCATTTCCAATACCGCTGAGAGCACCACCGAGTCCACTGCCAAGACCTGCTTCGGCGATAGGGACGGCTGAGACGGTGAGAGCGGCAGCAGCGCAGAGGGCGAGAGCGAACTTCATGTTGATCTGGAGGACAAGTAAGCGAAGAGTTGATGATGATGATTGTGATCTGTGATATCGTACGAGTTGAGTTGAGTTTGGTTTGAAAGAGAAGTTGTAAACGATGGAAGTAGTTGAGGATATTGGGTTGTGATATTGGTCGATTTGTTGTTGTTGTCGATGGGTGAATGGTTGATCGTGGATGAGGAGACGACTTTAGAGAACGACGACGTGGTATTTATGTGATGGATGGCAAAGACTAGGATATTGTGAGCGAGGTTAATCCGAGCACGAAAGCTGTTTGAAGGACAGTAGCAAGCAATAGCATCGCCCATGACTTCGAGTGTTGCTGGTTGCCTGGTTACATGCGTGGCATAGCATGAGGCATTGACGTTCAATGACAGACGTCGGACAACACCGAGTCGTGGTGTTGTTTGAGAATGCGGCGAAGCAACTGCAATGAGGACACTGACCTTGACAAAGTTCTCATTGAGAATCAACAGCACCGGAAGCTGTTCGTTACCAGTTGCAGACTATACTCGATACGAAGTCATAGGGCGACATCAAGAATACCTTCAAGTGGTCAAGTATACGACAAGAGGTTCGATAGCATAGAACTCTTCTGCGTGACGGCCTATGTTGTAGTGCCTTGCTGCTTCCGACTCAAGCTTCAGGCATAACAATCGCGGTTGTAGCCCAGTGATCATTCACGAGTTTGACGTGAGAACCTACAGAGTCAGAACGTGGCAAGTCTCCGAGGAAGTTACGAGTGTCAAGCAGAGATGACGAAAAACAGTACGTGGTATTGAGGCGCGCGGGGAGAAGGAACCATCCCGCGGAGCCTCAGATATGAAACATGAAAGGTAGCCTGAGGTGTATAGATCATGTCCGATATCGCGAACTTCTTTGAGTAGATGCCCACCTAGCGCGGGGCCAAAACATGTCAATGCGGAGTCTCAGGCTCATATGTCATGGGAATAAGTTCTCGTCGTCGTTTGGTGCATGGAGGCCTAAGACATATGAACACCGGATGGAGGACTGAAGCTGCAGAGCAATATTGTGACCTTGACGGTGTGAGGGTTGCGTCGCACAAAAGAAATGCGCACGCTTGAACCTTCAAAACGTCCATGCCAGGACCGGCACAGTCAACGTGCAGAAAGCTTCCTGTTCGGACCATCCAATTCTTGTCGATGGAGAGTCGACTTCAGAAAGTCGTCGTGTTCAAACTGGAGAGTGTTGTTCGACAGGAGACGAAACGGGCAGGTACGATGCTTTAACCCCACCTGTCACGTGCGTTGATGCGAGAGAAGGAACAACCACAACTCACCAGACTCATAGAAAGACTTCAGACAGCCAGATAGGATGTTCTGTCTATCACGGCGCTATCGCTTTTGTAGACTGTCTTGCCCACGGAAGCTGAAAAGTAAACGGAAGAATAGATGCATATTCATTACTAAGGTTCAATACAACGTTCAATCCAGTCTCTAGCTTTCAATGTAACCCTCAATAGCCTCCTCCTTGATAGTAGCCAGATGGGTGTCCTTGACCAGGTGGAGCACCTTGACCATATCCCTGCTGTTGGTCATAGCCACCATACTGTCCAGGTGGCGGAGCACCAGCTTCGTACTGACCACCGAACTGCTGAGGCGGTCCAGGAGGAGGTGCACCGCCATTGTAGGGAACCTCATAGCCTTGTTGATAAGCGCTAGGATAAGCGTATGGGTCGTTATTGGCGAAGCCTGCAGGAGCAGGAGGCTGATAAGACTGTTGATACTGCTGGTTGTAGTCAGCAGGTGGGGGAGCTCCCCAGCCGGGTTGTGATGGTTGGTTGTAAGCCGAATGGTCAGGTGTACCAGTGGCGTCCATGCCACGTTGAGGGTGACCCATGCCAAAGACATTTTGCATATCTCCAGGCCCGCCGTGCGAGTGTAGATGAGGATTTGCACCACCAGTGTGGTTGTGTCCAGCTTTTACACTTTCGGAGCTGAGGAGTCTGTCGAGATCGTGGCCGCCGCCTGGACGGGAACGGGCCCAGTTCTCGACAACTGCAAACATGCTCTTTTGGATCTCACAGTGGGGATCGCGGATCGCAGGGTGGTGGAAGGCGCGAAGGACATCGTTGAGAACCTCATCCTCAGGCACATCAGGATGGTCAAAAGCGTAGATAACACGAGGTGCAACATATTGAAGAATGCAGGCAGCGACCTTGCCAGCCGGTTCGTTGAGAATGTTGCTGAAGTGGTCCTTGGAGAGCAGAGAGTGGGTAGGATCAGAACTGAAAGGGTCGGTCCAAACTTCGTACTGATGTTTGCCACTGGCATCGACAACACTACTGCTACCCTGCTTGAGACTGTTCGAAGCGGCGGCAATCAGAGGAGTGATGTAGGGTGCAAGCAGTCCCATGACGGTCAATGTGACCTTTTCAGTAATCTTTTCAATCAGACTCTCCAGACCAGGAATCTTGGAGACGATGTTGCTGATGCTACGAACAACATTGTCACGGAAGACAAGGATGGGGTAGATCTTGGCGACGATTGCCTGGGGGTCGGCAGTGCTGTTGGCAGAGGCAACCGGGTTCCAGGCACGGTCCTGACTGTAGCCACCATCATCAAAGCCACGGGCGCCAGCACCAGCGTTCTGGGCAGCGTACTGATCAGACTCGGACTGCAAACGAACAGCTTCCTGGCATAAAGAACTTGTGCCAGGGACCTTAGACAACAAGCTGACCAGACCAGAGACTTCGCCTGAGGGACCGGATCCTGAGCGCTTTCCTTCAGCCGATGCGTTGTTCAGGGCGCTTTGCATCTCATCGACCTCACTCTGGGTGACATGATCGGTGGCCTCTCCAAGAACCGAGTGCATGAAATCAACTCCACCAAAGGTTCCAGTAACCAGAGGGAAGACTCGCTTGCCGCGGAGATTAATCTCAGTGTTAGCACCGACATGAGGGAAGACATTATTGTGTCCAAGCTCACGAAGAGCAAGCTCAACATAGTTCGTATGGGCACCAAAATCCTCCATGCAGTGAAGGGCTTGACCGAGACAGCGAAGTGCCTCGCACAAGTCTTTCTCGTTACCCTTGTTGGGGCCGCCGTGAGTGTACAGGCGTCCAAAATGGATGGCTCTCTTCAAACTGTACCTGACGTAGCCTGAAGAGGTAGCCCAGCCTCCACGCTCATCAGCAATGTAGTTCTTCATTCCAGTATCGAGATCAATTGCGAGTTCCTCTTGTTGGACGGGACCACGAAGACGTTGGTCATACTGCCTTGCATCAACGTTGTCGGCATAATCCNNTAAATCACAAACACGTATGTTAGCATCACGAGCAATATACTGATCAATTTTGGTCCAGCAAACCTTTGGGTTGTCGATGTGTTCTTCGGGACGGTAGACGCCAAGACGTTCATCCGTGACTTCGAATTCGGCAGTGGCATAGCCAAAGCTCATAAAGGCAAGAACCCAGACGAGAATACGAATGGTACTGGCAGGGACGCCCTTGAGAGTGCCAACGTCGACAGCTTGACTGTAATCACGAAGCCAGTTTCCAAAGTAGACACGCNNTGCAGATTTCCATCAACCAACGAAGAGCTTTAATGCTACAAAGATAAAGCCTACCTTGATCATCATCGAGGTCCACTTGTGCTTCTTGAGGCAGTCGACCGTCTTGAGCATATCTTCGATATCACCATGGCGCCAATTCTTGCCTTCAACCTTGGAGATGGATGCAATATTGCCGGCGCCGAATGCATGTGTAGGGGTTGCGAAGAGCAAGACTGCAACTAAGCAGAGAAACAGTAGCAATTTTGTGTTCGCCATGTTGATGTTGTGTTTAGAAAGAGGTCAAACACAGGTTGATGACGATGGAGGTGGGATGGAGTTATATGAGGCTGAGGCGCGAAGGATGGAGGGGCACAGGTGGCTGTGCGCTGTTGCCAACGATTGCGAGTGAGGCGCCACGAACTCTTTTGTACTTCTATTTTGGTAATGCTGCGGCAAAGAGACATGCGAGTGAAGAATGCGAATCGAGTTCATGGCCTATCAAAAAGCCTGACTGGACTCTGTGATCGGAAAGGACAGAGAAAAGGAAATGGAGCGGAGCGGAGGGCGGAAACGCCAAGACCGAGATGATGATGAAGTTGCAGGGACTTTTTTTGGACCAAAGCGGCGACTCTCTGGATCAACTCAAGAGTCTTTCTGGACTTTTCGACGACAATCACTTCCTTGCTCGTGTCGCGCCCATTCCCCAGCCACTTCTTAATAATCCTCAGCGGCATCTCAAGACCGGACACATATCACACGCCAAAGGTCAAGATGTCTGACAGAAGATCCGGCGACGAGTCGCGCGCAAAGCGCCAAAAGATGGAATCCGATCCCGCCTCCAACCCTTACCTGGCCCACATGGACCACGGAGACGACAACCGCTACTCGAACGGAAGATCAAATGGAAGCGCAACCGATGGCCTTACCCACTTCAAGCGCCACACGACCACCGCCCAGCAAGCAGCAAAGGCCGAGGATGGTCCCTCCAATCCTTTCAACGGCAACAACCTCTCCGAACGCTACTTTGGTATTCTGAAGACTCGCAGAAACCTGCCTGTCCACGCCCAAAGGTGTGTTTCTAGCCTTGTCTACTCATAAGTCCCACTTGCTGACCAGGCGCGTAGAAATGAGTTCCTTCAGATGTTCCAGCAAACCCAGATCCTCGTCTTCGTCGGAGAAACCGGTTCAGGAAAGACGACGCAAATCCCCCAATTTGTCCTCTACGATGATCTGCCACACCAGCAGGGCAAGATGGTCGCCTGTACACAGCCTCGTCGTGTGGCCGCCATGTCGGTTGCCCAGCGTGTCGCTCAAGAGATGGATGTCACACTCGGCCAGGAAGTCGGTTATAGCATCCGTTTCGAGGACATGACTTCGCAAAACACCATCCTCAAGTACATGACAGATGGTATGCTTTTGCGCGAAGCCATGAACGACCACAACCTCAGCCGCTACAGCACCATCATTCTCGACGAGGCCCACGAGCGTACTCTTGCCACTGATATCCTCATGGGTCTTCTCAAGGAGGTCGCCCAGCGCAGACCCGACCTGAAGATCATCATCATGTCCGCCACTCTCGATGCCGAGAAGTTCCAGAAGTACTTCAACGATGCCCCTCTTCTTGCCGTTCCTGGCCGTACCCACCCCGTCGAGATCTTCTACACCGCCGAACCCGAGAGAGACTACGTCGAGGCCGCCATCCGCACCGTTCTCCAGATCCACGCCACCGAGCCCGAAGGTGATATCCTCCTCTTCTTGACTGGTGAGGAGGAGATTGAGGATGCATGCAGAAAGATCAGTCTGGAGTCGGATGAGATGATCAGAGAAGCAGATGCTGGTCCACTGAAGGTCTACCCTCTGTACGGTTCTCTGCCTCCAGCTCAACAACAGCGCATCTTCGACCCTGCCCCTGGTCCTTTCCGCGCGGGTGGTCGCCCTGGTCGCAAAATCATCATCTCTACCAACATTGCCGAAACTTCGCTTACCATCGATGGCATCGTCTACGTTATCGATCCTGGATTCAGTAAGCAAAAGGTCTACAACCCTAGAATCAGAGTCGAGTCTCTATTGGTTTCGCCCATCTCCAAGGCTTCAGCCCAGCAGCGTGCTGGTCGTGCTGGACGTACCAAGCCTGGAAAGGCTTTCCGCCTGTACACCGAGGCCGCTTTCAAGAAGGAGCTTATTGACCAATCATACCCCGAAGTGTTGCGCTCGAACTTGTCATCAACAGTTTTGGAGTTGAAGAAGCTTGGTGTCGACGACTTGGTACACTTCGATCTTATGGATCCTCCTGCTCCTGAGACTCTCATGCGTGCCTTGGAAGAGCTCAACTACCTGGCCTGTCTTGACGACGAGGGTGAGCTGACAGAGCTTGGTCGTATGGCTTCCGAGTTCCCTCTCGACCCTGCTCTTGCAGTCATGCTCATCTCATCCCCCGAGTTCTACTGCTCCAACGAAATCCTCTCCCTCACAGCCCTTCTCTCGGTACCGAACGTGTTTGTACGACCGAACAGCGCCCGTAAGCGTGCCGATGAGATGAAGGATTTGTTCGCACACCCTGACGGTGACCATCTTACCATTCTCAACGTCTACCACGCCTTCAAGTCACCAGCAGCACAAGAGAACCCCAAGCAGTGGTGCCACGATCACTTCCTGTCATACCGTGCTCTGCAGCAGGCTGACAACGTCCGCATGCAACTCAAGAGAATTATGGAGCGCAACGAGATCGAGCTCATGTCGACACCTTTCGAGGACAAGAAGTACTACGAGAACATCCGCAAGGCTCTGGTCTGTGGTTACTTCATGCAGTGTGCCAAGCAGGATTCTGGCAAGAAGCAGTACATCACAGTCAAGGACGAGCAGACCGTCTTGTTGCACCCTTCGACGGTGTTGGGCACTGACAGCGAATGGGTTCTGTACAACGAGTTTGTTCTTACAACAAAGAACTACATTCGCACAGTGACTTCGGTCCGTCCCGAGTGGTTGTTGGACATTGCACCTAAGTACTACAACATCGAGGACTTCAAGAAGGGAGACATGAGAACATCACTGCAAAGAACGGCAGACAAGTTGAGAAGAAAGGAGATGCTCGCTGCTGGCAAGCGTTAAAAAGCGGTTGTGTTTTATTGGCTGTATAGATTATTCCAGAAAGTTGGAGGCTTCAATTCATGATTCTCGTTGTCTGATTGACAGATATAACAAAACCTCACTTTCGTCCCTCTGTCTTCCCCACCGTGTGCAAAAGACAGTCACGATCCCTCGCGGTCAATCTCTCTACCCCACAGACGTGATCATGGAGGTGCCTGAGAATGATGATATTTCCGCGGACCCTGCTCTGTCATGAATAGTTCTGTGCATTTCGATGGCTACACTGTGACGGTCTTCAAGAGGCTGGGAACATGGTAGAAGTGACCGGATGTGGAAAGATTATTAGAACCACGACGACACGTGACCGTGACGTGCCTTGGCCCTTTCTGCGCGTCTTCCGAGCTCGAGGGCTTGGACATTGTCCAGAGCTTGTTCACATAAACACACGTCGTCGTCTCCAAACGGTTTTGAGACATTCAACATGCCGACACCAATAGAGCAAGCGCTCATCACACTCGTGCCGATTCTCAATTCCCTACCACAAGAGCTGGTCGATCTCTCAACTTCACTCCTCGCTCAATCACGGAACAAAGCCTCGTCACTCAAAGCAGAAGAAGAGATTGGAAGAACATATGCCTGCGCACACATTGCTGTCGAGCGACTGAGGAATCGTCTGGATATCGACAAGATTGTTGCCCGGCCACCCGTCGCTCCAAGGATCTACAAGAAACTCTATGGATACCTGGATGCGGCGTTGAAAGAGCCTGCCACACCGAGGACAAATAGACTCAAGGATGTAGGGGCGGTTGGTACGCCTGGAAGTGGGAGAGGGAGTAGGAGTGCACTGGGTACGCCGGTGGGTACGCCATCCAAGACTCCTGCGAAGATTGTGAAGAGTGCAGGCGTCACACCATCAAAGACACCTGCATCCGTCGCGAAGAGCGTGGGAAGCGTCACAGCTTCTGGGAGGAGGACGAGATCAGCTGTCAAAGCTCCACAAGAGGAGGTTGTGATACAGGACTCAGAAGAAGAAAGACAGGAGGAGTCAGCACGAGAGCAAGAGAAGGACGATAATCTGCCCGACCAAGTACGACCTCTAGCTGGATTAGTATGCGATGCTCTCGACGTACCACAAGCCACACCGCACGTCTGCGCAGCTTTGTCTGCTATCTTGCAATTACGAGGTTGGAACGACAACACGCCCGATACGAACAAGTCAACCCCTCACTCGTCGGCCAAAAAGCGAAAACGAGCATCTACAGATGCAGACGAGATTGGCATATCCGAAGACACCTCATCTATCACGCCATCATCCCTTCCAGCCCTGATCGCAGCAATCTCTCTAGTCACAACCTTCACGCTGCGCAACACAGTAATAGACGGCACAACCTATGCTACTGCCCGCTCTTCTGCCATGGCCGCACTCGGACCAGATGCGCCCTCACCAAACGACGTCGATGCTTTTCTCCACGCAAGCAAAACAGAAGGCTGGCTCGAACTCCCCTGGTTCATGACCGTGAAAGCCACTACCATCTCTTCCGTTCCTCAAGCACAAACGCCAAGGAAGAACAAGCCTCCTGCCAAAACACCACTACACAGAAAGGAAAAACACGCTCCTCGACCAGTGCACAAAGATGCGGATATGGATACAGTCATGGAAGACGTGGATGCAGAAGCCGAGGAAGAAGACAACGATCGGCCTGGTGCGGGATTGAGATCAGGCTTGGGGACTATGTTCCAGGATTTGATAGACTGGTTGAGTGGAGAGAGGAGAAAGCAATACAGAAGTTGGGAGAGGAGTGTTAGGGCGAGGTGTGCTGAGATTGAGGGACGAGCTTGAATGCTTCTTCCTCTGTTAAATTTGACAATGAATCATGTGTTTATTCTACAGAAGTTCGGCCAATGTGCACGACTTGTTCAGTGACTGTGTTCGGTTCAGTGACTGTGTTCGGTTCAGTGACTGTGTTCGCTAACAAGGACCGCAATCACAAGCTGCTGGATGTGGATTGGTTGCTAAAGCATCTGGTGGCACCTCTGAGCATGGCTTGTCCGATTTTCCTCTAGAGACTCGAAGAAATCCGTCGCAAGACCCCTGACCATGGTCTGTTCCAACAATTTAGCGTCAAATTGCTCCAGAATTTATTGCTGTATCTCAGAGGATACTTTGCCAGAGTTCTGAAGCAACACGGCATCTGGTTGTGAATCTAGAATGTATCTTTGAAAGGTTGAGAGGAACACCCTGATGGTTGACGATGACGGGCAAAGAATGGATCGGCAGCGGCGGGGAAGCGTCAAAAGCGGGGCGGGAGGCGCCAAAAGCTGGGGTCCAGTCCGATGCAGGCACCTTCCCTTGTTCCGAGTGTTTTGATTCCTTCTTGTTTCGATCAAGTCCAGATTTACATCTATGTGAGGTCTCGAGATGGAGGAACGAGAAATGGATTTCCGCGCGCTCGACTATGTGTCGGCGTACGACAGCAACCTCATGTGTCCGATCTGCCGGAGCGCCTTTGTCGACCCTGTGGTCGTAGCCGAATGCGATCACCATTTCTGCCGTGACTGCCTCGACTACACGACCAGCTGGAACCAGTACTCGGGCACCTGCCCTGCTTGTCGCCGTCCTGGAAGATTGACTGGCTCAGGGTCCGCTTCGAAGCTTCTGCTCAACATCCTGGATGATCTTGTCGTCAAGTGTCCCAACCAGCCAGAGGGATGCGACAAGCAGATCAAGCGAGGCCACCTGCTCGACCACGTCAACATCTACTGCTACCAGACCAAGATCGACTGTCCGGATCATGCTTGCGACCAGAAAGTACAGCGAAAGGATGCTGCGCATTGTGTGCACCAGCCCGTGTCTTGCCTCGCCTGTCGCCAGTCTATGACGGTTCAAGACCTCGACGTGAGTTGACTTTGGCCCATCTGCATTGGCATACACTGACTGTAGCCTCATAGTNCGCACTGGCAGAGTGAATGCGCCGACCACGATATACCATGCCCGTCCTGCGCCGCTTCGATACCCTACCGCTACCAGCGAACTCACCTCGCCCACCACTGCCCAGAGACGAATGCTGCCTGCCCTGCCCGCCAATTTGGGTGCCCCTTCAATACCAAGCGCAAGAACCTGCCAAGTCATGCCATCATGTGTTCGCTCGCCAAACTAGCTCCCTATCTTAGCGCGCAGCAACAGCGTCAAGACGAACAGGATCACGCTCGCCAACTGCTTGAGAAGAAGCTGCAAAGCCTGCAACAAGACATGCAGGATTACAAAACCTTATCACAGCAAGGAAAGAAAGCCTCCGCTCCGCGTGCAGAGCCGTCGTATTTCCCAAACAACATTGCAGACTTTGAGCTGCCTGACATTGCCGACTTTCAACCTCACGCCTCGCCAACCCAGCATCTGCTCTCTCTGCACGAGAACCTGCGCGAAGAAGTCTCGCGACAAGCCAACACCATTCACGAGGTTGACACCAGGCTCAGCATGATGCTGCTGAACGAGAACATGCGCCTCAAGGATGAATTGGCCTACCAGGGCGCCCAGCTTAGCGCTCTCATGCGACAGGTCGGCTGGTTGACAAACGCTCGCCTGCAGTCTGTTCAGCCAAATCTTGTCTCTGCCACGAACCAGGCCGATCAAGGTCCCAGCGATTCTCCAAGGATCAACCCGCGTATGCCAGTGCGGCGCACAACCGATGAGGGGAGGACAAAGCTGTGACGAGATTTTGACGACTCATGATGAAATGACCTACTTATGCGTATACCCGTTCGGAATTTTACTACCTTTTCAATCGCTCAAACGAGTCTACCCACATGACAAGCGCTATGTCAAAAGCGGCGTCTCCCATTCGTATGCAAGGGCGAGATGGGACGTCCTGTCTTGCGTCCTGTTTCAGAACCACTTGCTTCGGAAGCCAATGGCCGTCGTGTAGGATCGAGGCATCAGTCAAGAGGCTGAGTACTGATGCATGTCATTCTGCATCTGATACGTTTGCTACCCGTTTTCTGCAGTTGCTCGATTTCGCCGACTGGTCATGTTTCTTGCAGACAGGAAACCCCACAAAGTCCCTCGTTTCAACATGGAGCAGAACTTTCGTGCTCCAAGGAAGATCAACACGTCCGCTCCGTCCCTGCACTAGCGATAGGTTTTGTGCGACTTGACCACGCGCCTCAGTCAATCCTTTCCACATGCATGTAATTCCTGTGACTTCCCCAATGGCCGTCACGAGGCTGGCCAGCAGAGTACTATCGAGAGTGGCGTTGCTCGAATTTGCAACATACCACGCTTTCTTAGCCGTTTGTTTGCGCAATCTTGAAAATGTTGGGTGTCCAGTCTATCGGGACCGTCTGGACGAGACCAGGTCAGAAAGCATTGGAGATCCGTTGCTGCAGCTCAACCCCTCTTTTTCCTGGTTCACGTCCAACTCGCCAGTCAATTGTCGTCCCGCGACTCCGACCAACATGCATACACGCACGCGGGCAGTAAGAAGCTTAGCAAGAGAAGAGACGTTCTCACTCCCGTGCGACTCGATGCGTCGTCCTTGCCTGTCCAAAATAAACGCCCGGGACCCCTCTCCCTTTTATGAAAGGTCTGGAAGAGGCGGCATTAACCTCAGACCATGACACATGCATACGACCGTACGACGGAATTGACGATATTTCACAATTTCTGCATCTCTGGGGTTTCACCCAACGATGCCATTTTTGGATCTTGTTTGCCTTTTCCCACGACCTCGTGCTGAGGCTTGACCTACCTGTTCTTCACCGACTCTTGTGAGAAGCATCGTTGGCGGCGGTGAGTAGAAAGAAAGTGTTGGCGAACAAACACTTGATATCTAGACTGTCCTTCGAATTTCCTTTGGGCAAGGACGCATATCTCGTGATGGGAAGCGAGATACGATAGCCGAGCATACCCTTGTCTCATACAGCCCTGGACAAATAACGCCAATCACGGCACGCGATAGTAGCGGGATCCCAATGGCATGGACAGGGGAAGTCGGAACCGATCCTACCGGCCATCCAATGAACGGGCATTCTGAGCGCTTGTTTCCTCCAGTCCCCACGCGCCGGTGAGGTGTGATGTGCTAGGCATGCGCTGTGTACCGTATGCACAACCAACGGTTCTAGTAGAGAGGAAAGCTCTTCTTCTTGCTGCCCGACTTTGAGACACGACCAGTCGCATGCATTCTTTGCCTGTTGGATTGATGTAGTTGTTGTTGGCGGCGTAGCAAAGAGAGATGAGCGGTCAACAACAACAAATAGTTTCCGGTCGCAATTTAGGTGAGAAATGTGGTTGGACTTCGTCGCATTACAACAGCGAGAGAGGTCTAAACAAAGGTGAAACTCTGGAGGCGGAAACAAGAGGGCTGGTGCACGTTTTGACAGCACCGTTGACCCTTCCGCCCCGGGAAACAACCTCATGTCATAGATTGGGTGTGCTTTGACAAGCGGAGAAGAAATGGGAAATAGGAGAGAGGTCAGTAAGATTATACCAGGATTTAATTTTGGCTGGAGGCCAGATCTTTCTCGGTTAGGGGAGTGCGCATGAACGACTTCCAAGGAACAAGTAGGCATGCTAATTGGCAAAGGCCAAGGGCAGCAATTTTTCTTTGGCCATGGCACGGGAGAGGAAATGCGTTGGCGGCCATATTGGGCTGTCGCCAACTGCCTTTGTGGCGCCGCTGCATGATATCCTTTCATCAACTGCACGCCACGCGCGAGTTTTACCTCCGAGCTGCTTCAGTTTCGCTTGTTTCTGGGCAGCAAAGACAGCGAAACTTGTTGCGGCTACCCGCGCGTGGGGGTCATTTGATGCTTTTCCTGTCCTCTGTCTCTACTACGAAATGGTTCGAAGAAAATGGTTCCAGGCAGCATAGTAGATTCTGCTCATCTATTGGAAGGCAAGGATGACTCGCTTGTGTGATTTGAGTTGGGTGGTACCTCACTCATCACAAACCCGACCTACCGGAAGCCCTCGAAAGCTGTTATTGGGTTGGTGCTATTTTGCTCAGCACACGTATCAATTCGGCAGGATCAAAAAAGATGACGGGGGTGCCGCAGAAATGGGACTAAGCTGATGCATGATGCATGATTAGGGTGGGAGGAGTAATAAAGGAGCAGCGTGCAAGGGTTGGGCAGATTCTCGCTGGCTGGATGCTCTCTTTGGGCTGAAAAGGCTGCGCTGCACGTTGCCGGGCCCTGTCCTCATCTTTATGCGTGAGATTTCCCGCTCGGCAAGCAGCTAAGAGACAAAAGTCGATCACAGCCTCCTTTTTCTTACTCGTCGACTGCATCTATCCAGGAAAAGACACACTGTCCAATACAGGAGAAAGCAAAGCAAAGAGGCATATCTTTGGTTATCGAGTTTGATGAAGTCGCGAACGGAAGAGGCACCCGCACAGACGATTTTTCTCCAGCCACAACAAATTCGCGCTCCTCGCGAGATTGAGGAACGGTGCACGCAACATCTTCGTGTGCTTTGTGCTGGGTGAGGCCTGCATCCCAGCCATCTTTCTCTCTCATCGACGAGACTCGTCCTTCTTTTTAATCGAACCCGGTTGCTTATTTCCTGCTTTTGTGCTTGCAACGTCAGCCAATCCCTGCCCGCTCATCTCAATCCTTTGCGACGCGACAATAACGATCCGCGTCTGCCGAGGGACCTTCTATCTTGGAAACAACCGTCCCATTTTCTGCTCTCCCAAATCTTGCAAGAAGCCAAATGTTGGGTGCACAAGAACAAAGGCAACGTTCGAGTTCAGAAGCAGCGGCAGAAGAGGCATCTGGCTTCGACAGTCGACTATAAGATTCGACATTGATTGATCATCCGTGGTCGACAGTTTGATATCTCTTTTATTTCTTCCTTTTTTCTTCTCCTTTTTCCACTTCGACATGTATCCACCTTATTCATCACACTATGCTGGATCGCCTCATTGCAACATGGGCTACGAGTACCACACGTCTTCTACGACACCACCGCCGCCTGGCTATGGATATTATTCACCACGATATTACACGACATCATCACCAAAGACCTCCACGCCCAAGCATACTCGACGAGCGACGCAGGACTACTCTTATCCTTCGGCCAAGACGACATCTTACTACTATCCCGACGCACATGGCTACTCTGGGTACCCGCGCAAGCCTGAACATGTAAGTTCGAGTGAACGATACCCTCGCCAAGGAAAGACAGAGTCCGGCGCAAGGAGCGCATCGACGACCTATGTCTACGTAGACGGCCGCTACTACGCCTACGTGACGGAAGATGAAATCCCGCCGGCATACTCGCGCGACCCACGCAAGCACACGCCACCGCCGCAGTACTCCGAGGCTGATGAACACCCCTACTACCAGCACTACCAATCCACTTCTCAGCCTCGGCCAGAACCCCAACCTCGAAAACAGAGAGCTGCTTCCTACTCGACTCCAAGACAATCAGTACCGAGGGATGCGCCGCCGAAGCCTCGTCAACAACAACATGCACAACCACCGCCCAGACGCGCCACTGCCACCGACCGCGATGCGCAAGCAGCAGGTATCCCCGCCGGCTACAACTTCAAGAATTGGGATCCCAATGAGGAGCCTATCCTGCTTCTCGGTAGCGTCTTTGATGCAAACAGTCTCGGCAAATGGATCTACGACTGGACAGTCGCCTTCCACGGCCCCTCCACCCCAATCACCGAAATGGCCGGCGACCTCTGGCTCTCCTTGATCCAATTGGCCGGCAAAATCAAACGCGCCGAAGAATCTCTACCACGTGTCCGCCGCCGCGATGACCGCGAACTCATCGACGATTTTCTAGACAGCGGAGAACGGCTTTGGGAACGCTTCAACAAGCTGTTGAAAGTTTGTGAGAAGCACATGCTCAAGACTGCCAAGCGCGATCGTGGAAGCGAGAAACTTTACATGGGCAACAACTCTGGAAGGGAATTTGTCGAGACCATTTTTGGCAGGGATAGGGAGTTGGAGAGGACGGAAAAGTTGACGACAGGGATTAGGCTTTGGAGTATGAGGTTCGATGCTAATTGTGAGGATGTTTTGAGGGCGAGTCGTTGAGGAGATGGTTTCCTTGAATATCTATCTCTGGATGGACTCGACACTCATCGCCACACTACAACCTTTGATTGTATGCACTCGAGGGTCTCTTGGTAACATTTATCAGCCATCACACTCGACAACATCACATTGAGTTTACACTACGTCGGCATAATACTCTACAATAACATCCCACTACCGAAACCAGCGAGGACACACACTACCAGCACACTTTCAACAATGCACCAGGCGCACAGGAATCGTTTCTTTTCCTAACATGCTTTCATCTATGCGCAGAGATACCCTTGCTTGATTCACACGCATGGCGTAAAGGGTTCCAACACCGGGCAGACTTTTCTCGATCGCTCATTCTTCAACATCTTTCAACAATTTCTTCTCTCTCTTCCCTGGGCGTCAAAGCGATATTCAACATTTCTTCGGCTCTTCTTTTGGGGTCACTTCTTTTTCCAGCAAGGCGCTGTCTTGTTATCTTGGTCTCCTGGAGGAGGATATTGGTTTTTGTTTTACTTGGAGGGAAAAAGTGTTTTTGCTGGGTCTCGTGTTTCTGGCTTTTCTTGGTTTTGTTGGATTTTTTTCTTCTCATCTTAGATATTCTCTGCATGTTTAATATCTCTGTTGATGCCTCACGGCTACGATTTACCCCATTCTTAGTTTCTCTATCAAACAGCAAATATTTAGGTTTTTTTATCGATATCTTTCTATCCAACATTCTTTCATCGATGACTTGTTGATATACAAAACCAAGGGTTTCTTTGGTATCATGCTTTTCTGGAACTCTTTTCAAAAAGGTAGGCTTTTTGGGTCAGAGGGATCACGATTGGGGCTGTCCATGGCACAAGAGAAACCAGAGTCAAGCGAAACCAATGGCAGGTGTCGTCACTTATTTGTCACATGCATACAGGCGGCTAGCTTATCTGTATGTCACTGTTTCCTCTTTTGCATGGTCAGATGCTGGCCGTTCTGTACAAGTAGATGGCGTATTTTTGTTTTCGGGCAGCCGTATTGGTTTCAACGCATAAGCCTCTGCCACGTTTGTTGAGGCACGGGGCACGGGATATAAAACAATGTTGTTGGTGGCGATCCGTAAGTAGCAGGAAAAAGGAGCATGGGGTAAAAGTGATTGGTGGCCAGCTAAAAACAAGACACTTCTAGAAGAAAAGAAAAAAAGAAACAATTACGGTATCCTGGGAACTTCAGCAATAGCCTGTCTGGGTCTGCTTTTAGTGACTCGCCCACGCACAATCGTTAGTCCGAGAAGCCACTTTTGAAACACCCTCAAAATCGAAGACTGTCTGTTCGATATCTCTTCATGGTGAAGATGGAGAGAGGCACATCCTAGAGCCCGCTCTCCCAGGATGTGGTGTGAAAGATGGCAACACTATAAGAGTCATGAGACCGAAGACCGATGCGGGTGCAAAGTGGTATACTGTCATGGCTTGGGATGGTGGAAGAGAGGGGACGGGCCGAGCCCAAGTGTGCATGAACTACAGATCACCTGCTTGCGTACGCAGTAGAGCCTGTCATGATAGGTGTGGACTGCTGGGTACTAGTTTGTCTCGTGCGAAATGGGAAGTCAGGTGTCTATAATAGGGCGGTGTGTTCGGCAAAGTAGGAGACGGGCTATGTACTATCTCACGTGCATGAACTACAGTAGACGTGGGGTGGACAATATTCGGCTGTCGAGGAATGCCGATTCGTCAGAGGTCGGCAGTCATGGGATTTGAGGTTCATGCGGGTCGATAGTAGATAGCCCGTCCGATGATCATATGAAAGAGGAGTACTGTTGGTGATTCGCTGGTCGGTTTAGAACGGATCGATGAGTCGCGGCTTCCCATGAGATACTACGATGAATGAATGCAGAGGTAGAAGGCATCGCTGCTCGTGGCGGGCTCGAGACACGTCCTATGATGAGAACTTCCTGACAGTCGGCGAGGTCCGAACAGTGGTCTGCTCCGCAAGTGCCCTATACCAAGTGGACGAGCGGCGCAAATGAAGCGAGTTCATTCAGCAAGGTGCCAAGTGCGTGCGGTTTTCAAGCCTGTTGGTTCAGTGGAGATTGGAATTATTGGCCGGCTTTCCCGTCTGGAGTTCATCCAGCACCAAGGTACTTGTCGACTTCATCGTTGGAGTAGAACAGACTCTGCAGTCGCTCGTGCTTCTTCTTGTTGTTTTGCTCTAGTTTCCTGATCTTTCCAGCATCGAGTCGCTCAAGGGGTTTCGGTGTATCGACAGTCTTCCTCTTCTTCTTCAAAGTGGGTTCATCATTGGCCAGATTGACACCCAGACCGACAGTGTCGCGCTTCTCTTTTGCCTTGACGGGGTGCAGTATGCCTTCTCTTTGGGCACCAAGACCGAGACGCTCGTCGGGGTTCCAGCCGTATGACTGGAGAATGCTGAGACCTTTGCGATTTCTGTCGAGAGCAGAAGGAGGATGCGAGTGCGGGAGGGCGATCTGATGGACCAGCGAACTGCAGTGTGCTGCTTTGTCGCCTTGGTATTGTGTTTTGCAGACGTCGCAAGTGCTGGGCGCTGAAGATTTGGAAGACGGCGGTGGCTCAGAAGTGCCTTTGTCCAGGACGATGTGGAGATAGCGTTCGCTGGCCGAGAGGGTTGAAAGAGTGGATGTGCCGGTGGGAGTGGCAGATTCCGAGGTAGAGGAAGGGACGAAATGGACGCGCTGGCGCTTGATGCCGGCGCCAAAGTACCGCTGTTCCTTCAGTGGCACATGGTAGTACTCGCCGTCGCTCTCGGACATTGCTGAGTGTGCGACAGAAGGAAGGAGCGACGACGACGACAATGACAATGACGCGGCGCAGAGACGGCAGTCGCGAAGCGGAGATTGCGGGCTTTAGATTGCGGCGACATTCTTCCCCTTAGCAGGAACCTCCGAGAGCTCCTTCCTTTCTTGTTCAGACACAATCCAAGTCAAGATGCCGGTGCCGCTGATCCAAAAGGCAATCCTGGACGGCCTGGAAACGGTGCCCAACTCGGCTGTGCTACTCAAACTCCTGCCTGTCGTGCTGGTGCTGTACCTGATCAGGAGATGGTTCCAAGGAGCCACCAACACGTCCGAGAGGACCATGCACGGCAAGGTCGTCATGATCACCGGCGGAACGTCTGGTATAGGCGCTGAAGTTGCGCGCGACCTGGCCACACGAGGAGCCCAGCTGGTCCTGCTCACCCAACACGCCCTGGACGACTTTTTCCTCGTCGAGTACATTGAAGAACTGCGCGACCGCTCAAACAACGAACTCGTCACGGCCGCTCAAGTAGATCTCACCTCGCTCCACTCGATCCGTCAGTTTGCCACCAAATGGGTCGACAATGCCCCTCCGAGACGCCTCGACATGATCGTCCTCTGCGCAAACACCCTGACCCCCAAGGGCGGAAAGATTCAAAAGACGGGCGACGACGTCGAGATCAACTGGGGCCTGAACTACCTCGCAAACTTCCACCTCCTCAGCATCTTGTCTCCGGCCATCCGCGCCCAGCCGCCAGACCGCGACGTCCGCATCATCATGGCCACCTGCAGCGCCTACATCGGCGGCACCCTTCCAGTCACTGGCGTCAAGGAGGCCAAGATCAGACAGAAAGAAAGAGTAGAGAGATTCGACCCCTACTCGGCTTATGCATCGTCCAAGCTCGCCCTCATGACCTTCGCCCAGTCCTTCCAGAAACATCTCTCTGCCTACGCTCGTCCCGACAAGAACCCCATGAATGCCAGAGTCATCCTCGTCGACCCCGGTCAGACGCGCACTCCTGGCATGCGCCGCTACCTGACCTGGGGCTCCATCACCGGTCTCGTCCTCTACCTGCTCACATACCCTCTCTGGTACACCATCCTCAAGTCTCCCTCGCAGGGTGCCCAATCCTTTCTCTACGCCGCCATGGAAGCCCAATGGGGTAGAGGAAATGGCGGGTGGCTGATCAAGGAGTGTCGCGAGATCGCTCCCATTAGAAAAGACATGCAGGATGAAGAGCTACAGAAACAGCTCTGGGAATATTCAGAAAACATGATTCAAGAGGCCGAGAAGAGGGGAGCAAAGAAACGGGCAGAAGCAAAGGCAGAAGACAAGGTCAAGCCTGCAGAATCCANNAAAAAGCCCGAAGAGAAGAAGCCGGGCAGTAGAAGGACAAAGAAGGCTTGAACGCCTGACAATCGCAAAGAACATATTCACTCATATTACGATGCTGTCCTTTCACACACAAGAATACAAGTACGGCACGCGCAAACCATCCCTCATTCCAAGCGAAGCAGGCGTTAGATGACGCCTTGTTCGAGTGATTAAGAATCCCACGAGACACGAGTTATGGCGGACATCAGACCACTTCAGGAGTGACTCGACATGAATCACTCCAATTATCAGCAACGTCTCGACTTCATACGTGCTTTGCTAGAGGACCCACTTGCCGTCAAGGTAAAGTGACCGACACAGACCAATCAGACAACTGTTGACTCTGCAAGATCGTTGATACCGAGCCCATCGCGCACGAAAAAGACTGCCCTTCTCCCTACAACAACTTCATCTACCGTACACAAGTCGATTGCCATGAACATTAATATCAGAGCCATCAGCATGGAACCGCGTTCTTGCCCGCGGACACGTCTTGCTTTATCGTACGACTCTCAAATGCAGCAGCAGCAGGATTGTCTGCACGAAACCGCGTCGAAATCGAGCTCGGCATGATGCACATGTTCCGCAAAGCTCTTGAACGTCACAACCTTGAGAACCTCGTCTCAGTCAAGCAATCCAGCTATACAAGTAATCTCACGAGCTTCACCGTTCGTACAATGTTACGTTCGCATCTCCTGTAATGCTGTTCCTATATCATAGTGGAAAGGCTCATCACAATCACCATAAATACTTGAATGGATCTACATCGCGTCAAGAAACTCCTGCTCTTCCCTCGTCGTCTCTCTCCCCAACGTCTTGTTGCGATACGGAAACCTTCCAAACCGTTTGATAGCCTCATAATGCTCGTCCACCGCCTTCTTCAACAGTCCCGTACAAGTTTCCAATTCTTCTTGTTTCGAAATCACAACGCTTCGACAGTATTTTGTGATTTCAGAGTCTTGGGTCGTCACTTTGTTGTTGAGCAAGTGGTCTTGCATATCATACCATCTGGCCCTCTGCTCTCTGACCATTATCTCCTGCATCTCCAAATCTTCGGCGTGTTCAAAGGGCATAAAGACCCACAGGCGGTAGCTCAGTCTATACCGGATCGAAGGGTCAAGATGAATGTATTGTGCTCTGGCTTTTAGTGCTATAGCCAGGGCCAGTGGGTCGAAAGTGTGTGAGATGATTGAGGCCGAGGTGCCGCGGTAGATGTTTCGCGGTAATTGGTCCAAAAGGATGATTAGCGACATCCAATTCAGTGATGTAGTTGGGTTTGCAGCGGCGAGGATTTCTTCGGGGGTTGAAGAGGAAGTTTTGATGATGGTGAGTATATTGCCGTATTTGTCGCTGAAAAGATGAAAATGTTAACAGATTCTGGGCTTCGTTAGTGATGGAAAGACTAACCGACAAAAAGAGTCAAACTCGTCGCTCTTATCCATAAACCACACTTTCATGTCTTCGGTGCTTGGAACGACAATGTGTGTCTCGTCTGCCAAATGCTGGAACCAGAATTCTTGGATAGAATCCAGAATCCCCGAGCCAAAGGCTTCAGCCAGCGCGCTAGATCTGTCTTGGTCGGACATCGAAGCTATCGCTCTGCGAGTACGTGTCTATGCTGTGATTGTTGCTGTTGATAGATTGTTTATAGAATACGTGGTATGAGGTTCATGGCAGAAAGTGTCATCATCGTTCCCCACGTTGGGAATCTGGGTCGCTCCCGTAAAGTTTATTTTGTGCATGTGTATCATTTTGGTATCTATTATCACGAACGCTGGTGTGCTGCTTCAGTGGCTCGAACATGACAAGATGAGATGTTCTCCATGATCTGCACCAACATTCAAGGAGGATTTGGATTCCCCTCGCCAAGTGATCTCTGCACCTGACCACCATGACCAGGCTTGCGACTTTGACCCGCTAAGAAATAGCGAGCGAGAAGCTATGCCACTCTTTCTTCCAGTCTCCAGATTTGGCAGCGGGCCATACACGACAGACGGACTGTGCAACCACTGAATCAAAGACTTTGGGAGCATACTGTCTCTCTAGAGCCTCTGCTCTTTCCACTTTGGCCTTGGGATTGTACTCGGCTGCAGTGAAGTCGTGTGGTCTATCGTCTCGTGGGTTGCGTGTGCAGATCCAAGAGCGACCGATATATTTGAGTATGTCACTCGCGTGAGCTTTTGTTCGTCCAGAACTAAACTTCATATAATCAAGAGCACCGATGCGCAAGGACACACTTTCAAGCGGTGGAGAAAAAGCAGGTTTCGATAGCGAGATGGTGCGGAAGACCGATTTGGCAAGTTGTGCGTCGAAGGCGAGGTTCATCAGAGCGTCATCCAATTCGGTATCCATCTCCTGGTCCTCGACTTGTCTAGTGAGAAACTTTCCGCTGAACAGTTTATATGCATCCTCATCATGAGGGAACAGTTGCGGACAGTACACAGTCAAATGGACCTTGCGGATAGAGAACAAGGATCCGAGAGCACGGTATATGGCGACCTCGTGGGCATCACCTTTAGATCTCGAAATATTCAGAGCCACTTCCTCCAAGTGTGGGCATTTCTGTTGTATCTCTCGAATGAATGTCGGATTTGCGAGAGAAAACTCTTCCCCCTCCGGCAAAAGTCCANNATTTGACAATAGTAGACGTTGTAAGTTGTGTCCGCAGTGGTCGAGCAGGGCACTGATTGCACGGTCGTCATACACTCCGCCCAGTTTTATGCTTTTCAGGCAAGGCAAGGACGGGACTAAAGTCGCAATAGCTTCGGACAGGACTTCGGTCGAGCCGCATTGGACGTTGAGAGATAAATGCTCTAAAGACGATAGTTGGCAGGATGTCAACCAGAGCAGCCCTTCATCCGTTATACAAGGAAGTATGTCGAGGCTTTTCAACCTCGAGACATTGGTCAACGAGGTCCACCCTTGCAGTGCCTGAGATGAGTATGAGCCGATTCTCAGGTGTTGCAGAGTACCTGGACTTGGCGAACAACTAGAAAACAGAGCACCAGGCTGGTATGCATTTGTCAGTGTGGACTGCTCCCATTCATCCAAGAGCCAGTAAATATTGAGTTCTCGTAGATTAGGTGCTGCGCCTGCAAGCATATCCATTATCGCAGATCGGACATGGTCGGAATTTGTCTCATCATCCCAGACAACCATGGCCAGACTGTACAGACAAGGTGAGGTGGCCAGCTCGATTTCATAATGATAGAGGACGATTGGATCTCCAAAGGGCACTTCTAGGCAACGCAGCTTGAAGTTTAGCATATGCAATCGGAGGCTAGGGTATGAGCGAGTGATTTATCCGAAGATACATGCAGGGATCTGCTCTTCGCATCCCCAAGTGACTTCTCGGAGCTTTGAGAATCTTTGCAAGAGGTGAGCTAGAGCTTCCCATTCCGAGGCCTGTGTCAAAAGCGTTGTCTGAGCCTCGCTCACGAGGCAGTACTCCCACGGCGCCGTAGGGTCATCTCCACAGTCTTTGGTATCTTTTTCGAGCTGATACCCGTGGTGTATATTGTTGAGCTCACTTGCAACTATCTTGACATGTCGAACGTGCTGAAAAGTCTCGCGACTGGTATCGAGCACACTCCAAAAGGTTCTTGCGCCTTTCAAGACCCGAGTCCAACGCTCGACCTCAAGATTGAGTGTGTCTGGCGACGAGAACTTGATGACGATAGTTTGGTAAAGGTGTTTTCTCGCGAGGTCGTGGCACTGTCGGTTGACAAGAGAGAAGTTGCGGAGGTCGGGATTGNNGAGAAAGGTGCTGAGATGATACAGTAAATCTGCTGTTAACTCCACCATCGTCGAACAGAGCTCAGCTCTTGTTTTCTGATGGTCTGTGTTGAGTCTGTACTGTGGTGTCAAGGTCCAGTCACATTGGCAACTCAGCTTATCAGCTCGAATCGATGGACAGACTGCGCGCTGACTGAGAACGACAACCCTTTCAAGTAGGCTGTGGCACTCGCAACCAGGGAATCAAGCTATAATATGATGTCCTCGTCGTAGGGATGGCGGCGTGTTGCAGAACTGACAGCTGACGATGCGATTTCGAGGTCGGGGTGGCGTCAGCTCCTTCGCGCCTCCCAAGTTTCACTGCGTTGTGGGCAAACCGTATGAACTCGCTCAAAGTCACACTGCCAAGCTATGTGCCACATGATTCCATGCATACAAAAGAAAAAACCCAGCTTCAATCATTCATCTGCCATTAAACAACTATACTGATTTTGTGTATCTACTTTTCCAAAATTTGTCTAAACATTATCGGAAATCTAAGAAGTGGGGGCACGGCCATTGTAGTTGACACCAGCAGTAGCGGTGTAGTTGGCATAGCAGTCGTAGTTGAAGTTGATCTCGTTGACTCTCTTCTTCAGAACATTGACCATGGTGTCGAAAGGACAGAGACCGTCCTTGTCAACAGGGCAGCCGGGGTGAGAGTCAGAGACGGGGATCACGGCGTCGTTGATGAGGAAACGAATCTGCTTGGTGACGTTTCTGGAAGGGCAAGTCATGATCTGCGTGGTGAAGTGGGTGGCGAAAGGAACAAGCTTGCTGGCAACGAAAGAGTTGCTGCCTTGGTTACCAGTAGCGCTGAGAGCGGGACCACTGAACAAGGCGGTGAAGTTGAAAGCAGTCAAAGTGTCGAGAACGATGACTTCGTGGGTAGCATCGGCGTAGATGGACTGGTTCAAGGGGAAGTAGGTGGAGGAGTTGTCGAAGGTCTTGTTAAGGGCCGAAGTGGCATCAGGGTAGGTGTGGGTGAAACGTGCAAGCCACTCCTGGAGGAAACCCTTACCCTGAGCGGCGGCGACGGGCGAGCCAGGTCCGTTGTTGTAGTAGAAGGACAAGTCGTAGTAGTACTCGTAGTTGATATAGTCCTCCTCGGTGAAGAGACCACAGAACTTGGAGTAGCCAAGAGCGTTGGTCTCGTAAGAGCAGAGTTGGAGCATTTCAATGGCGTCGGTAGCAGTAAAGTTGAGGGCACCAGAGACCTGAGAATTCAGTCTGGCAAGGGTTGCATTGAAAGCATTGGCGGCGAACTTGTTGGCAACAGAGCTACCGATGCTGCCACGACTGGCAATGTTGGAGTTGGGGCAGACCTCGTAAGCAGCTCCTGAGTTGTTGACGGTCGAGTTCTCCACTAGAATCTCAATGTTGACCTGGTTCAAATACTCGGGGACACCGAAGAATCCAGCAGCAAAGTTCTCAGCAGTCTTGACCATGCGGTCTTGCGACTCGGTACGGAAGACAGGAAGAGCGCCCTGCTCGGTGAAGTTGTTGAGGAGTTCACCGTACAGCTGACGGTACTCGATACCGAGTTGAAAGTTTTGGCTGCGGCCAAAAGGAGTGAGAAGTTCAGCACCGAGCTTGTAAGTCCAGTCAGCCAAGAAAGTCAGCTCGCCAGTGACGTTGAAGCCAGAAGCAGTCGCATTGCGGACTTTCTGCGAGAAGGTGGAAGGGCCAGCACCGCTGGTGGGGTAACGAGCACCGTGGCGGTACAGCAAGAGCATCTGGTTGATGGTGCAACCGTCGGGAATCAGGGGACTAGCCTCAGACAGGTCATAGTCGGCAGATGAGACCGAGTACCAAGGACTGAGGTTACCCCAGTACTTTGTGATGTCAAACTTGTCGCCGAAAGCAGACGAACCATGAGGTTGAGGTACAGCTAGAGGGAAAGCGGCAGCGGCAGCCGAATTGTATGGGTAGAGGGGAGCGGTCTGAGCAGCAGCACCCTCGAGACCGGTGGGGGTGGGTCCTGGGAAGCCAACCTCGGACTCGTTGGGGAACACAGAGGTGTTGACCTTGGCTGANGGGTTGTCAATTCATCTGCGTTTACGCCAATGGGGGAGTCACTTACTGCCGGTGGGAGGGAAGACATCGCTGGTGGTCGAGCCAGCAATCTTGGAATCCGAGGCTCTGCTGGCGGAGCTGACAGCAGCGGCAGAAGCTACGTCGGCCACAAGAGCCAGTGCGGCGACATTGAACAATGAAGAGAGCATCTTGGTCAAGCTAGGAAAAAGTCTCAATCGTCTACAGCCTTGGAGTTGAGGTGCCGATGACCAGGCCTTTGTACTGCTCGACCATCAAGGTCTCGGATCCTTGCGGTAAATCCCCCAGGCCATATCAGGCAGCTCGCACCATCCATGAACATGGTTCCTTCGAGGATGCCGGAAAAAGTGTAATCGTGCATACCGGTGTCGTCATGCGGGACAACTCAAAGCCAAGACTTTTGGGCAAGCTCCAGAGAGAGCTTGTCTCTATCGCACGTGTTTCTTCGAACTTCACCAAAAACCAACATGAGCCGACAAAAGCAACCAGAGCACGTGTGTCGCTTGCCAAAGACCACCGACAACATGGATCAGGGTCGCGATGCCATTGGCAGTTCAATTCATCCTTCGAGACATTGAACGCCTCTGGCGTCTCGCATCCACGTCTCTATGCTTCCCAACAATTGTCGCGTTGCGCAGAATACCAACCTACTACCAGGATCAACATGCCCCATGTTCGATAGATGAAGATGCTAAGCATGCGCCTCAGGTACTTGGCAAGTGCTTGCTCGCATAAGGTGGCCATACCGAAGCTTGGACGTCCATCGCCGAAGATCCCAACGAGCTTCGGCAACTGGCGGTCTCGGTGACCCTTGATTAGATTCAAGGTTCAGACCCTTGCTGTTGGAATTGCTTCGAAAAAAGAGCCAACAAGCAGCGCGAAAGCTCTCAGCCACGATCGTTCTTTGAGTTCACGGGCGAGCACGGGGTCAAGTACCTGACTACCTTGGGCTCTCTGCTGAGTTTATGTTAGACACAGCGGTGTCTGAGCCCCTATCTCGTGTCTGGCAGACATGGTCCCTTGGCCACGCGTTCAATTTGCGCATACGGGCTGCGCCCAAGCGCCTGCAGAGCTCAGCGCAACATGGACATGTAGCATACCCTGTAAGTCTTCGCTATGCTGATTTTCGCATGCGACTCGGTCGTTTCGAGAGATAAGGATCGGTTCCACATTGACCAGTCTGTCATAAATGCGTGGTCTCCAGTCACCCTTTCGCACATGGCCCCTCAGGCTGTTGCGCAACGTCGTTGCTGCTGCCTTGATACTATGCCTAGTGATATACAATATCCCTGACCGAACATGGAGAGGTGCCGGACTGCTCTTCTTTGGCGCACACTGGGAAAAGTTCCCTTTGTAAGTGCACCTCTCCTGTCTAGCCTTCCCTTGCTAACGTATGCTCTTCAGGCTTGACGGCTACTATTCCGACATTCGCAGCTTAGATCCTATATTAAATCATATAAAGGCCACCGGGTCTCGTGAGCAGGAGGAGAAGGATAGCACTTCCACATGGCTGAAAGAGCAGGAGATACACAACCGCCTAGTTGAATACAACCCTTACCACGGATTCCGAACCGCTATTGGCCGACCCAGCTTCATGCAAGAATGCTTCCTCGACGACGCGCGGACCGTAAGCATCCCAAGCGTGTACTCTTATCTTGGTACGCCACAGAATCATCCCGACCCTCTCTACGGTTCCTACGAAGTACTGGGACTTAGGGACGACGTCTGTTTCGACCGGACTGGTCGTCTGGAAGCTTATGCATCACCTGCAAGCTCTGATAGATCCGAAGATGCTTGGCCTCCAGACCGTGAGACGCAGAAGAGTCCGATAGATTGGGCCAGTGTCGACTGGGCAGCTGCTCAGAAGAGATGCTATGGAGATAACACCTTGCAGTATAGTGCTGATAGTGGAGCACAAGCCACACCAGTCGATGCCATGTCAATACTTTCCAGGCAGGCAGTTGTCTTACGAACGTGGACAGGCTATCACTATACTCGTAAAGCTATCATGAATCTTAGGGCACTTATCAGTGAGGTGTCTCTGGGCTCAGGCGGCGAGTACGATGTCCATTTGCTGGTGCACGTCAAGAACAATTCGGCACGCTTCTGGGAATCCGAGGAGCTATATGATCAAATAAGCCGAGAAAATGTGCCAGCAGAGTTCCGTGGTCTGGTTACGCTCTGGTCCGAGAAGCAGATGGAGTCAGTCTATCCTGGACCATTCTGCAACGAAACTTTCAACAGAGCTGGTGAGCCTATTCACGGAGTCTACAGGAGCTCTCATATGCCGCTGCAATACTTTGCGCAGACCAACACTCAGTACGATCACTTTTGGAACTGGGAAATGGATATACGCTACATTGGTCATTACTATGAACTGTTCGACCGCCTGGGAAAATGGGCAAAGTCACAGCCAAGGCGCGGTATCTGGGAACGCAGCGCCAAGTACTATCTTGAAAAGTTGCATGGCACATGGGCCAACTTTTCCGACATCGTGGAGAGAGAGAATCCTGTCACCATCTCTGGTCCGTTGCACTTCGCCGGATACCCCGCGCTCGGAGACAGAAAAGAATCCTTGGCCAATGTAAGAGATGACGAGGATGCGGACCTGATCACATTGAGCCCGATGTTCGACCCTAACGAGTCAGGGTGGTATTTTGAGCAGGATGTCACTGGATACGATACTCAGTTGCCTCTTCCCCCACGTCGCATCGCCATTGTCGCAGCATCGCGGATGTCTCGTCAGCTTCTTCACCTGATGCACAAGGAGACCTACGAACTCAAACACAGCATGTGGACCGAGATGTGGGCCCCAAGTATTGCTCTGCACTACGGGCTGAAGGCAATTTATGCTCCGCATCCTGTCTACTACGATCGCGAATGGCCAGTCGAAACTGCTGATAGGATCTTCAACGCTGGCAAGTACGGTTCCGTTGGAGGTAATGCTTCGTCTGTGTCCGGATCATTCGAGCACAACTTCTTCGGAAGCACTTGGTACTGCAATGCAAAATTCGCAGGCAAACTTTGGAGAGCCTGGCTTGGACGCAGCAGTCAAGAGAACAAGTCGCGAACAGGACTCGATCACATGTGTTTACGATCTATGCTCTTGCATGCAGTAAAGCACGAGTAGAGAAAGGTTGAGAACATTTCGGAAGGATTGAAATCCGCTCCACAATCTACGCTCGGACTCTGTTGGCCGGCTAATATACCTGACTTGTCCGCCCCAGGTTGAACCCCACCTACGACACCGACATCTCCCTTTTCGGTAGGGCGTACCTTCATGATATCGGGATCAACGCAAGTCGTATAAACAATTCCTCTCTGTCTGTCGCAACTCAACACCCATGTTTGCCACCATGGCCGATATCACAAGTCTCGACAACTCTCATGTCACAAGCCATGATGACGACCAATCGACACGACCAATTGAGCCGCTCACTGTCGAAGACGATCCCCAAGACTACGAACTGACAGGCCTCGGCTTGGTCACAGTCATATCGGGACTGGTGCTTGCCATATTTCTGGTATCTCTGGACTCTGCAATCGTCGCGACCGCCGTGCCGTATGTGACTGCAGAGTTCAAGTCTGCTGGCGATACATCTTGGTATGGAAGTGCATATACTCTTGCGACTTGCGCTCTCCAACCAATTGCTGGCAAATTGTACGCCAAATTTNCCCGTCAAGGTACATTTCGCGATCAGTCTTCTCCAATCGGCATCTGACCGCTGCAGACAATGTTTCTTGTCTTCATGGCACTGTTCGAAATCGGATCATTGGTATGCGCCACAGCTCCAAATGCTGTTGGATTGATTGTAGGAAGAGCGATCGCTGGAGCTGGAGCTGCTGGCTGCACCACTGGCGCCTTCACAATTGTCGCCATTTCAGTCCGCCTTCCTAGACGTACCACATATCTCAGCGCGCTGCAGTCGACCTTCGGTATCGGCATTATGCTTGGACCACTTCTTGGAGGAGTCCTGACTCAACGCGTTACCTGGAGATGGTGCTTCTATATCAATCTCCCCATCGGCGCCATTACCGTTATGTTTCTGGTCTTGTTCTTCCATCCACCAAAGGCAGATCGAACGAACACTGCTACTCAGACAATGGCAAGTCTTGATCTTGTCGGTCTCCTGCTATTTGCACCAGCCACGATTATGATGCTCCTCGCCCTCCAGTGGGGTGGTTTGGTGTATGCTTGGGGAAGTGCCACTATCATCGGACTCTTTGTCGGTACCGCAATCCTCACCGTCATCTTCGCTCTTTGGCAAATTCGCAAGGGTGATGATGCGATGATTCCACCAAAGCTGCTCACTCAGCGTGTCGTCTTCTCGGCTTGTTTGACCGAGCTATTCGCTATGGGGACCGTCTATGTGGCTACATACTACCTTCCTCAGTGGTTCCAGATTGTCAAAGGTGTATCTCCAATCAGGTCCGGGGTCATGTATCTACCACTGTCGCTCTCCGATGTCGCATCTGCGTTGATGGTGGGTATACTTCTTCCTTACGTTGGCCTCACGAACCCTTTCATTCTGGCTGGCACGATCTTGCTGGCTGTCGGGTCTGGCTTGCTGTCTACACTCAGCACATCTTCGGGCAGCCAATACTGGATATCTTACCAAATACTACCTGGCATGGGTGCTGGTATCTCGCTCTGGATGCCATATGTAGCCATTCAGACCGTTCTGAAACCCGAAGATATCCCTATCGCCACTGCATTGTTGCAATTCTTCCAGTCGTTTGGAGCAGCATTATTCTTAGCTCTGGCGCAAGCGGTATTCTCGAGTGTCTTCTATGCTGCCCTCCAGTCCAAAGATATTGTCGGCTTGGATCTGTCCGCTATCATCCATGCAGCTCCTGCAGATTTCCGAGCGCTTGTCCCGAAACAAAATCTTGCGCAAGTATTGAGCGCCTACAATCAAGGCGTGACGAGCACATTCTATCTTGGAGCTGGCTTGGCTGCAGCTGCTTGTTTCTCAAGCTTTGGAATACAGTGGAAGAGTTTCAAGCCAAAAAGCGACTGATTTGTCCAATCTCAAAACTATGCAGTGAAAGGATGACCTGGTCAGTTCGCAAAAGGCTATAAAGTAGTATATGCACTTCATCGCGAAGCAGAAATACACACTTGACTTCGCAACAACTCTATCGGGATGTGTTTGATACCGTTTACTAGGTCCTTGAGGACATTCGACCTCATGAGAAAGACCACCCACTAGTATATTGCTCGAGAAAGCCGTCTGGATCATACTTCTTCTTGATCTCTTGCAATCGAGCATAGGTACTAAACGTCTTCAGAGGATTTTGCATCATTGATGAACAACAGAAGCCCTTCTGCGTTTGGCACAGAATTGACCATGTCTCTGAAGCTGGCTTGTACCTGGTTGTACGCAGACTGCGACATGCCAGGAGGAGTGGAGATCAAGAAATTCAGCCAGAACCATGGTCCATCCGGCATCTGCATGGCATTGCCGCCATTCTGCGAGTTTGACGCATCTGTCAAGCTCTTTGGGATTGGTTGATAGTCGAGTGAGGACAAGACGTATGAGCCCTTGTTGTCTTCGCACCAGTTGGTCCATGCGATGAGTGCTGTCTTGTAGGACTCATCGTCATCGATGCGATGAACCTGGATGCGAAAGATGTTGTCGCCTCGGCTCAGCTCGGTCGCCAGTGGAACCCTAAACCCATCCTTGTATACCTTCACCGTCACGGACAATACGACAGCCAGATTACTGGGACCTCCGCCACTCGATGCCCAGTACAGATTCGAGTTCTGGGTCGACGATGCAACGACACGTTTTCCAGCAGCGGTAACGAGCTCCTATTCGAGGACCTGATCAGAGCCCAGCCCAAACTTTGCACCGGGCGGATCGTGACCGCCTCCTTGGGCATATCCTCCGGTTGCACCGACAGTGGGACACGGTCCACCGACCGCTCGGTAGCCTTTGGCACCAGCAGTAGCGTACAGCTCCGCATTTGTGATGCCTGCACCTACACGGAATGCTGGTCCAGTGTACTGCGAGGACTTGTAGCTGACAAATGTCGTCTGCTTGAGGTTGTGCGTCCACAGAGCCAAGGATTCTTCGCCAACAGATCGACCAAGGAAGTCATGGCCGGTATTCTTGATCATGAGGCGGACGTTGTTGGTTTGGGCAAATCCTACGCCTGCAATCACATCGTCGGCGCAGGTCACCCTGATGGCGTACGAGGCAAGATTACGGAGAGAACAAGAACCGCTTGGACCAAGGAAGGGACTGCAAGAGTTGTTCATCCGATAAGGCGACACGACATTCACTGGATCACTCAAACTGTAACGCTGTCAGCTCTGCATCTCCATCTTCACTTCAGGAAACACTGACAAAGGGTCCAAGGCCGTCCAGTCGTCTTGAATAGTGGTGCTTGTACTGGTGTCCAGATTTGGTGTATAGCATGGCTGGGCGAGAAGGGTACCGCGGATCAGTCTGCCACCGACAGTTTGGTTCAACTCGTCCCAAGCCTTCTGTTTTGGCCAAGCCGCATCTCCAGGCAAAACACGACATGATGGCGACGATCGATCCCCAATGACTGGCGAAGCTTGAGTCGCTTGGAGCGTGGCCAAGACCAAGCAGACAGCACTTATGCAGACGTTGAACGCAGCGCTCGACATCTCTAGACGGTGATTTGCAATTCATGTCAAAGACAGGCGAAGGACAATCTGATACAGATCTCTACAGCTAGGGAACGTATATGGCTATTTATCCTGGAAACATGCGCCTCGAGCCTCCCATCCTTTGAGCCGCTCCAACACCATCTTTTCAATCCTATGCAATTTTCGAGCTGAAGGATCTCTCGTACAGGCAAGTGTTGGTGTTGGGAGGCTGACTGAGTTGATCCTGCAACGTCTTCACGGGAGAGATTTGGCTTAAAGTTTTGCTAAGATTAGACGAGTGCGGCTGCATCTAGATGCTGAAGCTCTAGCGAGGTACCTGCTACAGGACCTGCAGACGCCCAAAGGATCTGGTTGTTATCACTTTTCAACGCGTCCATCACGCCGCTAGCGCTGTTCTGCTCATGTGAATTGCCGTGTGAAGTCGCCAACCCATCCTTCATGATGGTACTCCATATCGTGACATGCGGAGTGATCCCGATCATGCTTATGCTTACTGATAAGATCGGATGGTCAACAGGCAAGATTACCCGTCGGAGTAATCACTCCGAGAACTCCCAAGTAAGCAGCAATATCATGAAAATGGAGGAAGTCATTTTGGCGTTACAAGTAAGCGTTTACACAAGCATGACAAATTCGAAGGATTTATGGAGCAATGTTGACAGAATATTAGAGCTATATGGGTGGCGTTGAGATTGTGCAGTAGAGACTAGGAGCAGAGAGATTTATCTCCTTGGCCTGATTTATGAGCAATTTGAAACATGTCAAGCACAATTTTTTCTCAAGTGCCTGTGTTGTGGTCTGATTGGAGCAACGATGATCTGTCATTAGTGGACAGGGGACTGCAAGTCCTCATTCTCTTGGCGATCGGATTGGTCACCTATGGCCTGTCTCTTGCGACGTATAGGCGTGAGTTCATCGCAGCGAATGGTGAATCCAGTATACTTACTTGTCTCGAGTATATTTCCATCCACTTGCAAACACTCCTGGACCCAAACTCGCAGGTATGTGCGATCCATATCTAGGCATGGGTAACACAACTCATCACTCGCAGTATGTATCTACTGGCCCGAGATCTTTCATGATGTGTTCCTTGGAGGTCAATTCTCCCGGGCGATTGATACCATGCACGCAAGATATGGTATGTTTGTTTGCCACGAAAAGATTGAGCGAAGCTTTCTGACTTATTGAAGCCCGATCGCTCGAATCAACCCGGATGAGGTACATCTTGACGACCCAGATATCATTGATACGATTTTCCCAGGCGCCTCGAGAAGAACAGACCAACCTGCAGTAGTAGCAAAAAGGACTGGAAGTGGGATCCTCTCAATTCGGGGAAATGGGCCAATATAACTGATGCTTTCTTGAATGGCAGCTGCCGAGTCCATGGTAGCTACCATGAGCCATGACTTGCACCGTCGACGTCGCAATGCGGTCAACAGCTTTTTCTCTACGGCCAGCATTCGTCGCCTTGAGCCCATCATGAAAGATCATATGGCCAAGATGCTCCTTCGTATGGAGGAGACAGCAGGCGAAGTGATCCAACTGCACCACCTCTTCGAAGCCTGTACGAGCGATGTCATCACCATGTATGCGCTTGGCGACTCGTTTCACTTCTGAGACCAGTCCAACCTTGGTAGAGCATACTTCGAAGCCACGGAACTGTTTTTTAGCCTCACCCATGTATTTGGGCATCTTACATGGGTTTCAGATATGATTCAATGATTACCGATCGGACTTATTGCTATATTGGCACCCTCATTGAGAGAGTTGTGGTCGAAGCAATCGGTAAGTCAAGATGCAGTACCCCCAGAGAAGAGACAGTCAATCTCATGCGGGATAACAGATAGCGGTGTGTTGACAAAGTCAACGAGATCAGAAGCTCTCCCAACCCCGAGAGGATCAAGAGCACCATCTTTCAAGGCATATTGAACAGTTCTTTACCAGACGAAGACAAGACCAACACAAGACTGGCTGCAGAGGCTCAGCTAGTGGTATTTGCCGGTGAAGCACCACAGGTGAGTACCAATGGTATGTACGCAACTCGTTCACCCGCTCACGATCATGATAGCATACACCCTCATGGCTGCTGTCTACGAACTTCTCGCCAACCCCACCGAACTGCAGAAACTGAGAGAAGAATTGATTCAAGCCATATCTGATGCAGAAGAGATCCCATCTTTCTCACAAGTTGACAGTCTACCTTACTTCAAAGTCGTAATTCAAGAAGTCATCCGCATCCATCCTGGAGTCATGAATCGACAGCCTCGCATCTCGCCCGATCTCCCGATTGATTACCACGACAAAGTCACTGGTCGGATTTATATCCTGCCGCTCGGCACGCTGACCACAATATCACTACTCACGACTCACATGGATCCAAAGATCTTTGTCGATCCGTATGACCTCCGTCCGCAGAGGTGGTTCGAGAACCCAAAGATCAGTAGAGCATTCTTGGGCTTTTTCTCGCGGAGCCAGGGGTTGTCTAAGGTTGGATCCAGAAGCAGTGAAGGAAGCGGGAGGTGTGGCCTGAGATTGATGGAGGGCGGAAAACGTGCTAAGGGCGTGGTAGCATGAGAAGTTTGATTAGCAAACAGCATTGCTGAAACTTCATGCTGGTTTTCTTCGCAAGAAGGAATTTCGATCTACAGTCAGCCGTAAAATCAGAGATGTTATCTACCATAAAGGAAATTCACTAGTGAGAGCAGATCTCTCGACCTGTAGATGGTGCTGAAGCAACTTTCCAGTGCCCAAGAGCCTTTTCCTGCTCGAGCGGCTGGCTCTGAATGCTTACGCGCGATCTGAAAAGGCTCACCTCCGACTGTACAAGCCACCCACTCTAGAATATAACAGAAAACGACCCTGAGCTCCAATACGTGATTCGCAGGACGTGGAGTGTTTACGACCGCCTGATAATATGCCTGACGATGACCCGGCAAAGAATAAGTATAGCTATAGAAACTAAGGATTATCATTGCACAATCATATCTGATAATCTATGGAGTGCTGGCGGCGGTCACACAGCGTCCACGGGCCTGATCCATAACTGTTCAATGCCGGCTTTCGCACAATATGCGCCCTCTACTTCTCTCCTGACTCACTTCCTTCAGTCCTCTTCCGTCGTTGACAACATGCTCGAAGAGACCCGAGGGCAACAACCAACCCAGATAGCGCACAAGGGTGGCTGTGCCTCCGCGCCACACGAGCCCTGCACGCTCTGCAACAACATCACCGACGAGGTCCTTGGCCGTGACGTCCACCTCCTGACTGCCAGGCTTCTTCAGTCCCTTCCTCTGGTCGTTGATGGTCTCCCTGACGCTCTGGTAATAGGAACCTGCAGGCAAGACCAACTCACCTGCCTTGTCGTGGATGGGCGTGTGCACGGCACCCACCATGGCAGTGATGACACGCACACCAAGAGGCTGCATCTCGACTCTCAGCGTCTCCGAGATCTGCTTGGCGGCGACTTTGGAGCTGCTGTAGACTCCTGCNGGCAGGTGTCAGTATAATCGGCGCAAGAGCAGGGATAGGGATATTTGCTTACCGCCCCAGGCAAGCGGCATTGTTGCTGCGATCGAGCTGATGTTACAGACGGTTCCCTTGGCCTCGATGAGCAGCGGCGCAAAGGCTTGTGTGGTGGCCAGGATGCTCCAGACATTGACGTCGTACAGCCTCTTGCCTTCCTCAATCGAGGCGTCGAGCAACGGGATGACGAAGTCGGCTCCAGCATTGTTGACAAGAACGTCAAGAGTGCCACCGGTGCGCTTCTGGACTTCGAGTACGCACTGCTCGATGGATTCGTGAGATGTCACTTCGAGCTCCAGGATTTCGACATTGGCCAGCTGCGCGAGCGATCCGGCTTTCGAGACGTTGCGGAGGGTCGCAAAGACGTGGTAACCTTGGTCGCTGAAAGCCTTGGTCATGGCAGCGCCAATACCGCCGGAACTGCAGCCTGTCACGAGAACTGTCTTTTTGCCATGGTAAAGCTGTTGGTACGTTGTTGTGTTCTTGCAGAGCCGATGCTGCAAAAGTGCAGAGCAGGGTCTTTACTGATTGCATCGTTGGCATGGTAGCAAGGAATGCTTACCCGACGGGCAAATCGTAGAAGGTGCGTTGCGGTATGTAATAAAGAAGAAGGGAATCTTGATTACGCCTGGTCGGGTCTTTATTGCTCCGCATGATTACTGCTGGGCGGATTTCTCGATTGCAGAATTCATGGCAATTTCGAGAATCTGAGACCCCCACTCTCTGTTTTTCCGTGTCTTGAGAGAAGCTCTGGAGACAGCTCCTTCGTCCGTACTCCGCAGGTCGCCGAGAGTATGGTACCAATTGGAAAAGGCTCCTTCGTTACTGCTGTGTCATTTGATCATGAACACCAGCAAGGATGAAGCGGCGTTGGCGCGTCGTCGCGCCCAGAATCGCGAAGCCCAGCGCAGGTTCCGTCGTGAGTTGAGCCGTTGCAATACTCGAGCGAGAGACTTGACTGACTGTCCACTCCATTTGCTCAGAAAAGCAGAGCGAGATAAACAATCAGAACAGTGCAACGCACGCCCGAGCATCACAGTCTCAACGTCCAGAGGCAGTCAGGCCGAGCTTCCAGACAACGCCACCGAAGACAATTTCAACGAGGACTTCCTCGAGCCTCCCCAGTAGTCATATGCCCAACAACACAGGTCCCTGCGGTCTGGATATCTATGGCGATATCAATCTTCTCGACTTTGCCAACTTGGAAGGCCTTCTGACGCCAGGACCTGAGTCTGAGCCTACCGCACTTCCATCACCATCGCAATTGTCCGACATCTTGAATATGGCTACTTTCAATTCTCCAGAGTACCAACCGTCTGACCACTCGCGCTCCAATCTGTCAGGAATCACACAGACTTCGACTCCCATCTCGCTCTTATCATATGAGATTCGATCCTCAAAAGCTCTTTCCAGTGGCTTGAATCCAAGCACGATTGTTCGGAACACATCATTCAGCACTTTCGGTAACAACAATGACCATCAATTCCACCAGTCCTCGCCACCACCACTCGTGTCGAGTGCGTCGAGTCGTGAGAGCTTCGCAATCGAGAAGCCTCCAACCAGATGCCCTGAAGGAAATTGGGTCAGTGCTTTGCACATCGCCGTGCAAAAAGGCCACGTTCGTATCGTGCGTGTGTTGTTGCAGCACGGGGTCGATTGCAATCAACAAGATGGAGAAGGCTTGACCCCGCTCATTCACTCCATCATCAGTGATCACGAAGACGTGCTGGATTTGCTAATCCAGAACGGCGCACGCATCTGCGAGACGGACAACCGGCAACGCAATGCTGTTCATTGGGCGGTTTTGCAGCGACGCGAAATGCTACTGAAGATCCTGCTCGAGCATTGCTCCGGTGATCAGATGGTGATAGACGGTCATGATCTGCACGGCAAAACGCCCCTACACACCGCCGTAGACATAGGCTTTGAGGCCGGTGTCCGTAGCTTGCTGGAGTCGGGTGCAAACATGAATTCCTGGGCTAGAAAGCCCTGATCTGTCACGAGTAATGACATACGGCCTCTCATAAAGGGTTTCATGCTGGTGGCGTTCTTAGACATGATCTTTCGTCTCCTCGATCAAACTTTTCTTAAGGCAGGCAGAACTCAGTCATTCTATTACAGCACGTACGAGCTACGTTGCCTTTTTGGACTAGCTTGCGCTTATAGGTCCGATAATATGTTCCCCCATCGCCGCGAGGCCGTATCATATTCCGAATTCCGATTGTATATGATTGCAGACCGGTTCATTACAGGTATACTTCTTATTGAGATACTGCAGGATACTGCATGAGGAAAGAAGTCTCAACTGCCGCGAAATGTCCAGCCAATCACAATAGCACGATTCCTCGCGAGGTATGCGCAACCTCTCGAGCCAACACGCCACTCAGATCTTTCCCGACATGGCTTAGGGCATCCCGACATGCAGGGCATTCGTGTTTAAGCCGCACCTACATGATCCCTCTAGCCTGTTCATTCAGCTTCACCGGAATTTATATGGCTTATCTCTCTCGGCTGTTGTCACAAGTCACGATTGCATGTTTACTGAGGTAAATGCTTACCTGCACGAGTAATCTCCATCACTAACAATTATGGTGCAGTCATGACAAACTGCTTATGTTTCCTTCAAACACACGAGATTAGCCTAATCGTCCAGTCGGAGGCTCCACGTGGCAGACTCCCAAGATACACCAATGTCTGGCTAAAAGAGTTTTCACTCCGTGCATATGCCCCTGGCTGAGCTGTTCTGTTATCTCCTGGTTGTGTCTCGTTCAATCATCGCTATCAGCCAATCCGAGCTCGAATTTCTATCATGGGAGCTCTTTTTCCAAAGCCCAAATCTCCTGACAAGGGAGCCAAGGAGTTGACCAAACAGGTCTCGAGGTGTTGTGTCCTTTACAGGAGAAATACGCGGCTCGGGACAGAGCTTCTGGTCAAACAGCGCAAAGATACATCCAGCATGCATCGTACGTCCTCGAAACGCCCTCGAGGTATCAAAAGCTGTCAAGTACTTGGCTGCTAAAAACTTGCACTTTGCTGTGCGCAGCGGCGGCCACACTCAATGGGCTGGATCTAACAACAACATCCACAATGGTGTCACCATCGACCTCGGTCAACTCTGCTGGACTAACGTCCATGGAGATTCCGAGACTGTCGACATCGGACCCAGCGGCCGCTAGCGTGATGTCTATGCCGAACTACACAAGCATGGGCTTGTTGTTGCTGGTGGTCGTGAGGGCAATGTCGGCGTTGCTGGGCTCATCCTCGGAGGTGGTAACACTTTATACATACCTTGTCGAGGCTTTGCATGTGACAACGTCGTCGAGTACGAGGTTGTACTTGCTGATGGACGCATCGTCAAAGCTACTGCCCAGCAAAACAATGATCTTTACTTTGCACTTAAGGGAGCTTCCAACAACTTTTGCATTGTTAACAAGTTCAAAATGAAACCATTCAAGACTGGCCCACTATGGGGAGGGTTGACCTTCTTTCCCAAACAGGTCACTGAAGCTGTGGCAGAGGCAATCACTAACTTTACTTCCAATATGCAACTCGACCTGGACAGCAATCTTCTGTGCTTTTTTTGCTTATACTGGTGATTAATATTATAATATCTATCTAAAATCCCATCTAGGAAATTCAAAGCCTAATCTTACTATAGAAATCTATAGGTTAAATAGTATCTTTTTAGATAGCTAACAAAGTAGATATGTATAGATAGGTCTATATCGGTAAGATATAGAAAAGGATTTAAATAAATATGATCCATAATCTTAACCTTAATTACTCCAGGCACTAAGTAGAAAGAGCCTTAATCCACTATTAGCTAATAATTACCCCATGAATACCACTATTACTGTGGAGATCGTAAAGCCTATCGTAAATCCTTGGCCCGCCGTGGAGACCGGATGTTCGGACTTGTAAGGCTCTTCGACCGGGAGCCCTCCGAGTCCAGTGGGGCTTGTGTTTGCAGCGTTTGAGATTAATAACCGGGCCAGATGGCTGCAAGCTTTGTCAACATCCCAACTGCACACAAACATGAATTTTTATCCAGTCCCGCCAATAATCAATGCGCAAGTTCTGACACGAATACCGGATGATTTGCGCTGCCAGGACGAAAGCGATTGGCGTGGAGGTTTTGCCGGAGCTTTCCAGAACATCTTCCTCGAAGGGCCAACATGTGACGAAGAGGGCCATCTCTATGTCACCGATATCCCATACGGTCGCATACTCAGGATAGACAAGCTTAGCAAGCAGGCTACAGTCTGCGTGCAGTACGATGGAGAGCCCAACGGTATGGCTCGGCGACAGGATGGCAAGTTCATCGTTGCAGACTACAAGAAGGTAAGCAGCGTCGCGAAACGTATCATTTGACATTCCTTAAGCTCACGCCTTGGAAAAGGGACTTCTTCTTTTGATCCAGTATCAAATCGAGTCTCGGCTCTCCTCGCAAGAAACAATCTTGAGTGCTTTAAGGGTGTGAATGACGTGATCGTCGATAGCAAGGGCAATGTTTACTTCACCGACCAAGGACAAACTGGAATGACTGATCAGTCTGGCAGAGTATATCGTCTTGGCAACGATGGCAGGCTTGATAAGTTAGTGGACAACGGTATCTCTCCGAACGGCCTTGCTTTGTCGCTTGACGAGCGATTTCTCTACGTGGCCATGACCAGATCGAATGAGGTGTGGAGGCTACCATTACATAGCGACGGCTCGACGTCCAAGGCAGGAGTCTTTTTCAGATCATTTGGTAATGCTGGGCCCGATGGAGTCGTCTTGGATGAAGAAGGCAACGTGCTCATCTGTCACCCAAGCCTTGGCTCGGTTTTTGTGGTGGACAAGCATGGCGTTCCCAAAGCTAGGATTGTCAGCGGTTCAGCTGGCATCAACTTGACCAACTGTACGTTCGGAGGTCCAGAAGGAAAAACGCTCTACATCACGGATAGTCTGGAAGGCAACGTCCAGTCGGTGGAATGGCATTGTCGAGGGGCGTTGTACAGATAGACACAGTCGCTGAGATCCGAGTGTAATGATGACATAAGCGAGTCTTGCAAGGTCCGTGCCCTCATCCCGTCTCGGCTTCTGTTTCCCTCGGTGCCTTTGCACCTTCCGCGCGCTTTGTGATCTTGTCGGCATCAGATCGCAAATGAGATGGAGGAGGGTGACAATCGGCTGCCATCATGTCAGGCTTGCCGCCGGAGAAAGATCAAGGTGTGCAAAGTGATCAAACATGATTTGGGTGAACATATCTAACATCGAGTCTTGCCAACAGTGCAACAGGGATGTTCCGAGATGTTCGGCCTGTGTCGCATCGCAGACTGAATGCGTTTTTGAAGATCAGGCTTCTGCACAGGTCTACTCCCGCGAGTATGGTCCACTTGCTTCTCAGACCTTTCTTCCATCAGATGTCAGGACTGATTGAGAATGTAGAGACATTGCTCGCCTTGAAGAAAGGGAACGAAACCTCCGGGCCTCTCTTGGAGAACATAATGCTTCAACGCATGAAAGCAGCGACAGCCCCGCAGCTGGCCGACATCGCGGCAAAAGATATGTCGGAGATGAAGTCGGATTGAAGTCAGTCATGTTGTTGATGAGTTCACGCGTGCGGGGCTAATTCATCAAGTCTTTTCCAATTCATGTTCTCATCATCGGCATGGAAGTCATCCCGACAACGATTGCTACAATGCCTGGCATATAAACCTAGAATCGCTGAGCCACTGGCGACTCAACACCAACTACCCTCGCTGGACGTGGCAACGCAGTTGTTGAACATTTATCTCACTAACTCACATGTCATGCATCCTTTCCTCCTGCGTACTCATATCAACGAGTCTTTCGACAGAGTACACAACTTCGATGTTCAACAACCTTCGGCACAAGACATGTTCACAGTGTTGATGGTCTATGCAGTCGCAGCTGTCACCATGCATCGTCAGGGCAGGATCAGCGAGCATCCATATGGATACTATCTCAGTGCAATGCGATATCTTGGTCGAGTACCACACTCTAAGGGCAAAGAAGGGATTCAGAATCTTTTGCTGGTAGCTCGCTTCGGGGTCTACCATCACGTCGGCACATCACTGTGGGAGCTTGCGCGACAGTGCATCAGGGCATGTATTGAATTGGAATATCATCTTCCGCTGATCATACCAACGCGGTCCACCGAGTTGGAAAAACAACACAACCAGCGCATCTTCTGGGAATGTTACCAGCTAGATCGTTACAGCTCAACAACTCTAGGCCGACCTTTTGCAATCGCCGATCATGACATCAAGGTGGACTTGCCCACGAAAGTGGGGCTCGATACTCCCAGAGCCGACAGTCTATGCTCTGCTGCCAGAATATCATCAGATCTTTCTGTTTTCATATACTCAGTACAGCTGAGGCAAATTACATCCCGCATTCGCAGCAAACTACTTGCCATGAGCAGCAACAGCCACGACCACTACCGCTCGTTTATGGCAACTGGAGAGATCTACGCCAGCCTACATAAGTTTCTGGCCGAACTGGATCACTGGCGTGCGTCAGCGCCTCGCTATGAGCAGCCCACATGCTTGTATGAAAGCCCAGAATGGTATGACTTCCTGCTTGAAAAAGACAAACTGTTTCTCATGCGAGGCGGTGTCAATACACTGTTCAAGAGCAAACGAGGTGTGTCGCAGAACATTATGCGTCTGTGGGGACGCTGCGCGACACGTGTTGTCGAGCTGTACAGTTCTCTCTACCAAGCGGGTCGCATTTCATACACTCGAAGCTACTTCCAGATGTTGTTTCACGCTGGCTTATCGGTGATCTTCTGTGTTTCTTCCGAAGCCAAAAGCCGCACGGGAGCAGGTCGGCTAATACCAAGTTTTGACGCCACCCTGTCTCTCTGTGGCGACGTCCTCGATGCTATCTCCGAGAAGATGCCTGACGCTCGGGGCTATGCGGTGGTCTTTGATTCCATGAGAAGATCAATATTCGACAACTTCTCTGCCTCTCCTGCCACTACCGCTCGCCCAACAACTCCGCAAGAATTATATCGATGTCAAGATACAAATTTGACGTACCAGCAACACCAGTACCATGTCATGCCTGTCAGTGACCAAGGTCACGGACTATGCACAGCTCCAGGACCGGAGCACACAGCAACCTATTCCCAATGGATGCCTGAGATGGACTGGACCAACATGGATGCCAACGCTATGCAAGGAATGGAAGCTGGACTGAACGAGTACGCGTGGGGCGATCTCAACATGAACGTCGACATGTGGAACAGGATTGAGCATATGATTGATGAAACTATCGACGATGTGTAAGAGACACAAATTACTATTGCTGCTTGATAAACTCGAACAGGTTGTCGACTGCCGCTTTGGCTGTCTCCATCTGCGTCTGGTCCGTGGCTGCTCCAATGTGGGGTGTACTGACGACTCTCGGACTCGACCAGAGCTTAGCGTACATGTCCTTGGTTGGGGGTTCTTGCATGTGACAATCGAGGCCTGCACCCCAAATCAAGCCTTCTTGAAGTGCGCGTGCAAGATCGGATTCGTTGACAATGCCACCTCTGGCAGCGTTGATGAGGACTGATGTTGACTTCATGCGCTGAAGCTGGGGATACGATATGAGGTTTGTTGTTTCCTTAACCAACGGCACATGTATCGAGATAACATCTGCCGAGAGGACCTGGTCAACAGTCGTAGCGCGCTCGTGAGGCAGATCTGACCAAGCGTCTTCAGGCAAGAAAGGGTCGTATGCGATGATGTGCGAGCCAAAAGCGCCGCGGAAGATTTCGGCGACTCTGCGACTGATGTTGCCCATACCAATCAAGCCAATGCTACGACCAGTGAGGATAAGACCAGAACACGTGGCTTTCGCGATCGCTCCACCAGCCTCTTGCCTTAGCGCGATTGGTCGGATCTCGCGGGCCACACTCATGGTGAGGGCAAGGACAAGTTCCGCTACAGCAGTCGCATTGATGCCGGGCGTGTTGAAGATCTTGATACCAGCGGCCTTGCAAGCGGCAGCGTCGATCTTTTCGATACCGACACCCTGTTTGCCGATTGCTCGAAGATGTTTGGTTTGGGCAATATCATCTTCGGTGACAGAAGATCCTTTCACCAAGAGGTATCGAGCATTTTGTCTCCAGTTCTTGATCTCTGGGTCTTGAGGGCCAATGACGTTGAAAAGAGTCTTGCAGTGCTTCACAGCTTCAGGATGGTATTCGTCGATCAAATATACAGTTGGCTTTCCTGACTGGCTCTCCAATTGAGGCTCGGGGCTGGAATCGATTCTTGAGGGTGCCATGGTTGTGTCGATGATTTGAGGTTGTGTCAAGGAAGAGAAGCAAGATCACAGCATGGAACTATATTGGTTGCATAGCATATGTAGGTATGACTACTTGCGGCAGATGAGGAGCTTCGGTAGAGTTCCGTCGGATATCCGAAACGCGAATGTCGTGGAGCGCATTCCGAACGAAGCGGGGCACTTTTCCGGGGGTGTCGATCATGGCAAGGACAAGGCCGTCTTCGGCTCTTCCAACTCCGATCACACTCGAGTCGGTAAATTTGAGACTAACAATCATCTCCAGTGCTCGTCTGAATAACTTGGCTTCTTCGAAAGCTTCAGCGATAGCATTGAAGACACCGAATGTCAGATGCAGAAGTTCTACCAAGTCTTGCTGGTTGGCGCATGTGGGTTCTTCAACCGTCGAACAACACACAACACAAGCGCTGAGAAGATCATAAAGATCCAGTCTGCATGGAATCAGGGTTCCCTCATCAAGACGCTTCTGCAACAGAGTAACAAAAGTCCGAGCTCGAGACAGAGTTTGTTCCTCAAGACTCTCTTCATTCTCAAACATGTGCAGTCTACAATGCCGAACACCGCGTATGTCGGACAAAGATATCCTAACCAGAGTACGACACGATAATTGCAGCAGGTGGCCGTTCGCATCGACTGACTCATTGCTGTAAGACTCGACGTAGCCAAAGTTGAGCGGCAGTGTTTCCTCCCAGTGTCTGAAACTGCTGAACTGGAACAGCAGCTCGCCTTGCATCGAAGATATAAGTTGAGCTTGATCGATAAGGTGTATCCTGTCTACTCGAGATAGCTTGTTATGATGGTCGTTTGCATGCCAGAAGGCAGAAGAGATGTCTTCGTCTTGCAGAGCAAAAGGACGGTGCATGGACGAGGTCACGCTTCGCTCAAGCAGATACAGAGAGATGACCAATCTGCGACTAGCAGTGGTTATACCAGGTGGGCCATCCGCTGTTGTGCCCCGATGCACGCCCAGGAGTACCGCTTGTTGGGCTGCCATGTTTACCAAACGCCACGGACATCCTCCATGATCGCTGTAAAGTGCGTATATCGTAAGCGCGAGAAGGCAGCGCAGTCCCGCAAGCGGAGACCGATCCAAATCGTCTTTGGTAATCAACTGGGTAGCGACCTGGTGTAGCTTCGTGGCGAGGCTCTGCTGGTGACGGGCTGTCGGCGTCACGAGGATACCGATCGCAACAGCAAGATACACGAAGGCGAAAGAGAACGACACCTCGCCCTCTACTGCCTCTCGATCACTGTGACGCAGCACGACCATCTTGTGGTCACTCACTAGCTCATCGTAATCGATACCATAACGCGAGTCGAAGTAGGCACGAAATTGGGCAAGAAAATGTGCGGTCGCATCGTGCGGAAAAATAATGTCGGACTGAGATTGTTCCAGAAAATCTGTGATAGTATTGCCGGCCACCTTCGAGAGCCCGCCGGTCTCAGCTCGCAGAAAGGCAGAGGTAGACAACGCAGATATGATATCATGATCTCCGGGCTCGGCCATGGCTGTCAATACAAGACTTCCGATCTCATTCAAAGTCTCGCGCGAGTGCTGATTCTCCATCGGATCAGCCTGGCTTGTGGCGGTCGTGCCATGGTTGTCTTCCTCTGACATTAGCAGCTCCGGGTGCGATCCATGGTGGAGACTTTGCCCTTCCAGACGCGCTTCCTTGTTGGCTTGTAAAGTCTGTAGGTGGTCGACTTTTCGTTTGAGGGAGCTGATGTAGCTTTCTCCACGTTCGATGGCAAGGCCAGCCTGATCGGGCGCGGGTGCGTATGTCAGATTGCGTGAAGCACATGCAGCGTTGGCCTCTGCACAGTTTGTGCACGTTGGAAGCAGCCTGTCGCATTTCTGCTTTCTTCGCCAGCACCTTTCGCATGCTTTTCGCCTGACTGTCGCCATGTTTGACCGCAAGATGGGGGAAAGGCAGGATCGGACATGGTCCGATTTTGCACACCCGAATTGTGTCCGATTGCGCTTCCCCGCACCACTAGTGACCGATATCGTTAGCCATCGCTTCCCTATCTGCGCTCACACTATACAGCTTTCAAGGTTCCAGAATCGAGCTAGCATTACAATGCTGTCTTCGAGTCAGGCTCAGAAACCTATTACAGTTCCAAAGTCAGAGCTATAGCAAAACAGCGACTCTACTCAGCTTCTCAGGACTACTACACTGCTGCCGCCGGTCACTAACGCTCTGCTTCTCGAAACACACTAGCCTTTTAGCCGTGAGTGACCAAAGACCGTACAGAAGGCCCATGGCGGCTGCACGTAGGCCTTGACTCTGACCCTAACACAACTAACGCGCACAAGGACATACTTTGATCCATCTGGCGTGACCTTAAGAGCAAGTTCCTCACAACATCAGCGACATGCCCATGGCGTTTCGCAGCTCGCCACACTGCAGCACCTGCTACGGTGTTGAGGCGCATGCGGACCTAACCCTGTTCATGCGCGCGTCTTGTTGGTAAAAACAATCGACTTTGGTGAAGGCAGTTACTGATAACCTTGAGCACCTCTCCACCGAGGATCTGAGATTTACACTTCCATCGCATCACCTCGAGATCACCACGAGGCGCTTCCAGTGCCTAGCACGGTGGGGTACGTAGGCTTCCTGCAACTTCACAAGTGGTTGCTTTACTGTGCCGACAAGTCCGTCGGAGGTGTGAGCTTGTCATCGGAACCATAGTACCGTCTGTGCTTCATATGTCGGGACAGGTCCGATACAACTTGTGGAAGCGTCGATTAACGTGCGCCTGTGTACGTCCGGGGTCCCCAGATCCTTTTGCGGGCCACTTGGGGCCGATTCTGGCTCGAGTACTGGTCAGGCACTTCACATGCCTTGGTAACGGCTCAAATGTGCTTGAACACATATATCTCGTCTGTCGCCGAATCCAAGGCTTGTAAAGTACCAGCATTGCCGCGAACCTCGACCCAAGCATTCGCCATGCCCGCTAAAACTCTATCCGCTGTTGAAAAGCTCGACCATGCATATGTTGAAGACGCGTCAGAGAAGACCACAGACGCGCAAGAAGAAGTGATCGTTCGAGAGTTTGATCCCAAATTTATGGCGAAAACCATGCTTAAGGTGCATAAACTCGACGTTCCCCCTTGAGATTGCTCGCTAACTTCCATAGNNTTGGACCTGATCGTGATGCCTCTGCTTACGTTGAGTGAGTGGCGAAGCTGATCCACGATACCAGAACGTTTTTGCTAACTAAACTGCANNGTCTATCTTGCCTCTTCGTTGGACAAATCTAATCTGGGCAATGCAAAGTCATTGGGTATGATGAAAGATATCGGTCACGATCCCACCGGCGAGACCTACGCGCTACTCAGTTCACTCTACTACGTGAGCTATGCTCCATTCAGTCAGTACTAGTGGAGGCCACACCCGGACTGACTGAACTAATACATCGTAGTGGTACCTTTCGCTCTGCTTGGCAAACGCACACGCATGGTTTCGGTGCTCACTCTCTGCGCGCTTCTTTGGGGCATTGCCGCAACTTGTTTCGCCGGTGTTCAAAACTACTCGGGCGCATTTGCATGTCGATTCTTTATCGGCCTTGGAGGTATCTTATCTGCCGCCTTCTAACAACTTCGCTGACAAGTCATTANNGAAGCTGGTTTCTCCCCACTGATTCAGGTCTTCCTGTCACGCTTCTATGCAAGAGAGAAGTTGGGCATTCGTGTCGCCGTCTGGTTGGCAATGGCTCCGCTAGNNGGTAAGTCAACGATCTACTTGTGGTACAGAGCTTAGCTGACAACGGATAGCGGCTTTTTCAACGGCATCATCGCCTATGGCGTATCATTCATCCACGTCAAGCTCGAATCATGGCGCATTCTCTTTATGATCGAGGGTGGTGCCACAGTAGCGATAGCCATCATTGCGATCATTGTGCTGCCGGATGATATCCCATCTTGCCGATGGTTCACAGCGGAAGAAAAAAGACTACTGTGAGCATCTTCAAAGAGACGGTTGGAAGGGCTCGTAGCTGACACACAGCAGTGANTGTACGAGCGCTACATAAGCATGGGCCCCGAAGTCAAAGAGATCAACTGGAAGCAGGCACGCGGCGCATTGTACCGATGGCCACAGGTTCTGCGTAAGATCGAAAGTTGTGCTTTGTCGAAGCTGGTACTGACACAGTCACAGNCTATGCTCATGAACATGTGTCAGCAGATCACAGGAGCTGCTCTCAGTGCTTATCTTCCCACTCTCCTCAGCGAGAACGGGTTCAAAGGCGCCACAGCCCAAATTGCTACACTGGCACCTTATGGTTCCGCTGCCGTTGTATGTCTCATCAAGTTCCCGGATCCACTCAAGACATGTCTAGCAAAAACTGACAGGGAAACAGNNTGCATGATCGTAGCAGCGAAGCTTTCTGATAGATTTAGAAATCGTGGCTGGCCCACTCAATTTGGTTGGCTGCTGTTGATCGTGGGCTTTGCGACATTCCTCGCTGCTCCCACTAGCAACAAACCCGCTCACTTTGCGGCTCTGATTCTCGCCGAGACTGGTCATTACAGTATGTATTCCCTGCCGCCTATGTGGAACTTTTCACTGAATGCCGCGTCCANNGTCTGTACTCCACTGATCGTCACTTGGTCGGCCAACAACGCCGGTAGCGAGTCTCGACGTGCCGTTGCTGTGCCTCTGGCTGTCGCTCTCGCCCAGGCTGTCGCGTAAGTAAATCCCTTTCCATCTTGTTTGCAAGATCAAAGCTGATTCTGGTCTAGTATTGGCTCCGGATATCTCTTCCCTGCTTCGGAAGGTCCCCGATACACTCGGGGCGCGATTGTCGAAGTGACGCTCTCTATCGCCGGAATGATGTTCACATTCGCATACATGGGCTTGATTAAGTGGGAGAATTCTCGTCGTGATAAAAGAGAGGGAGGACCACCAGCGCCCGGATCTCGTCCAAACACCGCAGAGGACGCAGATGATGCGGAAGGATTCCGATACATCGGTTAGACGGCAGGTCATGATCCAGATAGCTGCGTCATATTTGCTACAGTAATGCTGTAGTATGTATCATAGACTAGCAATAGTACATTGCAGTTGATCTACGTTGAAACAGCATACACGTCGGTCTATCTGATTTTGATATCTTGCAAGAACTTTTGATATGCTCCGGATTCATAGAAGAGATCGTTAGATGGTAGAGCAATCCCTCTCATCCATGTGTTACTTCATAACTTCTTACCATGGACGGTGTGACACTGGTATGAGGCTCAACAAGACGTCGTACTGTATGAAAGTTGTCCTATAACATGGCCTGAACTTTTGAGTGTATGCTTTTGACGAATAGCCTTCTCTTCCTGCAATGGTTTGCGACAGGGTTCGGTCAAGAGCAGAGTCAAGATAATGCTGCTGTGTTTCCAATCGTAGCCAATGAGAATCTCGGCGACAGATCTTCATCAGAAGGAAGAGCACCTTTGAGCCAGCTTCTAAATTGTGTTGTGACAAGATTTTTCCCGAATACTGGACTATACATATCTGCTACTTCGTCATCTTCCCATTCGTGCGGGATGCTTTCACTCGTCCGTCCATCTCTGCATATGCCTGGCCAATCTTGTTCATGCCGGCTTGCAAAATCGATCCATCACCACCACTAAGTGACCACGTCGCACCGAGCTGGAAGAAACGTTCCAGCAAGTCAAGCCGACCGCCTATTCCTCCGATGCCAATAGGCTTGCCCGCCTTGACACCAGCAGCAATAATCTTTTCCACCGACTGTATGTAAATCGGGTTGTCGTATTGACCTGGGATACCAAGATCTGTACAGAGATCGTTGGAACCAACCAGAATACCGTCCACGCCATTGATGGCGAAGAAATCGTCTGCAAGCTCGACCGCGCCAGGCGTCTCTATCATGGGAATCACCATGGTCTCGCGGTTGAGCAAGTCGTTCTGCACCAGTGTAGGTACCGACTGGAAGTTGAGGATAGGTTGGTTGTTGGCGCATCCGCGGATGCCGAGCGGGGCATATTTCGCATCGCGGACGATGTCCTTGACATGCTGGACGGTTTCGCAATGGGGAATAACAACAGCAGCTGCACCGGCATCTAGAATCCGGCTGAGTTGCCAATGTGATTTGGACGGAATGCGAACAATCGGGCTGACACCGACGTAGTTACAGGCCAGGATGAGTTGCGATACATCTCGGATTGTCAGGACAGAATGCTCCATATCGATGAACATGCCATCAATCCCAGCCATCTTGACCATCATTGCGACCTCGTTACTGACAAAGAACTTGCAGGACATAACCGAGCAAACCTCGCCTCTGAGGATCCTATCTCGCCACGGATTCGAGATTGCGAACCGTGAAGTTGCTCCATTGGTCGACATTTTGGATGTTTGGATGGGCGGGGTGGCTCGAATCGGGTGTTCCAGGGTGTGATCAGGGCGTCTGTATCACGGCAAAATCTGGTGTCGGTTTGTTGCCCACACAGAGACCAGTGTTGAAAACAAGGTAGCGATAGAGGAGGCGATATCTTTATAGAACTCATTGCACTATACTCCCTCGAGCTAATTGCGTTTGCGCTGGCAAGGTGATAGAACTGTTTCGCCATAGATCGGAGTCGGTTCGGGTGTTCAGCATCCATGTCGGAGGTGTCTGGGCTTGTAACCCCGCGCCATCGGACAGTCGCCGACGGCAGCAATTTTGGACCCACAGCTTTTCGGCTTCGATCGGAACGTGCTGTAGTCTAATCCCGGATCGTGGAGATATGTAGTATATTAACAAGTCAAAGCTCAAGTCGCAAGGCGTTTCTATCGATGGTGTATCAAGTCCCGATGAATGTCGCGTATGTTATGATGATCATGTCAAATGTAATCGGACTCTTCTTTACATCTAAACAAAATGTCAAACACTGTTTTCTCACATCGGTCATCAAGCATTTGATTTGATCCAGGACCCGAGTCCGAATTTGGTCGTTGTAGGAAGCACCCTGACGTGATAATCATGACTCCTCCCGGCGACGATAATCTGTAGCATGCTCTATATTCTGTGGCCATCACAAGCACAGATGTATGCAGGAGAACTCTTCTGAACTGCATGAAGTATCATCACTTTTACAAAAGAATGATCTTTCGGAGTCCGCGGATTTGACTCGAGTGAATGGTAAGGAACCTATACCGATACCAAGGCGGGTTTTGTGCTGCAAGCCACATGTCTTAATACAGAGCCAAAGGGCAATGGCAACCATACCTCTCAATATAACAATCCTCGTGTTGGGACCCTTGTGCAAACAAGGCGCCAAGCTTGTGGTCATGTTTCGGCGCTTGGCAGCCCACACCATTCTATCCGCATCTGCCTTGACACATATGTTCTCACACATAGCCATCGCAATCCTCAAAATGGAACAAACCTGGGACTGTCACGTTCACTGCTTCGACCCGGCTAGATTCCCCTTCAAGGACTCTCGATCATACACGCCTGTTCCTGCAACACTCGACACATTGGTGAGGAGCGTGCGGTCACCAAACTTGGTCATCACTCAAGCCACAATCGAAGATGGAGTTTCCGGCATACAGGATGCGTTGGAAAGAGCTCAGATGTCCCCAGAACTCAACATTGTACGCGGAACGATCATGGCCAGTCACCTCAGGGATCTCGACGCACAATCATTTCGAGAACTGCACGCAGTAGGCGTGCGATGTGTTCGAATTCACGGCACACATGGTGGAGCTGGAGATGACCTTGACTGGATCACCCAGCAGTTTAGACTGGCCGCAACGTCAATTGGCGTTAGAAACTATGGCTGGCACATTTCTGCTCAGCTTCCACTGCAGAGCTGGGCATCTCTCGGGCCTTGCCTCTCGGAACTCAACCATGTCACCATCCTCGTGGACCATAACGCCTCAGCGTGCCCCTCTGACCTCGACAGCCCCGCCTTCGCAGCATTCCTCGAGCTCTTGGGCGTAAACAACCTGGTGGTCAAGATTGGAGCTTTGCATCGACGGAGCTTGAGGGATGTCGAAGCAATGAGGGAGGTCGTGCAAGCGTTTGTTGCAAAAGCTTCGGATAGGGTGTTGTTCGGCAGCGACTGGCCGCATGTGAATGCATCACGAGGCGGCGCAGGCCCGACACCGCATGTGAGAGATGTGGATACTGCGACAGAGTTGAGTCTGCTGCGGACATGGGTCTCGGAAGAGCAGTGGAACAAGATCATGAGCGGCAACCCTGATAGGCTTTTCGCCAATTGAAGGACGGCAAGCTTTTGCCGAGAGCGATACTCCTTCGGACAAGCGCCGATCACACAGCTCCGTCCGAAGTGTGCGGGGAATATGGGGTGCCCGGGGACTAGTCTGTTGTGGGGTGTCCCATTAACTCAAACTGTCGTAGAAAGTAACATATAACCCTGAGGTCCATCTTCCTGGGAGAGACTCCATCCTCCAACTCCTACCCATCCGTTATGTCCACCATGGAGCCCGATCAAAGTATCGCAAAGANAGGAGTCGGTCGTCACCGAGATGATCGAGAATGTTGGCAAGCCCGAGAGGATCATGGATATCTACCGTTCGTACGAACCCGAGCATGCCGCACAAGCAGAGCGGCAGCTCGTGAGAANNAAGATTGACAAGAGAATTCTACCTCTGGTCGTCATCATCTACCTCTTCAACTACCTTGATCGGAATTCCATCACTCAGGCTCGCCTCTATGGGCTTCAGAAGGACACAAAGGTCAATGGCGCCGTTTACCAGACTGCAATCTCGATATTCTCTGCGGGCTATATCTTCATGCAGTTGCCTTCGACATTGCTCATGACCAAATTGAGACCTTCGATCTTTCTGGTATGCTTTTCTATTATTTCCTTAGTTAGTACAATCTGATATCAATCTAGCNCATGCTGCATCATACTATGGGCAGTGGTCAGTGGCTGTACTGCCGCAGCCAGCTCTCCAGGCTCTCTATTAGCCATACGTTTCTGCCTTGGTCTTGTCGAAGCGCCTTTCTTTCCAGGAGCCATCTACTTCTTGTCGTGTTGGTACACAAAGAAAGAGCTGGGTAAACGGATGGCACTCTTGATCTGCGGACTTTTACTGTCAAACGCATTCGCTGGACTGATTTCCGCTGGCATTCTGAAAGGCATGGCAGGAGTTGGCCATCTGCATGCATGGAGATGGTTGTTTATCCTTGAAGGTATGTCGTTAGCATGTTCGGCGCGTGGATGCTCAACGACTGACGTCCCTCTTTACANNGGTCTTGCTACCATCTGTGTTGGTTGCGTCGCGTTACTAGTTCTCCCCGACTATCCCGCCACCACTCGTTGGCTGAACAAAGAAGAGAAGATCATTGCGCAAGGTCGACTTGCTGCGGATGCTGGAAGTGATGACGTCCTTGGAGAAGAGAGCATCTCAATCTGGACAGGGATCGCTTGGGCGGCAAAGGACTATCGCGTCTGGTTGTTTGCTGGCTTACAGATGGCCACGACTGCCTCCATCTCATACTCACACTTCTTTCCGACTCTGATTCAGCAAATTGGCATCAAGAATCGTACCACGGTACTCTTACTCACCTCGCCACCATACCTCGTTGCCTTTTGCTGGGCTCTTGGTCTTGCATGGATGGCCGACAAACACCAGACTCGCTCCATTCCCGCCAGCATCTCGTGTATAGTCTCCATGATCGGCACTGTACTTTTGGTTGCCTTGCCTCATCTTTATTGGGCGAGATATGCCTTCACTTTCCTGGTGTGCATTGGAACCTTCGGTATCTACTCAACCACCTACACCTGGCTTTCCTCAACGATTCCTCGACCTCCGATCAAGAGAGCCGCTGCCATCGGTATTGCAAACACATTGGCAAATCTGGCTTCTTTGTTCGCCAACTACTTCTGGCTCGATGAATACGGGCCAACGTTCCAAGTCTCTTGGGGCATTCTTCTAGCCTTCCAAGCGTTTGCCATGGGTTGTATCTTGACACTGAGATTCATGTTGCAACGCAAGAACAGAAAATTCGAGAGGCTTGCGCGAGAGATCAATCTTAACCATGAATCAGCAGTGCAAGCTTTGGAAGAAGACGCTCAGAGAGCGTTGAAGAACAACTTCAGATATGTAACTTGACTAGCATTATCGTACCATGTCATCGTCTCACGTCCCCCGACGACAGGACCGTCATCATCGGTTGTGTCTCTATCTTCCTCGGTGATGTCTGGATTACGTGCCTCGCAGCCATACCCACCGTCTGGCTGTTTTAAGTCTTGCTGGAGATGGCAGTAGCGGTGGTAAGATTGATACGAGGGGACAGCCATCTTCTGAGCTTCTATGCTACTTCCGTATCGGTAGTGTTACTATTCTGAGGCGCCCGGTGGAAGCCCCGGAAGCTCTGAAAGCTGTGAGAGCGATGATGACGACATTAACGCTGGTGGAGGTGACGACACCTCGGACGGCGGCGATGATGATGGCAGCAACGATGGAAGCGATGACACCGGCGATAATAAGGACGATGATATATCGTAGGTCAGCCTTTGCCGGACGGAAGTGGCGTTCTGAGGATTTGCCTGTCTATGTCATACCACCGTAATGTCGGACGAATATTGATTCTGACCACAATCCATATTAACCTGGTGACCTTGTTATAACGCGTTCAACCGTCTCGCTCTTCACACTCTCGTTCTATACTCTTCGATTACACTCTTTGGCCTTGTGTATTCACCCAACCCTTTGTACTCGAGATCGTATCCGAATGCACCTGGTCCGCCGATCTTTAGGCCTTCAGGTGTGTTGGACCAGAGTGGTGAGCATGTGATTCCAATCACAGTAACAAAATAACCATACTTGAATTCGGGAACGCCCAAGGCGCAACCAGAGCCAGTATCCAGGACCGCAATGAGATCAGGTACAAGTGCGAGATATTCCTGCTCTCCTGAGTCTGATGTATGTTCAGCATATATGCTCTCATTCTTGAAGGGAATCTTCAGAGTTCCGCCAACTTTCATTGGAGTCATACGGTGTGCGGAGGTCGTCGCTGCACCCTCGTCGTCCTCTTCTGTTCCAGTGATTGTGATCGAGCCATGCGAATGGCCTTTGTATACACGGCGTTCAACCTGAGTGATCTTACCCCGGAACAAGATACGAGCACTTTTGGTCCCGCCTGCCTCATTGACGATCGCCTCTGCCACGGTAGACATTGTGTTGGTGGCCTCGGCTAGAGCGATGCAACGCCCGATACGCCAGGCGAGCGACATGGTGTTCAGAACTCCTGAAGATCGTATTTTCTCAGTCGTTGTGGGTTTTGCTGCCATGCCAACCCGCGAGCCCATCTCTGCACATGAAGCACGCAAAGCACGATCGACAATCTCGTCATTTGGTGCCTTAGTCATCAATATGGTCTTTCCGTCTCCAGAATCGATGACACATGGTACAAGCTCGCCAGGATGATGAACCGCCAAAGTGGTCTGCCAATAAGTAGGGTAGGCTCGGCCCATGAAGTCGGCATCGATCACTGGACAGTCGAAGAAGCGAGAGGACCCCACGAGCAAGGGCTCCATACCATTCGCGCCACCAATCTCGAGGCCCATGACAGCATCAAGCTTATCATGGCGTAGATAATCTTTGAGTTCTTCGAAGGCACAGACTGTTTCCAAGGCCTGCAGGCGCTCGACCGAGACTGCTGGCGAGCCCATGTGACCTCCCCAGTAGATCAGTGCATCCTCTGCGAGAGCGGAAACGTCCACAACCCGTATCCTGTGTCCCTGACGAAGCATTGCTCGAAGTTGTAATCGTGATGCTGCTGCTGAGCCACCTCCTGCACATCCCAGGACGTAACAGCCTGACGAACGATCAGTTCCTGAAAACTTGTTAAGAAGACGAGCAGCACTCACCTTTNNTGATATGAAGTCGATGTCCATCTCTGACAGTAACCATTCCGCATTCCCGGTTGCCTCGTTCTCAAGTATCGTAGGAATGTAAGTTTCCGGATCGACTTGCTGGGCTTCGACGGTCTTGGGTGCGACCTGTTTGATGCCTTCTCCTCCATCCACGATGTCTACTTCATCTTCAGCATCGTCAAAAGTGGTCTGCGTCTGCACAGTGATGTCAAGCTCGCCTACTGCCTTCACTATCGTTCTCAACTGGTTGGCGACATATGTAACTGGCAGACTCTCGACTTCCGCAATTATAATACTGCTCTCGACAGCACCGGCGTCAATCGCCCGTTGAATCGCAATAAGCTTGGCTTTCTGTTCAGCCTGCTCGAAAGTCTGACCAGAAACATCCTGGATTGTGTCAACCACACCACCGACCTTCGAGATTGCTGCACCGACAGCATTTGCCACGTCGTGGTATGGAGGCAGTGTAAGCTCGGAAGCACCCGCGAGGGTAGCAGGAGCAATCACTGCACCACCTCCCACCAGCAGAACTGGCATTGGGTCAGGAGATGTCTTGATCACGTCGATGGCTCTCTCGAGCAGTGCTTTGATGCAGCGTTGCGCATCTGTGACATCGCTGTGATGCAAGTGCTTGACGAGATTGCTTTCGCCTATCTTGGCTTTGCCTGCAGCAACAGCGATATCAGATGCTGTCAAGATGTCGCCTCCGAAGACCAAAGCATCTCTGGTGAGATAATGCCCGACAGAATCTGGCCCAACCACTATCTTGTTCTCAGCACCTTTCCGCACCATAGTGCCACCTCCAAGACCTATGCTGTGCAAGTGTGGCATCGCGTAGTTCATTCGCACCCCGGCAACAGTGACATATGCGGCGGCTTGTCGAGGAAGTCCAGAAGGTAGCAAGACTCCGACGTCACTCGTGGTGCCTCCAATGTCTATGACAATGGCGGAAGATTTTCGAGTGTCGTGAGCAGCCAAGTATGCAGCTCCGCGCATTGAGTTCGTCATGCCAGACGCGAATGTGCGTATCGGAAACTTGGCAGCAGACGTAGAGTCGAGCAATGTGCCGTCGTTCTGAGTAAGAAACAGTGGACAGGTCAACTTCAATGTTCGCATTGCGCGACGGAAGCCGCCGACTGTTCTTTTGGCGTAGTTGAGGATTGATGCGTTGAGAATACTCGCATTTTCTCGTTCGAGGAATCCAATGTTGGCGACTTGGTGAGAGCATACAACCTCAACGCCCGGAAGTTCTCTGATCACAATTCGCCTGACCTGCTCTTCTTGTTGGAACACCTCATCTATCGGCGAGAAGACTCCTGCGATGACTACGGAGGACAAGCCCAGAGCTTTGATCTCGGCACATTTTGAAACAACCTGCGATTCCACGATGGGACATTCTTGGGATCCGTCAATGTGAAGGCCACCATCAACATATCCCACGTAGCCATTGATGATGTTTGCCAGTCCTGATGGGAAGTCCGAAAACGGTGGCACTTCACGCAGGAAGCTTTTCGAAAGGCGAATGATTGCCACTTTGTTCAAGCGACGCGCATCATGTTCAATGGCTGCATTGATGAAGTGCGTGGTGCCGATAGTGACGCTCACAATGTCTGATGTCGAGAGCTTGGAAGTTTCGAGAATCGCTCGGATCGCAGTCTCGATGCCTTTGGTTACATCGGGTGTGGTCGGAGTCTTGAAGTAGGCAAGAAGACCGCGTGTCTCGGTATGTTGCTGCGACGTGTCGAGGGCGACGGCGTCGGTATTAGTGCCTCCCACATCGACACCGATGCGGATGCATCTATCCTTCGATTGAGAAGTCATTTTTCACCAAGGGAGTGTCTCGAATCGGTTCAAGCTTCTGCTTCGGATATTCCAGGTGCAGCTTCCAAAGTTGTTATAGACGAATATCACAATCCCAATGGTTCATACACCGACGACTGCTCAGCCTCCGCTTCTCATATCCTGTCCGGCGGGGCGATAGGAAGTAGGCGGCGTTGGGGTCATTGATAGGCATTCGCTGACCCCGCCTCCCGCATAGCCACGAGCGGGGTGCACGAGAGATAAGAAAGATCGGCGTACAGTATGGGACCTTCGGCGAACATTGCCCGACGGCATATCTAGAGTTCACACTTACTATCGACAAGCTACCTTGAGCAGCGCTGCTTACGATATTGTGATCACTGAACCTATCGCCCTGCGCTTTCCCTTTCTCTTCACAATGCGGAAAGCCGACTGACCCCGTAGCGAGCGATAAGCAAACCGCTCCAATATAACCAAGTCTTCTATAACCGATACATGAGTTGTGTATAGTTTGCCCCACCGGAGATTGTCGTCGCCATTATCTCACGATAGTCAGTACTGCACCCAAACATATACCACCCCTGGCTTGCAACACGATCCAGAGGACCCGTTCGTAAAGGTCTCGCGTTCAGGATGATGGAGCTCAAGAATTGGTCAACACATCTGAAGGTCCCTGCGAGCGAGGATCACATCTCCAATGTATGGATCAACGACGACATCCGTCCCCTTCCCCCACACAGACGGACTTGGTCTCGATGGGCGTAAGTCAATATGCCGAAACTCCCACTTATCCGGCATCCGTGTGACTGACTTGGGACAACAGCTNTCATATCATTTTGGGCTATCAATCAGATCGCTCTCTCCAACTGGCAGCTTGGGGGATCTCTCGTCGCCACTGGTATCTCTGTGTGGCAGACCATCATCGCAATCATCATCGGTAAAGTCATCATTGCGCTGGTAGCGATCGCGAACGGCTATGTTGGTGCTACCTGGCATATCGGCTTCTGTGTAGTATCTCGTTATGTTTGGGGCGTCAAAGGACAGTACGTGGCTCTGCTACAGCGTATTGTCCTGAGTCTGGTCTGGTTCGCCGTACAATCTTGGACTGGTGGTCTTTGCGTACAGAATGTACTTGCTGCAATCTTTCCTAGTTTCCAGCATATGAAGAATCACTTCCCGGCCAGTGCAAATCTGGATACGAAACAGTTCATCGGGTGGGTCCTCTTCAACGTCATCATGGCTCCCATCATATACATCAGACCTGAGGGCATGAAACATGTCGTCTTGTGGATGACTGTGGTCTCGGGTATCACCTTGGTCTGCATCACAATCTGGGCGTTGTCTGCGGCACACGGTGCCGGTCCTTTGCTCAATCAGTCGTCGACTACCACGGGCAGCGAAGAGTTAGGCTGGAGCATTACAATGGGTGTTACCACTGTGATTGGGAACATTGCCGCTGGACTCGTCAATCAGATGGATTATTCTCGCTTTGCAAGGCGTCCTGGCGACCAGGTGTTTGGCCAATGGATCTCGATCATCGGATTGGGCATCATCATGCCACTCTTCGGCTGCCTCACATCCTCAGCCACACAGAAGATATATGGCGAGGCGCTTTGGTGAGTTGCTCAACCGCGGTTCTCGCACAGCTCAAAACTAATCATCTCGTCAGGANACCCGCCAGATATCGTGCAAAAGTGGTTGGATACTGACTACAATGCAAAGTCGCGCGCGGCTGCCTTCTTCGCTGGGTGCGGCTTGGTGACATCGCAGCTTGCAATCAATACCATCGACAATGCATTCTCGGCCGGTATGGATATTGCTGGTCTGTTCCCTAGCTACATCAACATCAGACGCGGAGCCTATCTTGCTCTTGTGATCAGCATCGCGCTCTGTCCGTGGCAATTGCTCGCATCTGCATCGACGTTCATCAGCGTCCTCTCTGCTTATAGTGTATTTCTTGGACCGATGTCTGGTATCATGATCTGCGACTACTGGCTGGTAAGGAGAAGGAAGTTGAAGCTTTCAGATCTCTACCACGGTGACAAGGATGGCGTCTACTACTTCTGGCATGGCGTCAATTGGCGAAGTTTCCTGGCCTGGATCTGTGGTTGGAGCTACCTTATCCCCGGTCTTGCACATGCAGTCGGAGCTAAAGTCAGCGTACCTGCCGCTTGCATCAAGCTTTACTATCTTGCCTATCCACTGGGCTTCGTAGTCAGCTCCACTATCTACTACGCACTGAACCTTGTTTGGCCTCCTCAAGGACTGGGCGTCATCGATGAGGTGGACGAGTTCGATACCTTCACAATGATTGAAGGCCAGAAGCTCGGAGTCCTGTCCCCAGTGATACAAGGCTCAGTACGAGTAGGAGATGATGAACTTCAGCGACCGGAAGAGAAGACCAGTGTACTCTGCAAGTAGCTCCATAGATTCGACAATATTCCAGATTGTATCTCCTGAAGTCGGCAGCTGACTATTGAAAAGTTCGCAGGTGGTGCTTCTACGACCGGTATGTTCAACCCCACAACTCGTTGAGAAGGCCACTTGACTTTCACAAGTGTTTGTCAACTCAGCAACGCTTCCGTGCCTTCAATCAAAGCATACATTTCAATGTAATGAACATATGCCATTCCGACCAGACTTGCGCCCACGAGCCCAAACCTCAGGACTGACCATCGCTCTGCCCTTGCTGCAACGAGAAAGACCATGGCCGCATCGAATTGCAGTATCGTCATCACCATGAGCCCTCGGCTGTCGCGCCAGTTCTGATCCGTGACCTTGAGGCCTAATGAGATGTGCGAGAACCCAAATAGCCAACAAACTGCAAGGCAGGCAAGATGACAACAGACTTGAAGATTAGTTTCGAACTCTGAGTTTCTCTGAGGATTGATTCGAGGTGGTGTCGGCGAGATGGCAAGCGTGAAGCCTGTGATGACCATGACGCCGAGCCATGACCAGAGTGCAGCTTCCAATTGATCGCTAAATACAGCAAAGCACGCGAGACTGTGCGAAAGAGCGAAAAATAGAGGGTTGGTGATTTTCCTGCGAACGCGGTCGCTTTCAGTTCCTGTTGACTGCTGCAAGCGCATGGGATAAAGTTTTGCAAACAACCAGCAGAGTAGATACGATGCGACAAAGACCTTGGTCCAGTATGCGTCCTGGAGTCGAAAAATTCTGTATGCGTGGTAGATACTGGGGATGTTCAATGCCAGTCGCAAAGGCAGATATTCTTCTGCAACAAATAACACGAGTCCACTGTCAAGATCGTGACCATTGTACAGCAGAAAATGTATAATATCGACCACTCTGGCTGTCAGGTCATACAGACACTCGAAAGGCGATATGCGATGGAAGGCTAGCTCGCCATCGTAAGAGCCAGGGTCGAGAACCACATTCAATGCGTGGACAAGTAGCCTGAGAAATGTCGAGGCGCCCTCCAGCGCGATGGCATCGAGATCTGCCATGCGCGATAGATGAGTTTGCAGTTGGTTGGAGACACAACTTATCTATCCCTCCTAGGAAACGCTGGGAGAGACTTGTATCACGGTAGAACTGGAATGTGGACCTGAGTTGGACTTGCAAATGGCAAAGATTACTTCGCTTAGTCTTGACAGATCTCATTCGGAGATAGCTCGGCATCGCTGCATAACGGTCGGCTAAACGGATAAGATATGACCGTTACCTTAATGTTACAATTTAGTGTTAAGCGTACCGGCTTCTAGCTTGTGCCTAGCCGGTTATTACTATATTAGGAATCCTACTCTAAAGTAGAATCTATACTACTAGTACCTTTTATAATAATAGTAAGGTTACTAAGCCTAATCTTTACTATAGAGACTACTAGTATTAAGGGATAAAGTTAGATATAATAGATAGAATATAGATATAGGTCTAAGCTATATAATAAGATATAGATAAAAAAATAAAGAAATAGTAAAATAGTAATAAAAAGGCTTATAACTAGCCTTAGTAGCTATTATATAATAGCTAGCTAGCTAAAAATAGGGTTATAAGGGGTTTTAGTATTAAACTATAATATAACCCTAATTAACGACTAAATGGAAGTTTAAGTCTAAGGTCTAAAATTCTATTTTTTATTTTTTTAGCTAGTTAAAGTCTCTAGTACTTAGTTCTTACCTAGTATAGACACTCTAGTAGTATAAGATTACTATAAAAGTATTAAAAAGCTAAAATAAGCTTAGTATTATATACTTCTTTAGTTTATCTCTAGATCTAGACTTTTTACTTAGATCTAGACCTTTTATAGTATTCTTAGCTTAGTTTCCTACTACCCTACTTACTTAGATTTTAGAAAAAAATCTAGATAGAAAGAAAAAATTCCATTAAGTTTATATTCTTAGTATTACTTAGAAGTCTAAGCTTAAAACTCTAGCTAATACTTAGCTAGACCTTTTCTAGTATCTAGTAAGTTAAAAGAAACCTAGATTATAACCTATAGAGCTAGTAAGAGTTCTAGATAGCTAAAAAGAAATAGAAATATCTTTACTACTAAAAGTAAAGTCTTAAGTAACTTTAGATCTAGACTTATCTAGACTAGTCTAGACCTTTTCTAGTTATTTTAGAGCTATATAGATACTTATCTCTAGTTTAGATAGTTAGTATAAAATCTAGATAGCTAGAAATAAATAAGGTTACTTTTACTAGTAAAGCTAAAACTAGGACTAACTATATATCTATACTTTTCTAGACTAGTCTAAATCTTTCTTAGTACTAGAAAGGCTTTACTAAGTCTTATTATACTTTAGATAGATACTATAAAATAAGAATAGCTAAATATAAATAAGGATATACATAGTAGTAACTTTTAAACTTTTAGTTATCTTAGTATAAGACTTAAATAGACTAGTCTAGACCTTATCTAGTGTTTTTCTACTTATATATAATCTTAGGCATATCTTATATAGATAGTATAAAATCTAGATAGCTAGATAAAAATAGATATACTATTACTAGTAAAAGCTAGATCTTAAGTAACTAGAGATTTAGGCTTATCTAAAGTATACTAGACCTTTTCTAGTTATCTAGTAGCTTTATAGACTTAACTCCTAGCTTTAGATAGTCTATAAGAAATCTAGATAGCTAGAAAAAATAAGAGTATAATATTTACTAAGCTAGTACTAAGACTAACTTTAAAAGTAGACTTATCTAAACTGTTATAAACCTTTAATAACTACCTATTAGCTATAGAGAACTTTATATACCTACTAGAAAGCTAGTATAAAATTAATATAGCTAGAAAAAAATAAGAATATATCTACTAGTAAAGATAAAGTAATATAGAAGTTTAGTATTATACTTATTTAGACTTAGCTAAACTAGTTCTAGTACTATACTATCTCTATAAAGCTATAAAAACCTTATAGTTAATATACTAGTACTAAAAAGATAAGGATAGATATAATATAAGAAAGCTATCTATTTAACTTCTAATCTTTATAAGTATACTCTTTTTAGGTCTTCCTTTAGTTTTAACCTTTTAGGTCTATCTCTAGCTCTTTTTCTAAGGCTTTCTTTTTTAATTTTAGGACTAGATATATTAGTACTAGAGCTAGAGTTACTACTAATAGTTATATTCTTAAGATTAGAAGGATTAGCCTTATAGATACTAGTAAAGTTATCTTTTAAGCTAGGTATTTCTATATTACTAGTATCTTCTAAAGGGTAGGAGTTTAGACTACTAGTAGATTCTAAGCTATTAGAGCTAGTCTTTTCTAGATCTTTAGTACTACTCTTAGGTAAAGTATTAATATAAGGCCTTAAGTCTAGATTAGAACTAGTACTAGTTTCTCTTTCTAGTCTTTCTAGATTAGCTTTACTAAGTCTAGTAGTAGGACTTTCTAGATCCTTAGAAAAGGAAATAGCTTTAGTACTAGCTAGACTAGGGCTTAAAGGTCTAGTATAAGAATCTCTTTTACTAGAATTATAAGAACTAGAACTACTAGTACTAGAAATAATAAAAGGCTCTTTATCTAATAAATTAAGATTTCTACTAGAACTAGTACCTAGATTAGGACTAGAAGGTACTATAGAACTNTTATATATAGTAGAAATAACTTTACTAGAGCTAGCTCTAGAGATAGCTAGACTACTAGTACTTATACTAGAATTAGATCTAGAAATATTAGATCTTAGGCTTAGATCTAAGTTTATATCTTTATTACTAGATTCTAGCTCTTCTAGTATACTACTTATATTCTTATCTTTAGTAAGATTAAAGTAAGTAAAGTATAGACTAGTAAAGTCTCTAGATCTAGTATAGATAGACTTAGTCTTATTAGAAAATAAGTTAGACTCTCTAGCATAATTAGCCTCTACTATATTAGTAGAATGATTAGCTAAGATGTCTTCTATATTACTAGTTCTAGAAAAAGTATCTCTAGATAGTATTCTTTTATTAGGACTTAGTAAGTAAGTCTTATCCTTAATAATATATTCTTTTATAATAAAAATAATTAGATGTCTATAGAGCTTTAGACCTAATCCTTTAGAAAAGTATAAAAGAGTCTCTTTATAAAGTAGATTACTAAGCATATTACTAGTAATCCTTTTATTTTTAAGAGTAAATAGAAAAGGACTAATAATATCCTTATTATCTAGTACCTTTAGATTAAGATAGTTATATAAAGGTACGTAGTATACTAGGTAGTATAGTACTACTCTAGTAAGTCTAATAGGTAAGAATCTAATATTACTAGAGTTTAGAGTACTAGTATTACTAGTTTTAGAATAAGAGGTATTAATACTTAAAAGATTAAGACCCTTATCTAAGTATAGATTTCTTAGGCCTCCTTCTTTAGTATTACTATATCTTAGTATAGTAAGCTCTTCTCCTCTTAAAGGGCTACTACTTAATAGATAAAGGCTAGTAGTAGATTCTTTATAAATATATCTTTAGTTATAAGGTAGGCTTTTACTTCTTTAGTATTAAAGCTATCCTTATCTTTTCTTAGCTTTTATAAAGACTACTATTAGAGTTATATAGTCTCTTAATAAGTAGGTTCTTACTAGTTAGATCCTTAAGATAAGGATCTATAGTAGTAATATTTTCTAAAGGTATACTATTTTCTTTAGAATCTTCTATTCTATAGATATTTAGATCTAAGATCTTATCCTCTCTAGAGATATTACTAAATACTAAAAGCTTATTATATAGTAAATCTTCTACTTTAAGTAGTAAATTACTAAATAAGTCTTATAATAGTAT